>OY856414.1:364105100-365305100 GCA_963693085.1 Alisma plantago-aquatica
TGTGCATCATGGTTCCATACTCAAGAATGCTTCCTCAGAACTAGTCAAAACTGTTTGTTGTGTCTTCTTCAACACAACGTTGTCAAGGATGCACGCAAACTGTGGTTATCACCTGTTGACCTCAGCATCACCTGTTGACCTCAGTATCGTTAGGCTTGAGGCTTAGATGATGATGATATAAAAGTAATCCCTAACTGAAGAACCAAGTTAGTCTGCATCAGGAAAACCTTGAGCTCTTGGATGACTCATTGTTCTAAACAATAGCCCATTGTTTGCAGTTCTCTTCAGATATCATGAAAACCACATGATATAAATTACTGAGGAGCCTCCATAAATTGGTCCGCAGTAATTGTGGTAAAAAACCACAAGTCTGGTACAATTGTGCTAAAACAGTAGTCTGTTGCACAGATCTGTCTTTTAAATATCATTAACAACCCACAACACCAGATAATTCGCACAAAGGACCTCCACAAACTTGTTACCACAATGGTGGTAATAGCAGCCAGTTTAGTTTAAGCTGCTACTGCCACAGTGTCACACAAGGCAAGGCACTTGGCGGAGGAGCGAGGGTATGAAGCATCCCCATGGCATCCAGACTTACACAATTGCAAGTGAGCCTTTGTTGTCATAGACAACAACCAATTAAATAGCATTTCATCTTGAGTGAGAGTGATAGATTAGACACAACTCAAAATGCCTAAACTAATAAAAACACGGTCATCTTAGAGTGAATAGACTTGAGAGTGCCAAATTTTAAGAAACTTTCATTGTCTGAATGACTCAATAAAAATGACTAATAAAGTAGATTTTCGATTGTTATGATACATGATTCTAGAAAAATGGTAACTCATCGCCAAAGGATAAAACGGATTTCAATATTGGTTGGATTAAGTTGGATAAAGTTTGACTAACTTTAGAAAAGGAAAACTTTATTAGAAAGGAAAGTGATAGATATAATTTCAAGATGTGCATTCCAAATTTCTACTTTCTAGCATGGCTTACAATTTCATTGTTTAAAAGTGAGAAAACCAAAATATTATGCCAACATATTTGAAAGAGGGACTAAGAAGTATTTCTATCTGTTTTATGTTAGTCTAATAACTAAGGCTTGCTGCAAAGCCAGCATGGAATAACATTGTGCAGAATATATCTGAACAATAAGTGATGTTGAGCCCAAGGAATAAGGTTTCGGCGAAACCATCGAAATTTCACCCCAAAATACCGATTTCGGCAGCACCTGATACGAAACCATGCTACCATACCGCTATGTCGAAATTTTTTGCCCAAAATTCGAAATTTTCTCAGGGAGCAGGAAAATCTCCTTTCCTCCCACATGAACGAACCCCCACCTATCCCCATATCAAATTTTATTGCATAAATCGATGCATTTAGGTGTAAAGATCATGCCTGTGAAATTTCATGGCTTAATTCCTTGATTTTGTTTTGGCGTCGAAATGGGAACTGTTGACAGAAATTTCAGTACATTTCGATTTCCATGCTGTCGAAACGGCATCGCGAAATCGGATACCTTATTCCTTGGTTGAGCCATGCTACATATATGATATATTTAACACAATAGGTAAAGTTTAGCGCATATTAAACTTCAAGAAAACTGTAACATGTCATACCGGAAAAGCCCGTGCATTTGATTTGCCCTTCTAGTATCCAGAGCTTTGGAAACTTTGATAGTCCCAGATTCTTCTCTCACAAGCTTCACCTCACGGGGGTAAACCCTTGAAAGTTCTCCAAGAGGACCTTTGACCTTCAGTTGTTGACCTTCAAGGATGATGTTAACATTGGAGGGGACAGCAATTGGCTGCTTCCCGATTCTAGATTCTTTGCATTCCACTATCCTCCTTGCGTAGCCAATCTTATTGAAAAGGGGGGTAGTATTGAAGCTGAGTCCACTACTCTCACCGAGGAATGGGGACTTCAAATTGCTGGATAAGCATTTTGAATGTAAACTTTAGAGATATGGAATATGTACATTGAAAGTTTCTGTGATTCCATTTATATACCTAAAGCTTATTAGAAATTTTTCCATGTAACACCAGGGATAATGTATTTGACATGTAACATAATTGGCAAGAAGATTACGTAACTAAACCCTGGTACCTATAGAAACAGTTTTATGGATTGAAGGGGGAGAAACTATTTAAAAATATCTTAAATTGACTAGCCCTGTGGTCTTTATCAAGACACCATTGGTACACTATACCATCTGTGTGGAAATAATGGCATTCAACGTGCCTACCATCCAAAGCAAAAAAACTGAAAATAGCAATCTGAGCTTGGATTTTTTTACAAAGAAGATGTAGTAAACTTCTGTAGGACATTCTCGAAGAAGACGTCAACATGTAAGCGCACAGCAGATGAATAGGAAAATGCTGGAAAAAACACATGAAAGTTGCTAGGAAATAATAATGGATAACTATGGCTCTAAATGTTGCTCCACATATAACTTGCTCAGACACACGTTCTCCGGTGTGGCAATGTTGCAGAAAAACAGTGATCTGACAGTGGGAAACAGGAAGAGAGAGAATGAGGGAACACAAGATTTACATGTGAAACTCCTCATGAATAAAAAGAGTTGTTCGTGGAACAAGGCATGGATGGCCCGGTGGTTCAGTTGAAGGGCCTGCCAGTGAAGCGACCCAGGTTTGAATTTTCGATAAAATAGCCTTGATTTACCTCCTCATTGCACATCCCAGGGTTTGTTTGGTTATTTGGGCAGCTGGGGGTTCACTCCCCCTGCTGTTGTTCCAAAAAAAAAAAGATGTTTAGAGTACAACCAATTTCTCTCTCTCGCTCACATAAGCTCGTTGTCGGGTATGGGAATGTTGGGAACCCAGTCATTAGTTTATAATCCCCGGCATCCCAGAATTGAAGAGCATGTGTGAGTAGCTGATTTCAGTACTGCAATCTGCTGTGAGTAAAAGAGGGTAGCTAGTTGTACTCTGTAATCTCATGTTTCCCTCTTTTCTTAATGGTTTTACCACAAACATCGTATGCTCTCACATTCGGTCTCTTCTTGTTTTTTTTTGTATTTTGCAGGCAGTCTGGCGGGGAGGGTCTACATCTGGTTTCGTCGGACACATCCCATTATAAGTAAAGCACGTCAGAAAGTAGGAAGGACTTCAGCTGAAAGGGATTGAACGAAAGGTGGAAGCAATTGTGAGCTTTGGTAACTGCTCTACTACAAGGCCTACACACATCATTTACTAAAAAATGAGGAACGTAGGAAGCATCTCGGAGAAGCCTCCCATTTCGTAGAGAAAACTCAAGGCCTTACTAGATCCAAAACTATTGTACAAATTGACAAGCAGATTTCAAGATAAGCAATTACCAGCCAATAAATAGTCTATTAACATGATTGAGCTGAAACGCTCTAGCTTGTTCTTCAAGCCATTCTTACAGGACTAAAAAAGTACTTACGCAATACAAACCCAACATTATGTAAATTTCATCTGACATACATTATACTCGGGAGTTCCTCCTAGACTGTAAAATAGATGCTTAATACGTAGATAGCCCTAGGTATACAAATATCGAGTAGAGATGGAAGCCGAAAAAACGGTACTCGAAATCATGAAGAAACTAGAATGTGCCGACAAGACATTGTCTGATGATTATGCTTTCAATGAGTGCGGGGAAATCGTGGGTGTGAGGTAGGCGAATGTCCCGATGCTTCCTGGGAGGGCAAGGAGAGCGTAGGAGTTTACCAGGAAGGGATTGAAGGGGAAACCGACGTCATTGTTGCTTCGCCAGCCAGAACACCCCCCCTCTGCTCAGTCGAGCTCTTTATCAGGAGTGCGCCTCTCTACCTAATGCTCTATCTTATCCAGCACAGTCGGCCCTGGTCATTTGCGCACGACAAAATGGGAAGCACTGCACCGGGTTATACCCGAGAGGCTGAAACCAAACCCAAAAACCCGCGCTAAACTTACCCGTTGTAGGATGTGCTACGGCCTTCCCTTTATGCTGGTATATAACATGCACCTCTGGTACACCTTCAAGATTAGGCGGTGGCAAAACTAAATTAAGGGGCTATTTGGTAGGATATAGTGGGATGACAAAGTGTAAATTTAATATACATTTTCACATTAGAAACTCATGAAACTACAACCACAACACCCAACTAAACTATAGTCCTAAATGAGAAACAATTATATAACATGATATTTTGTGTATAAAAATAGTTAGATATGAGATATAAACAAACGCGACTTGATGTCCCGTCATAATATATAAAAAGAATATTGAATGAAAATAGTAACTTAACAAGAAATGTGTTTAGTTCCAGATTCGCAACGCTCGTATTTGCATTTAAAACAATATGAGGTCAAGTAATTGTCAGAATAAATGTGTGTGTGATTCAAACAGTCACTAGAACAAAGCGTGAAGGTAGTCTGATAAAGGACAATGGCTTTTGAATATTTTAACATTTTAGTTAGGATTTATGTTTGGTCTCTATGTACACATCCTTAAGGCCCCGTTTGGGTGAAGCATTCAAAAATGCATATCTATACTATATAGGAAAGTGACGGGGTTAGATGCAATTTTTCTATTATTTTTTAAAATTATGTATTGGTCCATGTGTGTGTACACCACAATTTAGTCTTTAATTTTTTAAATTTATATATTACATTAGGAGACACATCTATACTATATAGGAAAGCTTGTGGAGGGTGTTGGATGCAATTTTCTCTATTATTTTTTGAAATTACGTATTGCTCCATGTTAGTGTACACCACACTTTTATCTTTAATTTTTTAAATTATATATTATATTAGGAGACACATATATACTATATAGAAAAGCACGCGGAAGGGGCTGGATGTAATTTTCTCCATTATTTTTTAAAATTATGTATTGGTCCCTATGTGTGTACAATACACTTTTGTCTTTAATTTTTTAAATTATGTATTATATTAGGAGACACATCTATATGTATAGGAAAGCCCGTGGAGAGGGTTGGATGCAATTTTCTCCATTATTTTTTGAAATTACGTATTGGTCCTTGTGTGTGTACATCACACTTTTGTCAGTAATTTTATAAACTATATATTATATTAGGAGACACATCTATAATATATAGGAAAGCCCGTGGAGGGGGCTGAATGCAATTTTCTCCATAATTTTTTGAAATTATGTATCGGTCCATGTTTGTATGAGAAGTCTTATTAATACATGTATTGTACATATATCTTTTTATTTTTATAAGTTACATCTATAAAATTGTATTGTAGTCTACTAAGGCACCCGTGCATAGCACGGGTTTATGCCTAGTGTATTGGAAAGTTTCGGGATTCTGACCACCCCAAATTAAAATCATGTTCTTTAATAGTATTTCGTTTGTATAGGTAAGAACTCTGTTGCAGGTATTTGGTCAGCAGAAAGACCACCGGCAGTGAAGGAGTTGTGTGACGACAATGGAGGAAGGTGGTAGGGGAGGAGGAGAGGGGCGTCGTAAGGGGGCAGACGCCCTCTGAGCAATGGCCAGAAACTCCGACTGCTTGAGGAAATACGCAAGGACCTTGGGTTCTCAGTTGCGGAGGAATGACGGAAAAAACGGTGGGTCGTTGCTACCAGGAGAGAGAGGTGTCGGAGGGCGTCTCGGGAGAGAGGTGGTGGATTGTGAAATTTGAGAATTACGTTGATATCAGCAGGATTTAGACTGTCGTATTTTAACGTGTCAAAATACCTCCAGACAAATCCCGGTGATCAGTAACTACTCTGTTAAATATCCAAACGATTACTTTAGAAAACTGGTATTTAGAATACAACTGGCAATTACAATCCTGTCGTGAAGTACCGGACCCAAACGGCCCCTAAAATTTCGTGCAAAGTGCATTTAGGACAATGGGAATTCACCTCATGTGGCCCATGCGACCATTAACCCAACGAAGCACGCGTCCCCCTCCCCCCCCCCCCCCACACACACACCCAACTCCTGTCACTCACTCTTCCCTTCATAAAAATTTTCCTCCTCTGACGTCACCAGCCTCCCAACGATCGCAACTGGAAAGGCTACCGTCAGTCAGTTTCCTCCAGCCATTGACCTTAATGATACGATTGCTTGTCTCCATCCTCATTTCCTCTCTAATATGCATTCGCAGAGACGGCATGTTGTAGACTGCCATAGATAAGAGAATGACTTATTCTCGTGATAGGCCTCCAATCGACCTCCGGCAATCTCCAAGTGACTTTACGGTGACATCAAAGCAGCATCTAGCGATGAAAGGATGAATGTATACTTAAAGAGTTTGTCTATCGCAAGTGATTTTACTGCGCTTTCATAACTATTACAAGTTGGTTCATCACAAGTGAGTGATTGTGCTCTCATGCTTACAGAGATGGGTTGTCGCAAGTAATAGGCCTTTTTGTAGCTTTAATATTTACAGCAAGTTGATTGTGTTGGTTTCAAGCTCATTTTTCCCTTTTCCATTATCATTGAACATTTTAAACGACTCATAATATGTTTTCTTAGTCCCCTTTTCATTTGATGTGTTCTCTTCATCCATAATTGTTAGTGGGTCTAGGGACAATTCCCTAAAGACATTGTCTCAAAAGTAGCAAAAATCATGGTATCAACAGACAGCTTCGATGTCCATAGTTTATATATGTCATTACTAAATAGCATATTAAATATATTAATTCGGGTTGCCTTCTCCTTGGTGTTTGCATTTACAAAACCTTAAGAATACTATCAAATTGTGTTCTAGTAGTCACAAGATTTCTAATACACTTGGGCTTGCTACGTATATGCTCTTTCAAGAATATGTGATTCATCTTATTTGTATATTTATATCTCTTTATTTTATCTTAATTTCCTAGTCATGAATGAATCACTAAAGGTATTTTACTTGTCTTGTTATTATTGTAAATACAAAGGTTAGTTGTTAGATATTACGGGGCACAAGTAGAACATCAGAATCCTACGTTTGAAACTTATACAAAATTTATAGGAAGTAATTCTTTTCTAACACTACTAATTAGTCATTCGGCCCTTTATATATCATTAAATTTCTATAATTTTGTTGTTATGTTGGTTATCTTTGCTAATAACTTTGCTATTAACCCATGTGTATGTTTGTTAACATAGGTAAATAAATCCATTTTGTTTTAATTAGCTCATAATACATTTTTAAGATAAGCCGGGAGCTGATTTCATTTATCCCGCACTCTTCATCATGGGCTAAAAAGGAAGAAAAAGAATTACATCCATCCATGGCACATGATTCACCATATCATGCCCAACATTTCACACACACAACAAAAATAGATATGCCTCTATAGTCCTTCCCTCCAAAAACCATTCTTGCCTAATGCATAAAAAGTATTTGTTCATATTCACCGCAAAAAATCAACAAAAAGTAATAATGCAGATAAAAAAACCAAGCTATGTATCTTTCCATCTATGTATAATATAAGGTGTCCCCTATTTGTCCATATCCATTAGTCTTCTTACGCTAATTGGTAAATGACATGATTCGTGAACAAAAACCATGTCATCATGGTCCCTGGAGCACCTGCCAAAGGCCCTTGCCGCAACAATGACTTCCTTTGGAATAAGGGACCCCCCTGACGAACCTATCATGTGTCAATGTTTTAACTAATTCAATCATCTATCTCAATCATCATTGGTATCCCTCTATTTTCCAAAGAGTACCTATCACTAGCATGTTGCTAACCTCCATCTTTATCACATTCAGGCTATTGTTTTCCATAGTCTTCAATGCTATCACTAGTGCCTTGACCCCGCCTCCAAGAACTGGTTGGCATTTAGCCAAAATTTGAAGGTCGTCACCAGCCTACCACTAAAATTCCTTATAATTGATGGCATCCACCATCTTTTAGAAGATGAAAATGTGCCACACTGACCAAATGTTGACCTTAACATTGTGCAAGTCAAGCGGGTTCCACTTCCAAACTTTGATGTGCTTCAGCTTCAAGTTTACCTCTCCTAGGAAATACCCCTTTGTGTCCTCCCTAGCATGGTATGACAGACCCTTCTTAAAACTTTTATGCCTACATAATGAACCCAAGACTGACATAACCTCTCTCCAAGCGCTCTCGTATGATTTTCCTCTCCCATCATATTTCAACTCACACCTTCTCCTTCAAATTATCCAAACAATAATCTTAGGCATCAAGATCTCCACTCAACCTGTAGTAGTCACTCTATCTACATTATTCCAAAACTTTATCAACCAAGCTCTAGTGCCTTAGTATTACCACACATTCATTTAAATCAAAACTCTTGCCCTATCCCACAAAAAATGGCTCAAGTCACTGAAGAAAAAGAGATGCACCAGCAATTCATGATCTTGGGATGAACAACAAACACACTTGGCAATGGGAACTATGCAACGCATAATCCATTGTCGGTGGCAAGCTCCTGATGCAACAACTTCCACGTCGTTGCATTCATTGTAGGGTGATCACCCATACACCATAGCCACATGTTAACCACCTCTTGCCCAACCTCACTCCCCTCTTGTTGTTCTGTAAGCAACCTCTTGAGAGTGTTCAGAGAAATGATACATGAGTGTTCCAATTCCCACACTAGAAAGTCATGATGGATCTGAGGGAAAAGTCAGGGATTTGACCACCCTCTTAACCCCTTCATCGTTCAAAACATCATATATCTTTGACCAATCCCAACAATCGTGCAGAATCTAAATTTCATTCAGCTTTACTTCTTTGTTCACAAAACTCGATCTCCTCGTCAATTGATGTACCATGCCATTTATTAAGCCAGAAGGAAATATTTCCTTATTTAGCATCCCAATACATATTATTCACCATTATTGGAAAGCATTTCCATATGTGTCTCCAAAGAGGGGAAGGATGGGACCCCAACATCATATTTCATGGATAATTGTCATCGTCGGTGACTTTAAGCCTCTTGTACTTCTCCCTGCAAAAAGATCCCCATTGCGACCCTCCCTTAAGAACCTACCAGCAACCTTTAACGATAAAAGCTTCTTGGGTAAACCCTAGATTGAGAATCCCCAGCCCTCCTTTTTCCTTGCTTCTTGTCACCTTCTTCCAGGCCACCCAAACTTTTCTTTTGGGTTCGTCCCTAGCACGCCAAAGGAAGATTTTCGTAATATAATCAAATATGTTCAACACTTTCTTTGAGATTGGAATGCCTGCCAAACTGAATAGCCAGATCGATGCCATCAAAATAACAATGTCTAGACCAATAAAAGAGAGAAGATTGGACTTGCATCTGGCCAGCTTTTACTTAACTGAGGTCATCACATATGAAAAGTTGCTTGATTTTAACCCACCTCATTCCAACAGAGTGCCCAGGTATTCCATATCATATCCTTTACAAGCCATGTCTAACATTTGTTCCAGCATATTCATCACCTCATTCTCAGCTTCACCTACATATTAATTTATTTGTTTGACTACACAAAAACTAAATTTGAACAAATTTTAATTGAAACAAACATGATTAACCTAACTCATCCCTAGAATTACCTTCCTTGACCTAATTCAAATGTATACTAACCTAATGTGGTGCCAAAACGACATGTTCCAATCTGATTTTGATGTTGAATTTGATTTGAACACTCCCATAGTCCTACATTATGGAAATGAAATGGTACATAGATATGACTAGGTACATATTATAGATTAGATTCGATAATCCCACCCTTTTCTAACTTATATTGACAGTAAATAATTTATTTGAGTTTCTAACCGTATATATTATTTACTTTTCAGGATGAATTATTTAGTAGATGGGAGTTGGATGTACATTGAAACTGATTTTAGTAGGGGATTTATAAGGAATAATTATCTACATTCATTGAGCATAATTAATCACATTCAAATCGGAGAAATGATAGGTTGGTATATGTTGGGTAATTGGGTACAGATATAGGCGGTGGAAACAAAAAAAATGTAAATGCATGTTTCCCAAAATAGTAAGATCACATCAACAATAATGTTTCTAGGAAGGAAGGTTTGTAAAGTTATACCTGGTCCTGGATCAAGTCCATCGACATTACCCTTATAGTAGCATCATGCTTCTTCTTCTTTAGGCAGCAACACGCTCCTTCAGCAGTAGCAACACTCAAACAATCATCACCATCGACCTCCTGGTACAACACCACAGACAGTGGTTGGCGATGTCCTCCTAGCGGTAGACAATGACCTCCCATCTCTAGAGTACTCTATGCAGACCTCCGGGAACTCCACTTTGCACTACTAGAGATAACAGGAAGGAGTTGTCTCCTTCTGTTAGCGTACTAGTCACTAACATGCTCTCCTACAATTGTTATCAGTTGTTCTCTCCCTTGTTATCCCTCCCTTTAATGGGTAAGACTTTCTCAGGCTCTCTATTGGTTACCACAATCAAAGAGGAAAGTAATTTTTAGAGCAATTGATTCTCAATTGTGTGTGTTGGGAAACCCCTAGTACCCCCTCTATTTATAGTAGAGACCAAGTTCAGGATTCCCAGTCTGTATGGGAGTAGAAGGGTCTGAAATCATGAATCTTATGGAACCTACGAATGACGAACTTGTTGTTTTGCATAGTGAACCGGTCATATCATGAGCGAACATGTTGTTTCACTTAGTGAAACGATCGTTTCATGCAGTTTCCTATTCAAGAAAGTCTAATTGAGAGGGAAATTTCGATCCAAAAAGTCAATTGTATATTCTATGCATAATGTTGTCGATTGATTTCTTTGTCTAGGCAAGTTGACCGACAATAGTTGTTGACAACACCTATTGGTGCATTTCGGTCAAGTTTCTAACAGGATAAACTCAACTCATACAAGTGCTATCAAGAAGCACATATATTTTGGAAAACATATTTAGAGGTAGGCTAACAATTTAAGCCATATTCAAACATGTGTAAGCAAGTTAGTAATGAACTATGAAAGCATTAGAAATAGTTTTTTAGCAAGAGTTTGAAGAGAATCACAAAATATCACTTTTGACTCAAAAACCATATGCATAGTGTACACTAACTTGACATAAACAAGGTAGGATTGGATATGAGTAAGAAAATCTTTACCTCTGTCTTACCATTCCACTTCCACTTGTTGCTACCCCATACACACTCACCTTTTTTCTTTTATGTGGATCGTAAAAAAAATTTGTAAATTCATATCTCAAGTCAATCCATTAGCAAGTGACCTGCAAGAAGAAAGATAAAATGGTCCCCAATCATATTTTTTGGTCCAGAGGCGCTAGCTTAGCAACCCAAGTCCTATTGTTCTTGGGTGGGCAATAAGTGGAATAATGACCAAAATCATTGCAATAGTTGTATGTGCCCATAGACTTTGAAGTATAGGATTCTCCATGAAAGATTGGAGGTCATTTGCCTTTGTTGTTCCTTTGGCTACCATCATATCCTAGACCATGTCTACCAATTTGTTTAGTAGTATGGTGTAGGATATCATTTAGATTCTTCTTACCAACTAAGAATCTTTGCAAAGAAGATTTCAAACTATGATTATCACACATAAGAGAAATGATAATAGAAAACAATTTATTGATATTATCTCTAGCATGAAAAATATCATTTTCTAAGTAAAAAGTTTTGGTCAAATAAGAATCTTTATCAATATGAAGAGCATCAACATTATTTTCTCTACTAGTAGAACTAGAACAAGATTCAAGAACATTGATTTCAACAAGCAAGGAAGTATTTTCATTTTCAAACATAGCAACCTTAGAACAATAGATCCTAATTTCAGATTCTAAACCTTTCAAAGCCAAATCTTTATCCTCATTTTCAGTTTCAAGAACATCAATATCAAGCATGAGAGAATTCACAATATTAGTGTGCTCTACATTAGAACTAGGCATAAGAGGTTGAGCTTCTAGAAATCTAATTTTATCAAGCAAACTAGGATTTTCAAGTTTAAGAGAATCTATTTGACTAAGACATGCATGTTTATCATCAAGCAAGCAAATATTATCATGTTTAAGATCATCTATTTCAACATGCAAATTATCAACAATTCTAGCAATCTTTTTCTTTTTCTTTTTAGAAGACTTAAGAGAGGCACGAGTAGCATGAATAATTGCAATTAAAGATTCTTTATCTAAAGATCTTATATTTACCTCGTTTGAGTCTTCATTTGTTAATTCCATGAGAGAAAAATGGCATTCTCCTTCATCACTAGAGCTTGAGCTTGATCCTCTACTTGAATCTTCACTTGACCTTGAGTTGGAGGAGTCACTTGAGCTTGAGTGCCATTTCTCCTTTTTTTGCTTCTGTTCACTTCTCTTGTGATGATGGATCTTTTTTCCTTGGAGACAATCTTCCTCGAAGTGACCCTTCTTTCCACACTTGAAGCATCAGATGGAGGAGGAAGACTTGACTTTGTAGAGTCTACCCTTGGAGTACATGGTCTCTTCTTCAACGTGAGAGTAAGGAGATGCTTGACCAACAATAGCTTCAATGTTTGCTTTGATTTCAACCTTCTTCATTCTCTTGAGCTCTTTCTCTTCTTTTCTTTCTTCTTCATCTTGCTTGTGAAGTTTGACTTCATGGGCTTGTAGATTTCCTGTGAGATCTTCAATGGGAATATCACCAAGAGACTTTACTTCTTTAAAGGAAATCACCTTGGGTTCCCATCTCTTAGGAAGAGTTCTAAGGATCTTTGAGTTGATCTCTCCTATACTCATAGGATGACCTAGGACAGCAAGACCATTCACAATGGTGTTGATCCTTGGGTACATGTTGGCTATCTTCTCCTCCTTTCCCATTTTGAAGTTCTCAAGCAACCCTTTAAGAATGTAGACTTTGTTTTCCTTCACTTGAGTTGTCCCCTCATAAGTGACACAAAGCTTTATCCATACCTCATAGGTTGTTTTACATGAAGAAATCTGATTGAACTCGGTGGGGGTCATGGAGGCATATAGAATGTTGATGGCCTTTGCATTTAAGGTTGCTTTCTTCAAGGTAGATTCATTTCATTCTTCTATCTTTGTCTCTGGTAGGTTGTATTGATTGTTCACTATTTGCCATAGCTCAAGACTTGATCCTTGGATGTAGAATTGTAATTGTTATGACCCACATTTCGTTTTACCAGTAAGTACCTTGGTTAGTGCATAATTGAGCTAGTTATGTTGAGATGAGTATTTGCTTTTGTTAATAGTGTTTTGAGCTTTGAGCTAGTGTTATTATATCATTAGCTTGTTTTCTTGTCCTGAGGTTGAGGACAAGTTTGTTCTTAATCCGTTGCCGAAGAAATCATGTGAAACCGACCTACGAGTAAAAAGATATAAGCTTTTTAGTGTGCAGGGACCTATGTGCAATTTCGAAAAGTTTTTGGGCAAATTGCATCCGGCCCCCTGGGCGCCCTTCCTTATCCTTTCCTTCAGTTTTCCTTTATTAGTTCTGTTAACCGACTTTGGAATGAACGATAGTTCATTTCCTTCGGCTGCCGCTTGGGAAGAACAGAGAAGGGAAAGGGAGAGAGAAAGCTAGAGGAGAAGCTAGGCAACCAAGCCCTCCTTCTCCGTTCTTCTTCGATTTCTTCATCTTCTCCAGCCAAACCAACCGGCTGCATCATCTTTGTGGGCTCCGATCTCCAAAACCACGATATAAACTTAGCGAAAGCATTCGATTAGTTGTGGAACGTGAAAAATACTGAAAATTAAAATTTTTGAGACAAGATCTGGAAGTTATAAAATTCCTTTTTATAAGAAACCAAGTAAATAGTTTACATCTCTGTTAAACCACTTCTTGAGTAGTTATGTACAACATGATTCAAAATCCTCAGGAGCCACACCAAAAACTCAAACCACTGATTCCTAGAACCTGAGAGTACAGAGACGCATAGGACTATCTAACTACAAACTCAGCAGCCAGTATCTCCACCTGAGATTCACTGCTGCCCCTGGTACTGTTGCTGTCGTTGTTGCTCATTCTTAAACGGTCTCCTTCGTCTTCGGCGACCACCTAAAACGAGTTAAAATCTACGGAGTGAGACAATATACAAATTGTCCCAGCGAGAGTTATAACTCTCAACTAGAAGCTTTATTATAACATAAATCATACAACAGCAGGTTTAATAGCAAGTGAAGCAACTTCTACTTAAGCAGTCATGTCTTTAAAGCATATAAAGGACATGTATACAAAATATCTGAACAGATCATTAATGTAAACAATGTAACACCAAACATTGTTCCTCGTAGTTTAACCTAAGCAGATATACTATGCGGTTGATTATGTTTTACAAACATTATTATGCCCTGTGGAGATGAGGCATACCACTCATACTCCAACTGATCGCTAAGAAGTCACATCAGTATCATACATAGGTCATTAAAAGAGCCAGATTCTTAAGACCTCATCTTCCTCAGTCAGTTAGAGGATTGATTGTTAGACATCTGGCGGGATGTCTTTGTAATAGCTTACCAGGGTAAACTGGTCCTTCGCTATTTTTAGAGTTACAGTGGCGTTCTGTACTCTCTTCGTCATCGGAAGATTTCTTGTTTATCTTTCATCGATGCGGTGTTTGTGTCTTTAAGGGAGTGTAGTAATACATCTCACCTTTTGGACTTTGTGGTGGGGGAGTGATGGACTACATGAATCTACATCAAATCCTCTCACCTTTTCTCTTTTAGTGAAGGTATGACGGACTACTAGAATCTACATCAAATACCTACACTAGGATGTAAGGTTCTACACATCCATGTACCCCACATACTCAAAAGTATGTGATCCAGGAGTTCCCTGGGGAAAACCTGTTTCACCATCATTTAGACTCTGACAATGATGGATCTATGATCAGGGCTCTACATTTCACTTGATTAGTTAGGTACATTCAGTATTCTTTAAACATTGTTCTTCAAACAATAACATTAGCACAACAGCTATAATGAGAATACATAAATGTAGCAGGCCTAACTCTTTTCAATCATCAGTTCTCAGTCATCTCATCACAAGTCATCTGTCAAGCATGACCTTGATGGTGTTTATGGCTTTCACAGCCCATAAATCACAAAAGATGTCACTAATAGTGCATCAATATAATTCACTTATTCATAAAGCTTAAGGCATGCTTTCAATGAATATAACATGGTATTCCATACCTGGATATGACCATCATCTCATGACAACCTGCATGGTTAAATCAACTGATAATAGTAAACAATTCAACAATTAGGGTTTTCTATTCATCTTTCATGTTATTACCCTAAAATTAGGGTTTACTATTCATTCTATAGTGAATTGTGCTCATTACATCATCATGTAAGAGAAACATCATCATTAAGGCTCTTAATTAAGATTAAGATTCATTGGATATCATAATTAGGGTTTCCATGATCTCACATAAGTGAATCATACCCTAATCATGCACACTCATGTGTAATTGAAGTATCTCACTTGAGTTTCCACCTTAAAAAGGGTAATTTCTCTCTCTAGGATACTTTCTCTCTCTTGGAATACTTTCTCTCTCCTCTCACTAGTAGATGGTGATGACACCACTCTAGATCAGGTTGAGTTAAGTCTCCATTGGCTAACATAAGCCAAGACATCATTATCATGTGATTAGGGTTTGGTTAGAACAAGGTTTTACCCCTCAAGGGTATTTTGGTAATTTGCCTCATGATCACCATCATGGGTTAACTCACTAATCACTTAGTCCCTTAATGACCTAGGTTACCATTAGGGTTTAGATTAGATCACCATTGAACTAGTTACACCATCAAATGGTTAAGTACAAACCATCACCAACATCCCCAAACGGTTTCAACCTTCAAACGGTTTCAACCACCCAAACGGTCTTGAGACCATTTGGATCTAAACGGTCTTGAGACCGTTTGGAGGTGAAGACCGTTTGGAAGGGTTGACTTTCCAAACCGTTTGGAACCTCAATCGGTTTGAAACCGTTTGATCAAATCAGCTTGAGATCGATTGGACCAAACGGTCCTGAGGTCGTTTGAGCCCAAACGGTCTTGAGACCGTTTGGTCTCAAATGGTCTTGAGACCGTTTGGTCTCAAACGGTCTTGAGACCGTTTGGTCCAAATGGGCTCAAACCGTTTGGACCTCCAAAGTGGTTCAAAGGTTACCAATGTTCATGAAAGTGTTGGTTGAAGCCCTCAATTGGTCAAAGCTATGTTAACCCCTTATAAATTGAGTCAATTAGGGTTAGCCTTAGTCAATTAGACATCAAATTGACCCTCAATTGATGGCCAATTAGGGTTCAATCCCTCTCAATTAGGGTTTCAAATCGGTTGGTCATCAATGTTCAACAATGTGAATCAACTCAAGGTTGAACCTATCAATTGACCTCCAATTGGGCTCAAACTTGGCCCAAACGGTCTTGAGGTCGTTTGGACATCATCCAAACGGTCTTGAGACCGTTTGCCCAAAGTTTGACCAAAAACTAAGTCGTTTTGACTAGGGTTGAAGTCCAATTAGGTCAAAATCAGCAATCTTCATCAATTCATCAACTTCTTGTAATTGGACCCTCAAACCATTAGATTAACTCAACCTTAGACCTTAAAACGGTCTTGGGTTGTGCCCAAACGGTCTTGGGACCGTTTGGAGGAACCCCAAACGGTCTTGAGACCGTTTGGGTCCTTCAACCCAAAACCCAACAAGATCTATACTTAGAAAACAGCAATTTGATTGTTTCACTAACCCACTGTAATTGGGCCCTCAATTGGTCAATTACCTTAACCCTAGACCTCCAAACGGTCTTGGGTTGACACCAAACGGTCTTGAGACCGTTTGTATGAGTTCCAAACGGTCTTGAGACCGTTTGCCCATCCATCCTTTGGACTCTAGTGAAAATTCATCAAGGTTTGATCTATTGAGTTGATCATCACATCAATACTTAATTACAATATGATTTGGTGCCTTTGGACCTTCAATTGATCAACTATACTTGACCCCAGACCTCCAAACGGTCTTGGGGTGACCCCCAAACGGTCTTGAGACCGTTTGGGTGATTCCCAAACGGTCTTGAAACCGTTTGGGCTAAGCAACCCAAAATCTCAACTTAACTCATTGGAGATTCAGCACTAATTTCAATTAGGGTTTGCCCTATTAATCATCCTTCAACTCATGACTCGTTTGGAATTAATCCATAAAATTTGGTGAGTCGTTAATTAACATCATTATGAACAGTAATCCCAAACGGTCAACGTTTAGTCAACCATCTTAAACGGTCTTGAGACCGTTTGCCCAAAAAGGGCAAATTAAACATATTGAAAATCAGAACTTAATTCAATTGGTTTTGCTAATTGATTTGCTCATAACTCACGATTCCTTTGGAGTTAACCTCTCAAATTTTGTGGGTGATTAACCTACATAATTATGAACAAGATTCCCAAACGTTCTTCGCTTGGTCAACGGGACCAAACGGTCTTGAAGACCGTTTTCCCTCAAACGACCCTGAAACCGTTTGCCCACCAAACGGTTTGAAACCATTTTGAGCAATAGGTGGAGGTCGTTTGATAAAGTGAAAAACCGTGGATAAGCATAGGAATTAACGCCCTTATCTTCTACCTTGAGAACAGTAGCAGTTCTTCACGATTTTGCTTGCAAAGATGCAAGGAAAGATAGGGAAGAAGAAGAACTAGCAACTATATGCATAGAAAAGGATGTATAATCAAGCATAAAGTTTAGAGTTATAAAACCCGCCTAAAGCTTGCTCCTTGAGCTCCAAGCTTTCGAGCTCCAAGCCTTTAATGACGTCCTAGAAGCTCCACAGGTCGGCCAAGGTGAATTCTCCAAGGAAAGGTTGGAAAGGAATAGCTAGAAAGATAGAGCTAGGTGAGCTAGCCATGAATTCAACCTTGAAAACGAGTTTCCTCCATGAATTCAAGCAAAAGGGATGATCCAAACCTACCTTGCACTCCCTTGGTCGTCCTCCTGAGCTCCAGAGCTCTCCTTAGTCGGTTTGAGCAAGGGGAAAAGAAATGAAAGGAAGAGGGTCGTTCCCTTTCTAAGTGAGAAAAGTTATATATATACTTGGGTGAACTTTCAACATAAGGACATATACTTTCCTCATTTCTCATCTAAGTCCTTCCTTTCTTCCTTGGAAGTCCCCACCTCTTATTTCTAAGGACAAACTCCTTCTAAGGTCAAGAATTGAAGGCAAATAGGATCAACCCATCACTAAAGCATATACATAAAAGGGCTATTATACATACACCTTGATTATTCAATCACAAAGGTGTTCTTTACTATATGATTATTCACATGAAGTAACCTTTTCATCATTTCTCTTCTAAATGATGCCAAGAGCCATAAAATATGTTTTGGATGATGTATTTTACAAGTTGTACCCCTCAAATTGGGTAAATTACATTTTACACCAATCTAGGGTTTTCAAGTACAGGGGTTGCTTCCACAGCTGCACCTTGGTGCTCAAGCTTGGGAAATCCCTTAAACCTCATCATATTCATTCTTATGTTGTCTCAACATTAAAGGAACATATAAACATGTGAAATTTGCAGTTTAACCCCTCTGGTTGGGCAAATTGCACATAGGTCCCCGTATTGCAACCAACACTTCAACATTGGTTTATAAGGGACAGAAAGGGAAACTTATGTTCCATAAAAGCTTTAATTACATACCAAAGGATAATTACAAACTTTTAATTTCATATTTAGGCAAAAAACCTAGGGTTAGCTTATAACCCAGGTCAGGGGTGTTACAAATCATAAACCCCTAACAAGGATTTCGTCCCCGAAATCTCAGGAAGAAAAGGGGAAAGCAGATATTGTTTCAGCATACACATTGTTACATTCTTAGGTAACAAACCATTTTCAGGGAGATGTTATAGAATTTTGATCAACATTCTTTTGGATCAAATTCAAGCCCTGATATTTATTTAAGACCATATAAGGGCCCTCTCACCCTGAGTCTTATCATCTCATCTGATAATCAGCATATTAACTTTCTTTATTTTATGCATTAACTATCTTATCAGACATTCTTTTAGAAGATATGTTTATTTTAAGAACATAAACCCCTAACAAGGGATGTTCTTAAAATTCTACCCTTATTTAAGAACATAAACCCCTAACAAGGGATGTTCTTAACATTCTTAATTTGGTATTAATTACTTGTGTTATCAAAACTTTATATCTCTTTCTTCCTTTTATCATGGAACATTTCTCATTACATAAATTCTTTCAGCCATTACTAATCATGGTTGACCTTCTATATTCTCATTTTTCTTATCTTATGATGCCCTTTAAGTTGTTTTAGATTGACTACTTGATCAGAGTAATCAAAAGATAACAACTTCAAGGTTTTCATATTTACTTCATCATCAGTAATTGTATACCTGGCCAGGGTATATGATTACTGAGGTAAGAAAATATGTACTTGTATAATACTATGTTCCTTCTCTTTTTCCATCCTTTCATTCATACTTATTAACTTTTATTGAATCCTGCATTCAGATCAATTCTTTAATACATTTTCTTCTTATAGAAGTAAACATGTATTATAAAACGATTATATCTAATGCATCATAGAAAGCTTTTATGAGACCAATCAAAGAATAGTTCAATCAACTACTATTTTAACTTGTTCCAAAAGATCATAAAGAGATTTATAAGAAATACCATTTATCTTGCCTAATCAATCATGGCTCGAGGATTCTATCAAATCCTTGCATATCAAGGTATTGGATCCACTCGAATGCGATGATTAGAAAAGAAAAGAATGCAGGGAGATCATACCTCCTGCATAACAGCAGAAACACTCAACGGAGTCTCCAACAACAACTTCCTACCCTATGACTGAATGTCATATTGCAGTTACGGATCACTCTTCGAGTGATAAAAGAGTGCGTAGCACCCGGGTCAAACAGAGAAGATACTACACAGGAATTAGACATATCAGAATATAAAAGTTCATCTGACCTGTCACAACCCGTGGATCGACCACTGCATCAGGTGGGTTCATAGCATAGAACCTCACTATCCCCTGTGGTTGATTTGGTGCAGATGATCCAGCTTGGGACGCTTGTCCACGTCCTTGAGCTGCTCCTTGAAATTGCCTTCTCTGTGATCCCTGTTGCCCTTGTCTCGGAGGCTGTGTCACATTGACAGGCTTAGATCGACAATTCTTCATCACATGCCCCACCTTCCCACAGTTGTAGCAGCGTCTCTCCAGTTGTAGTGGTTTAAAGGGTTCCTTATCCTTTCTGAATAACCACTGCCTTGATGTACTAGGTCCTGGTTGTGTTGGGGACATCAGAAACTTCTTCCTTTTGGGAATTTCAGGCCTTTGTTTCTGGATTTGAATAGGCCTTTTCTAAATTCTTCCTTTATATATCCTTTCTAGACAATTAGATCTGATATGTCCAGGCTTCCCACAGTTATAACAGGTCCTGGTCTCTGGCTGTATTCTAATCCCTACATTACTGTGGACTGATTCATCAGGCTGAGGCTGAGCATAGGCTTGCTCTGAGTTCAAAGCTTTATCATTTACTTCTGCTTCAACCTGCTGCTGAGGGTTACATATCCTATGTATATCCAAAACATCATCACTAGGAGCTGGTAATCTGGGTTGTACTGCTAGTGTTTGATCCACTAGGTACATCATGGTTGCCCTAAATTCTCCAACAGTGATTCCTAAGGAAGGATTCCTTATCATGGTTGGATTAACTAGGGGAACCTCAGGTAAGTGTTCCTCTACTGCTTGCTCCTCTGCACTTCTTCTAGGTGTAGCATTGTTGCTTTCTGCAACAAACTCCTCATCCTTATATATCTTCTTCTCCTGAGGAGCAGAAGATTCTATTAGATGAGGAAGAAACACTAAAGACAGACTCGACATCCTAAGTCCTATGTCTCTGTAGACTCGGCGAACCTGGCTCTGATACCACTTAATTGTGGGCTCCGATCTCCAAAACCACGATATAAACTTAGCGGAAGCATTCGATTAGTTGTGGAACGTGAAAAATACTGAAAATTAAAATTTTTGAGACAAGATCTGGAAGTTATAAAATTCCTTTTTATAAGAAACCAAGTAAACAGTTTACATCTCTGTTAAACCACTTCTTGAGTAGTTATGTACAACATGATTCAAAATCCTCAGGAGCCACACCAAAAACTCAAACCACTGATTCCTAGAACCTGAGAGTACAGAGACGCATAGGACTATCTAACTACAAACTCAGCAGCCAGTATCTCCACCTGAGATTCACTGCTGCCCCTGGTACTGTTGTTGTCGTTGTTGCTCATTCTTAAACGGTCTCCTTCGTCTTCGGCGACCACCTAAAAAGAGTTAAAATCTACGGAGTGATACAATATACAAATTGTCCCAGCGAGAGTTATAACTCTCAACTAGAAGCTTTATTATAACATAAATCATACAACAGCAGGTTTAATAGCAAGTGAAGCAACTTCTACTTAAGCAGTCATGTCTTTAAAGCATATAAAGGACATGTATACAAAATATCTGAACAGATCATTAATGTAAACAATGTAACACCAAACATTGTTCCTCGTAGTTTAACCTAAGCAGATATACTACACGGTTGATTATGTTTTACAAACATTATTATGCCCTGTGGAGATGAGGCATACCACTCATACTCCAACTGATCGCTAAGAAGTCACATCAGTATCATACATAGGTCATTAAAAGAGCCGGATTCTTAAGACCTCATCTTCCTCAGTCAGTTAGAGGATTGATTGTTAGACATCTGGCGGGATGTCTTTGTAATAGCTTACCAGGGTAAACTGGTCCTTCGCTATTTTTAGAGTTACAGTGGCGTTGTGTACTCTCTTCATCATCGGAAGATTTCTTGTTTATCTTTCATCGATGCGGTGTTTGTGTCTTTAAGGGAGTGTATTAATACATCTCACCTTTTGGACTTTGTGGTGGGGGAGTGATGGACTACATGAATCTACATCAAATCCTCTCACCTTTTCTCTTTTAGTGAAGGTATGACGGACTACTAGAATCTACATCAAATACCTACACTAGGATGTAAGGTTCTACACATCCATGTACCCCACATACTCAAAAGTATGTGATCCACGAGTTCCCTGGGGAAAACCTATTTGACCATCATTTAGACTCTGACAATGATGGATCTATGATCAGGGCTCTACATTTCACTTGATTAGTTAGGTACATTCAGTATTCTTTAAACATTGTTCTTCAAACAATAACATTAGCACAATAGCTATAATGAGAATACATAAATGTAGCAGGCCTAACTCTTTTCAATCATCAGTTCTCAGTCATCTCATCACAAGTCATCTGTCAAGCATGACCTTGATGGTGTTTATGGCTTTCACAGCCCATAAATCACAAAAGATGTCACTAATAGTGCATCAATATAATTCACTTATTCATAAAGCTTAAGGCATGCTTTCAATGAATATAACATGGTATTCCATACCTGGATATGACCATCATCTCATGACAACCTGCATGGTTAAATCAACTGATAATAGTAAACAATTCAACAATTAGGGTTTTCTATTCATCTTTCATGTTATTACCCTAAAATTAGGGTTTACTATTCATTCTATAGTGAATTGTGCTCATTACATCATCATGTAAGAGAAACATCATCATTAAGGCTCTTAATTAAGATTAAGATTCATTGGATATCATAATTAGGGTTTCCATGATCTCACATAAGTGAATCATACCCTAATCATGCACACTCATGTGTAATTGAAGTATCTCACTTGAGTTTCCACCTTAAAAAGGGTAATTTCTCTCTCTAGGATACTTTCTCTCTCTTGGAATACTTTCTCTCTCCTCTCACTAGTAGATGGTGATGACACCACTCTAGATCAGGTTGAGTTAAGTCTCCATTGGCTAACATAAGGCAAGACATCATCATCATGTGATTAGGGTTTGGTTAGAACAAGGTTTTACCCCTCAAGGGTATTTTGGTAATTTGCCTCATGATCACCATCATGGGTTAACTCACTAATCACTTAGTCCCTTAATGACCTAGGTTACCATTAGGGTTTAGATTAGATCACCATTGAACTAGTTACACCATCAAATGGTTAAGTACAAACCATCACCAACATCCCCAAACGGTTTCAACCTTCAAACGGTTTCAACCACCCAAACGGTCTTGAGACCGTTTGGCCCCAAACGGTCTTGAGACCGTTTGGATCTAAACGGTCTTGAGACCGTTTGGAGGTGAAGACCATTTGGAAGGGTTGACTTTCCAAACCGTTTGGAACCTCAATCGGTTTGAAACCGTTTGATCAAATCAGCTTGAGATCGATTGGACCAAACGGTCCTGAGGTCATTTGAGCCCAAACGGTCTTGAGACCGTTTGGTCTCAAATTGTCTTGAGACCGTTTGGATCCAAACGGTCTTGAGACCGTTTGGTCCAAATGGGCTCAAACCGTTTGGACCTCCAAAGTGGTTCAAAGGTTACCAATGTTCATGAAAGTGTTGGTTGAAGCCCTCAATCGGTCAAAGCTATGTTAACGCCTTATAAATTGAGTCAATTAGGGTTAGCCTTAGTCAATTAGACATCAAATTGAGCCTCAATTGATGGCCAATTAGGGTTCAATCCCTCTCAATTAGGGTTTCAAATCGGTTGGTCATCAATGTTCAACAATGTGAATCAACTCAAGGTTGAACCTATCAATTGACCTCCAATTGGGCTCAAACTTGGCCCAAACGGTCTTGAGGTCATTTTGACATCATCCAAACGGTCTTGAGACCGTTTGCCCAAAGTTTGACCAAAAACTAAGTCGTTTTGACTAGGGTTGAAGTCCAATTAGGTCAAAATCAGCAATCTTCATCAATTCATCAACTTCTTGTAATTGGACCCTCAAACCATTAGATTAACTCAACCTTAGACCTTCAAACGGTCTTGGGTTGTGCCCAAACGGTCTTGGGACCGTTTGGAGGAACCCCAAACGGTCTTGAGACCGTTTGGGTCCTTCAACCCAAAACTCAACAAGATCTATACTTAGAAAACAACAATTTGATTGTTTCACTAACCCACTGTAATTGGGCCCTCAATTGGTCAATTACCTTAACCCTAGACCTCCAAACGGTCTTGGGTTGACACCAAACGGTCTTGAGACCGTTTGGATGAGTTCCAAACGGTCTTGAGACCGTTTGCCCATCCATCCTTTGGACTCTAGTGAAAATTCATCAAGGTTTGATCTATTGAGTTGATCATCACATCAATACTTAATTACAATATGATTTGGTGCCTTTGGACCTTCAATTGATCAACTATACTTGACCCCAGACCTCCAAACGGTCTTGGGGTGACCCCCAAACGGTCTTGAGACCGTTTGGGTGATTCCCAAACGGTCTTGAAACCGTTTGGGCTAAGCAACCCAAAATCTCAACTTAACTCATTGGAGATTCAGCACTAATTTCAATTAGGGTTTGCCCTATTAATCATCCTTCAACTCATGACTCGTTTGGAATTAATCCATAAAATTTGGTGAGTCGTTAATTAACATCATTATGAACAGAAATCCCAAACGGTCAACGTTTAGTCAACCATCTTAAACGGTCTTGAGACCGTTTGCCCAAAAAGGGCAAATTAAACAGATTGAAAATCAGAACTTAATTCAATTGGTTTTGCTAATTGATTTTCTCATAACTCACGATTCCTTTGGAGTTAACCTCTCAAATTTTGTGGGTGATTAACCTACATAATTATGAACAAGATTCCCAAACGGTCTTCGCTTGGTCAATGGGACCAAACGGTCTTGAAGACCGTTTTCCCTCAAACGACCCTGAAACCGTTTGCCCACCAAACGGTTTGAAACCGTTTTGAGCAATAGGTGGAGGTCGTTTGATAAAGTGAAAAACCGTGGATAAGCATAGGAATTAACGCCCTTATATTCTACCTTGAGAACAGTAGCAGTTCTTCACGATTTTGCTTGCAAAGATGCAAGGAAAGATGGGGAAGAAGAAGAACTAGCAACTATATGCATAGAAAAGGATGTATAATCAAGCATAAAGTTTAGAGTTATAAAACCCGCCTAAAGCTTGCTCCTTGAGCTCCAAGCTTTCGAGCTCCAAGCCTTTAATGACGTCCTAGAAGCTCCACAGGTCGTCCAAGGTGAATTCTCCAAGGAAAGGTTGGAAAGGAATAGCTAGAAAGATAGAGCTAGGTGAGCTAGCCATGAATTCAACCTTGAAAACGAGTTTCCTCCATGAATTCAAGCAAAAGGGATGATCCAAACCTACCTTGCACTCCCTTGGTCGTCCTCCTGAGCTCCAGAGCTCTCCTTAGTCGGTTTGAGCAAGGGGAAAAGAAATGAAAGGAAGAGGGTCGTTCCCTTGCTAAGTGAGAAAAGTTATATATATACTTGGGTGAACTTTCAACATAAGGACATATACTTTCCTCATTTCTCATCTAAGTCCTTCCTTTCTTCCTTGGAAGTCCCCACCTCTTATTTATAAGGACAAACTCCTTCTAAGGTCAAGAATTGAAGGCAAAGAAGATCAACCCATCACTAAAGCATATACATAAAAGGGCTATTATACATACACCTTGATTATTCAATCACAAAGGTGTTCTTTACTATATGATTATTCACATGAAGTAACATTTTCATCATTTCTCTTCTAAATGATGCCAAGAGCCATAAAATATGTTTTGGATGATGTATTTTACAAGTTGTACCCCTCAAATTGGGTAAATTACATTTTACACCAATCTAGGGTTTTCAAGTACAGGGGTTGCTTCCACAGCTGCACCTTGGTGCTCAAGCTTGGGAAATCCCTTAAACCTCATCATATTCATTCTTATGTTGTCTCAACATTAAAGGAACATATAAACATGTGAAATTTGCAGTTTAACCCCTCTGGTTGGGCAAATTGCACATAGGTCCCCGTATTGCAACCAACACTTCAACATTGGTTTATAAGGGACAGAAAGGGAAACTTATGTTCCATAAAAGCTTTAATTACATACCAAAGGATAATTACAAACTTTTAATTTCATATTTAGGCAAAACACCTAGGGTTAGCTTATAACCCAGGTCAGGGGTGTTACAATCTTCTTCTTCCTCACCTTCTTCTTCCTCCTGCAGCCATGAAGAAGACGCCATGGAGATGGTCTAGGGAGCGAACGGTGCTTCCCCCTCCGTTCTTTCTTCTTGCCAAGTGCTTGCTAGGTCAATCCGAAGCTATAGGAGTGATTCGGGTAAGAATCGTCCACCGAATCGACCCCAATCGTCTCTTTTATTTCTACAATTTCCGCCCCTGCGCAGGTTGCACGGCGTGCAAATCCGTTTTGCACGGCGTGCAACATTACAGATAGCTGATATAGGGAAATTCCGTTTCCGCGCAGGTGCACGGCGTGCAAAGTCAGTTTGCACGGCGTGCAAAGTTATAGATAGCGGAACGAGTTTCAGCCCAGGTGCACGGTGTGCAAAATCATTTTGCACGGCGTGCAAGTCAGTTTTCACGGCGTGCAAGTCAGTTTGCACGGCGTGCAAAGGTGCAGAAAAGTAGAACTAAAGTGCACTGAAGGTGCACGGCGTGCAGCCTAGGTGCACGGCGTGCACGTTGCTGTAAAGGGCAGAATTAGGTGTGTTTGTGGACGTTTTTCGGTGTATACGAACACACCGAAGTGGGTGAGTGACAGTTCATTTAGAAATCATTATTTAACTCATTTTAAATGCTTATCTGCTTCAGTATCAGTTGATATGACTCCTAAACAGTATAGCATGTACTTTTTAGTATGATAAGTTCATTGGAACTTGAATTACGTGATGTAAATGATGAAAAAGAGGAAAATTTCTATGTCTTACAGTTGCTATGTGATATTCCTGTTTAAATGTTATTTGGCTTAATCAAGTATAGACCTAGATGCCCTAACACCGTAGAACCCCTTAGACGGGTCTGCAACTTTGGGGTGAAACTCGTGTTGCAACATCATCCGTGCTTGTGTCGCGGACAAACGAGGAAAGAAAGAGGCAGTGTCTAACACCAATCGTGCTTGTGTCACGATGGCACTGCGATAACAAATGAAAACTTGGTTATCTAACACCATTCGTGCTTGTGTCGCGAAGGTAACCCTGTGACTCTCCGCCGATGTACTCAGGTTTAAGGAGAAGTCGAGAGCACACGTGGTTGTGCAGCACACGTGGATGTGCGTTGAGGCCGTAGAGCCTGGGTCTTGTGCAGACCAGGACGAGAAGTCAGACTTAGCACTTCCCGGGTGTGTCGCTAAGTCTTGTACGGTGGGACTGTAGCATGGACTTGTTGCGGATCTTTATATGCAGAGTACACTGCATATATTTAGGGCATAATAATAAAATGAATAATTAATCAAGTAGGTTCACAGTAAATTTGTATAACCTGTTCATCTATCTGAATTACCGATTGATGCTTAGAAATGTGATTATTATCTGTATATCTGCTAAGTCAGTAGAACTGCCATGCTTGAACTGTATATCTATTTATTTCCAGTTTATAAACCTGACGAGTTGTTTAGTGATAGCTAAGTGAAATGTTATTCACTGAGTGAGTAGGCTCATACCTCTACTCAAAACATTTTCAGGTCAGCATCAGCATCAGGAATCAGAAGGATCGTTCCATCCTAACGCTTAGTCGATAGAAGGTTTGTTGTTAGCCTAGTTAGAGGTCTCTTAGTCCATTCCCCTCGATCCTCGGGACAAGGTGTGAGTGAGAGAGAGAGAATGTGTACAAAGATGTAAATTAATGTTATGCTTTCTTTATGGTAATCAATGTATTATGCTGTAGACCTTGCTTGTATCTTCTATCAGTTTAATTGAGAAGTTTCTGCAGTTTGTTTAGTTCTTGTTTACAGCTTAAACTTGGTTATCATTTAAATGCCTTGAATTGTTTTAAAAAGTGACGAATGGTTGGTTATGTGTTAATCCCACCTGTCGTGCCCTAATTTCGTGGTTTGTGGCTAAAGTGAAATTGGGGTGTGACAACTCTTGGTATCAGAGCTTAGGTTGAGTACATAGTTACTCAGAGTCCAAGTCAGGGGATGATAAGAGACCAATAGGATTAATGTTTAGGTGTCTTTCTTCTATCTGTAATTTTCTAACAGGAAATATTCTGTTATATCATTGCAGATGGCAGGAAGAGGCTTTGATCGTGATGATCAGGCCGAGAGCCATGTTGGCCCTGATCCTTTGTACTTGGGTCCAGGTGGTGGTGACCACGTGGATGAAGCATCCAGGATGTATAGGATGTTCCTGGAGACCAAAGAAAAGTACAAGGCTGATAGGCGAGGATCTTCTTCTACCAGCAGTAAAGATCTGATGCGATCTTATGAGCTTGTAAAGAAGCTTGGTGGCACAGAGTTCAGTGGCACCACAGATCCCGCCGAAGCTGATGAGTGGTTTAGACAGATAGAGAAGGTCTTTCGCCTGATGGAGCTTCCAGAAGAGAAGAAGATTAATCATGCAGTCTACCTTTTAACAGGCGATGCAGAGTTGTGGTGGCGTGGTGTGGAAGAAAAGAGGAGAGGTACAGAGCTTTCTTGGCAGGATTTCTCTGAGGAGTTTCATCTCAAATTCTATCCACCCACTTTTCTTAATGAGAAAATCAGGCAGTTACAGAATATTAAGAAGGGGAACATGACAGTTACAGAGTATGAAGCACTTTTCACACGGTTAGCTAACTTCTGTCCACAGCTTGTTCCCGATAACATAGAGAGATGTAGAAGGTTTCAGGAAGGACTAAGGCCAGAGATTCGGCATACAGTTTCTGCTACTAGTAGGAGGAACAGAGAGAACTTTGGGGAGTTTGTCGAGGCTGCTAGACAGGTTGAAGAATCTGTGAATGCTGACAGGGTGCCCGAGTCTAAGAAGAGATCTGCAGATTTCAGTAGAGGGCAGTCCAGTAGTGGATACAGAGGTGGAGGTAGAGGCTTCTTTTCCAATCTTGGGCGTGGCCTTGGTTGTTTCGGCAGGCAGAGATCTGAGGATGTCACTACTTCTAGAGGCAGAGGAGGATACAACCCAGGAAGATGGGGCAGTGCCAATAGTGGGCAGTCTTCTGGGTCATCAATGTCAGTGACAGGTCCCCAGAAACAAGAGTTACCGCCATGTGACAAATGTGGAAGGCCGCATACTGGACCGTGTTGGAGTTCTGGTTGTTATGCCTGTGGACAGATAGGACATGTCAAAAGGGAATGTCCTCAACTTCGACAAGCAGCATCACAAGTTTTCCAGCCTCAATACCATGATGTTCCGAGTTCCTCTGTGGCTTCTGGTTCTAGAGGTGGTGGAGTGTCTAGTGGCAGGAGTGGTCAGAGAGGACAGCGTGGCAGAGGGAGAGCTTCAGCACGTTTCTTTTCTTTGACACCTCAGGAAGGTATAATTTCTTCACAAGTTGTTACAGAAGAGATGCTTTTGTTTAATAGTATACCAGTTTCAGTTTTGATAGATCCGGGTGCTACTCATTCTTTTATACGACGTTCTTTAGTTGATGAACTTAATCTATTAACTCAAGAGTTGGCAGATGAGTTAGTGTTGAGGGTTCCACTAGGTGGACCAACAGTTTTATCCGAGTCTTGTCCCGGATGCTTGTTATCTTTTGGAGGTTTTACCTTTGCTGCTAATCTCATACCCTTGGATGTAAATACCTTTCAAGTCATCTTGGGTATGGATTGTCTTGAAACATATCGAGTGCAACTCGATTGTTGGAAGAAGGAAGCTACCTTTCAACTAGGGGAATTTTCTTGTGTCTTTACTGGAGACAGGAAAGTTCTGCCTACGTGCATAATATCAGCTGTTGTAGCTGATAAGATGTTACAGAAAGGATGTGAAGCGTTCCTTGCTCATGTGGTTGACACCAGAGCAGAGAAGAGCACCGCCAGTGTTTATGATGTGCCTGTGGTTCGTGAGTTCTCTGACGTTTTTCCAGAAGAGTTACCAGGCTTACCTCCTGTCAGAGACATTGATTTTGAAATTCAGATATATCCAGGTAGTCATCCAGTAGCACTGCCAGCCTACAGAATGGCACCTGCAGAGTTGAAAGAACTCAAGGTGCAGTTGCAGGAATTGCTAGATAAGGGTTTCATTAGACCCAGTTCGTCACCATGGGGTGCTCCAGTCCTGTTTGTTAAGAAAAAGGATGGTACCATGCGTCTCTGTATAGATTACAGGCAACTGAACAAGATCACTATAAAGAACAAGTATCCATTGCCGAGAATAGATGATCTGTTTGATCAGTTGCGTGGAGCGACGATCTTCTCTAAAATAGATTTGAGATCTGGATATCATCAGCTTAGGATAAAGGCTTCTGATATTCCCAAAACAGCTTTCAGAACCAGGTATGGGCATTATGAGTTCTTGGTCATGTCGTTTGGACTGACCAATGCCCCAGCAACCTTTATGGATATGATGAACCAGATTTTCAAACCGTTCCTAGATCAGTTTATTGTAGTCTTTATAGATGATATTCTGATCTATTCCAGAGACGATGAACAGCACGAGCAACACCTGAGAGTAGTGTTGCAGTTGTTGAGACAACACCAGTTGTTTGCTAAATTTAGCAAATGCGAGTTCTGGTTGGCCGAGGTAGCATTTCTTGGACATGTTATCTCGAGAGGTGGAGTTAGTGTTGACCCTAAGAAAGTTGATTCTGTACTTCAGTGGGAACAACCTAAGACTCCTACTGAGATCAGAAGTTTCTTGGGTTTAGCAGGCTATTACAGGAGGTTCATACAGAACTTCAGTGTGCTAGCATCACCCTTGACACGTTTGACGAGGAAGAATGCACCGTTTGTTTGGTCTGATAACTGTGAGAGAAGTTTTCAGATTTTGAAGAAGAAGTTGACTTCAGCACCAGTGTTGGTTTTGCCTGAAGCAGAGAAAGGCTATACAGTGTTTTGTGATGCTTCCAGGAGAGGTTTGGGCTGTGTACTGATGCAAGAAGGCAAAGTTGTGGCTTACGCATCTAGACAACTTAAGAAGAATGAAGAGAATTACCCTGTTCATGATTTGGAATTAGCTGCTATAGTTCATGCTCTTAAGACATGGCGTCACTACTTGTATGGTGAGACATGTCAGGTGTTTACAGACCATAAGAGCCTGAAATATATCTTCACTCAGAGAGATTTGAATTTGAGACAGCGCAGATGGCTTGAGGTGATCAAAGACTATGATGTGACAATCGATTACCATCAGGGTAAGGCAAATGTTGTAGCTGATGCCTTGAGTAGAAAGTCAAGTTCAACAGCTAATGCATTTTCTATGGCATGTTTCAAGAGAGACTTGCTTGTAGATATGCGAAAATTGAACTTGGATTTGGATGTGACTGGACAAAGTGGGTTGATTGCTCAGATGCAAGTCAGACCTACTTTTTATAATCAGATTAAGGAATTACAGCAGAATGATGATGAGTTGTGGCAAATCATGCAGGATATGTCAGAAGGTAAGAGAACAGAGTTCAGGTTTTCTGATGAAGGCATGTTGTATCTTCATGATAGGTTGTGTGTACCTGGAAACAATGAGTTGAAAGAGCAGATTCTTGAGGAAGCGCATACTTCTATGTATGCTATGCATCCAGGTAACACAAAGATGTACAGGAACCTCAAAGAGCTATACTGGTGGTCTGGTATGAAAAAGGATGTGGCTGAATACGTGGCTAGGTGCGGGGTGTGTCAGCAGGTTAAGGCTGAGCATCAGAAACCTGCTGGTACTTTGCAGTCGCTTCCTATACCAGAATGGAAATGGGAACACATCACGATGGACTTTGTGGTAGGATTACCCAGGACGCCTAAGGGTTCGGACTCAATATGGGTGATTGTGGATAGACTAACTAAGTCTGCTCACTTTCTTCCTGTTAAGTCAACCTTTGACGTTTCAAAGTTGGCTAAAGTCTATGTGAGGGAAGTAATCAGGTTGCATGGGATTCCAGTTTCCATTATTTCTGACAGAGATCCAAAGTTTACATCTAGATTCTGGAATCAGTTACATCATGCGTTGGGCACAAGACTGAAGTTCAGTACAGCGTTTCACCCACAGACAGATGGTCAATCTGAGAGGACCATTCAGACCCTTGAAGACATGCTGAGAGCATGCGTGCTACAGTTCAGAGGTAACTGGGAAGAACACTTAAGCCTGATGGAGTTTGCATATAATAATAGTTACCATTCTAGTCTTGGAATGGCTCCATATGAAGCTCTTTATGGCAGGAAGTGTAGATCGCCAGTTTGTTGGTACGAGGTGGGTGAGAAGGAAATTCTTGGACCTGAATTAGTTGATATAACTACAGAGAAGATATCTGTGATCAGGGATCAGTTAAAAGCTGCTCAGGATAGACAGAAAAGTTATGCAGAGAGACGACGTCGACCTCTTGAGTTCCAGGTTGGTGACGAGGTTTATTTGAAGGTTTCGCCGTGGAAAGGAGTTCTAAGGTTTGGAAAAAGGGGTAAGTTGACCCCTAGGTATATGGGTCCATATCCTATTGTTGAGAGAATTGGACCTGTAGCTTACAGGTTGGATTTGCCATCTGAGTTGGCAAATCTTCATGATGTCTTCCATGTGTCTATGCTGAAAAAGTGTCATCCCGGTACAGAAAAGATTGTAGATCCAGAACCGGCGCAGCTTAGAACAGATGTGTCCTATGTTGAAGGACCAGTGCAGATAGTTGATCACCGGATCAAAAAGCTTAAGAATCGCGAGTTATCTTTAGTGAAGGTTTTGTGGAGAAATCACAATATAGAGGAAGCTACGTGGGAGCTTGAATCGGAAGTGCGTAACAAGTTTCCTTTTCTCTTTTAGGAATTTCGGGACGAAATTCTTATAAGGGAGGGATATTGTTATGACCCACATTTCGTTTTACCAGTAAGTACCTTGGTTAGTGCATAATTGAGCTAGTTATGTTGAGATGAGTATTTGCTTTTGTGAATAGTGTTTTGAGCTTTGAGCTAGTGTTATTGTATCATTAGCTTGTTTTCTTATCCTGAGGTTGAGGACAAGTTTGTGCTTAATCCGTTGCCGAAGAAATCATGTGAAACCGACCTACGAGTAAAAAGATATAAGCTTTTTAGTGTGCAGGGACCTATGTGCAATTTTGGAAAGTTTTTGGGCAAATTGCATCCGGCCCCCTGGGCGCCCTTCCTTATCCTTTCCTTCAGTTTTCCTTTATTAGTTCTGTTAACCGACTTTGGAATGAACGATAGTTCATTTCCTTCGGCTGCCGCTTGGGAAGAACAGAGAAGGGAAAGGGAGAGAGAAAGCTAGAGGAGAAGCTAGGCAACCAAGCCCTCCTTCTCCGTTCTTCTTCAATTTCTTCATCTTCTCCAGCCAAACCAACCGGCTGCATCATCTTCTTCTTCCTCACCTTCTTCTTCCTCCTGCAGCCATGAAGAAGACGACCATGGAGATGGTCTAGGGAGCGAACGGTGCTTCCCCCTCCGTTCTTTCTTCTTGCCAAGTGCTTGCTAGGTCAATCCGAAGCTATAGGAGTGATTCGGGTAAGAATCGTCCACCGAATCGACCTCAATCGTCTCTTTTATTTCTGCAATTTCCGCCCCTGTGCAGGTTGCACGGCGTGCAAATCCGTTTTGCACGGCGTGCAACATTACAGATAGCTGATATAGGGAAATTCCGTTTCTGCGCAGGTGCACGGCGTGCAAAGTCAGTTTGCACGGCGTGCAAAGTTACAGATAGCGGAACGAGTTTCAGCCCAGGTGCACGGCGTGCAAAATCAGTTTGCACGGCGTGCAAGTCAGTTTGCACGGCGTGCAAAGGTGCAGAAAAGTAGAACTAAAGTGCACTGAAGGTGCACGGCGTGCAGCCTAGGTGTACGGCGTGCACGTTGCTGTAAAGGGCAGAATTAGGTGTGTTTGTGGACGTTTTTCGGTGTATACGAACACACCAAAGTGGGTGAGTGACAGTTCATTTAGAAATCATTATTTAACTCATTTTAAATGCTTATCTGCTTCAGTATCAGTTGATATGACTCCTAAACAGTATAGCATGTACTTTTTAGTATGATAAGTTCATTGGAACTTGAATTGCGTGATGTAAATGATGAAAAAGAGGAAAATTTCTATGTCTTACAGTTGCTATGTGATATTCATGTTTAAATGTTATTTGGCTTAATCAAGTATAGACCTAGATGCCCTAACACCGTAGAACCCCTTAGACGGGTCTGCAACTTTGGGGTGAAACTCGTGTTGCAACATCATCCGTGCTTGTGTCGCGGACAAACGAGGAAAGAAAGAGGCAGTGTCTAACACCAATCGTGCTTGTGTCACGATGGCACTGCGATAACAAATGAAAACTTGGTTATCTAACACCATTCGTGCTTGTGTCGCGAAGGTAACCCTGTGACTCTCCGCCGGTGTACTCAGGTTTAAGGAGAAGTCGAGAGCACACGTGGTTGTGCAGCACACGTGGATGTGCGTTGAGGCTGTAGAGCCTGGGTCTTGTGCAGACCAGGACGAGAAGTCAGACTTAGCACTTCCCGGGTGTGTCGCTAAGTCTTGTACGGTGGGACCGTAGCATGGACTTGTTGCGGATCTTTATATGCAGAGTACACTGCATATATTTAGGGCATAATAATAAAATGAATAATTAATCAAGTAGGTTCACAGTAAATTTGTATAACCTGTTCATCTATCTGAATTACCGATTGATGCTTAGAAATGTGATTATTATCTGTATATCTGCTAAGTCAGTAGAACTGCCATGCTTGAACTGTATATCTATTTATTTCCAGTTTATAAACCTGAAGAGTTGTTTAGTGATAGCTAAGTGAAATGTTATTCACTGAGCGAGTAGGCTCATACCTCTACTCAAAACATTTTCAGGTCAGCATCAGCATCAGGAATCAGAAGGATCGTTCCATCCTAACGCTTAGTCGATAGAAGGTTTGTTGTTAGCCTAGTTAGAGGTCTCTTAGTCCATTCCCCTCGATCCTCGGGACAAGGTGTGAGTGAGAGAGAGAGAATGTGTACAAAGATGTAAATTAATGTTATGCTTTCTTTATGGTAATCAATGTATTATGCTGTAGACCTTGCTTGTATCTTCTATCAGTTTAATTGAGAAGTTTCTGCAGTTTGTTTAGTTCTTGTTTACAGCTTAAACTTGGTTATCATTTAAATGCCTTGAATTGTTTTAAAAAGTGACGAATGGTTGGTTATGTGTTAATCCCACCTGTCGTGCCCTAATTTCGTGGTTTGTGGCTAAAGTGAAATTGGGGTGTGACAACTCTTGGTATCAGAGCTTAGGTTGAGTACATAGTTACTCAGAGTCCAAGTCAGGGGATGATAAGAGACCAATAGGATTAAGGTTTAGGTGTCTTTCTTCTATCTGTAATTTTCTAACAGGAAATATTCTGTTATATCATTGCAGATGGCAGGAAGAGGCTTTGATCGTGATGATCAGGCCGAGAGCCATGTTGGCCCTGATCCTTTGTACTTGGGTCCAGGTGGTGGTGACCACGTGGATGAAGCATCCAGGATGTATAGGATGTTCCTGGAGACCAAAGAAAAGTACAAGGCTGATAGGCGAGGATCTTCTTCTACCAGCAGTAAAGATCTCATGCGATCTTATGAGCTTGTAAAAAAGCTTGGTGGCACAGAGTTCAGTGCACCACAGATCCCGCCGAAGCTGATGAGTGGTTTAGACAGATAGAGAAGGTCTTTCGCCTGATGGAGCTTCCAGAAGAGAAGAAGATTAATCATGCAGTCTACCTTTTAACAGGCGATGCAGAGTTGTGGTGGCGTGGTGTGGAAGAAAAGAGGAGAGGTACAGAGCTTTCTTGGCAGGATTTCTCTGAGGAGTTTCATCTCAAATTCTATCCACCCACTTTTCTTAATGAGAAAATCAGGCAGTTACAGAATATTAAGAAGGGGAACATGACAGTTACAGAGTATGAAGCACTTTTCACACGGTTAGCTAACTTCTGTCCACAGCTTGTTCCCGATAACATAGAGAGATGTAGAAGGTTTCAGGAAGGACTAAGGCCAGAGATTCGGCATACAGTTTCTGCTACTAGTAGGAGGAACAGAGAGAACTTTGGGGAGTTTGTCGAGGCTGCTAGACAGGTTGAAGAATCTGTGAATGCTGACAGGGTGCCCGAGTCTAAGAAGAGATCTGCAGATTTCAGTAGAGGGCAGTCCAGTAGTGGATACAGAGGTGGAGGTAGAGGCTTCTTTTCCAATCTTGGGCGTGGCCTTGGTTGTTTCGGCAGGCAGAGATCTGAGGATGTCACTACTTCTAGAGGCAGAGGAGGATACAACCCAGGAAGATGGGGCAGTGCCAATAGTGGGCAGTCTTCTGGGTCATCAATGTCAGTGACAGGTCCCCAGCAATTTTGAAGTTAGCTCTGTAACTATAGAATTGTCTAGCATGATCGTTCCTTGGCACCATGGTCGTGTTGGGGTCTTCAATGACAATTTCACTTTGAAACTTCATGATCAATGGACTTCTTTGCTTAATGTCGATCTGTGGCCACTAGGGGTAGGTTGAGGGAGCTTTCGGGCCTTCTTTAGACCCTTCCATGGGTGGAGGAACCCTAGAACTCCTTTCTTCTCTCTCATCCATCCAAAGCATGGTCCAAGTACCTAAAAAGTATGCAGAGAATGTTCATAAGTGTATTTGACAATAATATACATATTGGGGGATTTAACTTGCATTCTACTGTGTTTATATGTGATTGAGATACAAAAAGACACAAGATGAAGCCCTAAAATAGGGTTGCATCACCACCCCCAAACTTACAACATACTTGTCCTCAAGTATTCTTCACCATAATCTCTCTTTCAAATCAATCAAGGAGCAAAGATAGTGCAACATTGTGATGTTTATTGACTAAAATGAGTTCACATGAGGAATTAGACATGCAATCCACTACTCTAGGTTCAAATTCATTATTTTTAAGTGTGAATCAAGAACAGAGTACAAGAACTTAGAATATGGATCACCATTCACATATGCAAGCAATGTAATTTTTATAATGCTCCAGGTAAATCGTATCATGCATGAAATATATTCAAAAGGTTAGGATCATTGTTTCACTTGCTAAAGCTACCTCATACACTTCATTTCACTTCTCATGACCCACTTGGCCTGTGTAGGGGAATGAGGGCTAGAGTTGATTTATCTTAGCCCTATTAGGCATAAAAAGAGAAGAAATGGTCGTGAAGGGAGTGAAGTGCTTTTGCATTCATCTTTTCTTTGCTTGAATGCTCTTAAATGGGAGCACTCTTTATTTTCTTTTTGCTTTTATTTTCTTTTTATTTTCATTGCCCTTGGTGTAGGTAGGATATATGATGACAAGAGTGAAGCGGGGAGGTAAAGGTATGATCACCCCAAACTTTTTGAGGGTGGGCAAGGCTGATATGTGCACTTTGGCATCCTTTTATGAGGCGTAGAGGTAAGAAGATGGTGGAAGAAATGTTGGGTCAAAGAGGGGTCACAAGCAGTAGAAATCCATGTATAATTCCACTCAAGCAAGTTAGTCCATGTAACATTCACCAATCAAACAAGTCATGCATGAAATGAACAGTATAGTATATTGCATCCTTTTCATAAAGAATAAGAAAACCCAAACATTCAAGACTTATAAGAATCGCCCTTTTATTCAAAACATAAATTTATTTCAAGAGGATTGAAGCACATATAAAATTCCTACATAGGACTCATTCTAGCCACAAACATCAAAATCAAGTTACATCATCCAATATTTAGCCATTTTCATCATAATAGATAGAGATTCAATTGAAACACATTTTTGGGCAAGAACATTCAAGTTTGGGCAAAATTGGCCAAAATGGTGCCAATTTGCATTCAATCACATCTAAACCTACATTTAGGGAAATTAAAACATAAAGTAGCAAATCCTAGTTAAAACACAAAAAATTACCAAAATCTACATGGAAATGCAATGCATGACATGGAAGAGCAAAAAGAACAAAAATTTTAAAAAATGCAAAAATGCATGACATTGAACTACATGTATGCATGAATGCTAATAGCAAGAAAACTACACTAGAAATAGTAATGTCAAACAAATAGAGATTAGGTGAGACAGATATAAATAAAATAAGCTAAGAAATGAGGGCATACCGCCCTACCACCCCAAACTTTTGAATCATGGTGTCATCAGCATGAAACTAAAGCTTAGGAATGACAGGATAAATGTCACTGCTCTAGTGGTGTGGGATCCTGCGGTGGGTCGGCCTGTAGAGGTGGGTGATGATAATAGTGGCCCTAGTAGTCTACCTATGGAGGTAGGTATGTCTCATGGTATCCAGATAGGGCTCCTAGGAAATCCTCCCCCCATTGGGGGTTTCTTTGCACCTACACATGATGATACTAGTACATGTGGTTGATCCGATGATGCATTTGTTGTTGATCTAAACACATGGCTTGCTCTGTCTACTGAATCTCATCCAACTGTGCATGAATGGCTGACATGTTGTATGCATTTGTTGGAGGTGGTTACGCATCAAACTCCTCAAATGTCAGTCTAGTGCGGCGGGGCAGCTCAAGAATGTGTTGATGCTTAGGCACATTCATCTCTCCTCCTTCTTCAGGTAAGTCCACCAATGGTGCCCTATATCCTTCTCTAGGGTGTTCCTCCTCCCATTGTGCTATCAATCCTAAGAAATCTCTTGATGGCCCCACATCCATGAGCAAGGGGGTGTGGTATGGTACGAGAGTTTCAAAGTGATGTTGGGGTACCCGGGGTTCAAAATATAGAAGATCTTGTTGTCTTTGAGGGAGATCATCTGGGATCTTGCTAAGTATCTTAAATCAACAAGCTTAGTTCCTTCTACTTTAGTAAGTCCCATTAAATCATAGTCCACCACTTTTGCAATTGTGGTGACTATTCCTCCCATGATGAATGGATTTTTGCTTTTAGAGGGAATTGTCTTTAGATGGTCAATCACCATGCTTCCTAAGTTGACGAAGCCTTTACTTCCCACTATAGCCATCACAAAAAGATCCTTTTTGTGAACAACAACCTTGATTGTCATAGCGTCCAAAAACAATGTTTGCTAAGACCTTCTGCAAATATCTCATGAAAGTATTGTGCATCTTACTGGTCTTAGATTTTCCTACAGCAAATGTGTCTTAGCCTGTGATAGCTTTCCACATCTTTGAATAATCTTCTTTCCCATTCTTGTCGAGTCTTCCCTCATCAAACTTCTTTGCCATTTCTGGATTGGGGGTAAAGATCCCATTGAGTTGGGAAGCTCTAAGCACATGTGTGGACTCCAGTGCCTGAATCTTATTACATCCTCAACTCTATGTTGCACTTTTTCCAGTGAACCATAGAATTCATGGGTCAACTCAAGGTAGGTTTCGTCAACCTCATGCAAGATTGTGTACCACCTAGAAAGTTCCAATCAACCTTTGAATGCAAATTCAATCCCTAGGTCCTGCATGGTTGTTCATGCACACCTAGTGGGAATCACCCTCCTTGTTAAGCATTCAGGGTAGAGAGGTTTTGTGAAAATTCTTCTTGAATTACCCCTCCCATATGTGGCTCCCTCGGGTTTCTTTCCAACCCACTTCATCATGTCCTCCTCTAGCTTGAACAAGAAGTCCATTGGCTCATCTTCCATCTCCTCACTTTTAGTCTCATCTACCTCCTCCTCGTAAGTGTGTGACCCCGAACTCATGTCCAAGTTCAAGGGCACCATATAAATGGGTGTATCCTCATCTTCTTCTTCAACCAACAACCCACGCCTAGTGGGCTACTGAGTGGTGTGAGGTTGTGTTGATGAGGTGGAATGTCTTGCTGGAGTCGGGCATGGAGGTAGTCGTGAAGATGACGGAGTAGTAGCTTTCTTGGCCCTCCTCTCTTGGGTCGGTGCATCAACATCCACTGAGTCAACGATGTTCTCCAACTCTTTCTGTTCATCCTCCTCCTCATCAAGATTGTTGTAGCTTGGATCTGACGTATGGTGGCTCGAGGAGGAGTAAAGTTGGGACGCAGTCATCGATGACAATCTATGGAGTAACGAACCAGAGATGGAGTTGGACGGTGACGTAGGGTTGTGTGATGGAGGTGTGACGTTGGAGGCCCGTTTGGTGCGACTTTTACCTCCGTTCAGGATATTCATGGTCTTCTCTACCCCTTTCTTGATTGCTTTACCTGTGCTCTTCATCTTTGCAAGAATTTTGGTGGGAAAATGAGAAATAACAACAAGAATCACACTTTCGGGTTGTAGGGGCAAAAACTTCTTGGAGATGGAGAAATAGATGGTAATGGAGGGTGGAAATTGGAGCATGAGGTAGGGGAAGGTGATTGGGAGCAAAAGGGAACTCAAATCTAGAGTTTGGGAGCAACAGGAGGTGATATGGGGGTGATTGGAGGTTGCCCTAGTCACCTTCTTCCATGGAACGGCCGTTCTGGATCGAAAAAATGAAGTGAGGGTCATGCTAGCTTGGGTAAAATTAGCCAACTTAAGTGTTGGGCCCGGGCCAGCACGGTCATGCTGCTCGCACCCAAAACTCACATTTACCCTATTGAAAACCATCTTTCTAGCATGGCCATGTTGGGTCCTCCAAGTTCAAAAATCTTCAAAATCATCAAATCATTCCATCATTCATAATCCAATCATTATAATCAATCCACTTGATGTTGTATCAATCATTTTTCACTGAAATGTGCCTCATTTCTCAACTTTCACCTGTCATATCATCAAAACTAAAACAAAACTATCAAGCACAAGTGTGTGTGTGTATTTTGTGGAAAAAGAAAGCAAAAGTATCAAAAAGTGAAGATTGGGTGAAAAAGTTTCCAAACCTAGTGGGTTGCCTCCCACTAGCGCTAAATTTTACGCCTTCATTCAGGCTTATTGACTCTTGAACTCTTTCATCCTCTCGAAACTCTCAAAGAATCTTTGTAGTAAATATCCTTCTCAGTGCATTCAAGCACATCTCTTCATCAAGTTGGTATTCCTCAACTAACATCACAATATCAAAACTTTGATTGGCTTTATTTGGACCTACTTCAACAATTGCTTTCAATCTTTGTCCATTTAGGGTAAACTCTCTTGCTCCATCCTTCTCACATATCATAACAACTCCGTATGGGTATACATTCTTGATTAGATAAGGTCCTTCCCATCTAGACCCAAGATTTTTGGGAAAGAACTTCATCCTAGAGTTGTACAACCATACCCATTGTCCGGGAAAATCCTTCTTCTTGATCAGTTTGTGGTGAAGAAGCTTTGCCCTTTCCTTGTAGCTTTTGGGCAATTCATAGGCCTCATGTCTCATCTCCTCAAGCCCATGCAGCTGTAACTTTATTTTCAATCCGACGGTGTTTCCATTCATATACATGGCCTTTAAAGCCCACAAAGCCTTGTGTTGCATTTCCATAGGTAGATGGAAACTTTTTTCATAAACAAGTTTGAATGGTGTGGTTTCAATTGGGGCTTTAAATGCAGTCCTATACATCAACAAAGCTTCATTGAGATGTAAAGACCAATCCTTGTGGTTCGGCCTCACCGTCTTCTCAAGAATGAGCTTTATCTCTCGATTAGCTAACTCAACTTGACCATTCATTTGAGGGTGGTAAGGAGTATCCACACAATGGTTTACTCCATGTCTTTTTAGAAACCCTTCAAATGTCCTATGAATGAAATGGCTTCCACCATCACTAATAATGGCCCGTGGTACACCAAATCGGCTGAAGAGGTTTGACTTTACAAAATCATGAACCACTTTATGATCATTGGTTCTAGTAGCAATAGCTTCAATCCATTTTGATACATAATCAAAGTCACTAAGATGTACACATATCCAAAGGAGGGAGGAAAAGGACCCATGAAATCAATCCCCCAAATATCAAACATCTAAACCACAAGAATGGGTGATAGAGGCATCATGTCCCTCTTGGATATAGTGCCCACCTTTTGGCACTTCAAACGACATTTGCAATACTCATGAGTGTCCTTGAACAAAGTTGTCCAATAAAATCCACTTTGAAGAATCTTGGAGGTTGTACATTTTCCGTCGAAATGACCTCCACATACACCATAGTGGAACATGGATAGGATCTCTTACTGCTCAGTTTCTAAAACACACCTTCTAATGAGTTGGTGGGGACAAGTTTTGAAAAGATGAGGGTCATCCCAAGCATAGTTCTTCATTATAGTAAATAGTCTCTTTCTCTCTTTCCTTGTCCAAGTACTTGGTATCCTTCCACGAGCTAAGAAGTTAGCTATATGCTTGTACCAAAGTCTTTGGGTGGATGAAAGTAAGAAGAGCTGTTCATGTGTCATTGTTTCTTTGATGCGGTTCCTTCATCATACGGTGCTTCAATGTAGGAGAGATGATTGGTTGTAGAATTTTCTACTCCTTTTTTTATCAACAATCTCTAGATTAAACTCTTGGAGTAATAGAATCCATCAGATCAATCTTGGATTAGAATATTTCTTTGTCATAAGATACTTCAAGGCTGCATGATCCGTATTATGACCACCTTATTTTGCAAAAGATAAAAGAGAAACTTGTTAAGAGCACAAATCAAGGCAAGCAACTCTTTTTCCATGGTAGTGTATATAGTTCCTTTGGGCTTCATCAAGAGTCTTTCTTGCATAGTAAATGACAGGTGGAATCCGACCAATCCTTTGGCCCAACACAGCCCCACTGCCATATCTGATGCATCATTCATGATCTCAAATGGCAAGGAGAAATTTGGGGGGCTGTATGATAGGAGCAGTGGTGAGCTTGTTCTTCTAGTGGTTGAAAGCCTCAACACACTTGTCACCAAAATTGAATTCCATATCTTTTTCAAGCAAGTGACAAAGTGACCTCGAGATTTTGCTAAAGTCTTTAATGAAACGACGATAGAAACCCACATGCCCCAAGAAAGATCAGACATGACTTATGGTGGAAGGAATAGTAAGAGTGAAAATAAGGCCCACTTTGGCGTTATCAGCTTCAATTTCAGCTTTAGAAACTCAGTGACTCAAAATAATGCCTTCGGGCACCATGAAGTGACTTTTCTCCCAAGATAGCACCAAACAAACTTTAGCACACCTTTCAAGCACGGCTTCTAGGTGGAGCAAACACTCATCAAACGTCTTACTAAACACATAAAAGTTATCCATAAAGACTTCAAGTGACGAATCAAGCATATCAGCAAAGATGGGTGTTGCACATCTTTAAAATGTCGAAGGAGCATTGTACAACCCAAATGGCATTCTTTAGTAAGCAAAAGTACCACTTGGAAAAGTGGACGTCATCTTCTCTTGATCAGCAGGATGAACAACTATTTGGAAGTAACCAGAGTACCCATCAAGAAAACAATAGAAACTCTATCTAACTAATCTCTCCAAGTTCTGATCAAGGAATGGGAGAGGGTAATGATCTTTCTTGGTCTTTTCATTCAATTTTCTATAATCCACACACATCCTCCACTTGGATTGCTCTCTCATGGGTATCAATTCCCCATATTCATTCTCAGCGAATGTGATTCTATCCTTCTTGGGTAAAACTTGGATGGGACTCACCCATGTGATGTCAAAAATGGGATATATGATTCCAACATCAAGTAGCTTCACGACCTCTTTTGCTACAACTTCTTTCAATTTTGGATTCAACCGTCTTTGCATTTTATGGGTTGGTCTAGCATCATCCTCAAGATATATTCTATGGACACAAATAGAGGGGTTAGTACCCTTCATATCAGCAATGGACCATCCGATGGCCTAAATGTTCTACTTAAAAACCGCCATCAATGCATCTTCTTGCTCTGGAGAAAGAATAGAAGAAATGATCACCCGTAGGGTGTCATTGGAGCCTAAGAAAGCATATTTCAGCCCTTCAGGAAGAGACTTGAGCTCAAGAATGGGAGGCTCTTCAAAGGAATTCTTTAATGGTTCAGAAATGGATAGGAGGTCCTCACTTGCAACTGCTAAGGCCATCTCTTCTTCGTCATCCTCCTCCTCATCATCATTATCAGGAAATTCCACAATGGGCTTAGACCTCTACCTTGTGTGGAAGTTTGAATCCATGTAGGTAGACACTCTTCTACAATCTCATCAAGGCACTCAATCAAATAACAATCCTCTTCTGTAGCACCTATCACCTTGACCTTAGCAGAAGACTCGAAAATGTTCAATCGGATCTTCATGTGCATGAAAGTCACATACATGGTGCCAGTCCTCACATGGATCACTACATCAGTTGTATACAAGGAGGGTCTCCCCAAGATATTAGGCACTTTCCTTGAGTCTTTTTCCATGTCCAAAATAATGAAATCAGTAGGGAAGAATGTGGAGGTCTCATCATCAAGTTGGCCAATACATCATCAACATGCCCTTCAGGTGTTTTCACAGATCTATCAGACAATTGCAAAGTACAGTGAGTGGAACCCAGTTGTCCCATTTGTAGTTCAATAAACACATCATATGGCATCAAATTTACACTAGAACCCTAGTCAAGAAGAGCTTAGTCTATGCGGTGTGCTCCAATGTAGAATGAGATGATGGGAACACCATGATCTTTCCTCTTCCTTGTCATAATGTGTTGCATAATTGAACTCACTTGCTCAATGAACTTCACTTTCCTCAGCGTCCTGCTTGTTGTCTTCCTCTTGAATGTGCACAAGTATTTTAAGAACTTAGTGTAAGATGAAATTTACTTGATCACATCAAGCAAAGGAATGTTAAGCTTAACCTACTCAAAGGTCTCCATGATGTCCTAGGTGTGCTTCTTCTTCCTTCTTTCGATGGATGGCTCTTCAAGTGCATCTGGGAATGGAGGGAGTTGTGCTTCCAACTGACGCAAGTCAATAGTATCATCAAGTGATATCACATGAATCACAGTATCATCTTGAGTGTGTGTCATAGTATCGTCTACCTGAATCTCAGTATCAACATCCCCGATCACGGTATCAACCCTGTCATTATTGGCTGCTCTATCAACAGAAATACCCTATGGTTGCTCCAAGGTCCAACCACTCCTCAAAACTGTCACTACCTTCACATCCTCATGAGTAGTGGAAGAGGAAGCTTGTGGAGGTGGTTGTGGCCTTGAGTGTGGTGGATTTGGATTTTAGAGGATAAATTGTGGTTGTGGTGGTTTTGGTGGATGGGGGTGATATTGTGGAGGGGGTTGTTGGTATGAGTGAGGTGGGGGTATTGGTAGTTATAATGGGGTTGTTGAGGTAGGGGAGAATATGGATGTTTGGTAATGGTGAAGTGGGGGTACTTTGCCTTTTGGTGGGATATAAGCACCTTGAGTAGTGCTTACATAACCCCCCCATCATTGTTTGGGTTGGCCATGGGTTGATACGGGAGTCTCCCTTCTTCATGGTAGGCAAGTGAAAGGGAAATTTGATCAAGCCTTTGTTCAAGGTGGCTAATGTTTTGTCCTTGAGAGGACACCTCTTTCTTCACTTCATCAAGGTTCCTTAGCCTTCCAAGAACTTCTTCCTCAAACTTGGAGTTGTACTTGGGCCCTTGGTGTTGCCTTGGCTGCCCTTGCCCCTTCTCATTTTGTTGTTTCCATGAGAAGTTTGGATGATTCCTCCACTCGGGAGTATAGGAGTTGGACATCGGGCCTTTTTTGTTTCGGTTTCCAAAGGCATGCAAAGTGTGCATTTTTGTAACACTCGGGGTCCACTGCCCAAGGCTCTAGTAGAGTTTCAGGAATAACGATTGTCCCCACAGACCACCACTAGCCTTAATTATGCGCTTTGTCCTCACTCACGCGCATGTCAGGACAGGTCACCCATCCCAGTACTACTCCAAGTTGAGCACGCTTAACTATGAAGTTCTTAGTGATGGGCTCCCGAAAAATGAGGTGCACCTTAGTGATATTGGTAGTCCAATCATTCCTTTTAAGATCAACTTATCCGAGGCCTCAAATCGTGGGATGTTACAATTTCTTCTTCCTCAACATCAATTGCCATAGTGGATTGGCTTGAAGAAGCACCACTTTGGTCTTCATCATGTTCATCATATCCACTATCATCTTAAGCATTTGTGGTTTGGCTTCAGTCTGGGCTGGAACTATAGAAGGAGGTGGAGGGATGTAGTTTCGGTCACAATGCTCCACTTTATTTGAAGCCCGGTGGTGAGAATTCTCAGCATGATGCTCGAACAAGGGCCAAGTCTCCTATGGTGTCTTTGACATGAAGGTGCCTCCACATAAAGAATCAACATTGTTTTGTCTTAACTCAACTAGCCCGGTATAGAATGCTTGAACAAGCTGCCACAAAGTTACCTCATGATGAGGACAGTCATGCAGGAGCTTTTAGAACCTTTCTTACACCTCATGGAAGGGTTCATTCTCTTTTTGTGAGAAGGAGGTAATACATCTTTGCATCTGGGTCAACTTGGAAATTGAGTAGAACTTCTTAAGAAACTCATTCTTCACTGTGTTCCATGTCACCAACTCAGGCTTGGAGATGTACCACTCCTTGGATTTTTCTTTCAAAGAGAAGGGGAAGAGGGTTATTCGGATTGAGTCATCGATGGTGGCGGGTGTGCAGAAAGTGGAGCAAGTTTCAAGGAAGGCGTTGATATGGTGGTAGGGGTTCTCATTCTCCATCCCATAGTAAGTAGGAAGGAGTTCGAGAAGGGCTGGTGTAATGGAGAATTGTTGACCTGGCATTTGGTCAACAAGGGTGGAAATTGGGGAGTTGTAGTTCTTCGGGGTGAAGTACACATGGAGAGGGAGGGAGGTTAGGTTGTGGTTGAGCTTCACCATGAACTTCTCCATGAGGACCAGGGCCTTCCATTTCAGTTGATTGGTGTTGTTTGCGGCTGCTTTGGTGTCTCCTTCTACCTATATCGGGGTCGTATGGTACCAAGTCGGTACAAGTTGAACGCATACTGCTCATGCACAACTGTCACCTGCGTAATACACAAATAAGCAACAAGAGCCAAGTTAAAAAGATAGTATGTAAAAATAAATAAAGAATAAAGAATAGCAATGGCGAGGACAGTAGGAAAAGCTAAGCTACACTAACTAGCTAGGCCGAGTGCCTCTATCCCCGACAATAGTGCCAGAAAGCTTGGTGTGATCTTCTCAAGGCCACACACTAGCCAACTAAAAGGTGACTTGATGATACCCTAAAGGAAAACACACGGATCTCTTAAAATTTATATATGAACCTAGTCCAACGCATAAGCTGAACTAATCACACGTACCCGCAAGCGCACGAGGTCGTGTAGTAGTATAGGCAAGTGGTAAGATTAGGCTCAATCCTCAAGGAAAGAGGGGGTACTAGAGCTAGGTTAATGTTAGCTATGTTCCTAAAGCAGAGAGTAAGGTTTGAGGGTTTAAAGTTGGTTTTTTTATTACACTACGATTGCAAGCAAGAAACAAGAAGGAAGAAAATAGATTAACAAAAACCCTAGATTACCCTTAAAAAGTCAAAACTAAGAAACTAAGCAAGACAAGCAACTAAGCTAGAGAAAGGATTTACACTACACTTAGCAAGTCAAATTATCAACTAAGAGGCAATCTGGGCAATAAGACAAGCAAGCGCCTAAGTTATCACTAGCTAACTAAATTAACACAAACAAGATCAAAATAGCCCTAACTACTTAAGCAAGAACTAATTATCAAGAACTAAGCAATTAGCTAAGAATTAACAAAGGCAATTGACTAGCATTAACAAGCTAAGAAGGCAAGAGTGGATTTTAAGCAATAAGATGGATAGGTGGTCCGTTTGGGAATGAAACTTGATATTAGTTGGGGGAAATTTAACATAGCATGCAATTCTCATATCTCAATATAGATTACCAAACCAAACAACCAAGGAAAGTGCTATTGGAATATACCTTATGCTACTAGTTGGAGAACTAGGGCTAGGTGTAATTCTACTATGACTTGGCAAGTCTAGGTTTCTAGGGTAAGTGGTATTAGGACAATTAAGATCCAAGGGTAGGAATGGGAGTAGAGATGAGGGTGTTTCACCTCATATTACTTTCCATCTAGCCTTTAGGAAACTCTAGGCAATTGCACTAATCACACTTACACTAGCTACTTAGATCTCACACCTACTTGTAGAAGAAGGGATATGTATGTAGGAACAAAGGGGGCTAGCTAGGGATCCAATAATTGGACCTAGGAGCCATTCCTAAGATTGCCACATACATTCCATTTTCTCCTAGAAGCTAAGTGTCATCAAGCATCACAAAATAAGCAATCTATGTTTAAAAGCAAAAACCACATGCAAGATAATGGGAAATGAGATAGAAGAAAGAGGCATTCATCATAGAATGAAAATATATTCAATACAAGTTATTTTCCCCCAACATGGTATCAAAGTCACATTTTAACCCCAAATTGCCCACCACTAGGGGCTTAGACATGCTCATACAAAAGAGAAAAGAAATGAGAAGAAAGGGATAGGAATCCATGGAGCTCGGAGTAGTTTCTTCTTCTTCACCTCCTAGCTACTATAAAATGACCTCACTCCTCCAAGGTGGGTAAAGATCATGGAAATGAAGGGGATTATGGTAGAAAACTAGATTTCTATGGTGGAAATGAGGTGGAAATGGTGGGTGGATGATTTGAATGCAAGGATATGGCAATGAATGCTCTAGAGTAGGTTGGGGGTGTAATGGCAGTTAACCTAGTGATGTGGCCGCCACCCATGTATATATACATGGTGGAAGCACTAGGGTAAGTAGGGGTATAGTGGGAAAATCAATGCAGAAAAAGTTAGGGTTTAGGTGGCAGCCGTGGTGGGTGAGGGTTGGAATGGCCATGGTGGTGGAGAACGATTGTTCTGAAGAAGTGGAAAAATCTTAAGTTGAAGTGGTAAAATGGAGGCTGGTAGCACGGCCGTGTTAGGTGGCACGGCCGTGGAGCGTGAGGTAGAGGGGTGGTCATTCTAGTCAGCATGCTCATTCTCATCCTTGGTAGCATGGCTGTGATGGCTAGCATGACCATATTGGGGGCTTCTCAGCACAACCATGCTAGGTAGCATGGCTGTTTTGGTCATGTTGTTGTAGCTTTGCAATTTTGAAGTTGGCTTTGTAACTGTAGCAATGTCCAACACAGCCATTCCTTGGCACCACAGTCATGCTGGGGTCTTCAGTGGCAATTTCACTTTGAAACTTCATGATCAATGGACTTCTTTGCTTGATGTCGATCCTTGGCCATTAATGGTAGGTTGAGGAAGATTTGGGGCCTTCTTTAGACCCCTCCATGGGTGGAGGAACTCTAGAACTTCTTCCTTCTCTCTCGTCCATCCAAAGCATAGTCCATGTACCTGAAAAGTATGTAATGAACATACATAAGTTCATTTGACAATAATGTGCATATTGGGGGATTTAACTTGCATTCTACTGTGTTTAGATGTGATTGAGATATAAAAAGACACAATATGAAGCCCTAAAATAGGGTTACATCACCCTCTAAAGGACTTACCTATCCAATCCAAGAGTCTTCAACCTACCCAAGGACTTACCCACTTTGCCAGGAGTCTTCTGCCTTCACCAAGGACTTACCCACTCTTACACAAGTCTTCGGTCTTGAAGGAATTACCCACTCTTCTTGGATCTTCAGCCTTTCACTTCACCTTTTCCAAGGAGAAGCTTTCACCAATGACTTACCCACTTAAGAAAAAAGTCTTCTGCCTTCACCAAGGGCTTACCCACTCTTGCTCCAAGTCTTCAGCCTTGCCTTATTCTTCACCAAGGGACTCCTTCCCTTGTTTTTTTTCACCTCTCTTAGCCAAGAGAGAGAACCTTCACCTTCATGGTTGAATGAGAGATTGGGATGTGGTGGAAGTGAGAGCCTCACAAGATACACATGTAGGACTAGCTCTCTTACAAATCTCCTACTCACTCTAATGGATGTAGCAAGTGATTAAGCTTAGAGAAATGAGGAGGCATGTGGAGGCACTCAACTATAGAATAGGGACCTTCATTGTGCTTGGATAAGCATGTGATAAAGCCAAAGGGGTCCTATTTATAGTTGGGGATGCCTAGAAGCCTTTGGGAATACTTAAAGATGAATACTATCCATTTAGGATGTTGCAACAAATATTTTTTCGAGTTTTACAACATTCCAATAGCTAGAAACACTTTTCTACACTTTTCCGTACATTGCGATCGGTCGAGTTTCAATAATAGTAACTCGACCGAATGCACTGTATGACAAAGAAGATTTGAATAAACGATTGAGTTTATCCTAGATGAAACTTGATGAATCACTTAAATTAGTTTTACCTAGTGCACGAATTGGTCGAGTTCTATGAGTGGTAAACTCGACCGAACCATGACATTCTCAAAATCCATCAAGGGATCGATCGAGTTACAACCTATAATGAATTTTGGAAAATTCCATAAAAGTGCTTAAATATTTGATTTAAGTGGTCCTAATTTTTTCTAACCTTAATTAAAAGCCATACAATCATTACAAGTGATTTACAACATGATTCTAATGGATTTACATCATATTCCACAAAAGTGCACTTGCATTGATTTTGACTTATCTTTTCTCCAAGTTAGGATGCGTAAGTTAGGGCATTTGGAGTGTATCTATACCTATTCTGAAATCAATCAAGTAGAAGCATTAGACACAAATAAATGCAATGGTTTAGTCATCATCAGAACAAGGGTTTGGTCAATTTATACCTAGAGTCAACAAACATGTCCATCATGTTTCTGCCCCGTAAGCGCTTTTATAGTGGGTTTAGCAACATTTGCTTCCAGTCAATATATTGCAAGTTTCACATCTCTTTGTTGTACGATTACTCGTATGAGATGGAAGTGTTGTAGTATGCTATCTGAGATTCCCAGCCTAACCAGTAGTTATTGTCATCCATATTTCTACTATGTCATCGATGGTTGGAACCTCCCGCAAGTTCACCCATATGAATTTCTTGATCCATACAATATCCTCTATTGTTCATAACACAGAGATACTCAACTTCTATTGTATATTTAAACACATGTCATTAGCTCGGAACCCTTTCTAGCTTATAGTTCTCATTTAAGGTCCAATATAAACATAGATTGTGATTACTTATTTGTCATTTCAGAAGCTTGCATCAGTGTAACTCTTTACACCCAACTCTTCCTTATTACCATACCCAAGGAACTGGTCCTTTTAGTGTTTCACAAGCACCTAAGGATGTTTTTTATGGTAGTCTAGTAACTCTCACTAGTATCTAACATATACCCCATCGTCATGTCTAATACATACAAGATTGCTAGATAGGTATATATATATCCTCTCATCATGTCCACTACACATGAGATAATTAGATATCTTCTCTTCATGTCCAATACATAGGAGATAATAGAATATTCTCTCGTAATGCCCAATACATACGAGATAATAGGATACATAACATTGTATTCAAGATAGATCCAATTGTGAATGCATATGGAATCTATTCCATGTGTTCTTGTTCTTCATAAGGACAAGGAAACTAGGCTCCTGAGAGACTAACTCCATGGAATATGGACATGTTTTCTCTTACTGAGTGTTACATGTTGAACCTCTTCAACATCTTGTCAATGTATTTACTCTTTCTTAGATGAAGAAGATTTCCAAATCTATCTTTATAGATCTCAATTCCTATCACATAGGATGCTTCACCTAAGCCCTTTAGAGAGTAGGTACTTTCATTTCCAGGTTTTAACATATGCATGATTAAGGACGTCATTCCCCATCATTATATGGAATATAAATATGCTCCCATTAAATTTTTTGTAATCATAGATTTCATCTTCATTCTGACTCAAGTTAAACCCTTTGACTGTCTTGTCAAATAGAAGATTCTAGATCTGAGATGCTTGCTTCAATCCACAGATTGACCTTTATAGCTTATAGATTGTATTTCCATTAATGGATTTATAGAACCATTAGGTTTTGTCATGTACACATCCTCTTAATTATTCTAGTTAAGGATGTGGTTTTAACATCCATATGCCAAATATCACAGTCATACTAAGCTGCAATAGCAAGCATGATCCTGATGGACTTAACCATCATAACTGGTGAAGACTTCATCATGTTCAACACCTTGAACTAGTTTGAAACTCTTTACAACCAATTTACCCTTCCATGTTGGTCTTCTGACAAATACCCTAATGCACCCAATGGGTTTTACCCCTTCAGGTGGATCCGCCAAGGTCATAACTTGTTGGTTGACATGAAGTCCATCTTGGAACTTATGGCCTCAAGCCATTTCTCATAATTTGGTCCCTAAATAGCTTCTAGGTAGGTTTTTGACTCATCATCTCTGATCAACTCATCAAATTTTTGAGTTATAAGATATCATAATCTTTCAAACTCAAGGCATCTTCTACTAGAACTATAAGGTTTGTGTGTTACATAAGGAACTTAAGATTCCACAACATCTTGTGATTCTCTATGTTCCTACTGTACCTCTTTAGGTTCAATGTTTCTTGTTTGTCTCAAACATTTCAAGTTCTACTTTTACTCCCACTGATTCCTTTTGAATTAAGTTCCTCTTCAGGAATAAAACCATCCATATCAACAAACAACTTTGTTGTAGGATTGCGATAAAAATAGTATTTAACAAAATAACATTTTTATGATTTGTGGACAAAGCCTTTGAAGAAATAATTTTCTTATATAGGCATTCATCCCTAATCACTATAAAAGACACATTGGGACACCTCCTGTGCCATATCTCATATGGTATCTTTTGAACCATTTTTGACAGTACATTATTTCGTGTTAAGCATGTGCACAAAAGAAATTGGAAGACCAACTAGATTTTATTGACAATCTCACCATGACTAGTAAGGTGTGATTCCTTCTTACTGATACATTCTAATGATACACTATCATTGTATTTTAGGTTCAGTTCATCATGACACACTATCATGATCTCCCCAGAAGGTCCTCAAACTCTTGGTTTAAAATATTTCAACATCAATCACATTGAAGTATCTTAATACCTTTACCAAGTTAGTTACATACTTCATTTACAATCTCCTTGAACACTTCAATGGATTCATACTTGTATTTCATTAAACACAAATTTCCATATCTATTGATAGAATTAATAAATATAATGAGGTACCGGTAACTACCTTTAGCATTTATTCTAAAAGGTCTATATACATCAGTATGTATGAGCCCTAATAGATGGTCACTCTCCCACTACATCTAGTATAAATGCTTTTGTCATATTTCACAACAGATAAGATATGTATGTCTCTATTGGTTCAATAACCAAAAGAGTCTAAATAAGCATCATATGGATTCTAGAGATGCATTTCTCATTTACGTGCTCTAGATAACAATGTTGTAGGCATTCATTGTTTGAGTTATTATATGTGTCATACACATTTGTCTCTACAACTATCAAGTATAGATTGTGAGACATATGTCATTGCCATGAAACATCAATATTTGTCCATACAAGATACATGATGTTTTCATCAATGGTAGGTGCATAATAGCAATTCACTAATTCTATTATGTGCCCATGAATGACAGCTTCCAACTGTAGTGGCAACAACCCTTGCTCTGCATAGTTCTAGCTTACTTCTTCTCAAGTCTGGAAGTAAAGATCTCTATCTCCATCTTCTTCATGAGATCCTCTATAAATAGGATAGTTCTTTCCAATGTCCGGACAGGTGACAATGGTGGCATTTTCTTTCCTTAATCCATTAAGTGAAAAGGAAAAATTCCTTTTACACTTACCCTTCTCCATATATTGAGTGCAGAAGACTTAGACTTTAACTTAGCCTCAGAATACTTCTTATCCTTGCCTTTGTCCTTGAAATCATTCCACTAATCACCATCATAGATTTGTCCTTCTTCATTTGTGCTTTGACATCATAATGCCAAGTGGATCTGACAGCTTTTTGGCCCAATCATTCCACATGCCCAATCATAATAAGAACATGGGGTTCTATTGGATCTCCCTCTATTAGTTTTCACTTCAAACTATGCTTTGGAGACATTATACCTTTCATGCTTTACATGATTCTTAAAGATTTTTTACCATCTCCAAAATGTCCATTTTGCTTATGCAACTCATAGTTCATACAACATAGCATTAGGTATTCAATGTCTATGGCATCATCGACATGCTTTTAATAAGCATCCATTTAGCGTTAGGCACATTTGGAGCGGGTTCCTCTAAATCTGGTCTTTTAATGACATAGAGCTTTCTCTCATGATTGAGAACACTTCTCAAAGTCCTTAATCAAATGTAGAAGTCAATCCGGTTTGGTTTTGTCCTTCTTAAGGACTGATTCCAATGAGAATGTGTTTGTGTTTGACATTTGATTCTTCAAAAAAAGTGCAACTTTTTAAAACATTTTTTATTTGTTGATTGGATAAGTTAACGATATTAATTAGGCCTTTAATTAATTATCTCTCCCACTATATTGTTCAAATTGATAACCCTCATGTATCAATTTGGAAGATTGCAGTGTACAATCTTCTAGTAAACCAAGATCTAAAATAATACAATTATTACCCGGCCAATACCAGTGTCATAGTCAATTATCAAGGTAATTAACTTTTTTCCAATTGCATCATATGCAATTCTTGGATAAATGACATACATAACTCTTTTCCATAGCCATTTTCATGCCTTTGGTGCTTAATCTCATTAAGATCACACTGTTAATCCTAACCCAAAAGCCAACACGATAATAATGCACCCCACTTGGAAAGCCCACATACACTAGTACATAACATGCCTTTAGTGTCAGTTTTTTAAGGCCTTTAGTGTCGATTCTTAAGCGACACCTATGTGGGTGCCGCTAAAATCCCAACCGTTACGCGTCGGTTCTCAAACCGACGCCAAAACCCTTCGCGCGCTACAAAAAATGCGCCGAAAACGCGCCAGCAGGGGGTATAGGTGTCGGTTATTAGGTTCGAAACCGACGCCACATACCTTCGGGCCACATAAAGGGTGCCATATGGGGTAGTATCGGTGTCAGTTTCTTAGTGATAACCGATGCCATCTCACCCGCTGCCACGACCGTGCTGACCAACACGGTCGTGTTGTCTGGCCTCTAGGGAAATTGACGTCGGTTACTAGTAGGGAAACCGACACTGTTATCCTATGTCGTCAGTTTTATATAAATATCTGACGCTTGTTTTATGTCTGGTCCGCTGCCACGGCCGTGTTGGCCAACACGGCCATGGTGGCCAACACGGCCATGGTGGCCAACACGGCCGTGGTGTCTGGCCTCATTAGGGAAATCGACGTCGGATACTAGTATGGAAACCGACATTGTAACCATATATCGTCGGTTTTGTTCAAATAATCGACGCTGATGTTTTTTTCTATCAGTCTGCAAACCTGCTGTGGTTGGTCGCAGGATGAGAAACCTGCAGTTCATTTATGAACTGTAGGTTTTATGACATCCATTGATATCAGCCAACAACAGGCCACAAACCTACAAAATTAACATGATAGACAATATTTATATATGTGATTCACACTCATGTATAAGAACATTTAATTCATTTTTTTTTTCATCACATGCATGTAGAAACCAGTAGCAACCTGCAGTTCTATTTATTTTATCTCTTTTCACATTCAGACACATGTAGAAACATTCATGTATTGATGATTTTCACACACAATTCATAAAAATTCATTCACATTGTCATCATTGTCATCATTGTCAACAAAATCATATATTCAAAGAGCCATGAAACAGTAAAAGAAGCCACAATGAAGGGAAGCATGATACAAATACAATACATAAAGTGCAGCACGCACAAGTATTTCAGATTCATATAACAACATGACAAACTAACACATATATAGTGCATAATAACAGTAGTGCCGAATTTACATACAACACTATAGCTTAGTACATATATATAGTGGGACTAAGGTGACGATCCAACCTGCGAAAACAGGTTACCGACAACTACATGTTACGACTGAGAGGTCGTGATTCAACAACCGTATGCATTAGCAGGAGGACAAACAGATTTCACTACGAGTTAACATTGAAAAAGGTTTACTAACCTTCTTCAATGTTAACTCATGGTGAAATCTGTTTGTCCTCCTGCTAATGCATACAGTTGCTGAATCACGACCTCCCAGTTGTAACATGTAGTTGTCGGTAACCTGTTTTAGCAGGTGGGATCGTCACCTTAGTCCCACTATATATCTATATAACCTTAGTGTGGGATGCTTGCTTTCTCTCCGACTGTTGTGCTTTGGATTTACAAAGCAATGTCGATGGCCTACATAGCTATGTCATGGTCGTCCTGCATAGCCTGTAGTCTTTGGCGAACGCCTGCAAATTAAATAGAATTGCTATTAACTAGTATCCTAAAAATTTGATAAAAAACACACTTACATAATATAATTATAAATGACCATATAGATAGAAACCTTAGGGATATATTCTTAAAACTTACATTGTCAGGCGGTGCAAGCACGTCCTCACCCTCACGGTGATCATCAACACGGTCATCATGGGAACATAATAAAAATATAAACATCCATGCCTCTAATATTGTGATCTTTTATCAATTAACAATCCTTCATTATGATCCCCGCGAACATACAAGTCGTTGTGATCCCCAGCTTCAATGTTTGGTGGTGTTGGCAACCCAACTGAGAATGGATTGGAGTCATCATACTTATCATAGTACTCTTCTTCATCTATAGGATCTTCAATGAACTATCTTTTACCATGAAGAACAACTGACCATTTATCATTTGCAGGATCATCGATATAAAATACTTGTTTTGCCTGTGATGCCAATATGAATGGTTCACCCTTCTCGCCAATCTTTTCAAAGTTCACTAACGTGAAACCCAATTCATCCACTATAACTCCTTTGTTGTTGTCAACCCAATTACATTTAAAGAGTGGAATTCTGAAATCTACATAGTCAAACTCCCATATGTCTTCAATGACACCATAATATGACATTTTAGCTTCACGTGGACTTTTATCCTTTGCACTTGCAAAAAACAATGAATACGCTTGAAGGGTGACCCTTCTGTTTTGGACGACACTCTTATCATCAATATTCTTGTCATTCACGGGAGCGTCATTACCACTCAGAAAGTCATTGCAAAAATCCATAACCTCTCTCACCACATAACCCTCAATAATACTCCCTTCAGGCCGATAACGGTTTCAAACATCACCTTTAAAAATGCCCATGTATCATTCAAAGGGATACATCCAATGCAAAAAAACTGGTCCCAACATTTTCACTTCCCTAGTCAAGTGGACAACAAGATGTACCATGATATCAAAGAACGACAGAGGAAAATACATCTCAAGCTGACATAGGGTAACAACCACTTCTCTTTGCAAATTATCGAGAGTATCAGGGTCAATAACTTTGCTGCACAGACTGTTGAAAAAGAAATAAAGTCTGGTGATTGCAAACCTTACATTCTTCGGCAATATAGATCTAATTGCCACAGGCAATATTTATTGCATTAGAATGTGACAATCATGAGATTTAAGACCTATCAACTTTAGATCTTTCATTGATACCAATGTACAGATGTTGGATGAGTAACCCTGTGGCACCTTAACATTTACCAAGCATTCATAAAATGCTTTCTTCTCCTTTCTAGACAACATGTAACAAGTGGGAGGTAAGTATGTTCTTTTATTACCCATTTCACGTAATTCTGTTAATTCTAAACTTATTCCCATTTCACGTAGGTCCATTCTAGATTTTATCCCGTCTTTAGTCTTACCTGGTATATTCAACAGAGTACCGATGACGCTATCACATACATTTTTCTCAACGTGCATGACATCGATACAATGCCTGACTGTCAAAGAACTCCAATAAGGAAGATCCCAAAATATCGACTTCTTCTTGAATAAAGACTTGTCACTCCTTGTGTCCATTATACATTGTGATCTCTTACCAAATTCATTGGTAATTTCTTTCACTCTTTCATAAACATCCTCCCCTGATATAGGTTTAGGTGCACTACGTTCCTCATTCTGTCCATTGAATGCTTTGCGCAACCTACGATACAGATGAAATTTTGGAAGAAACCTTCGATGAGCAAGATATATAGTCTTGCCGCCGTGTTTTAGTCGTATTGAATTAGTGTTCTCTTCACATATAGGACACACTTTAGATCCTTTGACACTATATCCAGACAAATTCCCATATGCTGGAAAGTCATTCACAGTGCAAAACAACATACCGTGCAAACAAAATGTCTCTCTTCGTGAAGCATCATAGGTCATCACACCTTCACCCCAGAGTTTCTTTAAGTCATCAATCAGAGGTTCAAGATAAACATCAATATCATTTCCAGGTTGTTTAGGGCCCGATATCAACAATGACAACATAACGTACTTATTTTTCATACACAACCAGGGAGGAAGATTGTATATAACAAGCATGACTGGCCAAGTGCTATGTTGGCTGCTCAATGTCCCGTACAGATTCATCCCATCTGTACAAAGCCCAAGTCTTAGATTCCTGTCCTCTTCACCGAATTCAGGGTACAATAGATCAATCTTCTTCCACTGTGGGGAATCAGACGCATGTTGTAGGATCCCATCATTATTCTTCTTAACATCTGCATGCCACCTCAAATTCTTTGCATCTATAGGATTGGCAAACAAGCGTTGAAACTGTGGTATTATAGGTAGATACCACATCACCTTGGCGGGAGAACCAGTTTTGGACAATCTTGACGCACCAAATTTCGAACAATCTTTCAAATTCACATAGTCCTTTTGAAATAATACACAATCATTTGGGCATGCGTGTATCTTCTTGGCCTCCATTCCCATTGGGCACAACAATTTCTTTAACTGGTATGTTGAGATCAGCAGCTCGTTTCCTTCAGGAAGAATTTCTTTCAACAAAGACAACAATGACGTGAAGCTTTTGTCGCTCCATCGATTGTTAGCTTTTAGTTTATACAATCTCAACACAGCGCTAAGCTTCGTAAACTTACAACCCGTGTATAATGGTATCTCATCATCATGCACAATGTTTCTAAACATGGGAGGTGGATCGGTGTGCTCTACCCCACAACTATCCAGCATCGCATCAACGATGTCTACTGGAACTGGTTCATTCACATCTACATCATCGGAGGCAATTTCTTCTTCCACACAAGCACTGCTATCGACATCCACTGGTTTTAGGTTTGAAATCTCTCCATGCTAGTGCCATTCTGTATAGCCTTGTACAATCCCGTTGCACATGACATGACTTCTAATTTTATCACCAATACTGACTTTCAAGTTGTTATCGCAATGCCTACATGGACAGTAGAACCTATCTCCAGGTTGTTTCCTATGTTCCTCAGAAAATATAACAAACTGATCAAGATCAGAAATAAACTCTGGGGTGCAGCGATTGCGAATGGACATCTATGATCTATCCATTCTATGATCAAAGAGAAAATAGGTATATATTACAACAAGATTAGGGTCTAGGGTAAACATATTAGAGTTGATGGTTAAAACTTTAGGGTTTATACATGTGATGTCATTCTTAAATGTGTACCACCTATCTCATTCTTGAACACCTAATCTCACTAGTAAGTGTATAATGTGTATTGGGTTTTCAAGAAAATTTCGGCAGCATTTCCCCGCTGTTCTCCAAGTACATATGTACTTAGAGAACAAACGGGGAAATGCTGCCGAAATTGTGGGCTCCGATCTCCAAACCATGGATTAATCCCGATTTAAACACATGCGGAAGCATTCGGTAAACAGCGGAAGACGAAAATCACGGGAAAATAAAACTTTTTCGAGATTAGAGCTTGAAACCACAAACCTTTTCCATAGAAAAAGGATTTAACTGTTTACAACTCAGACCAATTACTTCTTGAGTAATTACATGCAACATGCTTACAAAATTTTCTCAAGAATGAACCACAAAACATTTCAGGACCTGAGAGTACAGAGGACATCTAGGACTTTACTCTAACTACACCATGAAGCAGACTAGATCTCCACCTGAGATAGTTACTACTCCTGATGCTGCTGCTGCTGGGATTGTTCACCTGAGTTCTTATTCCTCCGTCTTTGACGACCACCTAAAAAGTAGAAGTCTACGGGGTGAGACAATTATACACAATTGCCCCAGCGAGAGTTATAACTCTCCATTAGGCTTTATAAGCAAGGCAGGAATAACTAAAGCATTAAGAGCCTTCAAGATATTCACTAGCAGTTCTATGATAAGCAGAGTTCAATCAATATTAACAATATGAGAACCTCCATGCTATTCAATGATAACATCAAACAAATAACTCGTAGCTAACTTTAACAGATATGCTACGCTATTGATTACGTTTTTCAAACATTATTGTTATGCCCTGTGGAGATGAGGTATACCACTCATACTCCAACTGATCACTGAGAAGTCGCATCAGTATCATACATAGGTCATTAAGAGAGCCGGATTCTTATGACCTCACCTTCCTCAGTCAGTTAGAGGATTGATTGTTTGACATCTGGCGGGATGTCTATGTAATAGCTCACCAGGGTACTCTGGTCCTTCGCTATTTTTAGAGTTACAGTGGCATTCTGTACTCTCTTCACTATCGGAATATTTCTTGTTTATCTTTCACCGATACGGGGTTTATGTCTTTAAGGGAGTGTAGAGATACAGCTCACCTTTAAAACTTTGGGGTGGGGTCTGATGGACTACTAGAATCTACATCATCCACTCACCCTTTCTGTTATAGTGAAGGTATGACGGACTACGAGAATCTACATAAAATACCTACACTAGGATGTCAGGTTCTACACATCCATGTACCCCACATACTCAACAGTATGTGCTCCAGGAGTTCCCTTAGGAAAACCTGTTTCACCATCATTTAGACAACTGACAATGATGGATCTATGATCAGGGCTCTACATTTCACTTGATTAGTTAGGTACATTCAGTATTCCAATCATCATACAGTAACACAGCTATATATGAGAATACAAAATGTAGCAGGCCTAACTTATCACAATTATCAGATATTCATCTTCAAGTCATCTGTCAAGCATGACCTTGATAACATTTATGGCTCTTACAGCCCATAAATCGCAAAGGATGTCACTTAATAGTGCATCAAGATGGTTCACTATTCATAAAGCATAAGACATGCTTTCAATGAATATAACATGGTATTCCATACCTGGGTGTGACCATCATCTCATAACAACCTGCATGGTTAATTCAACAGATAATTGTAAATAATTTAGTAAATAGGGATACATTCCCAATTAGGGTTTCACTTGGATTCACCCTCAACTAGTGTTTCACATGGAATCACCCTCAAATAGGGTTCCACATGGGATCACCCACAACTAGGGTTCCACATGGAATCACCTTCCATTAGGGTTCCATTTAATAACCCTTACAATCAGGGTTTACTATTCATCTTTCATGTCATCGCCCTAAAATTAGGGTTTACTATTCACTCCATGGTGAATTGTACTCATTACATCATCATATAAGAGAAACATCATCATTAAGACTCTTAATTATCATTAAGATCCATTAGATATCATCATTAGGGTTTCCATGACCTCACATAGGTGGTCATTCCCTAATCATGCACCTTCATGTGTAAAAGAAGTATCTTACTAGAGATTCCTCCTAAAAAGGGCACTTTCTCTCTCTAGGATACTTTCTCTCTCTAGAAACACTTTCTCTTTCCTCTCTCTAGTAGATGGTGGCAACACCACTCTGGATTAGGTTGAGACAAGTCTCCATTGACTGATATGAGCCAAAGCATCAACATCATGTGATTAGGGTTTGATTAGATTAGGGTTTTACCCCTTTAGACCCCTCGAGGGTATTTTGGTAATTTGCCACATGATCACCATCATGGGTTAACTCACTAATCACATAGTCCCTTAATGACCTAGGTTACCATTAGGGTTTAGATGGAGTCATCATTAAGCCATTGGCACCATCAAATGGTTAAGCATAAATCACCACAAATCTCCAAGTGGTTTCCAACTTTCAAACGATCTCAACCATCCAAACGGTCTTGAGACCGTTTGATCCTCAAACGGTCTTGAGACCGTTTGGTCTCAAACGGTCTTGAGACCGTTTGGAGGTGAGGACCGTTTGGGAAGTTTGACTTCCAAACCGTTTGGAGCCTCAAACGGTTTGAGGTCGTTTGGACCAAACGACCTTGAGGTCGTTTGAGCTCAAACGGTCTTGAGGTCGTTTGAGCCCAAACGGTCTTGAGGTCGTTTGAGCCCAAACGGTCTTGAGACCGTTTGGTCTCAAACGGTCTTGAGACCGTTTGGGTCCAAACGGTTTTGAGACCGTTTGGCCCAAATGGGCTCAAACCGTTTGGACCTCCAAAAGGGTTCAAAGATCACCAATATTTATAGATAAGTGTGTTGAAGCCCTCAATTGGTTAAAGCTATGCTAACCACTTACAAATTAAGTCAATTAGGGTTAGCCTTAGCCACTTAGTCATCAAATTGACCCTCAATTGCAAACCAATTAGGGTTCAATCGTTCTCAATTAGGGTTTCAAATTGATTGATCATCAATGTTCAACAGTGTGAATCAATTCAAGGTTGAACCTATCAATTGACCTCCAATTGGGCTCAAACTTGGCCCAAACGGTCTTGAGGTCGTTTGGACATCACCCAAACGGTCTTGAGACCGTTTGGCCCAAAGTTTGACCAAGATCCAAACCATTTTGACTCAGGTTGAAGTCCAATTAGGTCAAAATCAGCACTTTTCAATCAATGCATCAATTTCCTACAATTGGACCCTCAAACCACTAGATTAACTCAACCCTAAACCTTCAAACGGTCTTGGATTGTGCCCAAACGGTCTTAAGACCGTTTGGAGGAATCCCCAAACGGTCTTGAGACCGTTTGGGTCCTTCAACCCAAAACTCAACAAGATCTAAGTGTTAAATCAGCACTTTTTCACCCGATTAGGGTTCCATGTTGAAGTGCCTTCAACTCCTAATTGGTTAAGAATTAGGCTTTGATTCTTTGCAGGGATGAAATTCAACCTGTTGGGAACAGACCCTCAAACGGTCGTCCCTTGGTCAACGCCCTCAAACGGTCTTGAGACCGTTTCAATCCAAACGATCTTGCAAGACCGTTTGAGAGCAAACGGTTTGAAACCGTTTGAACCCAAACGGTTTGCAACCGTTTGGACCAAAAGGATCCAAGACCATTTGGAAAAGCAACATAGGGAATCACGCCCCTCATCTTCAACCTCTTGCAAGGTCAGTTTCTCCACTGGTTTAATTGCAATCGTGCAAAGAAGAAGGGAGATAGAAGGAGATATACTAGCAAATTTGCAAGGAACAAAGCATGATTATAAAGCACAAGTTCAGAGTTATAAAACCCGCCTCAAGTTTGACCCTAAAGCTCCAAGACTCTGAGGTCCAAGCTCTAATGGCGTCCTTGAGCTTCCACAACTCGATCAGGGATGAAAACTCCAAGGAATCGAAGCTTTGGTTGGCTAGAACAAGAAGACTAGTTAAGCTAACCATGAAACCAACCCTAGAAAGTGAAAACCACCATGAATTCGAGCTAGACATGAGGTTTCTTACCTAGAGCAAGCTACTTCGTCTCCCTGTTCTCCAGAGCAAGTCCTTGGCCGTTTAAGAAAGAAAGGAAGTGAATGGAACAGGGAAGGATCGTTTGCTCGTTTGCAAAAGAAAGGCTTTTATAGTTTTAGGCTATTTTCTAACATAATGACCTTTTAAAGCCAAAATTCGCATCTAGGTCCCTCCTTGCTCAAGGGCACGTCCAAGCCCATCTAACCTTATGCAAATCTTAGAAAAACTCAAGATCTAAGGGTATAGGAATCCAACCTTCAACTAGGGTACATACATGTTAGGGTCTTGTACCCATTTTAGGTGATTTCTACCACAAAGATCATTTTTCTTATCTGATTAGTGAATGATGTAACTCTTTCATCATTTCTACTCTAAATGATGACAAGAGTCATAAAAGATGTTCTAGATGGTGAAATTACAAGTTGGACCCCTCAATTTGGGTAAATTGCAATTTATCCCAAATTAGGGTTTCTGAGCTTGGGAATTTCTTCCACAGCTGCACCTTGGTGCCCAAGCTTGGGAAATCCCTCAAATCTCATCATAGACATCCCCATGATGTCTTAAAATCAAAGGAACATCTTATCTTGTGAATTTTGCAAGTTCAACCCTTAAACTGGGTAATTTGCACATAGGTCCCTGCATACAACATAATGCTACAACTTTATGCAAAAGGAGCAAGATATGAAAGTGAATGTCCCTGAGGGACTTAATTACATGCCAGGGAGTGTTCACAAGTATAATAATTACATATTTAGGCAAAACTTCCAGGGTTAGGTCATAACCCAGGTTAGGGGTGTTACAAATTCTTTACCCCTCAAAAGGATTTCGTCCCCGAAATCGATAAAGCATATTATAAGAAAAGAGTAGGATATTTTCTTCTCATCTCATCTTCTAGTTCCCAAGTGGCTTCTTCAACACCACGATGGTTCCAGAGGACTTTTACAAGGCTTATATCCTTCTTCTTTAACTTTTTGGTTCTGTTATCGAGGATTGATACTGGTCCCTCCTCATATGTTATATCTTCATTCAACTCTACTTCCATAGGCCGTAGAACTGATTCAGTATCTGGGTGACATTTTCTCAGCATGGAAATGTGAAACACAGGGTGCAGCTTCTGTAACTCCTGGGGTAACTCTAGTCTATAGGCTACCTTTCCAACTCTTTCAACAATTGGATAAGGTCCCATAAATCTAGGAGCTAACTTCCCTTTCTTCCCAAAATGAAGGACTCCTTTCCAAGGTGAGACCTTGAGATACACTCTGTCTCCAACTTGGAATTCTAAGGGTCTACGACGCTTATCGGCATACGACTTCTGTCTATCTTGTGCAGTCTTCAGCTGTTGTTGTATAACTTTAATCTTTTCTGTAGTTTGTTGCACAAGATCAGGGCCTAACAACTGGTGTTCACCAGTTTCATACCAACACAAGGGTGATCTACAACGTCTACCATATAAGGCTTCATATGGTGCCATATCAATGCTATGCTGATAGCTATTGTTATAGGCAAACTCTATCAAGCTTAGGTGTAGATCCCAACTCCCGGTAAACTGGAGAGCACATGCTCTCAACAGATCTTCTAAGGTCTGTATAGTCCTTTCTGACTGTCCATCAGTCTGAGGATGAAAGGCTGTACTAAACCTTAGCTTGGTGCCTAGGGCTCTGTGTAACTGTTCCCAAAAGCGACTTGTAAACTGGGGACCTCTGTCAGAAACTATAGTGACAGGAACTCCGTGCAAACGTACTATTTCTTGAACATATATCTGGGATAACCTCTCAGCAGAAAAGGTTGTTTTGACAGGCAAGAAATGGGCTGTCTTTGTCAACCTATCAACAACTACCCAAATGGAATCATGTCCTTTGTTTGTCCTGGGTAGGCCAACAACAAAGTCCATGGTCACATGATCCCACTTCCACTGTGGTATGGGTAAGGGTTGCATTGTCCCTGTAGGTTTCTGGTATTCAGCCTTAACCTGCTGACACACAGGACACCTCAGAACAAACTCAGCTACATTCTTCTTCATCCCAGGCCACCAATACATATCCTTCAAGTTCCGATACATCTTGGTGCTCCCTGGATGCATAGCATACATTGAAGAATGAGCTTCTTCCAGGACTAACTTCCTCAGGTTATCCACATCTGGCACTATCATTCTTCCATGATAGCATGCCACCTGGTCATCTGACTCATGAAAACCTTCTCGTTTCTCATCACCAAACTCAGATCTAATCTGCTGTACAAAAGCATCTACTTGTTGAGCCTCCTTTATCTGCTCTCTCAGGGTAGGTTTAATCTGCATCTCAGCTAACAGACCAGCTAACAATGATGCCTTCAACTGCACATTGTCTTGTCTTAAAGAGATAAGCATATCTCTTCTAGAGCATACTAAAGAACTTAGTTGTGCCCTATTCATGGTTGATGTTGCTGATTTCCTACTCAAGGCATCAGCAACCACATTGGCTTTGCCTGGATGGTACTCAATTGTACAATCGTAGTCCTTGATTAACTCCATCCAACGACGTTGCCTCATATTGAGCTCATGCTGAGTGAAGATATACTTAAGGTTCTTGTGGTCTGTGAAAATCTGAAATGTTTCTCCGTAGAGATAATGTCTCCAGATTTTCAAAGCATGAACCACATCAGCTAACTCTAGATCTTGTGTTGGATAATTTTCCTCGTGTTTCTTAAGCTGTCGGGAAGCAAAAGAAATCACTTGGTTATCCTGCATCAACACACATCCAAGTCCATTCTTGGAGGCATCACAAAAGATTACGTATTCCTTTCCTTGCTCAGGCAACACAAGCACAGGTGCACTTGTCAACCTCTCCTTCAACAGCTGAAAAGACTGTTGACACTTATCACTCCAAATAAAAAGAACATCCTTCCGGGTTAACTTGGTCAAAGGTAAGGCTATAGAACTGAAATTCTTAATAAACCTTCGATAATAACCAGCTAACCCCAAGAAACTTCTAATCTCCGTCGGTGTCTTCGGTTGTTCCCATTGCAATACAGACTCTATCTTTGCAGGGTCAACACGAATTCCCGAGGCAGATACCACATGTCCAAGGAAGGATACTTCAGATAACCAAAACTCACACTTGCTAAACTTAGCGTATAGCTTATGCTCTCTTAGCAAGGTCAAAGTCTGGCGAAGGTGTTGCTCATGCTGCTGAGCATCCTTACTATAAATCAGTATATCATCTATGAAGATGACAACACACTGATCGAGGAAAGGTCGAAAGACTCTATTCATGAGTTCCATGAATGCAGCCGGTGCATTGGTTAGTCCAAACGACATAACCGTGAACTCATAGTGACCATATCTTGTCCTAAAGGCAGACTTAGATATGTCACTGTCCTTAATGCGGAGTTGATGATATCCAGACCTTAAGTCTATCTTAGAAAAGACTGTTGCACCACGCAACTGGTCGAAAAGATCATCAATCCTCAGCAAAGGATATTTATTCTTTATCGTTACTTTATTGAGTTGTCTATAATCAATGCACAACCGCATCGATCCATCTTTCTTTTTAACAAACAAAACCGGAGCACCCCAAGGTGAGGTACTCGGTCGGATGAAACCCTTCTCAAGTAACTCTTGAAGCTGTTTCTTGAGTTCTGCCATCTCAGCAGGCGCCATCCTATACGGAGTCTGGGCTATGGGTTTCGTATCTGGGACCAAATTGATCTCAAAATCAATTTCCCGGGGTGGTGGTATACCAGGAAGTTCTTCGGGAAACACATCCTCGAATTCCCCGACTATCGGAACTTCAGCAGGGTTGGAACTCTCCTTGGTAACATCTACCACATGGGCTAAGAATGCGTAGCATCCTTGCCTCATCAACTTATCAGCAACCATAGCTGATACAAGACAAGTGGGCAGAATCTTTCTTTCACCTTGAAAGATCCATGTGTTGCTTTCATCAGCAAACACTGCCAGCTTGGATTCACAATCCAAGACAACTCGATACCTTTCCAAGGTATCCATCCCTAGGATTATATCAAATCCTTGCATGTCAAGCGGTATAAGATCCACCTGAATGCGATGCTTAGAAAAGGAAAGTACGCAAGGAGAGCATACTTCCTGCAGAACAGCAGACCCACTCAACGGGGTTTCCAACAACAACCTATCTGCCCTATGACTAGTTGTCAAATTGCAGTTACGAATCACTCTTCGAGTGATGAAAGAGTGCGTAGCACCCGGGTCAATCAAAACAGATACTACACAAGATTTAGACATATCAGAATATAAAAGTTCCATCTGACCTGTCACCACTTGTGGGTTGACCACTGCCTCTGGTGGGTTCATAGCATAGAACCTCGCCGTAGCCTGTTGCTGAGGTGGTGCTGATGATCCAGCTTGAGACGCTTGCCCGCGTCCTCGTCCTGTTCCTTGAGATTGTCCTCCTTGTGATCCCTGTTGTCCTTGTCTCGGAGGCTGTGTCGCACTGACGGGTCTAGATCGGCAGTCCTTCCTCAAATGTCCCACCTTTCCACAGTTGTAACATCTTCTCTCTTGTGGTCCGGTGACAGACATTGAGGCAGAACTCTGTGTCTCCCGAGGCGGTTGTCTTCTTCCTCTACCTCTACTAGGAGACCACGGAGTCTGAGAACTAAATCTAGATGGTGGAGGGTTAGGTGCAGAGGATCTAGGCTGCTTAGAGTCCCTAGATGAAGAACCCTGGAACTGTGGATATCTTTTCTGAGTCTGCCTCCTCTCAACCACAGATCTCTCTATCCTTCGGACTGACTCAACGAAGGTAGAGAATCTTTCGCGGTTCTCTAAGGTAGACACAGGGGTAGACATGTCAGCATTCAACCCCCTCTCAAACCTTATGATTCTCTCTTCCTCTGTGGCAGCCATATGCGGACAAAACCGCAATAGCTCCATGAACTTAGCTTCATACTCGCTAATGTTCATCATTCCTTGTCTCAGTCTCTCAAACTGAGAGATCTTCTCGTCTAGGAAAGTCTTTGGGAAGTATCTATTAACAAACTCCCGCCGAAAATCTTCCCACGAGATCTCTACTCCAGGCCTCTTCTGCTCTTCCATGTTCCACCAGTGACCAGCACTTCCTTTGAGAAGATAGACAGCATGTCTAACCTTCTCAACTTCAGGGATGTTGAGGATTCGGAAAGCCTTCTCTAACTCAGTCAACCACAGATCTGCATCTGCGGGGTCAGCAGTCCCGTGGTACTCGGTAGCTCCGACACGACGTAGTCGCTCGAACGTCTTCCCGATACCTTGCCCTTCTGGCTGGACAGGTGCCCTAGGTGCAGGCATAGGCAACCTGTCGGTTATATGTGTCATGGCAGTCATGAACTGCCCGAACATCATCTGGGCTGCTGGATTACCCATGTCAGCTGGGTCAAACTGGGGTGGCTCTCTGGGTTGTTCTGGTACAGGTTGCTCCACCTCTGGTACTCTTGCACCACCTTGAGGTGCACTGGCACTGCTCTCTTCCACATACTCATCATGTGGCTCAGACATCTTAAGTATCTTCTTCTCCTGAGGAGTAGAAGATTCTATTAGATAAGGAAGGAATACTAAAGATAGACTCGACTTCCTATGTCCTATGCCTCTGTAGACTCAGCGAACCTAGAGCTCTGATACCACTTAATTGTGGGCTCCGATCTCCAAACCATGGATTAATCCCGATTTAAACACATGCGGAAGCATTCGGTAAACAGCGGAAGACGAAAATCACGGGAAAATAAAACTTTTTCGAGATTAGAGCTTGAAACCACAAACCTTTTCCATAGAAAAAGGATTTAACTGTTTACAACTCAGACCAATTACTTCTTGAGTAATTACATGCAACATGCTTACAAAATTTTCTCAAGAATGAACCACAAAACATTTCAGGACCTGAGAGTACAGAGGACATCTAGGACTTTACTCTAACTACACCATGAAGCAGACTAGATCTCCACCTGAGATAGTTACTGCTCCTGATGCTGCTGCTGCTGGGATTGTTCACCTGAGTTCTTATTCCTCCGTCTTCGACGACCACCTAAAAAGTAGAAGTCTACGGGGTGAGACAATTATACATAATTGCCCCAGCGAGAGTTATAACTCTCCATTAGGCTTTATAAGCAAGGCAGGAATAACTAAAGCATTAAGAGCCTTCAAGATATTCACTAGCAGTTCTATGATAAGCAGAGTTCAATCAATATTAACAATATGAGAACCTCCATGCTATTCAATGATAACATCAAACAAATAACTCGTAGCTAACTTTAACAGATATGCTACGCTATTGATTACGTTTTTCAAACATTATTGTTATGCCCTGTGGAGATGAGGTATACCACTCATACTCCAACTGATCACTGAGAAGTCGCATCAGTATCATACATAGGTCATTAAGAGAGCCGGATTCTTATGACCTCACCTTCCTCAGTCAGTTAGAGGATTGATTGTTTGACATCTGGCGGGATGTCTATGTAATAGCTCACCAGGGTACTCTGGTCCTTCGCTATTTTTAGAGTTACAGTGGCATTCTGTACTCTCTTCGCTATCGGAAGATTTCTTGTTTATCTTTCACCGATACGGGGTTTATGTCTTTAAGGGAGTGTAGAGATACAGCTCACCTTTAAAACTTTGGGGTGGGGTCTGATGGACTACTAGAATCTACATCATCCACTCACCCTTTCTGTTATAGTGAAGGTATGACGGACTACGAGAATCTACATCAAATACCTACACTAGGATGTCAGGTTCTACACATCCATGTACCCCACATACTCAACAGTATGTGCTCCAGGAGTTCCCTTAGGAAAACCTGTTTCACCATCATTTAGACAACTGACAATGATGGATCTATGATCAGGGCTCTACATTTCACTTGATTAGTTAGGTACATTCAGTATTCCAATCATCATACAGTAACACAGCTATATATGAGAATACAAAATGTAGCAGGCCTAACTTATCACAATTATCAGATATTCATCTTCAAGTCATCTGTCAAGCATGACCTTGATAACATTTATGGCTCTTACAGCCCATAAATCGCAAAGGATGTCACTTAATAGTGCATCAAGATGGTTCACTATTCATAAAGCATAAGACATGCTTTCAATGAATATAACATGGTATTCCATACGTGGGTGTGACCATCATCTCATAACAACCTGCATGGTTAATTCAACAGATAATTGTAAATAATTTAGTAAATAGGGATACATTCCCAATTAGGGTTTCACTTGGATTCACCCTCAACTAGTGTTTCACATGGAATCACCCTCAAATAGGGTTCCACATGGGATCACCCACAACTAGGGTTCCACATGGAATCACCTTCCATTAGGGTTCCACTTAATAACCCTTACAATCAGGGTTTACTATTCATCTTTCATGTCATCGCCCTAAAATTAGGGTTTACTATTCACTCCATGGTGAATTGTACTCATTACATCATCATATAAGAGAAACATCATCATTAAGACTCTTAATTATCATTAAGATCCATTAGATATCATCATTAGGGTTTCCATGACCTCACATAGGTGGTCATTCCCTAATCATGCACCTTCATGTGTAAAAGAAGTATCTTACTAGAGATTCCTCCTAAAAAGGGCACTTTCTCTCTCTAGGATACTTTCTCTCTCTAGAAACACTTTCTCTTTCCTCTCTCTAGTAGATGGTGGCAACACCACTCTGGATTAGGTTGAGACAAGTCTCCATTGACTGATATGAGCCAAAGCATCAACATCATGTGATTAGGGTTTGATTAGATTAGGGTTTTACCCCTTTAGACCCCTCGAGGGTATTTTGGTAATTTGCCACATGATCACCATCATGGGTTAACTCACTAATCACATAGTCCCTTAATGACCTAGGTTACCATTAGGGTTTAGATGGAGTCATCATTAAGCCATTGGCACCATCAAATGGTTAAGCATAAATCACCACAAATCTCCAAGTGGTTTCCAACTTTCAAACGATCTCAACCATCCAAACGGTCTTGAGACCGTTTGATCCTCAAACGGTCTTGAGACCGTTTGGTCTCAAACGGTCTTGAGACCGTTTGGAGGTGAGGACCGTTTGGGAAGTTTGACTTCCAAACCGTTTGGAGCCTCAAACGGTTTGAGGTCGTTTGGACCAAACGACCTTGAGGTCGTTTGAGCTCAAACGGTCTTGAGGTCGTTTGAGCCCAAACGGTCTTGAGGTCGTTTGAGCCCAAACGGTCTTGAGACCGTTTGGTCTCAAACGGTCTTGAGACCGTTTGGGTCCAAACGGTTTTGAGACCGTTTGGCCCAAATGGGCTCAAACCGTTTGGACCTCCAAAAGGGTTCAAAGATCACCAATATTTATAGATAAGTGTGTTGAAGCCCTCAATTGGTTAAAGCTATGCTAACCACTTACAAATTAAGTCAATTAGGGTTAGCCTTAGCCACTTAGTCATCAAATTGACCCTCAATTGCAAACCAATTAGGGTTCAATCGTTCTCAATTAGGGTTTCAAATTGATTGATCATCAATGTTCAACAGTGTGAATCAATTCAAGGTTGAACCTATCAATTGACCTCCAATTGGGCTCAAACTTGGCCCAAACGGTCTTGAGGTCGTTTGGACATCACCCAAACGGTCTTGAGACCGTTTGGCCCAAAGTTTGACCAAGATCCAAACCGTTTTGACTCAGGTTGAAGTCCAATTAGGTCAAAATCAGCACTTTTCAATCAATGCATCAATTTCCTACAATTGGACCCTCAAACCACTAGATTAACTCAACCCTAAACCTTAAAACGGTCTTGGATTGTGCCCAAACGGTCTTAAGACCGTTTGGAGGAATCCCCAAACGGTCTTGAGACCGTTTGGGTCCTTCAACCCAAAACTCAACAAGATCTAAGTGTTAAATCAGCACTTTTTCACCCGATTAGGGTTCCATGTTGAAGTGCCTTCAACTCCTAATTGGTTAAGAATTAGGCTTTGATTCTTTGCAGGGATGAAATTCAACCTGTTGGGAACAGACCCTCAAACGGTCGTCCCTTGGTCAACGCCCTCAAACGGTCTTGAGACCGTTTCAATCCAAACGGTCTTGCAAGACCGTTTGAGAGCAAACGGTTTGAAACCGTTTGAACCCAAACGGTTTGCAACCGTTTGGACCAAAAGGATCCAAGACCGTTTGGAAAAGCAACATAGGGAATCACGCCCCTCATCTTCAACCTCTTGCAAGGTCGGTTTCTCCACTGGTTTAATTGCAATCGTGCAAAGAAGAAGGGAGATAGAAGGAGATATACTAGCAAATTTGCAAGGAACAAAGCATGATTATAAAGCACAAGTTCAGAGTTATAAAACCCGCCTCAAGTTTGATCCTAAAGCTCCAAGACTCTGAGGTCCAAGCTCTAATGGCGTCCTTGAGCTTCCACAACTCGATCAGGGATGAAAACTCCAAGGAATCGAAGCTTTGGTTGGCTAGAACAAGAAGACTAGTTAAGCTAACCATGAAACCAACCCTAGAAAGTGAAAACCACCATGAATTCGAGCTAGACATGAGGTTTCTTACCTAGAGCAAGCTACTTCGTCTCCCTGTTCTCCAGAGCAAGTCCTTGGCCGTTTAAGAAAGAAAGGAAGTGAATGGAACAGGGAAGGATCGTTTGCTCGTTTGCAAAAGAAAGGCTTTTATAGTTTTAGGCTATTTTCTAACATAATGACCTTTTAAAGCCAAAATTCGCATCTAGGTCCCTCCTTGCTCAAGGGCACGTCCAAGCCCATCTAACCTTATGCAAATCTTAGAAAAACTCAAGATCTAAGGGTATAGGAATCCAACCTTCAACTAGGGTACATACATGTTAGGGTCTTGTACCCATTTTAGGTGATTTCTACCACAAAGATCATTTTTCTTATCTTATTAGTGAATGATGTAACTCTTTCATCATTTCTACTCTAAATGATGACAAGAGTCATAAAAGATGTTCTAGATGGTGAAATTACAAGTTGGACCCCTCAATTTGGGTAAATTGCAATTTATCCCAAATTAGGGTTTCTGAGCTTGGGAATTTCTTCCACAGCTGCACCTTGGTGCCCAAGCTTGGGAAATCCCTCAAATCTCATCATAGACATCCCCATGATGTCTTAACATCAAAGGAACATCTTATCTTGTGAATTTTGCAAGTTCAACCCTTAAACTGGGTAATTTGCACATAGGTCCCTGCATACAACATAATGCTACAACTTTATGCAAAAGGAGCAAGATATGAAAGTGAATGTCCCTGAGGGACTTAATTACATGCCAGGGAGTGTTCACAAGTATAATAATTACATATTTAGGCAAAACTTCCAGGGTTAGGTCATAACCCAGGTTAGGGGTGTTACAGAAATTTTCTTGAAAACCCAATACACATTATACACTTACATCCTAAGTGAGATTAGGTTTTCAAGAACAGTCCCAAACCAGGGACTATCCAAGATTTACTCCTAATGAGTAAATCTTGGATGGGTTTCTAGGCCAACAAATACAACACCAATTCCTTGTTCACAACCCCATTCAACACACGATTTCTTATAAAAACATTTGTGGACAACCATAACAACATATCAATGCTTTCTAAATTAATAAACATTAATAACTTATGAATGTTTAGATGCATTTAAATATAAAGCCCTAAATTTAAATAATGTGATGAATAAAAAATCATTAGATGAACGAGTAGATAAGTAAATACAAATCAATATTTAAGTAAATACAAATCAGAGGGCGATACAGAGGGTTTTTGGGGATGTTTACCTCTGTTTGAGCCCAGTCAGGCGTCTTACTCTGGAGCAGGGAGAGAGGCGAGACAGATGGGTGCACGTGGAAGCCGAACGGGCAGGCAGAAGGCCGGAGAGCTCCTGAACCGTAATGGAAGTTGTATTGTAACATCCCAGGATTTGAGGCCTCAGATAACATGATCTTAAAAGGAATGATTGGACTACCCATATCACCAAGGTGCACCTCCTTTTCCGGGAGCCCATCACTAAAGAACTCCATAGTTAAGCATGCTCAGCTTGGAGTAGTACTAGGATGGGTGACCAGTCGGGAAGTTGACCCCGACTTGCGCATAAGTGTGGATAAAGCGCGCAATTAAGGCTAGTGGTATGGGGCCAGTCGTCATTCCTGAAACTCTACTTGAGCCATGGGCAGTAGGCCTGGCCGTTACAAATGGTATCAGAGCCATAACCCCTCCAGTAGGTGGGGCCCACATGGGCATGTGGCATGCCAGTCTTGAGCCGTGCGGTCCAGGCAAGTTGGAAAGGGCTATCCGTAGAGACGAGATGGAGCCGCCCTTGCATTGGTAGCCGTGGATGGGAGTTGGGTGTCCATGGGCCATTGTGGGTCTGCACTGAAATGGGGTCAGATTATGAGGCCATATAGTTGAGCCTTGACGAGGACGTCAAGAGTCTAAGTGGGGGAGATTGTAACATCCCAGGATTTGAGGCCTCAGATAACATGATCTTAAAAGGAATGATTGGACTACCCATATCACCAAGGTGCACCTCCTTTTCCGGGAGCCCATCACTAAAGAACTCCATAGTTAAGCGTGCTCAGCTTGGAGTAGTACTAGGATGGGTGACCAGTCGGGAAGTTGACCCCGACTTGCGCATAAGTGTGGATAAAGTGCGCAATTAAGGCTAGTGGTAGTTTGTGGGGCCAGTCGTCATTCCTGAAACTCTACTTGAGCCATGGGCAGTGGGCCCGGTCGTTACAGAAGTGATCATTGAAAAAATACTAGACAATCATATGTTAAAATTAAGCATTTTATTTTTGTCATATATTATTAATAACCAAGCCAATCATCAATTCTATTAAATAAACATTACATGTTTATAGGGATTATTTGTTAACATAGTTATAATAAGGATAAAAGAACATTTATAATGAAATTTATCAGTAATTTGTAACATTCAATAACCAAGCCAATCATCAATTCAGTTAGAAGCATTCATGTAGCAACTTTCAGTTCCATTCATTAATCTCTTTTTACATCCACACACAGGGGTTGGTGTACCCCTAAACAGTAACTAAACAAAGGGGTAGGTGTACCCCTAAATATGCACATAATTAAAATAACTATTAATACAGACAAGTCTAGATAGATAGACAACTAAATACTACACCAACATGGTCCCGCATCAGTAACATCGAGGACATATCATTGTGGCAATCTTCTCCTGAAGTTCAGAAAAGAAAGCAGCTATGAGTATTGATTGCTTTCAGACAAAAAGTGTAAACACATTTTTTTTGTCTTGACAATTATATTTGTTAATTGGACCTACCGTGGCCTTTTTGATGATTGTGCTGTGTCGCGGAGCTCCTCACTATATTTAGAAAAATCTAAACTGACAGGGGCCTTATAATCAGATTCATCCGAACTCGAGCTGATATCCTCCGTCGTGCGCTCATACCACCGTAGATGATCGGGGGTCTCACAGTTGATGTTGGTTATCCAAACGTTGACGGTATTATGGCCAACTGGACGGAGAAAAAGCATGTCGCTACGGCCCACTAGCATCTTTCTAATCCAATCACGTCAACTGGATTTTGATACAAGATTTCCCGCCAAATCATACTCAACCTCGATAACATGTGAATAATTGCCAAAATTTAGGGTCACTTCACCAGACCTGTAGCGTCTTCCTCTTAGAAAACGCCAATGTTTGGGTATGGCCAATTAGTTTAAGGAACGATCATCTAGGATGATGTTCAATTATTCTTCAATAGGGAACGTTAACATTGACATAGAGGCCCAGTTCATAGTGACTGTTGTGGGTGGACAGAGACTGCATAATATTAGTATTAACAAAGTGTACGTAAGTACATATAACGATGTTATATATTTTCAGAAAAAGTGTAAGTACATATAATGATGTTATACAATTTCAGACTAGTATTTTCTATAATTTGATGTATCTTGGTATATCATAAAATGAGGTGACACTTATTATCTATTTGTTTAATCAACACTCATATTTAGTTTTATGAGTACATGACACTATGTTTGAAATACGTTTTAAAAGGATAAAAGAACATACTTATAATAAGGACCCAAGTACATTCTAATCATTTTGAAGTGAATCAGAAAATGAACAGGAGCCTGGGTCCTATCCTCTAGTAATATAAAAAAAGTCAAACCTAAAACTGGAAATGCACACTACAAATTTTAGCACGATCGTGTATGAATGCAAAACAATACTGAACTGAATTAGGATCAATCATAGGGATTGGTTAACTAAATTATCATTGACATCTACTTATTTATAAAATAGGTTAAGCCAAGGTCAACACACATTAACAACACACATTAAAAAATAGGTTAAGTCAAGGATGAATTGAGGATGTAAACCTAGTCAATTGGAGGCTTTACCTCTAGCAGTGGCAGTGGTGACGATAATGGCAAGCTCTGGTTCCGGCTGCTGCTGTTGGCGCTGGCTACTGGCACTGGCTTTGGCTCCGGCAGTAGGGCTGCTAGCACGGTGGCTACTGGCACTGGCTTGGGCTCCGGCAGTAGGACTGCTAGCACCGGTGAGAGGAGGACCGGCTGGAGGAGAGGACCAATGACGGTGGCGGCTCCACGAATGGCGAGCTCCACGGAGGCGGCGAGCTCTACGAACGGCGGCGAGCTCCACAAACGACAAGCTCCACGGCGGCGCTTCACAGCGGCGGCAAGCTCCACGGAGGCGGTGAGCTCCACGAACGGCGGCGATGGCAGTAGCAGTAGAACAGCGTCGGCGAGCAAGGAGATCAGTGGCAGCGAGCAAGGAGAATGCCGGAATCGCCATACCCTAATAGCCGATTGCAATCACAGAGAGAAAGGGGAAGAGTCGGGCTCGCTCGCGCGATATTAAGTTAACATTCGGTGTCGGTTATTAAACTCAACCGACACATAAAACTAACAGTGTCGGTTAACAACACAAACCGACACCTGTTCCAAATGATAATCGTCGGTTTCAACTAGAAATAAACCGACGTCTATCTACATATGCCGATTAAAAAATTAGTTCTTCGATTAATAACCATAGTCGTCGGTTGTTTTGAAAATCCGATGCTCAAAGGGTGTGAAACATTTCCCGCGAAGAGCGCGGGAAAAACCATAAGTGTCGGTCATTGATGTAAAACTGACAATCAAAATGTGCCCAATTTCTGTTTTGCGAATAACCTTTCATCGTCGGTTTTTTAGGTAATGACCGACGCCATATGTTAAATTTTTAGAGGTAATTTTTTCGCTGGAAATTTTGGATTTGGCGGTTAATTTTCAGCGTCGGTGTGTTATTAAGTAACTGACACCGAATAAAAGCGATACCCGTGTCTAGTCACCCTTCACATATTGATGTCAGTTTGTTTTATAAACTGACGCTTTATTGTTTAGGTGTCAGTGTATTATTACAACCGACACCTTTAAAAGTGACGTTATAAGACATTTCTGTAGTAGTGATATTACCATCACACTTGCACGAGATAGACAGTGCACTACCCTTGGGGTTCTCACGCTTAGTCGATCAAGATTTTCATGTGTGTTTCTTATAGAAAGCATCAAAGACTTAATATTGTATTGAGGGAATTTATATATAAATACATATACATATCCAATCACCACATACTTAGTATGTGTCATATATATGCTATAACCACAAATGAGAACATGCAATAATAAAAACACCCAAGCGATGGTTATGTCCATACTAATGTAATTCCTTGGATCCATAAAGAATTACTACCACCTAAGGTCCACACCATATGCAACCCGTTGTTGATGAAGATTTGTGTTCAAACCAATATGGGTTGATTGGTTCAACAAGTAAACCTATCGGCTCGCCTCCTGATCGCTCAGTTGGTCTCCTAAAGCGGTCGTCTGGTTCTTAGGTCCAAGCGGTGTCTGGACACCTCCAGCCGATCGATTAGGTCATTAGTCGATCTGTTCGTCATGTTGTCTGTCTCAGTCCTCCATTCGATCTGGTCATCTCACGAGATGTACGTTTCGCCTTTGTACAGATTGTCATCTCACATCAAAATATAAATTAGAACTATCATACTTCTTATTACATTGTAAAATGGAAACCTCGAGTTACAATCAAGGGGAAATAGGAAGAAGAGAATTAATTTATATTTGGATGGAAGAGAGAGCCTCGGTGTGCAGGTTGAGTTACAACATGAATAAAAAACCACAACCATGCACACGCAGATCTAGGGTAATTGGTCATAACCATGCTTCATATCCATCATCAAACCCATTTTTAGGGCGACACGTGTGAATTGCATATATATATATATATATATATATATATATATATATATATAGGGTAGAGATCCAGTAAGAAACATCCTACGGTGAGAGTGTGAGAGGCATTTGAATAACTACAAATTCATAACTTCTTTTTCTAATCCAACCATATAGATGGAGAAGACATCATTTCATTTACCTTCTCATAAAAAATCATTGCAATCTGACATTGTTTACATATCCATATGTACAATATATCATTTTTACATCCAACAGTCAGCCTGAAATTCAATGTAGAGTGTCAAAAAATATTATGTTGTTGTGAATGATCTATAAACTGGATGTGATGAAATTTTGTGTGAAAGGTAAATATTAAGGTATACTTGTAATCTATATGGTTGGATTATGAAAAATTGATCTATGTGCAGAGTTATTCAAATGCCTCTTATGCTCTCATCAAGATATGTTTCTCACTGGATCGTTGCCCTATATATATGTGTGTGTGTGTGTAAAGACACACGTGCACATGCGCGTGTCACATTGAAATATTTAAATTTATATTTAGATAATAATATAGAATATTAGAAGTGACAATAAACTTTTAGGTAAGTCTAATAACAAATGTTTTATATTATTATTAATAATACACTTTTCGAGTAGTGAATAGACACCCCATGATAATACTTTATAAGATTGAGTGAATATGAAGAATTCAAATCATGTGTCTTGAGAGGTAGTTATTTTTGACAATTAATGTAAGCTCTTATATAGAAGAAAAGTAAATCTATTAATAATATCCATCATGTAAAGAGATTTTGGATAGAGAAAAGAGATATGAGAGCCATTAGAAAAAGAAATAAAGAAATATAGCAACTTTTTTTGGTGTATGGCAACGTTGTTTTGAAGAGAGAAAAAAGAGTGAAGAACATACATTTATGTTAAGAATTAATTGAAGGCTCAATAAGAAATAAATAAATAAAAGGTTGAACACCATTGTAACCTCCACATTAGTATAATAGGCAGATGAATGTGATAAAAAAAAGTAAGGAAAAATGAGAAAGATAAGGAGTGGTCCATTTCTTATATCTTCTATTCTATTTGGGCATAATTTTAAAATCATTTATAAAATATAAAATCTAACTTGAAAATCTAAAAAAAATCTACATTAACAAAAAGAAATAAAAAAATATATTAAGACTCTTGGGTACCACTATTTCTCAATAAAATAATTATACTCGTTCCAGTTTAACAAAATGTTGATATGATTTTATTGATAGGTAAACAATATAAAGAACAGAACTAAAAGATTTATATACAAAAATAGTATTATAATTTTTCTTGATCAGTTCTAGGAGACTAAAACGCTACACAATGTGATCTCAATTCATAAATGAATCAATATATACATGAAGAGCCGACTTCAATTATATATAGCATGCATGATTACACCCCACTAATTAAGTATATGATCTTATTTCTATTAAAAAGATTACATTTTTCATACCATAATATCTTGCTAAATGTATATTTAATTTATCTAAACTAAAGGAGTCTAAGAGTTATGAGTTGTTCCTATCATATTATATACAATCACGTTTATATAGAATTATATTTATTTCACATAATTCTATATATAGCGTACACGTGTACGTAAATGTGTCTCATTATATTTGTTTAATATATATTAGACAAAGTAAAAAATAAATGAGTATAAAGATGTGTGTTTGATAGAAGTAATCTAGAGACTTGCTATTTTTACTAAAATGTTTTCTAAATAAGTTAAATAAAATTGTGACTACAAAATGTGGTGTGATGTTTGTGACAAGTAGTAGATCAATATATATACCAGCTCAACCTTTATTTTTTTAATCATGTTTTGGGATTCTGATTTGTTATGCATGTGATTGTGTGCCTAACAAATTATGGGCGCACACTTCTCCATGTGCCCCAAAAAGAAAATGATCATATATTTTAGACAAATAGGCGGACAAGGAGATTGTGGGTGGAGGATTTGGTCCACATATTTTGACTTTATTAAGTCGGTTACACAAAGTCAAAATTGTGTCTTTGTGTCCTACCTAAAAATACCACTCACTTTTAATTTGTGATGACCCCTGACTGCCAAGGTCTATGCCTTTATCAATTAATTGTTTGAGTGAAAATATTTGAGGATTGGACTGGAACACATTTAGTGCAAACGGAAAAAAGGTAGAATGTATATTTTAAATTTGACAAATTTGATGTATATGAAATTTTTTCAATGCAATTTACTTGTTTATAAAGAACTAAAGTTTCACAAAAAAATTATTTTTATTACATTTACTTTTCTTGAAATAGTAGTGAAATCACATTATTGTTGTATAAGATATTTTGATATCTTGTAAACGGTATACCTTACAACTCTCTCCTTGTTATTTGAATCCTTTTATAAATACTTATCATACACAATCTTTCTTTAGTTTTATTTATGTGAAACCGTAGAGCCATTTCATGAAACTGAAGAGACCTAGTGAATCTTTTGCTAGAAAGAGACACAATATTTCGATGGATAGATATGCAGATTCTTTTAAGGACAAAATGTATTTTAACTTTAACCAGTGCATACTGCTACAAGCAATGTCAGATTGAGAAAGTTATAAAGGATGTTGAGTTGGATGAACTCGATATTAATTTTAATTGGGGATGATGACTTAAATAAATTAAAAAATGCTTACATTAGGATTCAAATCACGGCCACTTTATTAGAAAGAAGACACTCATATTTCTCTAGCTAACGAAGTATTTAATATTATATATGACAAAGGCATATATGAGCGATCTTTTTTATTATCAAATATATGCATAAATACATATTTTTAAATTCATGGGTTAGAATCCAGGTTGCCCCCTCCCCCTCCACCTACCCTCATCCTCCCGTTACAACAAGTATCGAGTCTGTAATACATATCTTACCATAGAAAATACTACAAACAACACAATAAAAAGGCAGACATATTCTTTTAGGATGACATGAGAATCTGTATGGACTTCTAGTTTTAAATAAAGTAATATAGTTGATTCGTGTATGTTAAAGAAATGAAATGTAACATAGACAAATTTAGAATAATCAGTAGTAATTAGTCATCCGAGTACTAAAGTGCAAACCAATAATGATAAAAATAGCATGTTGTGCGTGGCTATTTGATAGGTTGTTGTACGTTATTGCCAGTCCTATCAGCAATCATGTAGTTTTGTAAAAACAAGGTAAGAACAGTTAATGCAATGTGTTGCAATATAATCCTCACCGTTATAAATTCTCTATCGTTTGTGGTTCACCGCCATAATTTGAAATAATGGAAAATTAGACTAGTAAATCAGTGGTTCCCTATTGTAAGAAAAAATTAGCAGTGATACTTCAAGACATAATATATAGGAAGAAAATTTGAAATTCAACCTGTGCTCCTCGTCGACATCCCAAAATCAAATTGATGTAGTAGCTATTGTGGTCCTTACAATAGTAGCTAAAAATATGGTGCATTAATCATCATCGTTGGCTTTTGTATGTTTTAGTAGCCTTCATTAGCCGCAAAAAGTATAATAAAAATCATTTGTGATATTAATTTATACACTTTGTCAAGTGGAATAGGTGGAAAGTATAAAATGTTTCAAAATCACATTAATTCTGCTCCAGCGCCCTTACTTCACGTATATGAGAGGCCGAAATGATGGATTGTTGAATTCGGCCGTAGAGCATGCTACGACGGGATGTTTGGGGGACGACATGGCAGATGGTATATAGATGAATTTTTAAGATAAAAAGTAGAATATTTAAGGGTATAAAAGACTGGAATACATTTGGTTTCCGAGGAGTTAATCAATTTATTAAATTTAGACCTTTGTAATGGTAGTAGTACTACCATGTTTACCTTTACTCGTTTGATTAGTGATTGTAATCTGCAGTTAATGTTGGCTCGCATAGGGATGGCGGGATGAATAAGGTTGTTCCCGATTTATCAAAAAAAAACTGAAATATATATTTATGCGAATAAAAGATTGGAATATATATGAACAAGTCACAAAATTGTAAGTAAGTCAATATATTGAGTTAGGAAAGAAAGGTTGAGTTTCGATGAGCGCATTTAAAATACATGGTAGTTACAATATAAAATATTACCATGTCAGATAAAGTTTGGAATTCATAACTACCATACCGTAACAGAATTAGCAGGATATACATATTTGGCTAATCACGCCAGATTCGGCGAGATTGAGAACTGCCGTCTTACTTCATCATCTCTATATTTTTTACACACAGATGTTGATCTCTTTTATAGGGCTTGACAGAACTCATATATCTCGTCACCCGGCCATCCACTGAAACTATATCGGCTGACAACAAATTTACTGCTGACTACCGGGATTCAGAATGTCTGCTTCCAAACCCCAATAAACATCACCGGTCCTACTCCATTTAAATTCAGGTGGAGCATATCTCGGTCACCTCCTGTACCTATCTGACTCCAAGAAGAGAAGAATATTTAAACGGCTGAAAATGCAAACATCAATACAAATTATTGAGTAAAATATTTTAAGCTCGGATGATCGGCCATTAGTACACAAAGATCGCATCCCATAGTTCCATTGCGGCAATACCGACCACCATGTCTCTGGCCATCCTGGTGCTCTCTTATCATGCCGCTACCGATGGAGTCATTGGAAGGAACCCACTGGCAAGTAACGCAGTGTGATCAGAAACTACAGCGACACATAAATATGAATGGTCAAAGTGTTGGTAGTGTGAATACCAAGTGCTATTGCTGTAGAAAATACTTATCAAGCTAACCAACGAAATGATATCATGTTCAGCAGTGTGCATATAGAACTTCTAGACCTTTCATGCTGCCTTTCTCCAGACCTAGTGTTCCCCGCAGATAAGCTATTACCAGTTTTCTTTTCTCCTCTACGGGTGCTACCGGCTCAAGCTTTCTCCACCTACGTCAGCTAGGAAGCAATGAAGGCAGAGGAACCAACACCACAAAAATAGGTGGAGGCATGATGGAAGATGTGGCAAGTGCTAGGGCTAAGTTGAGTGGATTAGGGGAAGGCAGACTGGATTGGCATATCAGTTGGGGTCCGCGCTGGTTTTAATTAGTATAGAACAACATAGTATAGCAGTTATGTTTCTGTCCTCCTGATATGTCTAGAGCAAAAGTGTGGTATGGGAGATTTGTCGAATAAGTCATCCACGTTCCACATGATAAAGGGAAACGTGCGAGGGTGGAACGGATGGCAACTGCTTACTGTACAAAGAGAAAAATACAAAAAAGATGAGAAAAAACTTTAGAAGAGAGAGGATCGATGAAAGTCCAGCAAACTCAAAATGCTGATTCATCATTGGTTGAAGTTTTTTTCGAAAAAAGATAATGGCAAAGTTGTAATTAAGTTAAAATATTCCCTCTTTTTATAGTGTATATATATATGTATATCAGTATGTGATGTCGTATGTAGAATTTAATCACATATGCACATTAATCATTTTAATATTCACTTCGTAAGTAATGAAAGAGTGAAAACTAGATTCGATCATATTGATTTTAATATCAGATACATCATAAACTGACTTGGCTCCGATACCACTATTGGGTAATCGGGCGCAGATATAGGCAGCAGGAACAAAATTAATTAAATGCATGTTTCCCAAAACAACAAGTGGTGTCAATAACAATGTATCTAGGATGGAAGATTTGAAAGGTTATACATAATATTAGAGCAAGTCCAACGACACTAACCTTGCAGTAGCATCATGCTTCTTCTTCTTCAGGCAACAACACACTCCTTAAACAACAACATCACCCGAATAGTCGTCTCCACTAGCCTCCTGGTGCAACACCATAGACAGCGGTTCAAAATATCCTCCTAGCGGTAGACAACTGTCTCCCTCCTCTATAGTAGTGCACAGATTCCACCAGGAACTCCATGTTGTGCTACCAGAGCCAACGAGAAGGAGTTTTTCCCTTCTGCCAGTGTACTAGTCACTGACATACTCTCCCACAATTGTTCTTAGTTGTTCTCTCCCTCTCTATCCCTCCCTTTAACGGGCAGGACTTGGTCAGGCTCTCTATTGGTTATCACAATCAAACATGACAACATTTGTCAGAGCAAATGATTCTCAATTGTGTGTGTTGGGAAGCCCCCAGTACCCCTCTATTTATAAAAGAGGCCACCGTCAGGGTTCCCAGTCTGTGTGGGAGTAGAAGGGTCCAAAATCATGAATAATATGGAACATGTGAATGGTGAACCAATCATTTCACATAGAAAACCGGTCATCTTGTGAGAGAAATGGTCATTTTACACAGTTTCCTATTCTAAATCATATTGATATACAATGTTCGATTAATGCTAAGCATGAAATTAGCACCAATTTGTGTTCCCGTCAAATTAGCAATTGAACTGGGTGACCCAGGGGGTGAACCAGTCATCTCACATAGTAAAATGGTCATTTCACATTGAGAGACGATCATTTCACAAGTGAGATGGTCATTTCACTTTTCCAGTGCAGGCAAATTTTAACCAATATTAATTCTAATTGACCTAACACTCCAGCCGATCGGTTCAACACTTCAACTGGTCGGTTCAAAGTCCAATCAATCAATTTTGAACCTCAATTGTTTAATTGAATACCTAAATATCTTTATTATTCAATCTAAACATCATTCATGAATATACTCCTTTAATCCAAGTGTATCCTATGTGTGTGACCATGTAGGTCCAGAATTACATCGGCATTGAATGTCCATAACCAATTATGACATCACAAGCAAAGAGTGGTGCCTAGTCATACAACATTGCTATCCAAGTCTTTCAGAAAGTTAGAGAACAACTTCAACTGACAATCTGTGATTAGTGTTACCATGATCATATAGTTCTTTTGTCTTTGATAGCCTAATTGAACTCGAGGGATGGAATCGTCATCCTCTCAACATTCAATCCTTGTTCCGTGAACTAGAGCAGATTGTCTGAGATGCATGTCAGTTCACATATCACATATTGAATCACATGAGTACGACCATGCAATTCTCAGTCTCGCTTATCAAGAGGCCTTGAATAAATCTCTTGTAGGAGGGACAAATCCCATCTACATCACTCACACTCAATCCCCATACGTCACAACTACCCAATCATCACTGTTATAGCAATCCTTATTCAGGGTTACATTGGATGATGTCCAAGTATATTGAACGACATGTGTGAATGTAGTTACTTCATGTCTAAGAACCACTATCACTACTATCACTATGAGAGTTGATTTTGAATACCATTCCATGGTCTCCATGTATCACTCTCATAGTGCATTTGTACGATACACTGTTCTCTAACACGTACTTGTGTGCTTGACTTGATATCACATATCATGACTAATGATACTCTGTCATCAGTCAACAGACATTGTAGTCTTATGTATTACTGTTGTCTATTTTTCTTCTACAATATTATCCAAATATGGACATAACAAGAATGTATGTACTCTTAACATTTGTATGATCTCATTGTTCAAGTCATGTACTTGAAGACATACAACATCGAGTAACACCATTCTTTAGACATCTACTTACATTTGTGTCATCATATCATGACTGAGACAAACATAATAGACGAAATTACCTTTATTATTATCAAATTAGGTATTTAATGCCACATTCCAATGGCTTTCTGGGCATACATACTAGTGTACCCGTGTAAAATTTGTTGTAGTAGATATTTGAAGACTAAGGAAGAGGTGTATGAATATGTAATGATTAAAGGTTTCATACTTAATTATCTCATTTGGAATAAACATGGAGAAATCTTTGGATCTCCATGTCTATGTATCCTTTTGGGAGACAAAATTATGTAGGGATGACATTGGTGGGTTGTTACATGATAAATTTGGTGTTAAATTCTTGATGCAATCATGGAAGATAATGCATTAGAGGTGCATGAAAACCTAGATACTAAAAGGTTTTATAAAATTCTCAAAAAATCCTAAGAACCTTTATATCATGGTTGTAAGAACCATTCTGAAATGTGTTATATGGTATAGATTTTGTATACGAAGATCGACATTCACTTCCCAAGTGGTATATTTCCTTACTGGAGAATGCCATTTGGGCTGTGTAATGCCCCTTCTATTTTTCAGAGATGCGTGACCTCAATCTTCACTGATATGCTTGATTCAACACTTGAAGTGTTCATGGATGATTTCTCAATTTTTGGTAAAACCTTTGATGAGTGCTTGCTCCATTTGGTTGTTGTTCTTGAAAGATGTGTTAAGGTTCTCCTAGTGCTATCTTGGGAGAAGAGCCATTTCATAGTACGTGAAGGCATCGTTCTGGGCCACCGAGTTTCAAAAGATGGGATTGAAGTTGATAGGGCCAATGTGGGCCTTATTTCTACTCTCACCATTCCTTCTAGCATGAGACATGTCCAATCTTTCATTGTACATGCATGCTTCTATCACCGCTTCATCAAAGATTTTAGCAAGATCTCAAGATCTCTCTGTCACTTGCTAGATAAAGATGTTGAGTTTCATTTTGACGACAAGTGTGTTGAAGCCTTCAACCACTTGAAGGAAAAGCTAGTTTCTTCTCCTATAATGTAGCCCCTAAACTTCACTTTGCCATTTGAGATCATGACTGATGCATCTGACATGGCAATGGGGGTTGTTTTGGGCCAAATAGTTGGTCGGATTCCGCATGCTATCTACTATGCCAACAAGACTCTAGATGAAGCCCAAAGAAACTACATGACTACCGAGAAAGATTTGCTTGTGGTTATCTTTGCTCTTGACAAGTTTAGATCATATCTTCTGCAAAACAAGGTGATTATATACACAGACCATGCTGCTTTGAAATATCTAATGGTGAAGAAAGACTCTAAGCCAGGGTTGATCCGTTGGATATTGTTGCTTTAAGAGTTCAATATTGAGATTGTATATAAGAAGGGAGTGGAAAATTTTGCCGCCAACCATCTATCCTGAATTAGGCTTTATTAGAAGCACCCCATGGAACTCGAACACACTCGAGATCTTTCAATATTCATAAAAACCCTAAAAAGACTCAATCACAATACTAAATAGGTCACCTACAAGCGCACGGGGTACTATTGTAGGAAAGATAAGAGGCAAATATAGGGGTCGATCCTCAGGGACAGAGGGGGCACTAGAGCTAAGTTAGCATTGGCTATGTTCCTAAAGCAGAGACTAGGGTTGAAGGATTTAAAGGGGTTTTAGTTTCATTACACTACAAAATAAGCAAGTAAAGGCAATATGAAAACTAGATTACCAAAAACTAGGTTATCCTAAGCAAGTTGGATCTAAGAAGCTATATTAAGAAATCAACTAAGCAAGAGCAAGATGATCTACTCTACTCTAGCAAAGCAATTATCAACTAAGAACTAAGATAACCACTAAAGCAAGTAAGGATATAGATTAACCCTAACTAGCAAGACTAAGAAATTAGCTAAAAGAAACAAAGACAATTAAGCTACACTAGCATTAACAAGCAAGAAGGTTAAGTTGGGTTTCAAGCAATGGATTAGGTATGTAGGCCATTTGGGAATGTGATTTGATATTAGTTTGGGGGTGTCAATATGGCATGCAATTATCACAATTCAAACTAGATTACTAAACCAAACAACAAGGCAAGTGCTACTAGAATGTACCCTATACTACTAGTTAGAGAACTAGGGTTAGGTGTAATTCTAGTAGGACTTGTCAAGTCTAGGTTTCTAGGGTAAGTGTTATTAGGGTAATTGAGAGCCAAGGGTAGGAATGGGAGTAGAGATGAGGATTTTTCACCTCATGCTACTAGCCATCTAGCCTTTAGAAGGCTCTAGGAAATTTCACTAATCACACTTACACTAGTCACTTAGATCTCACACTCACTTGTAGAAGGAGGGATATGTATGTAGGAACAAAGGGGTCTGGCTAGGGATCCACTAATTGGACCTAGGAGCCATTCCTAATATTGCTACATACACTCCAATTCCTCCTAGAAGCTAAGTGTCATCAAACATCACAAAGCAAGCAATTTAAGTTTAAGAGCAAAAATCACATGTAAGATAATGGGAAATGAGATAGAAGCAAAGGCAATCATCATAGAATGAAATTATTTTCAATACAAATTATTCTCCCCCAACATGGTATCAAAGTCACATTTTTACCTCAAACAACCCACCACTAGGGGCTTAGCTAGACATAATCAAAGAAAAGGTAAAAGAAATGAGAAGAAGGGGATGGGACTCCATGGAGCTCAAAGTAGATCCTCCTTCTTCACCTCCTAGCTACTGTAGGGCGGCCTCCTTCCTCCAAGATGGCTGATGGGCATGAAAATTGAGGGGGTTATGATAGAAAACCTAGAAAACTAGGTTTCTATGGTGGAAATGCTGAGTGGAGAGCATTAATGCAAGGGAAAATGCAATGAATGCTCAAGAGAGGGTGAGGAGGAGTAATGGCAACTGGGAGAGTGTAACCTTCATGCTCTATCCACCACCTATGTATATATAGGTGGTGGGGATGCACTAGGGTAATTAGGGGTAGAATAGGAAAAGTAGTACAGAAAAATAGTAGGGTTGAGTGATCAACACAGTCGTGGTGGATGGCCACGGCCATGGAGGGGGTAAGGTGGCATGGTCGTGGGTTGGGGACACGGTCAAGGTGTGAAATGGAGTGAAAATATTAAGTATATGTGATGACCACAGCCGTGGTGGGGTGCCACAGTCGTGTTGGGTAAGGGGTACCACAGCTGTGTTGGAGGAGGAGGCTATGGGTGAGGCAGCTATCAAGGGCCACAACTGTGGTGAATGGCCACAACCGTGGTCATTCACGTGTAAAATGGACCATCCCTATGTTGGTTTCGGGGAACTTTGTGCATAATTCACACGACGGTGGTGGGAGGTCACGGTCGTGATGTCTTCAGTTGGCCACAGTCGTGCTGATGGCCACAGTTGTGATGTCCTCAGTTGGCCACGACCATGCTGATGGCCATGGCCGTGGTGCTTTCGATGCAAAAACACTAACGTCCCTGTGATTCTTGGCTATAATTCCCATGACCGTGGTGGATGCCCACGGTCGTGCTGAGGTCTTCAGTGGAAAATTTAACTTCAATCTTCATCGTCAATGGACTTCTTTGCTTGATGTCGAATCTTAGCCATTAGGGGTAGGAATCCTAGAAATCCTTCCTTCTCACTCATCCATCCAAAGCATGGTCCAAGTACCTGAAAAGAATGCAAAGAACGCCCATACGTGCATTTGATAATAATACTCACATTGGGGATTTAACTTGCATTCTACTATGTTTAGATGTGAATAAAGTACAAAATGGCACAAGATGGAGCCCTAAAATAGGGTTGCATCAGATTATCATACATAAGATGGTAGAAGAAGACAATTGATTTATATTATCTCTAACATGCAAAAGATTGGTCTTTAACTAAAGAGATTTAGTCATGTAAATATATTTTTCAATATGGAGAGAAGAAATATCATTCTCTCTACTAGTAGAACTACAATAAGATTCAAGAACATGGATTTTTTGCCAAGGAAACGTTTTCATTCTCAAGAATAGTAATCTTAGAAAGATAAATATCATTTTCAGATTCTATTCCTTACAAAACCAAGTCTTTCTCGTCCTTTCAATTTTAACGCATCAATATCAAACATGAAAGAATTAACAACATTAGCATGCTATTTATTGAAACTAGTCATAAAAGGTTGAGTGTCTAGAAACTTAGTCTTATCAATCAAGATAGAAATTTTAATTTAACTAATATTTACTTCAGTGAGATAAGCATTCTTATCTACCTACATTTTAGTTCCAGTTCTAGATAAAGCTTTTGGATATTTTAAGCATCATCTTGTAAGAATATTAACATACTCAAATTCATCTTTTTATTCGTGCAATTATCCATAATCTTAAAAAGATTTTTTATTTTATGTTTAGTAAACTTAAGAGAAGCACAAGTACCATGAATAGTTTTGATCAAAGATTCTTTAGATAAAGACTTTCACTTCATATGAATCTTCAATTGAGATTTCCATAAGACCAATGTGGAATTGTCCAACTTCACTTTCACTAGATCTTTCACTAAATCTAGTGTTGTAGGTGATACTTGAGCTATTCTGAACTTTCTTCTTCTCCTTATGCTTCTCATTTGCTATCTTATCTCTCTTGTGATGAGGGGACATTTTTCCACGTGGGAAATCATCCATGTAGTGACTCTTCTTTGTACATGTGAAGAATAGGAGGAGGAAGAAGACTTTCGTTTGTAGGATCTACCTTTAGAGTACAAATGTCATCTTGTTCACCTTGAAAGGATTTGTGGCTTGATGAATCATGAAAAGACATCACCTTCTCCTTCTTCTTTTGATTCTTTTCTTCAATCTCCTCTTCTTCTTGTGAGTTTAGCCTTATCTCATAGTCCTAAAGATTACCTATAAGTTCTTCAATATGGAGAAGAAAAAATGTCTTGGTTTTTTCTATGAATTTCACCTTATTGTCCCATCAATGAGGAAGGGAGCGAAGAATCTTGGTTAACTTTACCATTGTTTGGCATGACCATTTACAAGGGTGTTAAACCTCGAATACATTTCACACACTCTCCATTTTTTCCATTTGGAAGACTTTGAATAGTTGAGTAAACATGTAGACTTTGCTTTCTTGAACTTGATCTCTCCCCTCATAAGTGACACATATCTTTCTCCAAAACTCATAGGTTGTGAAATAGGAAGATATCATATTGAACTCGTTGGGACAAAAAGTGCCATAGAGGATGCTTATGGCTTTGGCATTGAAGGTTGCTTTCTTCAAAGTAGACGCATGCTATTCTACTTGTTTTTCCTCTACTTACTTGTATGGAAGATCCACCATTTTTTACAACTCAAGACTTGATCCTTGAATATGGAATTGCATTATTCTCTTACAATAGTGAAATTTTCTCCCATCAAAGACTAGTATGTTGAGGAAGATCTCCCTTCTTATTGTCGCCCATCTCCTCCTACTTATGAAATTCTTTCTTGGAGTATACCTTGCTCTGATACCACTTTTTGGGTCTACATTAGGCTCAAGAGGGGTTTAATTGAGATAAAAACACTTTAAAAAATCATTAGACCTTCAAAATATATCCCAAGATAATATTGCAAGTATGAAAAGCAAGGGAGAGAGATTACACAATCCACTAGTGCAGGCACTATTTATAGTGATTCCATCTCAAAGGATGTAGCTACACTACCTAAAGGGGACAATCTCTAAAGTATTCAACCTTATGTCACTCTATATGTTCCATTACAAGAGTTACAACATATGAACACCATTTTTTAGATCAAGGGATAACAAGCTTCCCTTTTAGGCCAAGATATACAAGAACCTTATGAAGGACTTAACTATCCATAACCAAGAGTCTTTAGCCTTACCAAGGATTTACCCACTCTTACAATATGTTTTTGACCCTCAACAAGGACTTACCCACTCTTAAAGTGAGTCTTAAGCCTTCAAGGACTTACCCACTCTTGACTTGGATCCTCTACCTTTATGTTTTCCCTTCATCAAGGATACACTTTCACCAATGGTCTCTTGCCCTTCTTCTTCTCCTCCTTTATTAGCCAAGAGAGAGAATCTTAATCTTCATAAGAGAAATGGAAATTGATAGGTAGACGAATGAGATACTCTCAAGGTCTACATGTAGGACTACCTCTCTTATAAATATCCTACTCACTTTGATGGATATAGCAAGTGATTAAGCTCATGGGAGTGGATTGGGTCTCTTTGGGGAACTTTCTCTCTTGACTAATGTATAGGGGCAATTGTAATGGTTGGCTAATCATGAGATGAAGAACAAAGGGTTATATTTATAGTTTGCCCCCTATCTGTTAGAATTATTTATAAACAATTCTAGCCATCATTGGAGGTCCAACAAATATATTTTCACTTTTTGGCCCCTCTCCAACAACTAGTTTTGCATTTTGCGGTAATTTCCAATGTTTCAGCTAATGGTCAAAGTATCTCAACCTAAGACCAATATAACCTGGAAAATGAACCAACTATCTCAGTCGATGAATAAATTTGAACATAATTTTTTGTTCATCGCTTGAAATTCTTGTTCAACAAGAAATCAGGCAATGACACTAATTGAGCCACCAAGAATATCATCAACTGAGTTATGTCTAGGACAATCTCAACCGACGAACATACCTATTTGGAGAAAATTAATTAATTCTAAGAGATATGAATTTGATCTAATTAATTCTACTACACACTTGTGCTTCACTACAATGTATACAATCATTACAAGTGAATACAAAAATTATCAAAGGAGATAGACAATGTAAAGATCAAACTTTCTCTTTTTACATGTATGAATTTATGTATCCAAACTAGAATTTGAAAGTTTATACATTTGTGTGTCTATCTAAAATCACTCAAGTATAAGCATGTGACACAAATAAGTGCAATGGCTTAGTCACCATAAAAATAAGATATTATTCAATTTGGACATTGAGTCAACAAAAGTTAACAAAATTATGTCTTATCTTCTTATAGTTTATTATCCTTATAAAAATTAAATTTATAGGAATTACAGTACTTATTTACAACTGAATCATGCTCAAATTTCTCTCAAAAATCTTTAATTAAACCACCATCATAAATCCCCTAAATGTTGTAATTTCATCTGTGTGTTAATGTCATAGTCCCTTATGTAAAAGTAACTTATTCCATAAAATTGTAGAAATCTCATATTAAAAGCATAGAGTATGTGTTTTGGAGGAGATTTGGTAGCTTTCATAAGGCCCTTATTATGAAGGAGAAAGATAAAAAGGGTGTTTTATTAATGAAATTAAATTTCATTATAAGACATTGGACTCCTATCACAAGTCATAATATTGTGGTATCTATCTATAATTAGAGACATCTAACTACTCCAACTTTAGGGATCACAATCCAATTTATTCAAATGTTACTTACTATGGCCAACTTAAGGAGTTTATCAAATTGGAGTATGACTCCAATGTACAAAATCCATTTTTTAAATGCACTTGTTTTGATGAGAACACATAATTGCGTTGTAGAGTTGAAAAATATGAATTCACTCTATTACATTTCTCCCAAACATTGCATAAGAATGACCAACTTATATTTTCTTCCTAAAATCAATATTTTTATGTCCAAGACCCAATGGATGTCGATTGGCATGTGGTTTAAAGTCCCACCATGGCTATATGTGTGAAATAGAAGAATCTTGTGTCGAGTCATCATCAAGGAAATAAAATCGTGAAGATATGGAAAATATTTCCTGGATGAGGTTGGATATGGATGATTCAACCATTTTCTATCACATTCATTTTGATTAGGAAATAGAATATCGCATATAGTTCTTATAGTCTTCCATGTCCTATGGGATTAGATTATTCTATACATTTACTTTAATGTAGAAAAGTGATCTCTCATGTTGGTTGTGAACTTTTGCTTAAAGAAAAAATCATGTTCCTTATGTTAATACACCAGTAATTGATTTAGGAGGAGAATTAATATAACTCAAAGTAATTGCAGTTGGGAAGTGTTGATCATAGATCTTATTTCTTATAATGTGTCATTGTTATTCATTTCTAATATATGTGTAATCACTTATTTCTTTCTTATATGTTGATTGTCACATATATTCTACTATTGATTTCTTTTTATGTGTTTGTCTTTGATGATTTTTCTCCCTCCAAAAGCATTGATGACTAGGAAATCACCTATATTGGTACAAAGAATTGGATTTCAAGAAGCACCTCCATATAAAGAACCACCTCCAAAATTACATTCAAATTTGAAACAATGGAAAGGTGGGGTAGATTGGTAGAGACAGTGGATTTAAATTTCCTACTCCTACGCCCATTCTAGTCACAGTTCAAGGAGAAAATACAATTATATATCCTACTTGTAAGGAGTGAAACACTTATTAAAATTCATGTGGGCTAGTGTTAAAGTACACAAAACAACATGTGATGATAGTAGTAACTTCAGGTCTAAGGAATAAGGATCCAATCACCACTATCACATTGAGATACACTCTGGCTCACCATGACATGGCTTCTATGTATCATTCTCAAAGCAGGTCTATCCAATGGAAAATGATATCCCATATCACGACTAAAGAGACATAGTCATAATTCATCACACACTACCCATATTTATGATCATTTTCCTACAATATCTACAATAATATTGACTAGGGACTTAACAAGAATCAATACTCTTAACAAATATGATCTCCCTCAACTCAAACCATATGATATGGAGTCAAAAAGTTCTTAGGACATTTTTACATTTATTCATTACTTAAATGCTAAATCAAATATAAGAAATGGATTTTTCTTTATTAATAATCAAGTAATGTAAAATATATCTATTTTACAATCATGACATGATGGATCTCAGGGAATACAATCAACAACATGTTCCTCCTGAGACTTGTGATTGCCATACATAATATAAATCAACTATTGAATTCACATGGCATAGTGTGTGATAATCTGGCTCTTTCACTCCCTAATGGTGAGTCATGTCACTTAATTTTAGTTCAATGAAATAGGCTAACTGATTTGATACTTAATCATTACCACCTTGCTCTTATGTCCCAATGGGTGACATTACAATCAATGTTTACCTATGTATACTTTCAATGCATCACAATTTTACTTTTGAAATTGCACCTGCTCAATGTGATCATCCTGCTCCCTTATGTATCTAATGTTGTATATATTTCAATTATCTTTTTAACAGTGCAAAAAATCACCTCAATCAGACCATCATAGCTCGAGTTATAGCCATTAAAACTTAACACAATTTCATTTGATTTAAGTCAATTTTATCCATTTTGTATCCTAACTGGGCCTTTATTGAAGAAAATATTGAGGGATTTGGAATCTAGACTTAGGTGACACAACCAACCACTCAGATATTAATAAGATGAACTCATCTTGCTGATGTTAATCCAAATATACTTATTTGTAATGTCATGATCTCTATGATGACTTAATTGCCAAGATCTAGTCAAGTTTGCTATATATGGTTTTCTAGATCAAGCTGTCAATCTTGTGCTCTAATCAATGTATGTTTTATCCTCCTATTATCCACACTAGTAATATTAAACTTTCTTGTATGTATGTATGCTTAAACTAATTAGATTTATATACTTGTTTGAGTTACTTGTTCCCTATGATTAGTACGTTTGTTTTTGTTGAAATATGTTGAACAAACCTTGAAAATTATTGAATTTGTCCATTGTACAAATCTTGTGCACCTGCCTAAATTATTGGGGTAAGGGAACAAGATATGTTGAAATAGGGTTATCCCATTGACTTTGGTCATGCGGTCTCTCACGTAGAAACAGGGTGCCATTTAGGCTTCGAGCATCATATGACCCTCACAAACCCTTCCAATGGGAAGTTGGTTAAATGGCCATAAAATATTGTTTAGTATAATGGAAATGTATGTAAAACATACTTGTTTGTTAATAAGAAAGTTTTTAATGTTTCTTATTTCTTTCTTTCTATTATATAATTTTTTTAAGCATATATATTCTCTCGAACCTGTGAAGTTATGTATTTTATAGCATACTTAGCACACTTGTGCTGATGTGTATCCAATTTATGATTTTAGGTAAAAGGTACACTAAGAATCTCATGCGACAATTGCTACTTCTGCACTTATAAGATATTTTGTTTCTCTTACTTTGATTATATCTAATGACATACAAACAAAAATCACATGGTTGAAATACGGGGACTAAGAGTCAGGTACTAGTTTAGTTTCTTTTATGCCATATTTTCTGTTACCTTGTTCTTGTTTGTGGTTTTATTCATGCATATATCATGTGATCCATTCTAGGGAGAGACACCCAAGTCCACTTGCCTTTGGATGTGTATCCATTAGGTGCATGGATTTAGGGTAATAAATGGTTCTATGACATAGTGACGCTCATTAAATTTTAGAAAGTAGTGCATGTAGATTATTGTCTCATGGATTCACTTATAATTGCTCTAACAATGTCTCCCATCTATCTCAAAGTATTACATACTTAAATAATTGCTAGAATTATCTTGATAATGATTATATTCATGACTATGATCTCAAGCCTAATTGCATGCTTTATTTGTTGAATACTTTATAAATTACTATTATGTGTCCATGGCATATAATAGTACAATTCATTACTGCATGTGGGTTAACTTGTCACTACATCACTTCTTGTGTACAGTTTATATCACTCGTAATAGAGTTCATATGTTATGACCCACGTTGAGGTTAACCAGTAAATACCTCAATTAGCGTGTAACACTTTGATTAGTGTTGAGTATCTTATTAAACATCGTGGTTAATCAAGATAAGCTTATATGTGAATCAATAGTTGAGATTGAAACATCTGAGGTAATTAATGTTAATGGCAATAATGATCGTTAGGTTAATTAAGTTGAGTTGAGTACTCACTGTTGCAATTAGTGATTTGACTAGTTGTGACATTCTAATTTGCATATTTTATTGCCCTAAGGTTGTATAGAATCTCGTGCTTGAAAAGTTGCAAGAAAAATCATTCAAATCGGACCTACGAGGCGAAAGTTATTATACTTTTAAGATTCTGGGTCTTGGCTGCAATTTTTACAGTAATTGTTTTTTTTTTCTTTGGGGGTCGGTCACCCTTTCCTTTATCTCCTTCCTGATAGAGTTAAACCGCAAAAGCGGCGCCCCAGGCAGACAACTCGATCGGTTAGCTGAGGGCGATGGTCGAGGGCGATTCTTGGCCCTCAGCTCCGAACCAGCTACGCCCCTACCTCCTCTTCTTTCCCTCTTCCTCTTCCCTTCTTCTTCCTTCTCTAACCACAGCTAACCTAGCCGCTAGGGTGGCCGACTTGCAGCAGCAGCGGCTGGTGGCCAGCTGCTTCGGCCTGGCCAAATAGCCCCCATGGACGCACAAAACTTCAAGGGAAGGTCATCTTTGAGTTCAGCCGATGATCCGGAGCACAAATCCGCAACACCCGATTCCTCTTTATCCTTCCTCGCTCCATGGATGCCCAAGCAGCTTGGGCGGCGCCCCCAGCTTGTCCGGGCAGCAGCAGCTCCCGCCGCAGCTCCAGGTCACCTTAGGCGCATCTAGCACCAAGGTAGAGGCGCCTTCGACCTCAGCCATAGTCTAAGAGTTTAAACCACAGCTTCCCCTTCCTCCATTTGCGCCCAGCTGCAGGGGCGGCGCTCCATCCACAAGCAGCGACAATAGCTATGTGAAGCAGCTAGGCCAGTGGCCACGAGCCCTTCTGGGCACAAAGAGCAATATCAAGCAGCACCTATGAGTTCAGCTATGAATATAGAACTGGAAACCTCCATCAATTAACCATGAGTTGCGCCAAATCAATTGAGCCTCTCCCTTCCGCCAATCTGCCTGAAGCAATAGCCGTGAACAGTGAAAATACCAAGGTTGAAGACGATCCGAAATCGCCCGGAATTAGACCCTGAACGCATCCTCGGACGAATCTGCATAGACCAAATCACCGTGAGTAGGAGTTCATTTAGTTATCATCATTTAACTCCTTAGTTGGAATTTTTCGGTAAACTGTTCATTTTTCGCTAATACTTGGCTTTTGGACAGTATTTGGCGTTACTCGAATTTTATTTCATAAACCGCTTCCTTATGCCGTTATATGATTTAGATTAGCATATGATCACTGTGGATTGAATTAATGAATTTATATGGTTCATTGGAACTTGAAATACGTAATATGATTGATGAAAATGATAGAATTTCCTGTATTACAACTGCAATGTATACGTTGAACATAAAATGGATGTTTAGCATCGAAACTGGATAAGTTGATACTGAGTCATGTTTATAGATGACAAATGATGTTTATGTATATGTGGGTAATAGAGATTACTCGGATGCCGAGCATAGTTAGCATCCTTAGACTTTTAATTTGCATAGTTCAAACGAAATGAAATGACTAGTAAAATAAAAGTGTATGCTTTACGAGTAATTCCAGTAAGATGTGAATAAATGTGATAAAGTATTTCAAGTTGAGTATTCCTTTCAATATAGTATATTTGAAATGTTATGAAAGTCAAATTTCTAGTTTCAGCTAGTGAATTGCAGAATTACAATATATTCCAGTAGTCGAATATGTGCGAGAGAGACACAATGTGATAAGAGTTTTCTTGTTATAATAAAATGTGTTAGACTTAGATGCCCTGACACCGTAGAACCCTTTTGGAGGTCTGTGCCTTAGGGGTGAAACGACCTACCTAGCGTGTGTCTAGATGGTCGGTGGCTCGTGTTCAACAATAATCCGTGCGTGTGTCACGGTGGCACTGGAAGTAAATAGGGGTTATTCAACAATAATCTGTGCGTGTGTCACAGTGGTAACCCAGACTCTCCGCCTGTGTGCTCAGGTTAGAGGAGGAGTCTAGAGTACACTCTTTGAGAGTGCAGTGAGGCCGTGTGAGCCTGAGAGTCCTGACGCAGACCAGGACGACAGTCAGACTTAGCATTTCCCGGGTGTGTCGCTAAGTCTTGTACGGTGGGTTCGTAGTTCGCTACGAGACTTTATATGCAGAGTACACTGCATATGATCAGGGCATAAGTTAAAAGATGATTACTTAGAATTAAGGTAGATTAATATGAAACTTGTGTATGTTCAGATTTAGAATTTATAATACTTGTTTTTTAAATGTTCATTATACTAGTGAGCTCGGATTACCAAAAAAAATGTTCATTATACTTTTCTGCGATAATTGCACTGTTTAATTAGAACTGCTCAGTTTGTTATTTTATTTGCATATTCCTGTTAAATGTAAAATATGAAGTTATCCGATGATGGCTAAGTGAAATACTATTCACTGAGCGAGTAGGCTCATCCCTCTACTCAAACATTTTCAGGTCAACATCAGCAACAGGAATCGGAAGGATCTTTTCATCCTAACGCTTAGTCTGTAGAAGGTATACGTAGTTAGTAGTTAGAGGTCTCTTAGTCCTTTCCCCTCGGTCCTTGGGACATGGTGTGGGTGAGAGAGAGTATGTATGGCAAATGTGTAAAAGATGTAAATTAACTGTTATGTTTTACTTTCTGTTAAACAATGTTACATGTTGTAAACTATGTTTATGTTCTCTAGCCAGTTTAATTGAAATGCTTCCGTAATAGTTATTTATGTTTTGGTTTACATCAATAATCCGGATATCATTACGAGGTTTTAAAAAGAAAAAGTTCTCAGTGATTTGTTTATGTGATAATCCCTCCGTCGCGCCTTAATCTCGTGATTAGTAGTTAGTGTGAGATCGGGGTGTGACATCTTGGTATCAGAGCCATAGGTTGAGTATATGAATACTCTAAGTCAAGGTCAGGGGACGATAAGAGACCAATAGGATTAAGGTTTAAGAGTTTTTTTTCTTCTGTCTGTAATTTTCTAACAGGAAGTGTTCTGTTATACTATTACAGATAGCAGGAAGAGGATGTGGTAACGAGAATCAAGTAATGAGCTTAAGTTGAGTCGTTAAGAATCATTAAGGTCAAAAGATAAAGTTATAAGTAAGGCGAATAATAAATGATGTGTTTTAGCTCTGGAAGGTCTGAGTGTTTAGATACCCTGGCCAGGTGTCTGAATACTTACATTGACCAGTATCAAGCTACTCTGTCTGTTCTTCTCTGGATGCCCTGGCCAGGTATGCAGAGGAAGGATAGGCTAGAGAGAAACCCTAGAAATCTTAGGATTATGAGATAAGAGACTAATGTATGAATAAGAGATTACATATAAGATGCGATTCAACTCTTGTCTATTATTGCTTATTTGATTTAAAGATCACTAGAAATGCTTTTATATGCATGAAATTAGATTTTTCAATTTGTAAAGTAAATATGATTCTTTTATATTGTTGTGTCATGAAGTGAATTGTTTAATGTTTGTTTTCTTTGTATTAAAGTAGACCCGAAATTATGTATAAATGAGTTTGCCCTAAGCGGATATTCTTTCCACATGTTTAAGATTAATAGGGGTTGATTAATCTTGAGTAGCTCTTGGCTTCAGGACTACAGGTTCGGCCTGGTCCGGCTGGCAGGATGCGTTACTGGGATCTAATGACTCCTGTTAATAGTAAAATAAGAATAGACTCTGGATGATTTAGACCCGTAACATAGTGAGAATGTATATACACTAGGATGTTTTAACTATGATAAGAAGTCTAAACTTTCTTTTGTCTTGAGATTTAGGGTTTGAGAAGCATAGACCCTAATCGGCCCAAAATAGGGTTTTGATGATACATAAACACAAATTTGATAAGTAAAGTGTCTCAGTAAATGATTTTTGGTATTTTATTTGTAACTCTGATTTAGCTAAAATTTGGATATGATTTGGATATATAAAATGTAAACAACATTGGAAAATATCAGAATTTTTGAAGAATGTTCTGACCTGTTTATCGGCCGAGTTTCAAAATCGACCAATCACATTTTCAGAATGATATAGCAGTGTGGTAATTGAATTTTATCTTTTTATTTGTATATCCAATTGATCTCAAATTTTTACTGGAAGTCTGAAACTTCATTAGGTATAACATATAAAATTTCCAGAATTTTTGGAGCTTCTGTTAGCTATTTAATAAACGAATTACAGAAACTATTGTGAAAACTAAATTTTCAGCCAATATAATTAAAGTTGAGTGTTGGATTGATATGTTATTGACCCAAGCAGCTCAAATTGATCTATATGATCGACCACACACATAGACAATAACGCTATGTTATTGATAAGGACCAAACCCTAGTATGATTAGAGTTTAAATAGTTCAAGGAATGTCGCTAGTGATTTAATCTTGAATACTAGCATCTCTATAAATAAGACCTTGAGATTTGTTCTATGAAAAGTAAACTGGCTTTGATAGTGATCTAGGGTTTAAAGGTAGTTAATCTGAACGGTACATAAACAACATGAAATAACTTAGAGAAAAGAGTAAGACATAAACTTGAAATGTAACAATAAGAGAGTAGCATAGAAAGCGGAGTATTATCCGATATATGATCTGAAGATAGTTGATGTAGTTCATGTTTTTAAGATATGGCGTCACTATCTTTATGATGTGACAATAGATTACCACCCTGGTAAAGAGAATGTGGTGAATTATGCTTTCGGCAGAAAGTCAAGTTCAACAGCTAATGCATTCTCTATGACAGGTTTCAATAAGAGACATGTTAGTAGAAATGTGGGAGTTGAACTTAGGCTTAGGGGTGACAACACAAAGTGATTTGATTGTACATATGTAAGTTAAACCTACTTCTTATGATTAGATCAAGGAACTACCATAGGGTGACAGTGAGTTAACTAGACCATGCATGACATGATAGGAGGAAAAGAGACCAGAGTTTAAGTTTTTAGATGATGATGTGTTGCATCAACATGACATGTTGTGTATACCTTGAGATAGTGTTTTGAAAGAAAAGATTCTTGCGAAAGTGCATGCATCGATGTATGCTATGCATTCAGGGAACACTAAAATGTATATGAATCTCAAGGAGTTGTACTGGTGGTCAGATATACAGAAGGATGTAGCTGAGTACGTGGTTAGAAGTAGTGCGTGCCAGTAGGTTAAGGCTGAACCCTAGAAATCTACAGCTACCTTGTAATCTTTTCCTATACTAGTATGGGAATGGGAACATATCATAATGGATTTTGTGATAGGGTTGCCCTGGACACCTAGAGGTTGTGATTTGATATGAATGATTGTGGATAGACTAATTTAGTCTGCTCGCTTTCTTCATATTAAGTCAACCTTTGATGTCTCGAAACTTGACTATGATATACATGGATGAAATAGTTAGGTTGCCTGGTAATCCAGTTTCAATCATATCATATTGAGATCCTAAGTTCACATCTAGGTTGTGGAAACAGTTGCATCGTGCTTTGGGCACAAAGTTAAGATTCAATATAACCTTTTCAACCGCAGACGGATGGCCATTCTGAGAGAACCATTCAGACTCTTGAGGACATGCTGAGAGCATGTGTTTTGCTTTTCAGTGGAAGTAGGGATGAACATTTAAGTCTTATAGAGTTTGCTTAGTGTGAATGTTGAGTTTAGAAATACACAACTGATAATGGTACGGTTTGGGTATAAACTCAGACAATACAGATTTGGTAAATCATTAGGTGCATGATTTCAAGGAAGTACGTTAGCATTAAAATATACAAATAAACCTAGTTGCATGCTTCCTGTTATGTTAATGGGTAAGACTTAACATTTTCATGAATTGGCACGTTTCTCTGAGATATTATTAGAAATTTTCAAGTACTATTAATTAATTGTGTTATGATTTGTAAGCAACTCTTAATTGAGTTATGTGATGCACAAACCAGAAATTTGGTTAATATGCACGTTCTTCGAGAAATTTCAGATAATTGAAAAATATTACAGATGGTTTCTTATAGGTGAAGTAAATTACTCTTATTGATGTAATAAGATGTTCAATTACATGAATTCAGTATGTATGTGCCAAAATTGATTTGAGTTTGGGATATTTATGAATTTTAAATTTGCCTGCATGTATGATATAAAGATTACTCAGTAATTACAATGATTTTGAATATACTGCTCTGCCAGTTTTAGAATGATACCGTATCGTGATTTGAATTGCAATCAAACAGATGAGATAACAGAAACCCTAAGAATAGGGTGTTGCCATGTGACTAGTGAATGAGATAACCCTAAGAGTAGGGTGTTGGCATGTGATGAATGAATAAGGCAAATGAAACCCTAAGGATAGGGTGTACGATGAATCAAGTATTTTGATATCAATTCTCAGTATGAGATGTAGTAATGTTTAACAGTTAAATTGCATGATTTTATTTTAGTACCAGATTGACATGCATTCTGTTTATTTAAGAATTTTAGTTTGTCTGCATGTATAGTATAATAATTTCTCGGTAATTACCATAAATTGAGATACTGTTATAGCAGTTCTGGAAAGACAATGTTTTGTGGGTTGATCTGGAATCAGATCAGATGTGTCCTAGGTTGAGGGACCAATACAGATGGTTGATCAGAGGATCAAGAAACTCACGAATCGTGAGATACCCTTAGAGAAGGTTTTGTGGAGAAACTACAACCTAGAAGGAACCACATGGGAGTTTTGGGATAGATATGCGTAACAAGTTTCCTTTTCTCTTTTAGGAATTTCGGGACGAAATTCTTTTAAGGGAGGGAGATTGTTATGACCCACGTTGAGGTTAACCGGTAAATACCTCAATTAGCGTGTAACACTTTGATTAGTGTTGAGTATCTTATTAAACATCGTGGTTAATCAAGATAAGCTTATATGTGAATCAATAGTTGAGATTGAAACATCTGAGGTAATTAATGTTAATGGCAATAATGATCGTTAGGTTAATTAAGTTGAGTTGAGTACTCACTGTTGCAATTAGTGATTTGACTAGTTGTGACATGCTAATTTGCATATTTTCTTGCCCTAAGGTTGTATAGAATCTCGTGCTTGAAAAGTTGCAAGAAAAATCATTCAAATCGGACCTACGAGGCGAAAGTTATAATACTTTTAAGATTCTGGGTCTTGGCTGCAATTTTTACAGTAATTGTTTTTTTTTCTTTGGGGGTCGGTTACCCTTTCCTTTATCTCCTTCCTGATAGAGTTAAACCGCAAAAGCGGCGCCCCAGGCAGACAACTCGATTGGTTAGCTGAGGGCGATGGTCGAGGGCGATTCTTGGCCCTTAGCTCCGAACCAGCTACGCCCCTACCTCCTCTTCTTTCCCTCTTCCTCTTCCCTTCTTCTTCCTTCTCTAACCACAGCTAACCTAGCCGCTAGGGTGGCCGACTTGCAGCAGCAGCGGCTGGTGGCCAGCTGCTTCGGCCTGGCCAAATAGCCCCCATGGACGCACAAAACTTCAAGGGAAGGTCATCTTTGAGTTCAGCCGATGATCCGGAGCACAAATCCGCAACACCCGATTCCTCTTTATCATTCCTCGCTCCATGGATGCTCAAGCAGCTTGGGCGGCGCCCCCAGCTTGTCCGGGCAGCAACAGCTCCCGCCGCAGCTCCAGGTCACCTTAGGTGCATCTAGCACCAAGGTAGAGGCGCCTTCGACCTCAGCCATAGTCTAAGAGTTTAAACCACAGCTTCCCCTTCCTCCATTTGCGCCCAGCTGCAGGGGCAGCGCTCCATCCACAAGCAGCGACAATAGCTATGTGAAGCAGCTAGGCCAGTGGCCACGAGCCCTTCTGGGCATAAAGAGCAATATCAAGCAGCACCAATGAGTTCAGCTATGAATATAGAACTGGAAACCTCCATCAATTAACCATGAGTTGCGCCAAATCAATTGAGCCTCTCCCTTCCGCCAATCTGCTGTACCTGAAGCAATAGCCGTGAACAGTGAAAATACCAAGGTTGAAGACGATCCGAAATCGCCCGGAATTAGACCCTGAACGCATCCTCGGACGAATCCGGATAGACCAAATCACCGTGAGTAGGAGTTCATTTAGTTATCATCATTTAACTCCTTAGTTGGAATTTTTCGGTAAACTGTGCATTTTTCGCTAATACTTGGCTTTTGGACAGTATTTGGCGTTACTCGAATTTTATTTCATAAACTGCTTCCTTATGCCATTATATGATTTAGATTAGCATCTGATCAATGTGGATTGAATTAATGAATTTATATGGTTCATTGGAACTTGAAATACGTAATATGATTGATGAAAATGATAGAATTTCCTGTATTACAACTGCAATGTATACGTTGAGCATAAAATGGATGTTTAGCATCAAAACTGGATAAGTTGATATTGAGTCATGTTTATAGATGACAAATGATGTTTATGTATATGTGGGTAATAGAGATTACTCGGATGCTGAGCATAGTTAGCATCCTTAGACTTTTAATTTGCATAGTTCAAACGAAATGAAATGACTAGTAAAATAAAAGTGTATGCTTTACGAGTAATTCCAGTAAGATGCGAATAAATGTGATAAAGTATTTCAAGTTGAGTATTCCTTTCAATATAGTATATTTGAAATGTTATGAAAGTCGAATTTCTAGTTTCAGCTAGTGAATTGCAGAATTACAATATATTCCAGTAGTCGAATATGTGCGAGAGAGACACAATGTGATAAGAGTTTTCTTGTTATAATAAAATGTGTTAGACTTAGATGCCCTGACACCGTAGAACCCCTTTTGGAGGTCTGTGCCTTAGGGGTGAAATGACCTACCTAGCGTGTGTCTAGATGGTCGGTGGCTCATGTTCAACAATAATCCGTGCGTGTGTCACGGTGGCACGAGGACAGAGAGGCAGTGTTCAACAATAATCCGTGCGTGTGTCACGGTGGCACTGGAAGTAAATAGGGGTTATTCAACAATAATCTGTGCGTGTGTCACGGTGGCACTGGAAGTAAATAGGGGTTATTCAACAATAATCGGTGCGTGTAACCCAGACTCTCCGCCTGTGTGCTCAGGTTAGAGGAGGAGTCTAGAGTACACTCTTTGAGAGTGCAGTGAGGCCGTGTGAGCCTGAGAGTCCTGACGCAGACCAGGACGGCAGTCAGACTTAGCATTTCCCGGGTGTGTCGCTAAGTCTTGTACGGTGGGTTCGTAGTTCGCTACGAGACTTTATATGCAGAGTACACTGCATATGATCAGGGCATAAGTTAAAAGATGATTACTTAGAATTAAGGTAGATTAATATGAAACTTGTGTATGTTCAGATTTAGAATTTATAATACTTGTTCTTTAAATGTTCATTATACTTTTCTGTGATAATTGCACTGTTTATATAGAACTGCTCAGTTTGTTATTTTATTTGCATATTCCTGTTAAATGTAAAATATGAAGTTATCCGATGATGGCTAAGTAAAATACTATTCACTGAGCGAGTAGGCTCATCCCTCTACTCAAACATTTTCAGGTCAACATCAGCAACAGGAATCGGAAGGATCTTTTCATCCTAACGCTTAGTCTATAGAAGGTATACGTAGTTAGTAGTTAGAGGTCTCTTAGTCCTTTCCCCTCGGTCCTTGGGACATGGTGTGGGTGAGAGAGAGTATGTATGGCAAATGTGTAAAAGATGTAAATTAACTGTTATGTTTTACTTTCTGTTAAACAATGCTACATGTTGTAAACTATGTTTATGTTCTCTAGCCAGTTTAATTGAAATGCTTCCGCAATAGTTATTTCTGTTTTAGTTTACATAAATAATCCGGATATCATTACGAGGCTTTAAAAAGAAAAAGTTCTCAGTGATTTGTTTATGTGATAATCCCTCCGTCACGCCCTAATCTCGTGATTAGTGGTTAGTGTGAGATCGGGGTGTGACATCATATGTGTCTGTTATCTTATTAAATTTTGTGATTGTATTAGACAAATACCCATTCCTATATACAGGAAAGGGGTGGCACTTACAAGATTGGGACTCAAGCATTCTTGGGACTTGAGAGAACCCATATCGGCCAAGACACTTGAGCTCTTTTACATAATAAACTAAATTATTAATAGCTCTGACACCCCCACCCCTCAAGATGGAGCTTGGGAGAATCTCAAGTCTGATTGAAAACAAATATATTAGAATAAAAATATTAAAATACATCCATACAAGAATATTACTCCCCCCAATATGACAATCAAGCTAATCTAATCTCCCCTTAAGTGGATAATAATCATGTAGTTAATAATTATTTGAGTAACATAAGAGGGACAGTTTATAACATCAGTCACTAAAATTCTCCCTCTTAAGATAGATAACTTCAAGTAGGTAATAGAAGTACTTAATGAAAACAAGTGGCATCTATAATAGTAGTATATATCATCAATTCATAGAAAGCGACATTATCTCATTCACTAACGTAACTAAGTAGTCCATAGAGTGTGGGTCACAAGTAGAGTAGTAGCAACATGAACAAGCATAAAATATCCAGAGAGTGCTACAACATAGGAAAAGTAGCAGTCAATGTGCACATGCACGGACAAGCCAATGAGTGCCACAGCACAAGCAAAGTAGAAAATAATGTGCATAAGCACATACAAACCAGAGAGTGTTGTAGCACATAAAAAGTATAGCTAACATGCATGCGAATGAATAAGCTGTAGAGTGTTCGTAACATCGCAAATTTTGTCAAACTAAGTTTAGGATCTTAATTGCAAATTTCCAACTATAAAATTTAAAACTTGGAATTTCATGCAAGATACCCCAACTATTGAATTTTTTATATGAAGTTTGACATAGAAAGAAAACAAAATATGTTTCATCTATTTTCTTTATGATTAAACGATTTCAATATACTTAAAAGGAAAACTAGCATTATTCTATCTCTTTTTCTCTCTTCTATTCTTGAAAAAATGTTTAAAAGAAATAAAAGAGAAAGACAAAAGAAGTGGAGTTATAAAATTAGGTATGTGGAGTAGAAACCTTAGACAACAAGTTTTCCATTTTCATTTATGGTTTTTAACTTAAGAGGAAAGTAAATATATTTTCTTTTTCTCTCTCCTCCATGAAAACCTCTCAAAAATGCATAAAGGATAGTGATATAAATTTTTAGGATACAATTAATGATTATCTCAAATTTGTCTCAAATTATTGGCTGGTTCTTTTTCCTTGGGACCTTTCCTCCAGCCTTTTTGAATGCATCTAAACCCCTACATGTTAATGTAACACAGTAAATTGCATAATTAAATAGTAATGTAATAATAGATGTTAACGGATATAAAAATGAAATATTTCTCACCAGAATAATGGCAATCTCATTACATGTCCAATTTTAGTATTCAATGTACTCCCCATAGGATCTAGATAATAAATAGTGAACATCATAGGGAGAATAACTAGTAACTCCCAATGCCTACCGCTAGAGGTAAAAAAGTTAAAAATTAATAACTCAAAATCCACAATAAAAATGTAATTTTCTTAAGTCCAAATTATAAGTAAAGTAAACTTACTTGACATTGAATGGAGCTATTATTATCGTCTTCTGTTGCTGACCAAAAATTGTAAAAGCATCTATACAATATTGTTGAACACTATCAGGGTCTTTAGCTACCATACTAATCAATGATGGAATCAAAAATCCCACATGGTCAAATGCGAATTGTTTGCATTGATTTTCGACTAAGTAGCTGCAAAACATGTATTACGTATGCATTAATATATAAGAAACCAGATCACCGGATCTTACACAAGGTATATGGATGTATAAACAAGATCTCACCTTATCCATGTCTCTATCATTGATGTGTTCAACCAATTATATATAAACAACTCAATAATATCTTGTATAAATAAAGAGCTTTCGTATGATTGACCTGCATAATTCGTTTCTAAAGAAATAATTATAGGGCAATGTATATTATGTGCCCGTAGCCAACATGCCATTCCCCTACAAGAAGGACCTAATGGGTATTTTAGGTCAGTTGGAACCCAACTTGGTAATGCATGAAGTGGAGGTGGAGGCCTAGGTGCTCCGGGTGGCTTCTTTTTAACCTGTATATATAATTTCAGATCAATTAACCTCATATATACACATTAACAATCTAAAGTAATGTAAATTTATCTTACAATTTCAGTAGTGTAGACGACATCTGCTTTGGGCTACAATATCACCCCGCCTTCTGCCTCACCAAGTGTATCAATATCCGGGTGGGCATATGACAATGTAGCTTCCCTCCAATCGGGTAATACACGTATCGGGCTCACACAAACGTAGCCCTGTGGCATTGGAGTCCCGTGAAACATTGCCCCAGGAAGGGACAGGTAAGACTGCGCCTCTGCAACAACATAGTCTTGCATTCTTAAGCGGCATGGCTTCAACGCCTACAAATTTACATAAAGAATGTTATACATATATACATATCATCTTGAAAACATATCATCTTGAAAAAACTAGCTACAATGTCATAAATAATACTTACAACAGACGTGTTAGGCGGTGGGTCTACAGGATTACTCTCAGTGTGTGCATCTGGAGAAGAGTGGGTCGCCATAGGCTGATTGGAAGCCTGAGATGCCTGCCACCGCACGATTTCTTCCTTGACCTTCTCAACAACTATATCATTGACCTTCTTAGCAACTATATCCTCGACTCTCTTATTCTCCTATACATGGATAAAAGAAACATTAGCTTCTTATTATTGAATTTCCTTTTACAGTAACATTCTAAAAAAAGAATAGGTTACCTTTTCTTGTGAAAGTCCCGCTCTGGGTTTGCGCTGGGATGGCCCAAAGAATGCTTTGATGCCTACACCAGCGCCTGCACCCCTAACACATCCAGGATGCTCTGGGTTACCTAGAGCAACTGTCAATTCATCCCTTGTGCCCTGAGGGATGAATGTGCCTTGTTTCCTCTGCTCATGCAGCTCCCGCTAATCACCATCAATAGAAATTGGTAAGCTAACACCACAAATAATAAATATTCAAACGATTGCTCTAAGAGTTGTATTTTACCATTTTCACAGCCGCCTCAGCAGTTACGGGCTTCTTTATTTCACCCTTCTTGTTTTTCCTCCCAACTATCCATACATCATGGTGAGGCATGGGTGTGACACATGTAGTAGAAGACTCCTGAGTAGCAGTAGACTCCGCCTGTAGTCTTTGGTGAACACTTGCATAGCCCTTTGGACCCATAGTGTGGTCATGCACATTCAGTGCACGCCTTGCTTTTTGCGCCTCACTGAGGGCCTAGTTAGTATGCACATTAATGATTTGGTTAGTAGCATTAAATGTTAATCTTGAATAGGTGAATACAACATATATTAATTAAATTGGGAGTGACGCCTAATACCTTGAATTCTTTAGATTTTCTTGAAGCAACAAACGTGTCCCAATCTTCTTTGTCCAAGAAGTTCCATTGTTCAAGGGATGACTTCTTCTTCTTATCACCATCTTTTATGTATTCTCTGTTGATATTTGTCCTATAGTTCCTTAGCATCTTTCCTGCGTGTTGCATCACGCTTTTATGATGCAGGTTCTCATCCAATGCAAACATATTTTGTAAAATAGAATTGTTATTAACTAGTATCCAAAAATAGAATTTCAAATAATAGAATTTGTAATCTACAAAATAGAATTGCAAATAATAATAACTCACACATAAATCCTTCCATATCAAGTCTTTCTTCTCCTGAGGAACTTTATGCCAATTATCATACTTAACACCACAATGGCTTCGAGTGACAACCCCAAGATAGTTTACAAAATTATTGCGATTCACTCCAATTGCATTTCCTCCATTATCAAACTCCACAACCAATCTGGATCCACTGCCACTTAGCGCTATTAACTTCTTCAACAGAGTGATGCCCCTTTTCTTATTAAGTGTTTGGTGATGCACATCAAGTTCCTCCAGTGCTTCTGTGGGTACATGTGCATCATCAACCTAAAATTTGACAAAAATAAACACACTGAATTAGCCCAATATAGAAATATGGGATATATGACATAACTAGAAGATAATGAATTTTATAGAAATACATGATATGTTTTTAGAACTTACATTGGTATCCTCGCCATGCTCATCATGGACAACATGCTCATCATGGACATCATGCTCATCATGGTCATCCATCTGAAAATGTCATTAAAAAGGAAAACATTTAGCATTTGTATTAACTCTAAGATAATGAAACATCAAATCTAAAAATGATATTGATATTAAAAAAGCAAACATTTAACTTCAATAAAAAATATAAACATGCACGCCTCTAAAATTGTGATCTTTTATCGATTAATAATCCTTCATTGTGATCTCCGCACACATATAAGTCATCATTCTGATATATAATAAATGTATACCACCTATCCCATCCTTGAACACCTAATCTCACTAGTAAGTGTATAATGTGTATTAGGTTTTTGAGAAAATTTCGGAAACATTTCCCCGCTGCTCTCTAAGTACATATGTACTTAGAGAACAAACAGGGAAATGCTACCGAAATTTTCTCAAAAACCCAATACACATTATACACTTACATCCTAAGTGAGATTAGGTGTTCAAGAATAGTCCCAAATTGGGGACTATCCAAAATTTACTTCTAATGAGTAAATCTTGGATGGGTTTCTAGGCCAACAAACACAATAATAGATAGGTACATGTTAGGGTTTCATCACGATTAATGTTAGGGTTTCATCACAATTGATGTTAGGGTTTCACCAATGTTAGGGTTTAATCAAATCAAATTAGGATTCTAGAATGGACAAGTTTAAATCTTATTTCAACATGCATCAAAATTTACTAAATTAGGTCAAACATTAGTATTAGAAACACAAATATATGCAAGAAAAAGATTTGTTCATATCCTAGGATTTACATAAAGCATTACATAAAGATTTGTTCATATACTTACCAACAGCAAGCACGGCTGTGGCTGTGTTGGCCTACCAAGGCCGTGCTGGACAGCACGGCCATGGTAGGCCAACACAACCACGATCGTGCTTGCCCTTACCAACAGCAAGCACGGCCGTGGCTGTGTTGGCCTACCACGACCGTGCTGGACAGCACGGCCGTGGTAGGCCAACACAGCCATGGTCATGCTTGCTGTTGGTAAGGAGCTACGGAGAAAGAAGCAAAGAGGCTAGGGCTACCTGGAGATAGTGTAGAGAAGAGCGGCGACAACAGTGGCGGCGAGCAGGCGAAGACCAGAGCAGAGCGGCGAGCAATAGTGGCACCAGGATAAGAGCATAGCAGACCGGCGAGAAGCAGTGGCGGCAAGTGGCGGAGGAAGTAGGAGAAATAGGATGCGGAGGCGGAGAGCAGAGCCACACCAGCAGCAATGACGACGAGCAGCAGTGGGGGTCGTCGGGTGATCGTCGGGCGATTTTAGGCGAGCGACGATCACAGTAGAAAACTATCGCGATGAAACAGGAAGGAAGGAGAAGAGTCAGGTCACACGGGTCTATTAAGTTTGTCAACATCATCGGTTATCTAGAATACCGACGCCTTTTACCTTTAAGCGTCGGTCAATATTAAAAAACCGACGTCCAGTTAGACAATCTTTGCCCTAAATTATTTGGCGGGAACCATTATCAGCATCGGTTATCAAAGGATAACCGACGCCTAAATTGGAACTTTTTGTGCAAATTTCCATCTTATATCAGTGTCGGTTAGTAGTTAAAAAACCGATGTTGTATGTTATACTTTTCGGCAAAAAAATTTCGCTCGAAAATTGGATTTCGCGGGCGATTTTAGGCATCGATTTGTTTTACCCAGCCGACGTTGAATACAAAGTGGTACCTGTGTTTGGCAGGTCTTCGAATATGGATTTCGGGGTTCCTAAATATCCGACGTTGAATATTATAGGCGTCAGTTTTGTTAAATAACCGACGCCCAGAAAAGCGACATTGAATGTTGTTTCTATAGTAGTGATAAGATCAGTAACAAATAAGATAATTCACATGAAGCATATTTTCCAAAAGAACAAGATATTGTGTAGACTAATGTCCATAGGGCCGAGAGAAAGAAGAAAATAGGTGAATTTCTCAATGGAAAAATAGGGCCTGCAAACATACCTCACTTTAGAGTCTATACAAATCCAAGTCACTTCTAGATCCAAGTATAGGCCTTCAAAGAACCTATTGAGCATATATGTAGATTTTCAGTCAATTCATATATATTATTCAAATCCTAAAAATTACCTTTTTCTCGCATGTGATTTAGGTTATCAAAACCATACCATATTTTAGGTTACCTTTTTCTGAGTCCAAAACATATTTCATTATATTTTTTGACTTATATATATTTAGTTATGCATTTTACAAGTTATTAACTATTTATGTAAATTCATTAAAGTTACTTATTTTTAAGATTAGATTCGAGCAACAAAACAAGTACCATTAGATGGCCCTTATTTTTCTAATTTCAAAACATATTTTTATTTTGCCAAATAGGTGGCACCCAGACGGTAAAAGTACTGATGTAAGACCGAGAGGTCGCAAGTTCAAAAACCCCCGGCCACAGGATGAATGAATGGCTAATTAAAAAAAACATATTTTATTTTATTTTATTTTCTGAGCTATGAATAATTAGTTATGAATTTTCAAAAACCAACCAATCCTAAAATTCAATGTCAGCAAAATAGTCGCGAGAGAGAAGAGAGAGTGGCCCACTCAGTCTGAGTTGGCCCAATCAGGGCTTTCCAACTCGGTCGGCCCCATGGACAAGTGAGCAAGTCACCTCAGCACTGAAACAAAACAAACCCCACATGAAAAGATGATTTTGCCCTTCTGTGAGAAATAAAAGCAAGAAGAGAAATTGGAGGGAAAAGAGGAGATTGTACTAGGGGTTTTGTTCCACCCATTCTTCATTGCAAAGAGAGATCCCAGTTGAGGAAACTACAAAGCAAAGATCACATTTTAGTGAAAACCAGGCAGAACAAATCCTAGGACCTTGTTCTCGACTTGCCAACGGTTCCAACAAACCTTAGCGTAGGAACAACAACCATCCATGGCCCAGAGAACCCTCTCTGCCAACGCAAGAGTAACAATGGGAACCGAGATGGTGAGAAAGAGCCAAGCAAGATCAAAACTGATCACAAAGATGAAGTCGGCAGGCAGCGTCGAAGCCGGAGGCAAAAGAAACAGGAACAATGATGGTGAGAAACTCATCAATTTCGTGAAAATCTAAAACTAAGAGAAAGAGGCAAATTTGGTATACCTAAAATTCAGCCAAATCAAAGATTTCCGAAGTACTCCCAAGCCTCACGGAGAAGAACCCAGCTGAGTGAAACCTCTATTAAGGGAAGAAGCTATGCAGACAACCTTGACGGTGAAGGTCCAGGAAATAAGAGAAGGGAAAAGGTGTTGCAAGATGTTTGGGACCAAGAGAACCATTGGAAAAGTTTGCTTCTAGATTAGGGAGTGTGTTGAGGGGGTTATATATAGGGACCAAATCCCATGGTGACAAGGACACATGCTGAACCAGAAAACAGAGGAAACAGAGAAAGACTCTAGTCAACCAAGAGCTTGGGGTAACAAAACCCCTAGAAATCTAGAATCCCTTGATGCAGAAAGGCATGAGGAAAGTGTCAGAGAAAAAATCTTGGACCGAGATGTTGAGATGAGAGAGATCGCAAGGGGAGAAGACTTCGCATCATGTAGTTCCTTTCCGAATGGAACTCGAGTGAGAGGGAAAAGCTTTGAGCCATTGAGAAAGTCCACAGATCTCAGGATAAAATGAGGACCATCTGATTGGGTTGAGAAAGGAATTATGCGTCACAAATAGATAAGCGGGAAATCATAGTTGAAATAGAATTCGAATAAAGTGGTACATTAAATTTATTTCCATTTTCTCTCTCCTCTTTTGAGAGTGCAAACTAACTCCAAATTAAATGAAATTTTGCATGGAGGCTAATTAAGGCATGTAGATTCTGATTATATAATTAGATTTGCCTTTGGAAAACTTTTAGTGTGTTAAATAAACCAAATCCTATTTTCTCTTTCCTCATGCATTAATGTTTTTAAAATTCACTAATTTTTATAAAAATTCACCCACAAGTCATATTTAATGTGTTGGATACGAATTTTCCATTAATTTAACATTTTGGAGTTATTTGTGCATTTATTTAATACTTTGAAGGTTCTACACATTTTCTTTTTCCTGATTTCATCTTTAATCAAACACCTTCCAAATTTAAAGAAAATTCACCCAAAGATTTTATTTATTATGTAAATTACAAATACAAGATTATTATCCTCTTTTGGAGTCATATATTATTTCATTTGATATTTTGGGGAAAACATAGATCTTCTCTTTCTAAAAGAATTAAATTAATTATTATTATTATGTGAATAATGTGAAGCTTGACTCCCAAGGCAATTGAGACCCAAGGAATGCTATTCTTAACTTAGATTACACTTTTGAGATTTCTTTTAATGAGTTATGTCACAAATAATATTTGTGGCCATTAATATCACATTATTACTAAGGCTATCATATTATTTCACTATTATCACTAGTTCTCATCCATTTATGTTAACATTATCACCAAAAGAATTATGTATGATTATTTGTACAAAATTTTATATAATTTGTTATTATCTCATGTGACATATTTTATATGTTTATATGTCTATTATTGACCCAAGATTAATGTGAGAACATTAGGGTGAAATATACATGCATTATCTCATTAAGGTTATACTAAACCTCATCTAGATCTATCCTCAACCTTGTTTGGCTAAGTCCAAAAAGATCAAACTTCTACGATATGATTTGAGATCTAGTATGTTACAACATACCACCCCTTAAAGGGATTTCATCCTCGAAATCAAAACATCCACATATAAGAAAACAACTTATTCACCACCCCTTAAATGATTCATCTTATTAAGTCAAAACTATTCTTTAGGTACTAAGGGTTCCACTATACTTCCTTACATCCTTACATAAAAACATCATGCAAAAAGGAAACATAAATTGCAAAGGCTAACTATTGAACTATGGATTACCCTGATCTTGTTCATCCACATAAACTTCTTCACCATCCAAAGCAAAAACTCTTCCAGCTTGCCTCTCCATAGGTCTTCCTTTATTATTATTACCATTATTCTGAGGAGGTACTTGAGGTTGTTTGTTGTGCTGGTGCTAGTCCATTATGAAGCTTGGGGAACTTTGGTCAAATGTGTCCAGGTTCATTGCAATAATGACATATCACTAGAGTACCATGAAGAGGTTTTATCCTGAGAACACTTCCCTAGACGATGGTACCCATTGCACTTAGCACACTTGTCTCTTTTCTGTTCATCTCCTGAGGGTTTCCTCTTCTTGTCAAACTCCCTAGTTTGAAACCTTGGGTAAGACTCCACAACCAAAGATTTATCAACCATCTATTGAAAGGTCAAAGGTAGTTGTGGGAAAAGAGCACGACCCATGTTGTAGTTGAGTCCTTGTAGATATAGGTCAGCTCTATGTTCTTCACTAAGTCCAGAAGCATATCTCTCAAGAAACAAGTACTTTTGCACATAAGTAGAAACAGACAAGGAACCTTGCTTCAAACTATAGAACTCATCTTCCTTTTTCTTTAACGCAGCAATGCAGATATACTTCCAATGAAAAAGCACAAAAAACTGCTCCTAGGTCATGATAGAGATATCACGAGTCCTCGCTATCCTGTTCCACCAAACTCGAGTAGGTCCATCCAAAACATATGAAGCAACCCTAACCTTTTGGTGTGGAGGACAGGCCATACCATCAAAAGTTCTCTCTATGGCTAGCACCCAATCATCAGCCTTATCGATCGTGTCTATCTCACCTTCATTCTTGAAGGAGGGTGGTTGCATCTTCATGAACTCCATGATTGAGAACTCCTTGGGTTTGTCATTCATAGGAGGGTTGTTCAGCTTCCCTGCCATAGTTGTGGCAAAAAGTTGTCAAAACATGGCCAACTCTTATTCAAGAGAGATGACTACGCCCGTACTAGCAGTAACTGGAGATTCTTGGCCTAATAATGGTCCACTTCCAGTTGGAGGAGTACCTTGAGTCACTGGAGTGGTAAAACGTGGATCCATCCTTGACATCCCAAACCTAGGTTTTTGGGGTGTCTCATAACCTCCTAGGTTTTCAACAGATGTGTTTTGTCCATCCATAAGGTTTTCCTATACAAGGCAAGGATGTTATGTATAAGAAACCTAAGATAAAGGTAAACATCCTAAGGGAGACAAAATTGAAATAGTTAGATAACCGACTACTAGTGACTCTGATACCATGCCGTAAAGAGTGGGATCCTAGAAGGGAACTAGTCCCTACTATAAAAAAAGGCAACATCCGTTGAACCAAACACCACATAAAATTTTTCACCAAAGGGATGATAACCAATTCATTCAACATGTATGTATAATAACACAATAAGTAGCAGCGGAAGAGAAATACATCTAACTATTACAAAGCTTGATATATTGATACATCACTACACCACACATGGGTGAGTCAAAGGAAAACTATCTTAAACAAACAAGGATCTAGCTGAGGAGCATCTAACCACCTCTTCCAAGTCTCCCATAAGATCATCTACAAAGGTTGTTGTCCAAGTCACCTTGCTTATCCTCTCCGGGATCTAAACCTGGGGATGGAAGCATACCCCAAAAAAAAATGGGAAGGAAAGGAAACATTAGCAAAAGTTGGTATATGCATACTAAATAGGAAAATGAGCAATTTATAGAATAAGGAAAAAAATTACAAGAAGCTTCCCATAGAAATGATAAGGACTACCCAAAAGGGCATAAAAGGAAAGAACAACAACAAAAGAGATACTTGCCATAACCAAACAAATAAAATCGTGCCATACTAGCACATACAAAGAATTAGGGCACATACCCCATAATCATTGACCTACATGCATGTGAGATAAACATAACACTAGAACAATATAAATACAAAGGCGACCAAGCCTCACAAACTTGAAACCTGATAGAGAATGACAAACTACCAAACTTCCAATATATATAATTTGGGCCAAGCCTCACAAACTTGAAACCTAGGTATGGGGCACCACCACCTCCATCCCAATAATGAAAGGGGCATACTTCCCAAAAACCAATGCAGTTACACTACTCTAGTGCTATTGATTCACATAGCATGTTTAATAGAGAGGCAAGTAGAAAGTATAGTCAGATTATACTAACTAGTCACCACCAAAGTCACCAACATATACATCCACCTCACGAGTGGGCATAAGACATCACATGTCTTCATATAGAGTTCCAACATAAACAAAGCATTATAAAGAAGTAAGAGAATGTCCTAACATGATCACAAGATCAGTAACAAATAAGATACTTCACATGAAGAATTTCTAAAAGAATAAGATATTGTGTAGGCTAATGTCCATATGACCAAGAGAAAGAAGAAAATATGTGAATTGCTGAACAAAAAAATAGGGTCTGCAAATATACCTCACTTCATAGTCTATAAAAATCCAAGTCACTTCTAGATCCAAGTATAGGCCTCCAAAGAACCTATGGAGCATATACATAGATTTTAGGCCAATTCATAGATTATTCAAACCCTAAAAATTACCTTTTTCCTCGCATGCGATTTAGGTCATCAAAACCATGCCATATTTTAGGCTACCTATTTTTTAGTCCAAAACATATTTTATTATATTTTTTGACTTATATATATTTAGTTATGAATTTTACAAGTTATTAACTATTTAGGTGAATCCATTAAAATCACTTATTTTCAAGATTAGATTCGAGCAACAAAACTAGTACCATTAGATAGCCCTTATTTTTTTATTTCAAAATATATTTTATTTATTTTATTGAGCTATGAATAATTAGTTATGAATTTTCATAAACCAACCAATCGTAAAATTCCACGTCAGCAAAGTAGTTGCGAGAGAGAAGAGAGAGTGGCCCGTTCGGTCTGAGTTGGCCCAATCAGGGCTTTCCAACTCGGTTGGCCCCACTGACAATTGAGCAAGTCGCCTCAGCGCTAAAACAAAACAAACCCCACGTGGAAAGACGATTTGCCTGTCTATGAGAAACAAAAGCAAGAAGAGAAATCTGAGGGCAGAGAGGAGATTGTACTAGGGGTTTTGTTCCACTGATTGTTTGTCACAAATCGAGATCCCAACTGGGGAAACTGTGAACCAAAGATCATGTTTCAGCAAAAACTAGGCAAAACAAATCATGGGACCTTGTTCCCGACTTGCCAACGGTTCCAACAAACCTTGGCGTAGGTACAACGACCATCCATGGCCCAGAGAACCCTCTCTGCCAACACAGGAGTAACAACAAGAACCAAGACGGTGAGAAATATCCAAGTAAGCTCAAAATTGATCATAGAGATGAAGTCAGAAGGCAACGTCGAAGCCAGAGGCGAAGGAAATGGGAGCAACGACAGTGAGAAGCTCATCAATTCCACGAAGATCCGAAACTAAGAGAAAGAGGAAAATTTGGTGTACCTGGAATTCATCCAAATCAAAGCTTTCTGAAGAACTCCTAAGCCTCGTAGAGAAGAACTCGGATGAGGGAAACCACCACCAAGGGAAGAAGCTACACAGACGACCTTGACGATGAAGGTCTAAGAAACAAGAGAAGAGAAAGGGTGTGGCAGGATGTTCGGGACCAAGAGAACCATTGGGAAAGTTTGATGTGAGTTTAGGGAGAACTTTTCCAATGTGTGTAGAATCTTCTGATTATGTAATTAGATTTGCCTTTTGAGAACTTTTAATGTGTTAAATAAACAAAATCCTATTTTCTCTTTCCTCATGCACTCTAAATTTTATGAAAATTTACCGACAAGTCATATTTAATGTGTTGAATACGAAATTTCCATCAATTTTACATTTTGAAGTTGTTTATGAATTTATTTAATACTTTGAAGATTCTACACACTTTCTTTTTCTTGATTTCATATTTTAATCAAACATCTTCCAAATTGGATGAAAATTCACCCAAAGATTTTATTTATTATGTAGATTACAAATCCAAGATTATTTTCCTCTTTGGAGTCATATATTATTTTATTTGATATTTTGGGGAAAACATAGATCTTCTCTTTCCAAAAAGAATTACATTATTTATTATTATGTGAATAATGTGAAGCTTGACTTCCAAGGCAATTGGAAGCCAAAGAACACAATTCTTAACTTAGATTCTACTTTTGAGATTTCTTTTAGTGAGTTATGTCACAATTAATATTTTTGGCCATTAATATCACATTATTACTTAGGCTATCATATTATTTCACTATTATCATTATTTCTCATCCATTTATGTTAACATTATCACCCAAAGAATTATGTATGATTATTTGCACGAAATTTTATATAATTCATTATAATCTCATGTGACATATTTATATGTTTATATCTATTATTGGCCCATGACTAATGTGAGAACATTAGGGTGAAATATACATGCATTATCTCATTAAGGTTATACTAAACCTCATCTAGATCTATCCTCAAACTTGTTTGGCTAAGTCCAAAAAGATCAAAATTCTATGGTAGGGTTTGAGATCTAGTATTTTACAATAATGCAACCCAAGATTATATCCATTAAGCCGAAGTTGTAATGTGTTTCATTACTTGTTCAATTAATCGAGAAAATATTATTCAAATCATATAAAATTTGACATGTAGGCTGAATTGGATATGTGGAATCAGAATTTTCCATCAATGTTTTATTTTGAAAGGGTTTGATATCATATTTCATTAACTGTATATTAAACATTCATTAAATGTAATTACTCATAGTTAATCAATGGTGACACACTATTACCTATCAAATTAGTTTTTTTAAATTTTTTAATCATATAAAATTCTAAAGGTCAAATCAGAGTCAAACATACTAATTGGTGGTTGACTTGGTTTACAAGTTAAGTAATTAATTCCATATTGGTGTTTCATTAAATTCCAATCTGCATAAGTTCATTTGTTACCCTTAATACTCTTTTGATCCATAAACCCTAGTTTTGGTGTCACCTTCATGTTTGTATTCCACAATATACATTTTTATGGAAAAGTCCAACTTTTGTCATGTTAAGATTGTGAATATGAAAGAATATGCATCTTGACACTCTTATGTTGAGAAACCCTAATTCCATCATTAAAGGCATTCTTAATCACAAAGAAAAACTACTCCTTTAAATCTTGGATTATGATGTTCATGAGTCCAAGGTGTTTCTTTTATTCATAACGGATCAATCTTTGATTAAAAACATCAACTAGGTTCATTAGATTCATCAATACTAAAAAATTAGGGTTTTGATCCATTTAATCACTTTAAAGATAGAAACTTTGAACAAATTTTGAATTGGAAGCATATATAGGTCACAATTATATTTTTATTGAATAGTTTGCATTTTTTGATCAAGATACATATATTACTTGTAATTTTTAGACAAAGGAATGATTTTTAATTGTTTTTGCAAGATTAATCAATTCCTTGATTTTTCCTATTAGAGAGACGACAATTCACCTTTTTAGAAAATACACCCCCGTCAGATTTGTTGGTCTTCATTAACCTGGTGGGGATCGTGTGGTCGGTGTTGATCGCACCCACTCAACTCAGATTGAGTAGTGGCGAAGCTCAACAAATGATTTCCTTTGTTGATCAGCAATTGACTACGATCCAACGACCTTCCTCTCTCCCCTTTTCTTCATGTTCAACTCTTGAACATGGTGGCAGCACAATAGAGGGCTCGTCTGTGACACCTCATCATGCTAACAAGATTACTCAAAACACAATCAACTACTAATTTATCACATAGTAAAAAATGCAGAATAATTAAAACCAATTCCAACAATGTAAATAAACTCTAGAACATTTATAAAAAGTCCATCATTCCATTCTCATATACTGTAACAAGTATTTACATATGGGTACAAAGACCTCAGCCACATCCTGCATACAGAAGATATTTCACTTGTACATGCCATATATTTACAAACATTGACATACTACAAAAATCTTGTGTCGATACTGTTGGTATGTATGCCCTGAGAGCCAATCATGGGATGATTGGTGGGATACATTAAGATTGATTTGATAAACAACAAAGGCAAGCTTCCAATTCTTTCTAGTTCAGTCATATGAGATAGTGATAGAACATATTGAATGTCTAGAGAATGACAATACTCAATGACGTATGCTTTCAGGTTGAGGACCTGAACGATGAGATCATATGGATGCTAAGAGTTTGTACATTCTTGTTATGTCCCTAGTCGGATGTCATTTTGGAAGGTAGATAGACAACAATGACACACAAGACTAGATTGTGGTGTTGGTTGATGACAAAATATCATTAGTCATGATATAGAGATATCAAACCAAACACATAGGTACTTGTTAGAGAACAAGTGTACCAAACAGACCCACCATGAGTTTGACACATGGAACCATGACATGGTAGTCACAGTCAATACTCACAGTGATGGTGGTGAGTGTGATTCTTAGACCTGAAATCACTACACTCAACACATGTTGTTGGGCACACTTTGACATCATCAAACGCAGTCCTGAAACATGGGTTGTTATAAAGGTGATGATTGGGTGGCTTTGACACATGGGGCTTTTGAGGGGTGAGTGATAGATATGGGATTTGTCCCTCCTGAGAGATCCAAGGAGAAGATCGGCAAGGGTGATGCTACCCATGTGCACTAGCAAATTTGATTGACTGCTTTTTAAAGCAAAGGGTTGTTTTGTCTTTTGACCCCGACCTTGGTGATTTTCCTACACTTAAGTTTGAGTGGGGCCAGGCCACGTACCTACCTATGAATGGGCCACATCGGAGTGAGGTCCCAACACTGATTTGGATACTACTACCCGCGTGGATTTTCCTTCACTTCTAATTGGTCAGTAGTCTTAAAATTCATTTTAAAACCAATGCTTTGTCAGAAAATTATGAATAAATAGTCGTTGGAAAGGATTTCTCGAGTAGAACATGATTCTAGGATTTTCAACCCATTTTTTCTCTTTTGTTTTGATATTTTTATATGGATCTGATGTTTTTATATGGAAACCTAAAACCCTAATTTTTTAGTAATATGATAATTAACTCGGACATATAAAAATTGAGTTTTCCAAATTGAATGGTTTAATCAAATCCCTAACCCTAACTCAGTACAGTAAGACCATGTTTTCCTAAAGACCAATTTAGGGTTTAGGATGTTAATTAAAGTGAAAATTAATAGGAATAATGTTAATTTGGGAACTTAGGAATTGACTCAAGATCAGAGACACTAACTTAGGATCTTGTTTGCTCCAAGGTAAATGGGTCATAATTCTTAGCAGAATTAATTATGGTTTATGGATGGTTATGTATAAAGTAGAAATTATGAATTCAAGTTCATTGCTCTAAATCATGTTCATTATGTCAATTGTTTGATGATTTCTATATGTTATGTCCTATGATTACAATGCTCACTAAGATTAGAGATTATGATTAATGATTCATGAATTTAGAGTTTCAATTTCAAGAGGGAGAAATCTCATCATGTTAAACTTCAAAGATCATGTTAATGTTAATGTTAAGATAATTGGAATTGAATCATATTCTATATGCTTCTCCAATCATGGACCTCAAGAGGTTGTCGAGGCCTTTCCTAACATCAAGGGCTTTCCTAGAAATCATGTGCTCTAAAGTGGGCATCATAGATAGATGCATATATTTACTACTTAATTCTTCATGTTATTAGTGACTCAAGAATGCTTATAGTTAATTCGTATCAACCTTTCTTTCATGTCAAGTATATTTATTTTGATTATGTTATAAAGTTCTAGTATCGTTTACTAGTGTGTTATTTTTCCCCTCTGCATGGCTGGGGACGTGATGTCCCTAGGAGTTGGAGGAAATAAGGACTAAAGAGGAGCAGCCAAGGATTAGAAGACCTTCAAGTGCAACCTGGTGGGGTGCCATCTACCTTAGAGTATCATAACATTTAGATATTTCCTTTCATGATTAGTTTTCCATGTCTAGAATGTTAGAATATTAGACTTGATAAAGAAGTCAGTTGTAGTTTTCCTATTCAAAGAACAATGTATGAATCTTTTAAGACAATGAATGGTGATTTATTTATTTATTTGCAAATGATTATCTTAATGTGACATCTCCCTTCAATATAAATGCTTCTGCTTAGTTATATTATGCATTAAAAATGGGGTGTTACATTAATGGTATTAGAGAAATAAGTAGATAGCGACCAGACACAAATCAGATTCATATGTTCTAAGCCCTAGGTATAGAAGAATAAGTGAAAGATATTGGAAAACAAAGTAGAGGTCAAGACATGAGACAAAATTTTAGATTAAGATTATGGTTCTATGCCTACAAGTTTTGGATTTTTATGCTAACTCTAAAATTTTATATAGCACGCTCTCTCTTTTTCTCACATGTCTGTGGTATGGGACACAATCTTATGGGGTTTTGTAGAGAGGATGTTATATGCATCATGTTTGTCTTGTCCTTTTGAGTGCATGTCGTATGGGACATGTACACGGGGGAGGTTCTAAGATAAGTGTGATGAGACCTGTCGCCTATGAATATATGACCGACCGACGTGTATCCAAAGGCAAAAAATAAAATATGAGTTATCATCAAAAGTTTGAGACATATAATCACCTAAACCTAATCAGATGTGTAGTAAGACTAAGCATGCATACAAAGAGTAGATATTTGACATAGATAAGCAACTAAGATCCATGGTAGATTCAACACCCCTGGAGAAGAGGTAAGAAAAGTCTTTTTTCATGTCAATGATGATGTGAAATGGATTACCCACATGTTGGTTTTAATAATGAGGTCTAGATAGTGTTTTACCATGAGAATGAGTCTTTAAGTTGAAATTAGAAATTAGTATATGTAGAATATGTGGAGCCCTAAGGTGGTTCGTAGGCCAGGTAAATTTTGAGGATGAAATTTATTTAAGGTGCGTAGAATTTCAACATCCCAAATTTTAATAAACTATGTTTAATATCTTAATTACAAATTTCCAACTATAAAATTTAAAACTTGGACTTTCATGCAAGTTACTCTAACTATCAAATTCTTCATATGAAGTTTGACATAGAACGAAAATGAAATGTGTTTCCTATATTTTCTTTATGATTAAATGAGTTCAATATACATAAAAGGGAAACTAGCATTATTCTCTCAATTTTTCTCTCTCCTATTCTTGAAAAAGATGTTTAAAAAAAAATAAAAGAGAAAGATAAAATAAGTGGAATTAGAAAATTAGGCATGTGGATTAGAAACCTTGGATTTTAATTTTAGAGGAAAGTATATATATTCTCATTTTCTCTCTCCTACATGAAAGTTTCTCAAAAAAGCATAAAAGATAGTGATATAAGTTTTTAGGAGACAATTGATGTTTATCTTGAAATTGGACTCAAAGGCTCACAAAGGAAAGTATTTTCCACTTATCTAATCTATTAATGCATTGAGATCAAGTTTAATAAACTATATGGAAACTATAGACAAAACGTGTGCAAAACCTAAATCTAACCATATAGGAAGAATCTAAAATCTTTGATTAAATTATGGTTCAATTTTGAAGTCAGTAGGACTTCATTTTACCCTACAAATAGTTTAGGTAAATTTAACATATAGTTTGGATTAAATATTTATTGAATGTTCAAATTCTTGTCTAGTTTAATTGAAGTCTCAGATTATTTAAATATCACGCGGTCTATTTTCTTCCTTTTGCCTATAGTCTTTGTCACATACTTTTATCTAGATGTGGACTCCCCTTCCACTGATGGATGCCCACAAGGTTACAATTTCATCTCTAACCTTGATCCCTCTGCACTATCTCTCTTTCCAAAATTTCTCCACCGATAAAATTGTGACCTCCACGCAAACCTAAACACCCTAACTTTTGAGGGATTTCCTACCTTAATAGGAAAATGCCCATTATGGATAGAACCTTCCTCTCCGCCTTGAGTTTGCAACAGAGTCTTCTTGTCCACCAAACCTATATAAGAGGGGTCCAAAATGACCTATAGACTCAAAGAAATTCTCCCCCTCTCTCAATTTTATTGTTTATGCTCTGAGCCACCCCGACCGATCCATTTTCTTCTCCAAAAAACACCTTGCACGCTTCAGCTTTCTCTACTGCCTCCATTCAAATTGACTCTTGGGCAAGAAATTATGAATATCAACCTTTATTTCCATTTAAGTTTAACAACTTGGGTTGCCTTGGGTTGTCGTGTCCTATAGCTACGATTGACTGGGCATTAAGGGATTTCCTAGCAATCATGTGCTCTTAAGTGGTCTTCATAAAGAGATGCATATATGTATTGCTTAATTCTTCATGTTATTAATGAATCAAGAATGCTTATAGTTAATTCTGTCAACCTTTCTTTCATGTCAAGTATATTTATTTTGATTGTGTTATAAAGTGCCAGTATCGTTTACTGGTGTGTTGTTTTTCCCCTCTGCATGGCTGGGGACGTGATGTCCCCAGGAATTGGAGAAAATAAGGACTAAAGAGGAGCAGCCAAGGATTAGAAGACCTTCAAGTTCAACTTGGTCAGGTGCCATCTACCTTAGAGGATCATAATATTTAGATATTTCCTTTCATGATTAGTTTTCCATGTTTAGAATGTTAGAATCTTAGACTTGATAAAAAGTCAGTTGTAGTTTTCCTATTAAAAGAACAAAGTATGAATCTCTTAAGACAATGAATGTTGATTTATTTATTTGTTTCCAAATGAATATCATAATGTGATATCCTCCCTTCAAGATAAATTATTCCACTCAGTTATATTATGTATTCAAAAAGTGGGGTGTTACAGTTTGGGAGCATAGGCAAAGCACCAATCTACATGAACAAGGGAAAAGTCAGAGAGTGTTGGAGCACATGAAAAATAGTAGTCAATATGCACAATCACAAAAAAACTAGAGAGTAGAGACGAAGTAGCCAAAATAAACAACTTCTTATACAAATTAGAAGGCTACATGTAACTTCAACATGTGAAGTAGCAACAACATAAAATTATTCCTTTCTTTAATCTTCTCCCCTCTCCTCCTTTATCTCATCTCTTCCTCTATTCTCCCCCTGCGATCAACCATGAAAAGAATCTAAACAGTGGTTGGGCTGGAGAGTCATAAACAATAGTATAGAAATTACATATATAGGCAGATTTGTGGAGGAGGATAGCCGATAAGCTGAGCCTGTTTGCTAGGATTTAGTATATGTATGTTATAACCTAAAATTTTGTGCATTTGTTTTATTAATATGAAATTTAAGTATTAAATAAGTTGATATTATAAAAACTAGATTATTCTAGGTCTCGGTTTAGAAAATTTGGTCCATGAATGAAAATTATCCAAATCAAGGAATTTCATGCTTTTATCTGATTTAAATAATGCTTTAAAGTTTGATGAATAAAAATAAAAAGGATATTCCAATAATCTAGAAGTTTCTAAGGTTAACAATTATTTGAACAATTAATGCATGAATTACCCTCGTTTTCTTGAATATCAAGTTAAGGATAACCAACTAGCTTAGTTGCCCCATCTTTATTCCAATGTGGGATAATGCCTAATAAAGATAATTTCCAAGTTTGAGTAGATAATAAACTTATATGTGACCTAGGCAATCAAGTTAAGTAATTACTTAGAAGGCAAGGAGAGAGTATTTATCATTCATATTTTACTATCAAATTTTACACACAACTAGACAATGTCAAAATAATGATTCCTTCAAAATTTTGGGATCAATTGGGTATTTCTAAAATCCTTAACATTTTTCTAAAGTTTCACCTAAAGTGGGATGATTTTAGGATAATTGAATGTATATATTATCTAAATAAAATCACCCCACTAAAGTCCTTATAAAGCGGGACTTATGTTGTGTGATAGGGAATGAGGGCATTGCTTGGATCCATCAGATGGGGATCCAACAACAGTCGCATTGTCCCCTACCTCAGGACTGGAGTCCCAGCCGAATCAATCTCTACCCTTGACTCTATCTCTCTTGTCTCTCAACCGAATTCCCCCAAAACTTTTCCAGTGAGATTTGGAGACTATAACAAATCAATTGAGGTAAGTTTTGAGCATTATCACCTCCTATTGTGATAATGCATAAATCACAAGAAGCCCCAAAGAGTTAGGACTGAGCACCGACACCTCTATACAACACCTCGTCCTATATAAAGGGTGTGATTGGCTTCCCCTAGACCCCCTCATGACAAACCTACTAGAAATTTGTGACCAAGTATCCCTGAGATTTCTTCCTAGTTCTCAACCCATCTTCCATGAACCCTATCATCAATGTGGTTCTTTAAAGCATCTCATGCCAATTGATTTGGCCAGGAGCACTAAGGGAAGTTCTTGAAGCCAATCGGCATGTTAGGAAGCTATGAGAGAATCCCATACCCTCTTCCCAATTCATGACGTTTCAAGATTTGACCTTCACTAAGATTGTTCCTCAAGCCACCACATGACCTCACAAGTGGCAGAGCACCTTTGTCAGATCCCCAAAAAGCTTCTCCAAGCTTATGAATTCCACAAAATGAGGTATAACTATCCCTTATTTCCTCATTCATTCGTTGTCGTTCTAACCCCTTAGAACCCTTGTATGACCACATCTGCCATTGTGCTCTGGTTGGCTAGCTTCAATGACATCTGGAAAAGGAAATGAAACTTATACTCAAGGTTTTCAAGCCTCCAGTAGTAGAGTCAACCATGGATTGACCCCATGGTCACATACAAGCTCAGGTTGGCGTGAGAGAAAATTATACCAAGAGGGATTGGAATGATTTGCCCTTGATCCACCTGACATAAATGTCACATTTTATGGGAAGATGGGTCATATAACTGGGATTTAAATCCAAATGTGTCATGCTTAGATAATTATTTATCCATGTGACATGTCAGCTCCTGATTGGCTGATTATCTATTAATTTGCAATAACTTCAAATTTAGAGGGTAGCTTGGACAATAGAAAATATATACTTGAAAATTATCAAAAAAATGTGTAGAATCCAATAAAATATGTTTCAATATCTAATTCTATCTTGGGTTCAAAAATTATGTAATAATGCATACTTTGATGATATCAAATACATGTAAAACCTAAGCTTATGAAATTAATATTTATATCTTGTTTAGTTAATGTTGATGAAATCTGATCTAAAATGATGACAAAACATAATAAGATCCAACCTAAGATTTAGGTTTCATATAAGGTCAAATCAGGGTTTCTAAACCATATAATTAATATGTAACATCTAGGGTTTGTGATATCTAACCCCAATGTAACTCTAATCTGACCCAAAACCCTAACCTAGGACTCAAGTTAAATCTAGGTATTATTTTGAGAACACAAAAGTAACATTTGGTGTTAAACCCTAATTATAGATTGATTGGTTTAGTTGATTGATTTGTATCAGTTTGCTTGGGTTATCAATATATGTGGGTAAGTGGTAATTATGATTTCTCACTCATATTGTGATGACCCAACGCCACATGAACAAGATTACTCAAAAATAAAATGCGCGATCAACAACTAAACAACCATATTACCATAAAAGCAGGTAAATTAAAACTGATCTCATATAACCAACATGTACAGAAACATATTACACAATGGTCATCAACTTGTATCATACTACATATCATATAAGGTATTTACATATGTTCAGTGGCCACAACCACAACCTATATACAAAAGATCGTGTTGACATATATAAGCCACATATACAAACCATGGCATACTACCAAAACCACGAATCGTTATAAGTCAGCTATGAAATGCATCCCTTCCTAGACCTGAGAGTACAAGGATGATACTAGGACTCTACTACAATGACTAGCAGCATCCAACCTTCTGTGTCTACTGATATCCTAGCTACTCTTCTTCAACGACACATTCATGCCCATGCTACTGGCGGCCATTTAAAAAGATATGGTGACCTACGAGGTGAGACCAATGTCCTAGCGAGAGATATAACTCTCAACCAACAGTTATTAAAACACAACATGATATGTTATTGAACATGAAGAGCTAATTTAGTTAAATGAATAATTTAAAGAAATCATACAGGTTAAACAAATTAAACAGTTACAACATGTTAAACTATTCCAACATGTTAGGCAATTTGAGAAGCTATTCAGGTAAGCATAGCAACATATATGACGAAAAGAAATATCAAGAATGTGTAAGTTTATCACCTACTAAATAGTATAAGAAACAAGGTAATGGTTAACAACCATTGTGAAACATGCTTAGCCCTAAGCAAATATACTACACAGTTGTATTACATCTTTTAAGCCATGAGGAGTTTGAGGCATACCACTCAGACTCCAAATGTCCATTGCTAAGTCGAAAACAGTGCCATAAAAGATCTAAGAGAGCTAGATTCCTACGATCTTCTCTGCCCTCGGTCATTATGAGTTTGCCGCAGCAACATATAAGGTCTAACTGCAAAACACCTAGTCTTCCTTGGTATATAGGCCACAAAACTAGTGAACAAGGGTATACAACCCATATTTTCCGAGGTACAACTGCAACTGCCCTCAATCACATTATATATACTGAGATACAACAGTAGTCATTCTCCTACCAAGGCATGACCACAACCATCCTCAAAACCATGGGATCAAGATGTCAAGGATACTCAATCACTTACACCTCGCATACTCAACTATATACGCTTCAAGTTTCCCTTAGGAATACTTGTTTCACCATCCAGCGAGTTCTGACACTGGGATGGATCTAAGGCATAGGGCATTACATGATTAGGGTTTCACTTGATTAGTTAAATCCAATTAGGTATCTTTTAACAACATCAATCAAGTTAACCCTAAAAAGATTCTATAAAGGTAAAGGTATATTGCAACTTCAGAAGATATAAAACATATAAAGTATAAACTTATCACATCATCACATGGTATTGTTCATTGCCACACATAAGGCCATCATCATTATCATACCACCATGGGATATTAATCCCTTATCACATCACATAGAGGATATCACCTCAATTGGGGTAACCAACCCTATCTAAGGTCATGAGACCATTCACATTATTCCCAGCAGAACATCATTATCTCTCCAGGCCTCATTAAGGCTCATCATTATCACAACACATGTGTTACATAAATTTTACAACAATAAATTACTAATCATGATGCTTATCAACAAAAAATTAGGGTTACCACGTTAGGAGAGAGAATATTCCATCAACATGCTAATTACTCAAGAAAGCTAAGTAGCATCATCACATACTTGAATTAGTGCTAAGGTTCAACAAAGCAAACTAAATTAGGGTTTCAAATCAGTAATATATGTAAACCCTAATTATCATCATCTCAAACATTCTTGAAAGCAACCAGGTCAAACACCATCATCGTAAAGTCAAAAAACCACCGTGATCAAGTAGGCCAAGAAACACCATCGGTCGCATAACAAGATTAGGTCACACCATCTTCATCGACCATTGAAGCATGGCCAAGGTTAGAAACATAAGAAAGAGTCCAAGATTGGCAACCGAAGAGAAATCACCATCATCATTGATCGAAGAGGAACATCAACACCTCATCGACTGAAGGAAGCCATCAAACATTGGCGACCAAAGAGAGTGACATCATCTTCATCGATCGAAGAAGATTCATCACCAAACACGGTGACCAAACTATGGGGAGAATTTTCATTGACTGCATAGGATTTAACTCAACAACCACATCACTCAAAATTTGGCAACCGCTATCATCAATATCTTTTGGAATATATGAAGAGAGAAACTCATCAACCTCATGATCAAATAAGTTGTTTATTAGCATGAAACTGAAAACAACCAAGGTGTAAAACACAAGGAAAGGATTAACTCCAAAATGCTTAGTTCAACCACCAACATGAGAGAAAACTGAACTATGATTTAGAGAGTGAAAAGCATCATTTAGCACATGCATGAAAGAATCAAACATATATCATCAAACAAGATAATCGTGTACAAAGATTAGGATTCATCAAAAGAAAGGTATCTACTCAAGATCATCATGAAACATAAACCCTAGATCATAATTATCATCATTTTTGTACTTGGAACCACGTTCTAAGGGTAGATTATTTTCATACAAGATAAGTGAGAAATAATCGAGGAGAAAGTTATATAAATTGCCTCAAAGGATAAGAAGCAACTCCAACAGCAAGGAAGCTTCAAAAAAAGAGAGAAAATCCTTAGCTTGATCACCACTTCTCAGCCAAGCTAGCACCACTGATAACACCCAAATCTACGTGTATTATCTATGCATTTTATCTATAGTTTCATGTCACTTTAGTCTTAATTTGCCCTAAATAAACCATGTTTCTTATCTCCTTATAATTTATGCCCTTTTCTAAATAAAGACCGCTCAACTAGCCAATTTTGGGACTTGCAGGAACCGGACCTGAGAAGACATCTTTACTCCATGATTTCTCCCCAAATAACACACATTTTTGCAGTAGCAAAGTCTACACCACGACCGCGGTCCACATGGTCTCGACCACGACTGCGGCCAGGACGCACACTGTGACCGCAGTCCTCACCATTGCCACAGCTGCGACTGTTTCCCACACAGTCCCGACCGTGACCACGGCTAGGACGCACACCATGACCGCAAGTGAACTAACCGTGACTAAGGTTTACACCTCGACTGTGGTGCCCAACTCCAGCCAAGGTGATCTGTCGGCCTCAACCGTGACTGCGGAAGGCACCTCAGCTGCATAACCGTGACCAGAGGTCCTCACCGCGACCGCGGTAGTTGAAGTCGCGATCTAGTTCAAAGCCGTGATCACACCACCTATAAATACCTATCCCTCTCCACCTGAAGAGGGGTTCAGATCTGGGGTGTTTTTCCAGCAATTGGTCTCGACCCAGTGAGGTTCCCAGAGCACCGTGGGAGAGTCTGGAGGTCCAAAGGGACCAAAGTGCTCATTCTACGCCCACCTCTTCAGCATGCTTTCATCTTCCACTGCTTTTCCACCTCCATCCACAGACTGAGCTGCTGTTTGGGGAGGATCTAGAGAGGAAGGAGGCCAAGGTGTCCGGATGACCAAGGAGGATGGTCTAAAAGATGAGATCTGGCCTATATGGAGGCTAAGGAGCGAGAGCTACCTTTCCTCTACGGGCGTAATCTCTTCTTCTTCCTCCTTATTTCTTATGTTCCCCTTAGTGTCTTGTACAACGATGTTCTTCCATCTTTGTTCGGGGCCAACTATGCTTGTCCATGGCTAGTTGGACTCCTTCTTGGCTATGTAGCCCTGTCTGGGCATGTTTATGTACTTTTGCCTTAAGCAACTAGTTTTTTTTCCATATTTATAGTATGTTGCTTGTTTTATCTTCTCTCTTTGGTTATGATTGCTAGATTGGTTGATCTCTTTCTAGTTTGAACTGCTATTTCTGCCTGTATCGAGAGATCCGTGTTGGAATAGACGCGAGAAGATAGTTTGGACCGGAATCTGAGAGGATAACGGTTCAAGGTCCTCTGTTCCTAACATCCCGGAATATCCTAAGACCCGAGAGGGAACTTAGCATATTCCGAGGTGTTGATATGTGATTCCTCGAGAGAGGTTAGATGGCATATCATTGATGGTATTAGTCACGCATCGCGAGAGCGAGTGGGATGACCCCATAGGAATGGATACCACAATACATACTATGTTTGGTTTTAAGATGCTTGCTTAGGTGAAAGTGGCTCCATTTTTCTTGCTCTTATCCTTCCTTAGACCTTCCTCCAGGTTGGAACCCTGCTGCTCCATGGTGAAAGTGGCTCTACAACTCAAAATCTATCCTTCTTGTTTCTTTTTCTAGGGTTTTGCTTCCTTGTGGAGAGAAGTGCTTATTTGGCCAAGTTCATATCTGAATCCAAGGTTTTCTTGCCCTATTTGCTCGAGATTCTTTATTTTTGGGATCTGACCTACTCTATAGAGGCAAGTTATATAACATTCTTCACTTGCTTGTTAATTCATGTTTATGCCTTAATGTGTTGAATTAAGCATAGAGAAACCATGCTTGTTTAGAATTACAAATTTTTGTGGTGTTCCCTATTTTGTTCCAGTTCTATATGAACTTTTAAACATGTATACAACCTTTCTAAGGTGTAACATGATATGGGACAGGTTGATAGCAACAACCTATGGTGCTAAGCACAAAACAATTGATGGTTCAAATTAGGGTTTTCAAGTTATTTCCTTCCCTATCACACAACCGATGGTCATACCATTCAACAACCAATAGTGATGCTATCTTGGCAACTGATGTTCATGATCAAGGGTGTCAAATTTATGGTTACAACCTATGGTCACCCCCTTAGGCCAGGTTTTGACTCAATTAGATGTTTAATTATCATCCACTAAGTATTCTAATGATGTTATCAATCGATGATGATATTTGCTTAATATTTGATGGTGTTAATTGAATGTATTACTGATCTAGCAACCAATGGTGACCTAATGATCACAATTAATGGTGGATTAATTCATTACCATGTATAATGAGTTAAGAATGTAATTGTAAATTTGACTAAACCTTGAACCAATGGTTCCTTGGTTCAATTGATCTAATGGTTAGACCTATACTTCAATTGATAACCTTGAACAATGAACCTGATCCAATGAATAATATTGGATGCTTTAACAATTAATGGATTAGAATAAATCACATGGTATTATATGTGGGTCCTATTGATGATAATTCAATGGTTCAATACCATTAATTTGTAGTCTTACCTTTGCCATCATATAGTTATATTTGATAAACTGCTATAATAAGTGGATGTGTAACTCCCATGTGATCTAGCTTGTTATACCTAACCTTAATGTAATTATATAATATTGATTGGTTATAATCAGACCTCTTGAATGATTAATGTGATAATGAATTACACTCTTCTTGTGTTGAAACCACATTGTAGTACTATTTGAATATCATAGTGCCTTTCCATGTTAGTATCTATGGACACATATGTGCTAATGATCTTTTGAGCCTTGTTTAAGGCATGGAATGATGATGATAACCTTACTATGAATAATGTGATGGTCTTAATGACCTTTGGGTATGTTTGAAGCCATGATTGAGGTGAAATCCTCTTCATGTTCCAATAAGGGTTAAAACCCTAGAACTTGTGATAAGATATTGGTATCTTATAAAAGTATTATGATAAGTGTGGTCCATTAATTTGCAATGAATGATAGCTTGTGCTAATGTGATTAAGATTTATATCTCAAATGTTTTATATCTTTTGAAGTTTTTATACATATAATCTTGTTAGAAAATAATTAGGGTTTGAATGTCCATTTGTATGAGTTAGCCTTAATTCACCCAATTGGCATAACAAATAATTGAAACTCTAATCATGTAGTGCCATGTGCCATAGATCTATCTGAGTGTCAGAAATTGCCAGATAGTAAAACGATTATTCCTAAGGGATACTTGGAACGCATACTGATGAGTATGCGGGGTGCTTGTCATCCTAAATTCAAGTGTTAGGGAGGATGACAGTGGTCATACCTAGCCCTCAGTTTGAGAACGATTGCGGTTGGGTCTCGATGATTATATATATATATATATATATATATATATATATGATGAGATTGGAGGACAACGGTGGTTGTACCTTGGATGGTAGGGTATGCATACCCACCTCCTTTCACTAGTGTTGTGACCTATACTAAGGATAGACTAGGTTGTTAGCAACTTGACCTTATGTGTCACTGTGGTAGACCCGTACTGACCGGGGGCAGAGAAGATCTTAGGAGTCCAGCTCTTCCTAGATCTTGTATGGCACTGATTTCGAATTAGTAGTGGTTAGTTGGGATTTGAGTGGTATTTCTCAAATCCCTCAGAGCAATGTAATAAAAGAAGTGATACCTACCGTTTTGTATAATTGTTAGGGTTTAATATGTATCGCATTGGTTGATTAACCCTTGTCTTGTCTTTACACTACATAGTTCTTACATGATGCAGACTTATGAAAATGTGAAATTCTACTTGATGTTACAACTTATTTTCTTAACTGCTTAGTATGCTTAAATTGTTCAATCTATTCATATTTCTTATTCAATACCCTAACTGCTCAATGTATTTACTGTTAATTAATATGTTATAATCAATATATGTTGGAGAGAGTTATATCTCTCGTTGGGACCTGGGACAGGGTCTCACCCATGGGTCACCACATTTTTTAGGTGGTCACGGGCAACGAGGTCGAGGCCGCACTGTAGAAGAGAACCAACCTAGTGATCAATAGATTTAGAAGGTTGGTTAGTTTTATATGTTAGTAGTAGAGTCCTAGTGTCATCCCTGTACTCTCAGGTCTGGGTGTGGGATGTGTTTTCTAGATGATATACTTGTATCTGTTGGGTTTTAGGGGAGACAGATAAGGTAGCGGAAACAAATATTTTCTCCCCAAAACCCGGAACAAGGAAACGTGTCAACGTCTATATAATAGGAAATGATGGTTTGTGGAATCATACCTTGTCCCGAGGCTTGCTCGGCGACAATACCTCACGCTATACGCGGTCTTCAACTCCGGTCTTGGACGGCGTCTGTGCAACTCCTAGTCGCACCGGGACTGACGACTCCTCCTCCTACCGGACTGTCAGATGACAGTTGTCCTCTTGAGCGGAAGAAACCTCCCGCCTCTGAAGTAGTCCACACAGACCACCTGGAACTCCACACTCCTTGTCCCACAAAGAAGTGGAAGGAGTCGCACCCTCTTGTTGACGTACTAGTCGCCAACACACTCTCCTGCCTCCAGTTGCAACTGCAGTTGTCCTTCCCTTGTTGCACCTCCCTTTGCGGGAAGCACTTGCTCGAACTCTCTCTCTCTGTTACCAAAACCAGAGAGAATGACAACTTTGCAGAGCAACTGATTGCACTGAGTTGTACTTTGAGAAGCCCCTAATACCCCTATATATAAGAGGGTCATGGGGCAGGGTTCTCCATCCCGGGCAATGCGGGACTAAAAGCAGGAGTAGAAGGGTTCGAGATTTTCCACAAAAGCAACCAACTCGCAACCTGAACCGGTCGTCTGGACCCTCCAGCCGATCGGCTGGACACTCCAGCTGATCGTTTGGATCCTTGAGCCGATCGGTTGGACACTCCAGTCGATTGGTTCGTGATCCTGGTTCAACTCAAATTGACTTTCCGTCTTTTGTTTCTAATTGGTATCGAATACCAATCCTATTCCCAATCAAATCGGGCAATCAAAACAAAAAGAAAATTCTCACCGACCTGACTTTCCCAACTTGTTTAGTTGCACCAGTTGAACCGGTCATTTCAACACTTGAAGCAATCGGTTCACCTTGGACTTGAGTCGACCGGTTCAGCAACCTCAGCCGACCGGTTCAACACTTGAACCGATCGGTTGGGAGTGCAGGTTGTGCAAAATCTGTCAATTGCGATTTCAATCAATCCGATACTCCAATCAATATGTCCAACACTTTGAACATTATGATATTGAGCTATCAATCAATTGAGTGTTTAATTGAACTACTAAACTCCTTTAGTAATCAATCTAAACATTGCTTGTGGACAAAACTCCTCTTCCAGGTTAAATCCTATGTGTGTGACCCTACATGTCCATTTCACGTTGGCAGTGAAAGTCCATAACACTTATGACTTCACAAGAAAAGAGCGGTGCCTAGTCACACATCAGTGCTACCCAAGTGAAAGTAGAAAGTTGGAGAACAACTTTCAATCCTACAATCTGTGAATGGTGTTACAGTGAATGTATAATTCCTTTGTCACTGATATCACGAATGAACTCAAGGCATGGAACAGTCATCCTGTCAACGTTCATTCACTTTCTTAATCTCAGAGTAGATTGGAAGAGATATGTATGACATCAGTATCACATATTGATTCACACATGCGTGCACATCTTTCTCATCCTACTCATCAAGTGGCCATGGATATCAAACTCCCTCAGGAGGGACAAATCCCATATCTATCACTCGCCCCTCAAAAGCCCCATGTGTCAAAGCCACCCAATCATCACCTTTATAACAACCCATGTTTCAGGACTGCGTTTGATGATGTCAAAGTGTGCCCAACGACATGTGTTGAGTGTAGTGATTTCAGGTCTAAGAATCACACTCACCACCATCACTGTGAGTACTGACTGTGACTACCATGTCATGGTTCCATGTATCAAACTCACGGTGGGTCTGTCCGGTACACTTGTTCTCTAACAAGTACCTATGTGTTTGGTTTGATATCTCTATATCATGACTAATGAGATTCTGTCATCAACCAACACCACAATCTAGTCTTGTGTGTCATTGCTGTCTATCTACCTTCCACAATGACATCCGACTAGGGACATAACAAGAATGTACAAACTCTTAGCATCTGTATGATCTCATCGTTCAGGTCCTCAACCTGAAAGCATACGTCATTGAGTACTGTCATTCTCTAGACATTCAATCTATTCTATCACTATCTCAAATGACTGAACCAGAAAGAATTAGAAGCTTACCTTTGTTGTTTATCAAATCAATCTTAATGTATCCCACCAATCATCCCATGATTGGCTCTCAGGGCATACATACCAACAGACTCCCGCTTGCACTGTGAGCCAATCACCATTGAATCATATTCATAGTGATCTTCAAACATGTCCCACATGTTACTGTGCTCTAGTGCCATCATAGTGAGTAATGGCAACACCTTGCCAAAGTTAGTATAAATTGCATGTCTCTCATCTCTTCATTGTACGTCACACGTATGAGATGGAGTTGTCGTAATATGCGATCTTATATTCCTATGCTAACCTTTAGCCACATTGCATGATCAAGGATTCCACACTTGTCATCAATGAGTGGAATATCTATAAGTTCATCTCATGAACTTCCAGATCCATATAGTATCTACTGTTGTTCTCTAACGCACAGATACTCGGCTTTTCCTTTTAAATGGTTTTATTGGAACATTTCCAATTATCAACAAACTTTCACTTTTATACATCCTATGTATATTTTGCGATTAATTTTTTGTCCGTTCGGAAGTTCACATCATTGTAATTCTTTACATCAAACTCTTCCTTTTCTTCATAGAACTAGTACTTATCAAGTTCTTATGGTATTCCAGTAACCCTTACTGGAAATAGATAGACATCCACTCGTCATGTCCCACATGCGAGTTACCAGGATGAGCACATCATATTGTCATGTCGTACATACAAGATGATGAATGCATGTCCATACATGCAAGATAATGGGATGATTACATACATGATAGATCCATATCTATTCTTAGTGTTCCCATTCTTCATAAGAATTGGACACTTGGCCTTGGGATATTAACTCCATGTAGCATGGACAAGTTTTCTCCCACTGAATCTATGCATACTGAACACTTCAGTATAGATTGCCAATGTATGCTCTCTCTTTTCCAGGTCAAGAGGTTTTTGAGAACTATCTCTATAGATCTCTATTCCTATCACATAGGAAACATCTCTATCTTCCTTAAAGATAATTTCCACTTTTGGATTTCCATTTTAGAACATTTCCATTTCACATCAACATGTGAAATGTGAATACACTCCCACTAAATCATAGATCCCTTCTTTGTCTTTGACATATCAGTCAAACACTTTGACTATATCATCAAAGTAAAGATCCAATTCTTGAGTTGCTTATACTGAATCAATCACATTGGTTAGTTCATTGTAACTTATAGACTTCATTTGCATTGGTGGATTCATAAACCTTATAGGTTGTGTCACATACACATCCTTGTTTTATTCCTCATAGGAATGCAGTTTTAGTATCCATATGCCAAATGTATTAGTCATTAAGTTGCAATCAACAAGCATCATCCTTCTCAAAATGTTATCCATGTATCTTAACACTTAAGATTCATTTGCACTTATGGATTTTATCCAATGGGTGCTACCATCAAGGTCATACCTTATGGTTCACATGAATGTCATTTAGGATGAAATGGTCATAAACCATAACTCAAAATTTGGTTCCTCATATTCATCTAGATAGTTGAGTCATCACATGAACAACTTATCACATAGATAATTGAGGTGTATCTGTTAAGGTTTTAAGAACTCACAACTCCTTGTGATTCTCAATGTCCTTTATTAGTGTGGGGTATTCTTTTATTAAGAAGAATTCAGTTATTTGATAATCATTCTCTAACTCCTTAGAGTATGATTCCTTATTGATTTAGACATCACCATGCCTTAATCATGAGTTCACTATGATACACTATCATAATCACTCATAAGGATCTCAAACATTTAGTCCAAGTATTTCATTCATTGATCCTATCAAGAATTAACACTTTACCAAGTTTGTACTTCATCTATGATAATCTTGAACACTTCAAGATATTCATATTGGTATTTCTCTAAACACCATTAGAAGTATTAGCATTTGTTCCAATAGGTATGTAAATACATCACATGTATTATACCTAATAGGTTAATCATTCTCCCACTACCTTTAGTGAAGATTGATTAATCATGTCCAAGATATTCATGTCTCATAATGGTTCTCTAACCAAAAGAGTTTATATTTATCCATCATATGGAAACTAGAAATGAATTTCTCATGATTGATGCTAATTTGATTGTTTGAGTTATCTATAACTTTTAGGTATCATTTTATCTTATGCATACCATGTATCACAAGATAAAAAAGTCATTGCCACAAAGATCATATCTTTATAATTGAAACATCAACTTTATTAATTGCCATCATTATCATACAATATGCAAAAATAAAGTGTTTCTATATATTGGCAATATATGAAATAGTAGTTATCAACTCTATTTCGTGCCCTTTAGGCTGAAATGAACTGAACGATACTCCTATCTATGGCATCAACACTTGCTCCAATGATGGGTACTTCTTTCTTGGTCCTTTCACAAAGGCCATCACTTCTTTGTGGATCTCGCATATCATATATGACATATCCATATCTTGGTATCATATACCTCAGATAAAGAAGCGTTCATTTCATGATACCTTATGTGGAGATCTCCATCCCCTCCTTCATCTTCTTCTGTTCTTCCAGATATAGAGGGAAATTCCCTCATACACCCTTTCCCTATGTGCCTTGAGGCTGAAGACGGCTTGGATTGCTGGCTAGCATCAGAACACTTCTTTGCTTTGCCCTTATCCTTGCCTTTAAGAATTACCTTTCTCTTTGATCACATCAAAGATTATGGTTAGTCTTTCTTCATCTTTGCCTCTACTATCCTCAACATGTCCAACAACTCTTTCAACGCTTGTCAAAGTTGTTCATGTTGTAGCTTATCATGAATTGTATGATTCTCACAACATTTGCAGTATCATACCAATAGCCAACTCTTGGCTCAGAGGGAATCCTTCTTAGTCAGGTCTTTCCACATACCCAATCACATTGAGTGTGTGAATACCTTATTAGATCTCCTTCTATCATGATATACTAGGACAGTGTCTTGGAGACATCACATATCTCATGTTGTCTCTGCAACTCATAGTTCAGATAATACAACATCAAGCACTCCTCATCAATGTCTTCCTCGGTTTGCTTCCATAAGCATACTTTTAGCCATTGATGTGGTGGGATTGAGTTTATCTGGTCTTTAGAACTTTCGCTCTTTGAGAACACTTCTCATCATCCTAACCATTCGTGGAATTATTCCCATTTAGTTTGTTGCTCTCAAAGACCGATCGCAAATAAAGTGATTATTGTTGATTAACCATTTATTTTAACAAAAGGAAATATATGCAATTTTAGTACAAAACTCCTTTTGACTTATTTGATTGATTTGAAAAGTTTGACGATATAATTAGGCCTTTAATTTATTATGGCTCCCACTATTTTACTTCAAATTTATAGCCCTCACCATCAATTCAGAAGATTGCAGCGTAAAACCTTCTAGTGGGCAAGATCCTGAAATCCTCTAAGTCATGGACCAACTTGGGCTGTCACCCACAACTTAGATCTCTCAGGTAGGCAACCTTTGCAAATTGCATCATATGCAACTCTTGATAAGATGTCATATGCAACTCCTTGCCATGATCATCTCCATGCCTCAAGGCGCTAGATCCTATCTAGGTCACCTTGTTAAGTCCGACCCAAAGCAAACACGATGAATATGCACCCTGCTTGGCAGACCCACACATTCATCCTTCACGCTTCCACGAGATAGACGGTGCACCATGCTTGGGCGTGCCCACACTTGGTCGATCAAGCTTTTCACGTGTGTCGCATTTGGAAGGCATCTAAAACTTAATATTTAATGAGGGATTTGGTTTTTATATACATATACATATCCAATCACCACAATACATAGTACATATCATATACATGCTATATCCCACAGAAAACATGCAAAACGATAAAAGTGATGATTATGGCCATCCTAATGTGATTCCTCGAGCCAAGAGGAATCACAGTCATCTAGGTCTACATCACATGCAACCTGTACAAGATGAACTATGTGCTTTGCCTTTGGAGTAGATCAACTCATGACATGAGTACGTTGGCTCCTCCAACCGATCGGTTCGCCTGGTCATCGTGCATCTCATCATGGCCACCACCCGCTCATCTCACTCCTCGAACCACTTATCAACTGATCGATTCACTCCTTGAACTGATCGTATGGAACGTCAACCGATCGGTTCACGTCTTGAACCGATCGTCTCAGTTGTCGTCTAGATGTCCTTCGTTCTTTGACATAACAGGAAATAAAATATATCCTAATTTTACATTGCTTAAAAGGGAAACCCCGAGTTACATTCGGGGGGAGCAAAGATAGGAAAGAATCTCGAATTATTTCGAGTTACATCAGGAATAGGAGAAGGAAGATCAGTGCGCAGACCGAGATGCAAGCAACCACACACAACCAATCACAGATAGGGTTTATTGGCCATAATCACGCTATACATCCACCACAAAACTCGTTTAAGGGCGATGCGTATCGAGTGCATTAATAATACTTATCATATATGTAATTTGGGATTTGTGGATTTAGGATTGGACATGCATAAAGACAATATTATTCGCATTGTATGCAATAAATAAAGGCGACAAACCAAAATCGATCATATCAATATTCCTAAAATATAATGCAGTTGACGTGGCTCCGATACCACTGTTGGGTTTTAGGGGAGACAGATAAGGCAGCGGAAACAAAACTTTTCTCCCCAAAACCTGGAACAAGGAAACGTGTCAACGTCTATATAATAGGAAAGGATGGTTTGTGGAATCATACCTTATCCCGAGGCTTGCTTGGCGACAATACCTCGTGCTATTCGCGGTCTTCAACTCCGGTCTTGGACGGCGTCTGTGCAGCTCTTAGTCACACCGGGACTGACGACTCCTACTCCTACCGGACTGTCGGATGACAGTTGTCCTCCTAAGCGGCAAAAACCTCCCGCCTCTGAAGTAGTCCACACGGACCATTTGGAACTCCACACTCCTTGTCCCACAAGGAAGTGGAAGGAGTCGCACCCTCCTGTTGATGTACTAGTCGCCAACACACTCTCCTACCTCCAGTTGCAACTACAGTTGTCCTTCCCTTGTTGCACCTCCCTTTGTGGGAAGCACTTGCTCGGGATCTCTCTCGGTTACCAAAACCAGAGAGAACGACAACTTTGTAGAGCAACTGATTGCACTGAGTTGTACTTTGAGAATCCCCCAATACCCCTATATATATAGGAGGGTCATGGGACAGGGTTCTCCATCCCGGGCAATGAGGGACTAAAAGTAGAAGTAGAAGGGTTCGAGATTTTCCACAAAAGCAACCAACTCGCAACCTGAACCGGTCATCTGGACCCTCCAGCCGATCGGTTGGACACTCCAGCCGATCGTTTGGACCCTTGAGCCGATCGGTTGGACACTCCAGTCGATTGGTTCGTGATCCTAGTTCAACTCAAATTGACTTTCCGTATTTTGTTTCTAATTGGTATCGAATACCAATCCTATTCCCAATCAAATTGGGCAATCGAAACAAAAAGAAAATTCTCACCGACCTGACTTTCCCAACTTGCTCAGTTGCACCAGTTGAACCGGTCATTTCAACACTTGAAGCAATCAGTTCACCCTGGACTTGAGCCGATCGGCTCAACACTTGAGCCGACCGGTTCAGCAACCTCAGCCGACCAATTCAACACTTGAACCGATCGGTTGGGAGTACAGGTTGTGCAGAATTTGTCAATTGCGATTTCAATCAATCCGATACTCCAATCAATATGTCCAACACCTTGAACATTATGATATTGAGCTATCAATCAATTGAGTGTTTAATTGAACTACTAAACTCCTTTAGTAATCAATCTAAACATTGCTTGTGGACAAAACTCCTCTTCCGGGTTAAATCCTATGTGTGTGACCCTGCAGGTCCATTTCACGTTGGCAGTGAAATTCCATAACACTTATGACTTCACAAGCAAAGAGTGGTGCCTAGTCACACATCAGTGCTACCCAAGTGAAAGTAGAAAGTTGGAGAACAACTTTCAATCCTACAATCTGTGAATGGTGTTACAGTGAATGTATAATTCCTTTGTCACTGATATCCCGAATGAACTCAAGGCATGGAACAGTCATCCTGTCAACGTTCATTCACTTTCTTGATCAGAGAGTAGACTGGAAGAGATATCTATGACATCAGTATCACATATTGATTCACACATGCGTGCACGCCTTTCTCAATCCTACTCATCAAGTGGCCATGGATATTCAACGAGCAGTCATGGAGCTATCAAGCCATGATTAGAACTCGTAAATCACGATCAATTGATAGAAATGAAACTTACAAGGAGCTTTCTTATGCCAAAACATAGATGATGAGCCAAAGATCGTACCCTGGCATGTACTGGGGTTTCAACTCCATCATTGATGCCATGGCTTGCAGCGGCTGGAAGAATTGAACTAGAAGTTATCACAAAGGATAGGGAAAACAAGTCGAATGACTTCGAGATACCTTGTTGGATCAAATGCAATGATCCTGATCGTGATATACCATCGTGGACCTAGAACACCTCGATGAAGGACATAAACAAAGGAGAAGACTCAAGTTTCAAAAATTTCTATTAGTGCATCCAAATAACCAAAAGGGTCAGGAAAACATACGCCAGAGCAAAGCTAAGACAAAGCCATAACTTCTGTGGTTGAGGGGCCACTGGGTTTCCAAGGCAATGATCGCCAATGAGAATCTCAATCGTGGCTATAGGAGAGACAACCCAAGGAAACCCAAGGTGTTGAACTTGAATGGAAATACATGTGGATGTTTGTAATTGCTTACCTAAGCGTCAATTTGAATGGAGGAGCATGAAAGGTATTTGTTGGAGAATAAATTGGGTCGGTGGGGTGACCTATAGCACAAAAAATCAAATTGAGAGAGGAGGAGGATTTATTGGAGTTTGGCGGTCATTTTGAACCCCTCTTATATAGGTTTGGTGGATGGGAGACTCTATTGTGAATTCAAGGCAGTAAGGAAGATTCTATCCCTAATGGGAATTTTTTTTTAAGGCTGGAAATCCCTTAAAAGTCAGGGTGGTTAGGTTCGTGTGGAGGTCAAGATTTCATCAAGGGAGAAATTTTGGAAAGAGAGACATTGTGGAGGGAGATAAGGGTCAAAGAAGAAATCGTGGCCTAGTGCCTTGTTTACGGTCTCCTACCCAAGGTAGGAGACAACTTCAGAGTTGTCTGATGGGCATCCAACGGTGGAACGGGAGTCCACATCAAGATAAAATCATGTGACAGAGAATATAGGTGAAAGGAAGAAAATAGCCCATGTGACATTTAAATAATTTGGGCTTCAATTAAACCTATTGATAATTTGAATATTCGATTAATAGTTGATCCAAACTATTTTTAAACTTTCTCTAGACTATTTGGAGGGTCAAACAAAGTCCTATTGACTTTAAAATTGAACCATAAGTTAATCGAATAGTCTAGATTCTTCAAGTATGGTTAGATTTAGGTTTTGCACATGTTTTTTCCATAGTTTCCATATAGATTATTAAACTTGATCTTAATGCATTAATTGATCAGATAAGTGGCAAATACTTTCCTTTGTGAGTCTTTGAGGGTTCCCGACTACAATGTATATATTATTTATGTGAACTGTGCTTAGTTGTATTTTTTTATATTTTGTATGTTTCAATTTATAGTGCGCTACACATAACAATGGTTGGGCATGCGCATACTATGTGATGTGATTTATGCAGATGATTATCAAATATGCCACATTGGACATCGATACCATACATGAGGTATTATATATAGTCTCATTAGTTAGTATGAAATATATCAATCTTATTTTTATATTATTACTTATATATATACATCATTCTCTTTGCAGGTGTTTAAAACTGACCACACTATAGGTAAATGTTTAAAAGATGTACATGCTCCATATATGATGGAAGTATTAAATGAAGTAAGAGAAGAATGGGAAAGAGCCATAAAAGCAATGGCGATTGTAAGATATAATTGGGATGCTGATAGCGATGTTGAATGATATTTTGTAAATGAATATTTCTGAATGTTTATACATGTCTGAATGTTTCTACATGTATTTGAATGTTTCTGGATGTGTGAATGTGAGAATTGAATTGATGTCTGAATGTATCTACTTGTGTGAAAAGTCCATTTATTGATTTTGCATGTTTGTGGCCTATTTGTAGGCTGATATCAATGGATGTCGTAAACCTGCAGTTCAGAAAACTAAACTGCAGGTTCTCATCCTACTGACCAGCCACAGCAGGCCTGCAAACAAATAAGAAAAAAAAACATAGGTGTCGGTTATTAATAGAACACCGTCATCAAAGGCTTACATCGTCGGTTATTGGATAAAACTGCCACCTAATATGACAAACAACCCGACCGTGCAGGAAAGCATGGTCGTGGCAGAAAAAGTGTCGGTTATTAGTACAAAACTAATGCTTATAGTACTAAACATGGTTGTGCAGGGAAGCACGGTTGTGGCGTCTGGGAATATGGCATCGGGTTTTTAGTTGCAAACCGACGCAGAAAATGTCCTAGATGGTGCCCTTTTTATGGCGCGAACCCTTTTGGCGTCGGCGTACTATACATAACCGACACCTATCGGTGCCCTGCTGGCGCATTTTCGATGGCGCGAAGCCTTTTGGCGTCAGTTATAAAACCAACGCCGAAGATTTCGACCTTTAGCGGCGCCCACATAGGTGTCGCTTGAGAACCGTCGCTAAAAGGGGTTAAACAACCGACACCAAAGACATGTTCTGTAGTAGTGTGTGATCATGTTAGGACATTCTCTTACTTCTTTGTAATTCTTTGTTTATGTTGTAACTATATATGATGACATGTGATGTCTTATGCCCACTTGTGAGGTGGATGTATATATTGTTCACTTTTATAGTGACTAGATTGTATAATATGACTATAATTTCTATGTACCTCTCTATTAAACATGCTATGTGAATCAGTAGCACTAGAGTAGTGTAATTGCATTGGTTTTGGACAGTATGCCCTTTTATTATTGGGATGGAGGTGGTGATGCTCCATACCTGGGTTTCAAGTTTGTGAGGCTTGGCCCAACTTATATATATTGGGAGTTTGGTAGTACGTCATTCTCTATCATGCTTCAAGTTTGTGAGGCTTGGCCAGCTTTGTATTTATATTGTTCTAGTGTTATGTTTATCTCACTCATGTAGGTCGATGATTATGGGGTGTGTGCCCTAATTCTTTATATGTGCTAGTATGGCACGATTTTATTTGTTTGGTTATGGCAAGTATCTTTTTTGTTGTTGTTCTTTCCTTTTATGCCCTTTTGGGTAGTCCTTATCTTTTATATGGGAAGCTTCTTGTAATTTTTGTCCTTATTCTATAAATTGCTCATTTTCCTATTTAGTATGCATATACCAGCTTTTAATGATGTTTCCTTTTCTTCTCCTTTTTTTGTGTGGTATGCTTCCATCCCCATGTTTAGATCTCGGAGAGGATAAGCAAGGTGGACTTGGAAAACAACCTTTGTAGCTGAGCTTTTGGGAGATTTGGAAGAGGTGGTTGGATGATCCTTAGTTGGATCCTTGTTTGTTTAAGATAGTTTTCCTTTGACTCACTCATGTGTGGTGTAGTGATGTATCAAGATATTAAGCTTTGTAATAGTTAGATGTATTTCTCTTTCATTGTTACTTATTATGTTATGATACATACATGTTAAATGAATTGGTTATCATCCCTTTGGTGAAAAAATTTATGTGGTGTTTGGTTCAAGGGATGTTGCCCTTTTATTTCTAGTAGGGAGTGGTTCCCCTCTGGTATCCCACTATTTACAATTATTATGATTAGATTCTAATTTATTGCTTGTCATGTGGCCTCATTGACTTGAGAAGTTCACAATCCCTTTATCCCTCCTCCTTTCATAGATCTATAGAAGGCAAATTACCCCCAACCTGATGACCGCTTCCTACATAGGGAGAAATGAATGCCATGACTCTATCCCCCACACACATTTCTTAGTCTCCATGCACCTCTTATCAACCTCTGCATTTAGATTCCATCCAAACAAAATATTCCACAATATCTCCTTCCTCTTCGCTTCCCTTCCTTACACCAACCCTAGTGTCGCCTATCTTCTCCTCCCTCACCTCACACCACAACCATCATTAGAGAACAACCACTTCCACCACATGAGCTATTTTAGTCACCATGTCCTTCCTCTTACCTTCTCCTTCTTCCACTATTCATATGGTAACCTCCATAAACCCAATCCTCAACTTGGCTCGCTCCCATCCGCTTTAGAAGAGACGTGCAACATACATAGATTTGGCTATCCTAACTTCAAAAACCCTAATTCCTTGTATAGGAGGTTGGTGTGCTTAGATCATTAGAATTGACCAAACAAGGTTAGAGTTATACCTTGACATACTTGGTTGTGCCCTAAATAACATATAATGTGTATATAATGAGTAATATAGTTGTTTTACCACTAATGACATGCAATGCACATAATATGAGTATTTCACATGTGTGTACCCTAATGCATAGAAAATGACTAACCGAGGTATGAACCCTAAGTATGGATGCATATAAACCATAACCTATGATTGCATATGAACATAGCCATGTTCTAGATCATTTCATTATAATGTGATGATACATTGAATGTATGTGATGTAACCCCAGACTTGGAGCACATTGATGATGTTTACTAGATGAATAGTGGTGGTTTGACCTAAACCCTTAGTTGAAATCATCTAACCCTTAAATGTACATCATTGGTGACATTCATGATGCATTAGTAACATTAGGTGCTCAAATCACATATTATTATCTCAATACACATAGATTAGACCTAATTACATAATCATGGCTTCACATATAAATGAGTTTATGAAACACTTAATATAAGTCACTTTGTTTACTAATACACATACAATGACCTAATTTGATTAATAAAGTTCGAGTGTGTATAAATGTGCATAAATGATTGAGATGGAACCTAATGTGACTAATAGGTGTAATTAAATAAGAATTAGACACTTCATGTAAATGGAAACTATTGATGTGCCATTATTTAAGTTAATATTGACATTAATGAACTTATTAATTAATTGTTTAAAATAACCTATTTCATGCAAGATAATCTAATATACATTGATATGGGGATAATATGAGGATAATGAAGACGAAATCTGGAATATTGAGGATAATGGTAATATATAATAATAGATAATGAAATAATTGACTTAAAACCTACATGTACTCAAACTCATACAAGATCATTTCAAAACCCAAATATGAGTTCATAAACGGATTATTTAAGTCATAAGGTAGTCTAGGTGTCAAGTTTGAACTCGTTTGGATAATGTCTGATAATCCAATTTAACAAAATAAGATAATCTTGAGTTATGCAATCTCAATCTGATTTGGTCTTTAGTTTAGTATAGTTTAATTGTCGATTTTGGTCACTTGAATAAGTTCCATGGATTTTTCACTCCCTGTATATAGTATCCCTGTCATTTGTATGTCACATTGATTTTGGGCTCCATGTGAGCCGTTGGATCTTCATCTCACATTGCCTAACTCATCTTCTTCCTTAACCATGTGTCCATCTGGAGTCCTCATGTTGTGCAGCTTGTGCCTCGTCTCTTTTGCCCTTGTTCCCTCTCTCCTCTCCTCCTTTCTCCTTTTATCTTTCCCCTCACATTCTTCATGATTATCTAAACCTACTATGCCCAGTCTTGATAGGATTTGTTGCCCCAATCTCCCAGACGACAAGGGGTTGCTCTTCAGTTCCCTATTTTCATTTTAGTTGGGACTCATGGTCGCATTAGTACTTTGGACCTATATAAGACACTCTTTGATCCTCCACAAAGCCATTAGGTTTCCTCTTGAGCCCTTAATTGTCCATCTCATGTGGATGCCTTTCCCAACCTCACCTATTTCTGATGAGCTCTCACAAAGGTAGCTGACCTTAATGGTGTGTCTTTGAGGTTGAGAGGACATGCTAGACCTATGTTCATCAAGGATAGGTGAAGCTATTTTTAGCATTGATTTCATCGAGAAGGTGAGTGATAACTTTTCCCCCATTTTCATTCCTCCCTCTCTAGTATATTGGGTTGATTTGTTCTCACGTTCTTGATCTCTACACCTCTTGTGTTATCTACTACATCTTCAATTTGGTTTGGCAGTTTTCTCTCTGACATCTGATGTGCCATGTCTACCTTCCACCTGGTTTCTTGGTGTTTGTTATTACCATCTTCATAGGAGCATGGTGTTTCGGTGGTGCAGCCACTGCAAGACCCCAGCTATGGGTCATTGTTTGTTGTAGAAACCACTAGACGCATTCATGATTCTACCTTGCTGAGTTCCCATGAGTATAGATGGTTTGGTTTTTGGATTCAAGGGAAGTAGCTCATGTATGTGTTGTTCCTTGTATTTTAATGAGGAAGATGACCTTGAGGATTTATGTTTGTGCCCTCATTCTATTTTAATTTTTGTCACACCATTCATGGGCATAATAGTCCTTTCCGTTCTAATATGTTCAATATTGCATGATATTCAACCAATAGCAATGTACCGACGTACCCTATCATGCATCAAGCTTCTGATGTGTCTTGCAAGGGCATTTAGATAATTAAAAAAGTAATTCATTTAATTTAATCATTAATATTCTTTATCATGTGAAATTCATAACAATTACTAGGTAAGTTAGAAAATAAAGTTAGACATGTTTTAGAATTAGAAAAGTGAGATCTACTATTTGATATAGTTTTGGTAAGCTAATTACAACTAATTAAATACGATATATTTTGGGATTTGCCTAATTGCCTTTGATTTTTTAAAATTCATTTCTTATGAATTATAAGTCATAACAGTAAATATGTTTTCAAATCAGGAAATTATAATCTATCCAATAATGCAATTTGCATAACCTAAACTAGTAATGATAAAAGGGTGTTTTTAGGGTTTTGTTTTATGGGAATCTAACCCTAATACATCGAAATATTTAGCAAGTATATATGGACCTTGGTTTGGATCTAGAGTTTGATCCTAATTTTGGATACATGTTGTTGAGGTATGTTGCTTCTCTATATGAGTCATATTGGACAATAATTCTATTTTCTCTCTATTGACTTGATTGTGGCATAATGCTTTATATGTCATTTGATTATACATGTTTGACCTAATTGGTTCTAATTTGCTAAAATGTATCCTATATAATTTTGAGACTGCAAATTGGATTTCTTTTATTTAATCGTGTTCGTGCTTTTTCAATTTGCATCCCTTATTACATTATTTTGTCTTATTGTTCAATTCAATGATGGAAACCCTAATTTGATGGATTTCTTACATTGAAGTTATCTTGCCTCTCTATAAATGCATGTTTGATTGTTGAGACTATTATTATCTATGAGTGGTGGTACATTATGGGTTGTAACCCCATTGTACAACTTTTCTAATATTTGGCCTTTTGGTGATGTCACCTAGGTCCTAGGTGCTCTCACCTGATATATATACCATTATATAGGGTTATGGGTACTCTCACCTCTTTCCTCAATGCAAAATTTGGAAGTGTTTCAGCCCTAATTTTTTATAGTTGTAGTCTAATATTTAATTTACATGCATAAAACATTATTATTTGTTGTTGTTTACTGATTTGATATTTGAAGGAAAGAATTTTTTTATTGTACTTTTCATTTCTTCATATTATCTTGTTGTCTTACTATATGAAGAACTCTTTTGATATACACTTGGATGCTTCTGGTTCCCTCTTCATTTAGAACCATGTTATTTTACTTTTGATGTACTTGATCCGTATAAATTGTCCAATCTCTATTATAAGTGCATACCAGGTTTTATTGATAATCATCCACCTTGTCTTCTCTTGTGGGGGGTGTTCCCAACCCCTTAGGTGGAGAAGGTGGCCCTGAGTTGGAGTCAACTCAAGAGTAGTTGTTCTTCGCGGTGATAGATTGGAGTATCCAGGTTTACCCTATGTTTGACCTATGTTATAGATTAGTTTCCTATAGTTTCTTTTATGTACACCATGCATGGTGAAGAGAAATGTTAGATATGAATATTACAATAGTTAGATTTTATCTTCCACTGATGCAGTTTTGTATTTGATGCATTACATACTTAAATTATAGTATATCATCCTTCTTGAAAAAAATATTATCAAATTTGGATGGTTTTCTATTCTTTCTTCAAAGCAAGTTGAGTGGCTCTCGTTCGGGTCCCACTCCTTACAAGTCTGGAATCAGAGCCAAGGGAGCCAGTTATCTGACTATTTCAATCTTTATCTCCCTTAGGTTTCACCTCTCCCATAAGTTCCTTATAGGAGCCTTAGCTTCTATTGAAGATTTCTAGGTAAGATGCTTACATTAGAATCTTCTCATGTTGGACATGTTAGGATGAGATAAGTATATAGTATCTAATAGATGATATGACATGAGAATAATCAATATGGTAACCCTCTTTAGATTGGACATCTTATGCCTCTTCCCCAAGGATAAGTCTGATACCCATGTTTATGTTTTTAAGCTATGATATCTGACTTAAGAGTAGATTTATCTGACAATGATGTTGAAGTAAGAAGCAAGTTAAGATACCCAAAGTAGAACCACGTGATTGGTTATACTACCTTAAAACCTATACTTTGATGTATGGTGATTAAGTGAAAGATTATATACATGGTTTAGTTAGATTCACCCCTTTACCTTTAGGTTTTGTTTGACTTCTAAGGTCAAACTTTTTAAAGGGATGGATGGCTATTACCTGATAGAATACATACATGTTGATTTTGGGGACAAAATCCTTTTAAGGGGTGGAGTCTTATTACATACTAATATTTGGCTATCCTGACTTCGGAAACCCTAATTCCTTTTGTAGGAGGTTAGTGTGCTCAAATAATTAGAATTGACCAAACAAGGTTAGAGTTATACCCTGACATGCTTGGTTGTGCCCTAATGAACATATAATGTGTATATATGAGTAATACACTTGTTTGAACCCCTAAAGTCATGTAATGTACATAAAATAAGTAATTCACATGTGTGTACCATAATGCATAGAAAATGACTAATCGAGGTGTGAACCCTAAGTATGGATGCATATAAACCATAACATATGGTTGCATATAAACCTAGCCATGCTTTGGATCAATTCACTGTAATGTGAGATAGATTGAATGTATGTAATGTAATCCCAGGATTGGAGCACAATGATGTCGTGTATGAGATGAATAGTGTTGGTTTGAACTAAAGCCTGAGTTGAAATTATCTAACCCTAAAATGTATATCCTTGATGACATTCATGATTTATTAGTAACATTAGGTGCTCAAATCACATAATATATCTCATATACAAAGATTAGACCTAATTACCTAATCATAGCTTCATAAGTAAATGAGTTTATGGAAAGTCACTTTGTTCACTAATACATATATAATGACCGAACTGTGATTTATAAAGTTTAGGTGTGTATAAACGTGCATAATGTTTGGGATGGTACCTAATGTGACTAATAGGTGTAACTGAATAAGAATTGGACATTTCATGTAAATAGAAATGGTTAATGTGTCATTATTTAAGTTAATATTGACATTAATGGAATCATTAGTTAATTGTTTAAAATAAACTATTTCATGCAAAATAATATGATATAACTCTATATGGTGATAATATGAGGATAATGAAGACTAAATCTAGAATATTGAGGATAATGGTAAATTATAATAATAGGTAATGAGATAATTGATTTTAGACTCTAATTATACTCAAACTCGCACAAGATAATTTAAAAACCAAATATAATTGCATAAACAAATTATTTGGATCCTAGTTAATCTAGAGTTATGCAATCCCAATTTGATTTGGACTTAAGTTCAATATAGTTTAATTGTCGAGTTTGGTCATGTAAATAAGTTTCAGATTTTCTACTCCCCACCTATAGTGTTCGTTTCACACTGGTTTGTATGTCACAATGATTGTGGGCTCTATGTGAGTCGTTGGATCTTCATCTTGTGGCACTTGACTTGTCTCCTCTCCTCCATGCTCCTTTTTCTCTTTCCCCTCATATTCTTTGCAATTATCCTAATCTACTAAGCCCAGTTTAGATAGGGTTTCATTACCCCAATTTTCCAGTCGACAAGGGGCTGCTCTTCAATTCTCTATTTTCATTTTGGTTGGGACTCCTAGTCACAGTAGTACTTCATACCTATATAAGATGCTCTCTAATCCTCTATTAAGCCGTTAGGTATCTGTTCAAAACCTAGAATTATCATCCATCGATTGTGGATGCCTTTCCCAACCTCACCTATTCATGACAAGCTCTTTAGTGGTGTCTATCCTTGGTGGCAAGTCTCTGAGGTCAAGAGGACCTACTAGAAATGTGTTCAGATTCATCAAGTATTGGTGAAGTTGTTTCCAATTTATTAGGAAGGTGATCAATCACTTTTCCCTCTTTTGCTTTCCTCCCTCTCCGATATTACTGGGTTGGTTTATTTTTACATTCTTCATCTCTACACCTCATGTTTTATCTACTACATCTTCGATCTAGTTTAGCAGTTTGCACCCCGTCCTCTAATGTGTCATGTCTTCATTCTTCTTGGTTTCTTGGTGTTCAGCCTGACCATTGTCATAGCGTCATAGTGTTTCGGTTGTGTAGGCTATTGCATGACTCCAGATATGGGTCGTTGGGTGTGGTAGAAACCACCAAACCCATAGATGATTTTAACTTGCTGAGTTTCCGTGAGTATACGATGGTTTGGTTTTTAGATTTGAGGGAATTAGATATTGTATGCAATGTTCCTCATGTTCTGGAAAGGAAGATGACCTCCAGGAGTTTGTGCTTGTACCCTCATTCTATTTTAATTTTTTGTCACACCATTCATGGCATAATAGTCCTTTCCTTTCTAATACTTTCAATATCGCATGATATTCAACCAATACCAATGTAATGACGTACCATGTCACGCATGAAGTTTTTTATGCGTAATGCAAGGGAATTGCAGTGATTGACAAAGTAATTCATTTAATATAATCAATAATCTTCTTAATCTTGTTACATTTATAACAATTACTAGGTAGCTCAAAAAATAAAGTAAGACATTTTAAGAATTGGAAAAGTGTGATCTACCATTTGGTATAGTTTTGATAACTTGATTCAATCTAATTAAAAACGTGATTTTTGGGATTTTCCTAATTATCTTTGATTTTGTGAAATTCTTATCTTGTGAATTATAAGTCAGAAATTAATAAATAAATATGTTTTGAAATCAAAAAATTACAATATATGAAACAATGTAATTTGCATAACCTCAATAAATAATGAGAAAAAGGGTGTTTTTAGGGTCTTGTTTAATAGGTATCTAACCCTCATACATCTAAATATTTAATAGTAGATTCGGACCTTGGTATGGATCTAGGGTTTAACCCTGACTTGGATACACGTTGTTGAGATATGTTGCTCTCTTTATGAGTCATATTGGACAATAATTCTATTTTCTCTCTCTTGACTTGATTGTGGCATAGTGGTTTATATGTCACTTGATTATGTATGTTTGATCATATTGATTCCATTTCACTAAAATTTTATCTTATATAATGTTGAGGCTAAAAAACATCTCTTTTATTTAAGCTTGTTCATTCTTATTCAATTTGCAGCCTTTATTGCAGTATATCATCTTATTATTCCATTTAATGATGGAAACCCTAATTTGATGGATTTCTTACACTAAACTTATCTTGTCTCTTTATTTTATGCATGTTTTATTGTTGAGACTATTATTATCTATTAGTGGTTGTACATTATGGGTTCCGACCCCATTGTATAACTTTTCTGATATTTGGGCCTTTGGTGCTCTCCCCTAAGTCACAGGTGCTCTCACCTGATATATATACTATTATATATGATTGTTAGTGTTCTCACCTCTTTCCTTGACATAAAATGTGGATGTGTTTCCACCCTAATTTTATATGGTTCTAGTCTAATATTTAATTTGCATGTGTGAACCATTATTATTTATTATTGATCTCTGATTGGGATATAAAGGCAAGAATTTTATTATTGTACCTTTTGTTTTTTGTATGATCTATTTATCTTACTATATGAAGAACTCTATTGATATCCACTTGGATTCTTCTACATCCCTCTTCATTGGGAACCATGTCATTTTACTTTTTATGTACTTTATCCATATATATTGTCGAATCTCTATTATAAGTGCATACCAACTTTTGGTGATAATCTTCCACCTTGTCTTCTCTTTTAGGAGGTGTTCTCAACCCCTTAGGTGGAGAAGGTCCTGCCACAGGTGACTTGGAGTTGTAGTCAGCTCGAGAGATCTATTCTTCATGGAGATAGATTGGACTATCTAGGTTTACCCTCTACTTGTCCTATGTTATATATTAGTTTCCTATAGTTTCTTTTATGTACACATTGTGTGGTGAAGAGAAATGTTAGATACAAATATTGTAATAGTTAGATTTTATTTTCTGCTACTACACTTTTGGTCTTTGATACATTACATACTTGAATTATAGTATGTCATCCTTTATGAAAAAGTACTATCAAATTTGGCATTGGATGGTTTTTTCTTATTTCTTCAAAGAAAGTTGAGTGAATCCCCTTAGGCTCCCACTTCTTATAAGACGGATCAAACTAGTGAGTTTGTAAGCCTGTCATTCAACTAACCTACCTTCATCTTCCCCCTTGAGCCACCACCTAGGGATGCATTATGGATTCTCCAACTCAAGGAGCCACTAGAAGGTCACTTCTTCTTCCCTTCTCGCCTCAACTCCATGACTTTTTCTAGTATAGAGACCAATCCTAAAGACCTTCCTTATTCCTTCACCGCCTAGCATGTCATCACAAGATCTCCCCTTCTTCCCTTCACCCTGCACCTGGTGACCATGACATCTAGTGATAACCTCCAACTTTGATGATTATCTTAGTCTTTTTCTTTAGTTTTCCGTACTCTTTTTAAATTAAATATATACATAATCCCTAAATTTTCCCTCTTATTATAAATATACTATCAGACTAACTTTTCCCGTTTATATATGCAGAAAAACACAAAAAATATCATAAAATACTAACTCAGCCTCAAGACCGCATGGACTCAAACGGTCCTCAGACCGCATGAAGCCAAACGGTCCCGAGACCGCATGGAGTCAAACGGTCCCAAGACCGCATGAAGCCAATCGGTCCCGAGACTGCATGGAGTCAAACGGTCCCAAGACCGCATGAAGCCAAGCGGTCCCAAGACCGCATGGAGTCAAACGGTCCCAAGACCGCATGAAGCCAATTGGTCTCGAGACCGCATGGAGTCAAACGGTCCCGAGACCGTTTGAAGTCACACGGTCTCAAGACCACATGAAGCCAACCGGTCCCGAGACCGCATGGAGTCACACGGTCTCAAGACCGCATGAAACCAACCGGTCCCAAGACCGCTTCGAGTCACACGGTCTCGAGACCGCATGAATCCAAACGGTCCTGAGGTCCAAACGGTCCTGAGGTCCAAATGGTCCTGAGGTCCAAACGGTCCTGAGATCCAAACGATCCTAAGGTCCAAACGGTCCTGAGGTCCAAACGGTCCCGAGGTCCAAACGGTCTCCAAACTGTTTGGACTTCACTCAAGGCCTATAAATAAGACCCCAAGGGTCCTCAACCAGGCATCAAGTTTCAGACGTCCAAAGGCTGCCTCAATCACTCCAGAGTAGATCCGACTTCCATACTCTGCCCAGGGGCTGCCGGTCTGGGACCCACAGTCCATCTCGAAGTTGCTTTCTCTCTCTCTGCCAAAGAAGGTGGGAAGAGGGAGATCTCATCATCAAGCAACCTGTGAAGCTGGTGGATCATTTCTCTCTCTCCAAGGGGTTGACTTTCCTCTTTCCTTTGTGGGGATGACGCTCTCTCTCTCTCTCTTCTTGCCTCCTTCTTTGTCCTAGTCATGAGCGAGTAGTCTCTCTCTCACTAGGGTGCGGGGAGTAGCCCCGCTACCCATGCTTTCATATCATGTAAATGTAATCCATAGTTTGCAATATAGCGTTTTTATCTTCTCAGTTCAACATCAAACGTTTAATGAATGCTTGTTGCTTGATCACCAACTTGTGTTATCTTTTATCTTTTAGTATGAATTGTCTACGTTTGTACTATTAGATTTGAAACTCATTTGTATGTTGGTTCTTGGTGCATGTATCCACCATGCATCTGTTTCGGTATCTAGAAGTGTATCTCAAGAAGTGGAGTAAACTCACTATCATTTGTTGCACTTTCATACTATGAAATGGAATCAGTTGACGTATGAAAGTGCAACCTTGGTAAGTCGAGGATCACACTTCGTGAGGGGAATGATGCAAAGTAAGTGACCATTTGTTCGGGATTGGCTGGCGTTGAAACATTCCCGCACTTCTCATAGCTAGCTCTCCGAAAGGAAGCTAAGTCTACAAAGATACTAACTGACTAGACTCTTTTTGCAGGTTATATTTTGCTTTGCATGTGTTGATCCATGTGTAGTGGCGGTGAAAAACCGATCACACCCTAGTGACTTTTATCATAGTTTAACTCCTTAGATTTACTTGCTTTCTTTACTTTGCATGTTCTTAGTTTAAAACAACAAAACCAAACTTCTGATTTAAGTGCCTACTATTAAGTGACTAAGTGAAATTCCAATGTTTTCCATCTTGTTGCTTGCAATAAGACCGTTGTCCTGAGGATTCGACCCTTAACTATACTACGATAAGACTTCCACGTATCCTAGCATACGTGGGTGGAGTTCTCTATCTAGTATATGCAAGGCTAAACCTAAAGACTTACTATCTTTAGGATTTTTAGTTGGTGCACGCAATTCCACGTAAGTGGAAGCTCCATCAAAAATTGGCGTCGTTGCCAGGGACAACGGAACGTTTTAATTTCATTTAGTATCTTGCTAGTTGGTTAGGGGTTTATACCTTATTTTAATCATTAAACCATATCTTCTTAAATTCATTATATCCCCGCCATCATTTAAAAGGTGTTTTCTTCTCTCTACTCAGGTAGAAAACGTGTATGCAACCAGTGCATAACCTCAGATTCTCCCCTGATCCAGATACTAACTGACTAGACTCTTTTTGCAGGTTATATTTTGCTTTGCATGTGTTGATCCATGTGTTGATCCATGTGTAGTGGATCCATGTGTTGATCCATGTGTAGTGGCGGTGAAAAACCGATCACACCCTAGTGACTTTTATCATAGTTTAACTCCTTAGATTTACTTGCTTTCTTTACTTTGCATGTTCTTAGTTTAAAACAACAAAACCAAACTTCTAATTTAAGTGCCTACTATTAAGTGACTAAGTGAAATTCCAACGTTTTCCATCTTGTTGCTTGCAACAAGACCGTTGTCCTGAGGATTCGACCCTTAACTATACTACGATAAGACTTCCACGTATCCTAGCATACATGGGTGGAGTTCTCTATCTAGTATATGCAAGGCTAAACCTAAAGACTTACTATCTTTAGGATTTTTAGTTGGTGCACGCAATTCCACGTAAGTGGAAGCTCCGTCAAAAATTGGCGTCGTTGCCGGGGACAACGGAACGTTTTAATTTCATTTAGTATCTTGCTAGTTGGTTAGGGTTTTACACCTTATTTTAATCATTAAACCATATCTTCTTAAATTCATTATATCCCCGCCATCATCTAAAAGGTGTTTTCTTCTCTCTACTCAGGTAGAAAACGTGTATGCAACCAGTGCATAACCTCAGATTCTCCCCTGATCCAGAGTACGACTCTGAGGTAGAGAGAAGCTTCCACTGTCGCATTCGACTCAATTGCCAAAGGGCCAGGAAAATGGCTGAAGATCAACGCCAGGCTGCTTTGGTGATGGAGAGGGTCACGCCGCCATCGCCGCTCAAAGGGCACAACTCATCGCTAATACTCGTGCCCAGATTCAAGCGGAGATTCATGCGGAAGAGCAGGCTCGCATTAGAGCTGAAAATGAAGCAGCAGCCCAAGCTACTCAGTTGGAATTAAGGAACAAGCAGCTGAGGGACTACGCTGTCCCAAAGAACTACGAGGACAACCATCCGGTCTGACCTCTGATCATCAACATCCCCAACTTTGAGATTCGGACCCAATGGATCCAGATCATGCAGGGCATCTCATTCTCTGGAGGCTCTGGAGATGACTGCATGGATCATCTGAAGAGGTTTAAGGCACTTTGCCACCTGGTCCTGTAAGCCGGAGTCGCTTTTGATGCAATAATGCTTCATCTATTTCACTTCACCCTGTCTGGGAGAGCTCTGAGTTGGTATAACTCACTTGACAGGGAACCTATAATAACCACTTGGGCTCCCCTAGAGGAAAAGTTCCTAGAGAAGTTCTTTCCCCCCTCACTGACTTATGAGATCAAAGGGCAGATCAATCACTTCTCTCAACTACCTGGAGAAACACTCATTGAAGCATGGGAAAGGTTTAAAGAACTTTTGCGGAAGTGTCCCCATCATGGAATCTCCCAGAACCAACTGATAGAAACCTTCTATCGGGGAGTGAGTGATGATATTAAACAATTTTTGGATTCCTCCTCTGGAGGAAACTTCATGAGAAAGAATTATGAGGACGCCTGGAAAATTGTTACGCTCGGAGCTGAAAACCAGTCTAAATGGGGACGGTCAGCCGGTAAAGGTGTCCTCAAGGTCTACAAAGCTGAAGAATCAATGGAGATCAAGGACGTAGCTGAAGCCCTGAAAACCATAGTTCATAAACAACAAGCTCTCGAGACTTCTCTTGGAGAATTTGATAAGAAGAAAAATCCTCTAGTTCAAGAAGTCAAGGCCACCACAGGGACCTGTGAGGCCTGTCATGCTTCTGACCATCTGACCCTTTCTTGCGGTATGCTTTATAATGTGATGATGGATCTGCATCCACCACCACAACCATATGAACCCATCACCGACCAATCTGAAGAACAACTACCGGAACAAGTCAACTCTAACCATTCTATCTCTGGACAAGCCTATTACAACCCTAATCAGCCAAGGAATCATCCAGGATTTCAGTATGGAAACCCTGTTGGGACCGCTAATCCACAGCATCAAACGCAGGGAGGATCCTCTAGTAGGCTACCACCTGGGTTCCCAAACAATTTCAACCAAAATCAAGGGAATTCCAGGACTAACTTCCCTAGGGCTAACTACCCCAGGAACCAATCGGCCCATTACCAGTACACTCATCCTCCGCTCCATCCACAGTTGCATACTCAGCAACCTCAGCTAGCGCTACCACCACAACAACCTCAGCAAGGGCAACAACCAATTCCTCCGAAAAATGATCATGCCCAACCGGAAGATGAAATATCCTTGATAAGGCAGATGTTACAATTGCAGCAAACTATGTTTGCTAACCAACATGCTCAGCAGAAAGCAGTTGAAGCTCAACTTGCCCAGATCGCTGCACAATTAAAGCCCCCAGCAGGTACGTTTGCTGGGCAGCCTAAATCAAACCCTAAGCATGGTCAGAACAGGCATGAACAGTTGAATGTTGTCACCACCAGATCTGGACGCATTCTTCATGAAACTACCAAGATCAATCTTGATAATGATGACACACTGGTTTTTATGACGAGTGAAAAGCCGCAACAAGGAATGGAAAAACTCACAGAAGGCACAAAGGGAAAAAATAAAGAACAAGTGTCCGCAGAACCCGAAGTCTCGCAATTTAAACCAAGGATTCCGTATCCGGGTAGACTGTGAGAAACAAAGATGGACACCATGTTTCAAAAGTTCAAGGAGGCGATGAAGAAACTGTACATCGATATCCCGCTCCTTGACGCTCTTTCCGAGGTGCCGGCATGGGCAAAATATCTCAAAACCTTGCTATCAAGAAAGTATATCACCGAGGAGCAAGAAACTGTCAAGCTTGCTCAGACCACTTCTGACATCATCCTAAACAAAATGCCAAAAAAGAAGAAGGACCCAGGTTCTTTCAGAATCTAATGTTGCATTGGAAATGCATCTACAAAGAAAGGATTAGCTGACCTTGGGGCCAGCATATCCATTATGCCTTACTCAATGTGTAAACGTCTGGGTTTTACCGAATTGCTGCCTACGGCAATGACTATTCAACTAGCTGACTCCACCATAACCGCACCTCTGGGAATCATTGAAGACATTCCAGTAAGGATAGGCAAGGATGCCTACGTTCCATGCGATTTCGTTATCATGGATATTAAAGAAGACTTGAGATACCTGATCATTTTCGGCAGACCTTTCCTCGCTACTGCCAGGGCACTGATCGACGTCGAAGCTGGCACCATCATTCTTAGGCTCGGAAAAGAAGCAATTCAATTCCGAGTCCTTAATAGCATGAAAAGCCCTAGTATCCAAGAGGAGGTTTTTCTTCTTGACGCAATACAACAAATGTCTCAGTTAGAAATATCCGAGCCAACTGACGAACTAGAAAATGTCCTAATCAATCCGGATGTTGAATTCTCTGCGAACGAACTAGTTCAACAGTGTCTGCAACATTTAGAAAAGGCCGAAGAAGCATCAACGGCCACTTTTGAAGAACTTAAAGATGTTACCATTATAGAAGCAGATGAGCCACCAAAAGCCCCTGAAATGAAGACTTTACCCACAGGACTTAAACATGTTTTCTTAGATAAGGAAAAACTATGCCCGGTCATCATCAGCTCTACCCTTACAGAATATCAGGAAGAAAAGCTTCTGGATGAGCTGAAGAAGAATAAAAAGGTCATTGGATATAAGATAACTGACCTAACAGGCATAAATCCAACCCTGTGTATGCACAACCTTCCAATGGTTGAAGAATTCAAGCCATCCTGCGAACATCAAAGAAAACTGAATCCTAATCTCAAGGAGGTGGTTCGCCTGGAGGTCCTCAAATTACTCAAAGTTGGCATAATCTACCCTATCTCTAACTCCCAGTGGGTCAGCCCTATCCAGGTTGTTCCAAAAAAAGGAGGTACTACCGTAGTACTTAATGACAAAAACAAGTTAGTGCCCACCAGGACTGTAATAGGGTGGCGGATGTGCATTGACTATAGGAAGATGAACAAAGCCACGAGGAAAGACCACTACCCTCTACCCTTCCTTGATGAAGTCCTGGAATGCCTAGCTCATCAGAAATATTTTTGCTATCTCAATGGTTATTCCGGGTTTTACCAAATACCAATACACCTGGAAGACCAGGAAAAAACTACCTTCACCTGTCCTTTTGGGACATATGCCTTTAGAAGAATGTTGTTCGGTTACATAGCCAAGAACTCTCTTTCTCTTATTAGTAGAACAACGAGCTCTGTTTTGTTTTGTTTTCTTTTCTTTTCTTTTCTTTTCTTTGTTTTACTTTAAATTGTGACAACCCGCTAGACTAGTTCTAGCATATACTTTTCATCGACTATCAATTTTGGCTTATATGACCCAAGTACGAAAACTTTTAGGCATCCTAAACGTCACCACATCCCTGTGTTTGACCACGTATATCTACTTCCACCCCGTAATAAAAGTTGTGGGCATCTTAGAAGGTTTCAGGTTACAAATGTAAATGTTTGACCCGCCTTTTAGGTGAATCAACCACCTCCAAGGAAAGAACAAACCTACATTGAAGAAGTAATATGGAGAGCAAAACCCTAGGATGAAAAGACAAGAAAGAGGAGTTCTTCAACTCATATCAGGCACTACCATGGAGAACCATGGATTAGGCCAAGAAGAGAAAGAAGAAGAGGTAGAGAAGGGAAACAAAGATAAAGAGAGGTAGATCACTTACCAAGACCAAGAAGGAAGCAAAGGTCACCAAACTATCACCAAGGAAGGGTTGCTCCAAACCCTAACTCAACATGCAAGAGGTTTGGCCACTTGAGCTTCCACCTTCACCGCCAAGAATAAGAGGGGACGAGATCCAAACAAGAAGAGAGAAAGAAAGGTGTGCAAAGGGTTTAGTTGCATGCAAGGAGTGAGGTTTATATACACAAGGGATGGATAGAGAGAAGGGAGGCTAGGTGTCATGTAAACACGTGTCATGTATCCACCATAACTCACCCATGTAAGAACCACATCCACTCATGCATCAAGGGCGATCAAACCAAGAAAAACTAGTGACCACTCTTGTCCAGAAAAAGTCATCAGTCGAAGGAATTCTCAGTGATCACTTAGTTCCAACAAGTTCAACGGTCGCAGAAGGTCAAAAAGGTCATCAGTCTCATAAAACTCACCCTAGGGTTGCTTGGCAACTAAAGAGGTTTCATGGCTCATCGACCACCAAGGCCAAAGGGTACACATCAACCTCATTGATTGTTGGAAAACATGATCCAAGGAACAACTTGGAGATTGATGAAAACAAAGCTCATCGGTCAACACACACCTCAAGGTCAACCATCCACATAGGGTATCCAAGCAAACCCTAATCTCATCACAACATGATGTCACCACATCAAACCAAGATACAACAAGGTGCCCCAAGGCACCTCTCTCTCCAACATGATGTCAGAACATGTGAGGCACAACAACCATGTGGAAAATTTCTAGAAAAATCCTAAACATGGGTAAATTTGCAATTAGGTCCAAAAAAGCATATAGAGGCATAACTAGCTCAAACAACATTCAAATTGGACCAGCATAAGCTCATCACATGTTATCAATGCACATCAGAAGTTAGATTAAGGTTTTAAGAATCTAATTATGCTAAGCAAGCAAGATTAGCTAAAAAGCAACGCCAAGGGTCTTACAGTCATAAATCCCTAACAAGAATTTTTTCCCCAAAATCCTACACAAACAAAGATGGATACTTCCTATGCATCTCATCCTCTAACTCCCACTTGGATTCCTCCACCCCATGGTGATGCCACAAAACCTTAACAAGAACTATATTCTTCTTCTTCAACTTCTTCACCCTCCAATCCAGGATCAACAAACAATCCTCCACATATGACACGTCCTCCTCCAAATCAACCTCTACTGGATGCAACATAAACTATGTATCCGGGTGACACTTCCTCAATATGGAACACATCATGCAACTTGTGCAACTGTAGCAGTAGCTCCAACCTATAAGCCACTTTCCCAACACGTGCCACAATAGGGTTTGGTCCCATGAACCTGAGAACCAACTTACCTTCTTACCAAACCTCAACACACCTTTCCAAGGAGAAACCTTAAGGTAAACACAGTCTCCCACTTGGAACTATAATGGTCTACAACAGTTATCAGCATAATACTCTTGCCTATCCTAGGTTACCTTCAGCTATTATTGTATCACCTTGATCTTATCTGTAGTCTGCTATACTATCTCAAGACCCAAAAGTTGATACTCACATGTCTCATACCACAAAAGTGGTGACCGACAATGCCTCCTACAGAAAGCTTTGTACGATGCCATGTCTATACTCCTCTAGTATATGTTGTTGTAGGCAAACTCTATCAAGCTCAGGTTCACATCACAACTCCCACAAAACTACAAGACACCAGCTCTCAACAGATCTTCTAACGTCTGAATGGTCCTCTCTGACTGACCATCCGTCTATGGATGAAAAGTTGTATTGAATCTTAGTTGTGTCCCCATGGCTGTATGCAGACATTCCCAAAATTGACTTGTAAATTGTGGACCTCTGTCATACACTATGGTAATTGGGATACCATGCAAACATATATCTCATCAACATAAATCTATGCCAACTTCTCTGATATATATGTCATCTTGTCTGGAAGGATGTGAGTTGATGTGGTCAACCAATAAGCTATTACCCAAATAGAAGAATGACCTTTTTATATCCTAGGAAGATCAACCACAAAGTCTATAGTGATGGGATCCTATTTCCATTGAGTTATAGGCATCGGTTGTAACGTTCCTATAGATTTCTAATGCTTAGCTATGACCTCCTGACAAACTAGACATTCAGCCACAAACTCTGCCACGTCATGCTTCAAACCAGGACACCAATAAAGGTCCTTCAAGTTATGGTACATATTGGTACTACTTGGATGCGTCACATACATCAAGGAATGAGCCTCCTCCAACACTAACTTCCTCAATCCATCAATGTCTAGAACCATTGTCCTATTGTGAAAACAAACTGTACCATCCTCTAACTCATGAAAACCATCATACTTATTGTTGCCAAACTCTACCCGGATCTTTTATATCACAGTATCATCTGTTGTGCATCTCTGATCTATTACATCAAGGTAGGTTTCACTTACAACTACGCCAACAACCCTTCTAATTAGGAAACCTCCAATCATTCATCTGACGAAGTGATACCAGCATGTCCTACTTATATCACACCAAGGAACATAATTGTGCCTTATCTGCAGATGATGATGAAGATGACTTCCTGCTCAATGCATCATCCACTACATTCACCTTCTATAGATGGTAGTCTATTATGCAATTATAGTCCTTGATTATCTCCATCCATCTCCTCTGTCGCATATTCAGCTCCTGCTTTGAGAAGATATACTGAAGTTTCTTGTGATCGGTGAAGATTTGACACTTCTTTCCATACAGGTAGTGCCTCCAAACCTTCAAAGCATGGACTGCAACTACAAGATCCATATCATGTGTTGGGTAGTTCTCCTTGTGTTTCTTAAGCTATCATAAATCAAAAGAAATCACATTCTTGTCCTGCATCAACACGCATCCCAAGCCATTCTTTGAAGCATCACATAATACTATGTAACCTTTCCCTTGCTCTGGTAGAACTAACACCAGTGCATTGGTCAACTTCTCCTTTAAACACTTAAAAGAATGATGACACTTGTCATCCTAAACAAAAGGTACACTTTGTTGGATCTAGGGCTCTAGAGGGGGGTGAATAGAGCTTCAAAAAATCTCACAAGAAAGATTAGACCTTCAAATCATATCAAATTAAAACCAATAGGTTAAGTGAAATTTGAAGTCCTAACTAACAAGCATAGCAAGGATGAGAGGAATTGATAGCAAGAACTTGACAAGGTCATGTAGGGTGGCTCCACTTTCCAAACTAGGAGAGAGTCAATCCACTACCAAGAGAGGTCAGCCTCTAGGACTTTGCAAGTGATTTTCACTATATATTCACCAATAAGAGTTACAAAACAAGACCATCAAAGGACTTACCCATCCAAGCACACGAAGTCTTCTACCTTATCAAGGACTTACCCACTTGGCAAGAGTCTTTCAGCCTTCTTACAAGGTCTTACCTACTCTTGCACAAGTCTTCCACCTTCAAGGATTTACCCACTCTTTTTGGATCTTTAGTCTTTGCCTTCTCCTTCACTTGAAGAAGATCTTCACCTCTTCTTCAATCTTAAAGAAGAACAACAACAACTCCACCTTCACTCAGAGTAGCTTGCTTCACCTTTGCTTCATGGAGGAAAGTGGCAGGGAAGATGGAATGGATGAGAGCTTTACAAGCACAAGGAAGTAGCTCTCTTACAACAGGCCTATATCACTCATAATCATGAATTGAAGTGTAAACTAGAGAGAGAAAGGGGCTCAAGGAGTTGTAACACATTCAACTATAGCAAGGACTTAGAATAGCATGAATGAGCAAACTTGGATATGAACTCCAAGGGGTCCTATATATAGTTGGGGGTGTTCCCTTGAGTGTGGGATCAGTTAGGGTCAAAATGTAGTCATTTTCCAAGATGCGACAGATCTATTTTTTCCCAAAACAACTCACCAAAAATTATAATCACTTTTTCTACATTTTCTGTACAGTACATTCAGTCGAGTTTCAATAAAGGTAACTCAACCGATCCACTAAATGACAAAGCTAATTTTCAAACTATCGATCGAGTTTGTTCTGGGAAACTCAATCAATGAGCTAAAATTAGGTTTGCTCAGTGAGTCAGTCGGTCGATTTCTGTGAGTGTACAAGTCGATGGATGGGTCATCTTCTAGAAAATCCATCATAGAATTGGTCGAGTTTCCAACTCGACCGATAAACAGCCTGTGACAAATTTTCTAAATTGACATTTGAGTGATTAAACTTTAGAATTAAGTGTCCCTGATTTTTTCTCATCTTATTGCATTGGACTTGAACTTGAACAAGCTAGGGCTTGTATAATTTGATCATTTTCATGTACCTAAAGCCTGAAATCAATATTGAACAAACATATTAGATACATAGGAATGGAATGGTTAAGTGATAACCTCTCACTTTGTGATGTTATTTTATTGGTTTTCCCTTGTTTTTCATACCCTTTCTTAGATAAAATAGATAGAATCATTAACTCTTTACCTTATTGCTGACACATCAATAGATTAACTTTCCTCTTCTTTATCCTTGCAGAAAAATACAAAAAAAAAGAAATTACAAGACCATTCAAGCCCAAACGGTCCCAAGACCGTTCAGCGCCCAAACGGGTTCAGCAACCAAACGGGTTCAGCGCCAAAACGGGTTCACCGCCAAAACGAGTTCAGCACCCAAACGGGTTCAGCGCCCAAACGGGTTCAGCAACCAAACGGGTTCAGCGCCAAAATGGGTTCAGCGCCCAAACGGGTTCAGCAACCAAACGGGTTCAGCGCCCAAACGGGTTCAGCGCCCAAACGGGTTCAGCACCCAAACGGGTTCAGCGCCCAAACGGGTTCAGCGCCCAAACGGGTTCAGCGCCCAAACGAGTTCAGTTCCCAAACGGGTTCAGCGCCCAAACGGGTTCAGCAACCAAACGGGTTCAAGACCGTTTGGGCTCCACTTAAACCTATAAATATGACCCAAAGGGGTCCTCAAAAGAAAAAAAAAGGCTCAGACGCCCAAAGGCTGCCTTAATCGTTCCAGAGCTCTTGCTACTTCCACCCTCCACCCTGGGGCTGTCGGTCTGAGACCCATACCCCATCTGGAAGCTGCTTTCTCCTTCTTTGCCAAAGAAGGTAGGAAGGGAAGATCTCACCATCGTGCAACCTTTGAAGACTGGTGGATCGTTGCTCTCTCTCCAAGGGGTTGACCTTCCAATCTCCTTCATGGGGATGATGCTCTCTCTCTCTTCCTGCCTCCTTCTTTGTCCTAGTCATGAGCGAGTAGTCTCTCTCACTAGGGTGCGGGGAGTAGCCCCACTACCCATGCTTTCATAACATGTAAATGTAATCCTTAGGTTGTAATATAGAGTTCTTATCTTTGTCAGTTTGACATCAAACGATTAATGAATGCATGTTGCTTGATCTCCAACTTGTGTTATCTTTTATCTCTTAGTATGAACTGTCTACGTTTGTACTATTAGATTCGAAACGCGTTTGTATGTTGGTTCTTGGTGCATGTATTCACCATGCATCTGTTTCGGTATCTAGAAGTGTATCTTAAGAAGTGGAGTAAACTCACTATCATCCGTTGCACTTTCATACTATGAAATGGAATCAGTTGACGTATGAAAGTGCAACCTTGATAAGTCGAGGAACACGCTTTGTGAGGGAAATGATGCAAAGTAATGTGACCATTTGCTCGGGAATGGCTGGCATTGCAACATTCCCACACTTCTCGTAGTTAGTTCTCCGAAAGGAAGCTAAGTCTACAAGGATACTAACTGACTGGACTCTTTTTGCAGGTTAAGTTTTGCTTTACATGTGTTGATCGATGTGTAGTGGTGGTGAAAAACCGATCACACCCTAGTGATCTTTTATCATAGTTTAACTCATTAGATTTACTTACTTTCTTTACTTTATTTTGCACTTAGCTTAAAAACAACCAAATCAACCTTTTGATCTAAATACCGACTATTGAGTGATTAAGTGAAATTTCAACGTTTTCCATCTTGTTGGCAACAACAAGACCGTTGTCTCGAGGATTTGACCCTTAACTATACTACGATAAGACTTCCACGTATCTTAGCATACGTGGGTGGAGTTCTCTATCTAGTATAAGCAAGGCTAAATTTAAAGACTTACCATCTTTATAATTTTTAGTGGTGCACGCAATTCCACGTGAGTGGAAGCTCCATCAAAAATTGGCGCCGTTGCCGGGGACAACGGAACGTTGTAATTTTGCTTGGTACCTTTCTAGTTGGTTAGGATTTTATACTTTCTTTAATCATAACTCTATATCTTCTTGAAACTATTATATTTTTGTCATTATCTAAAGGTGTTTCTCTCTACTCAGGTAGAAATCGTGTATGCAACCTGTGCATAACCTCAGATTCTCCCCTGATCCAGAGTTTGACTCTGAGGTAGAGAGAAGCTTCCACCGCCGCATCTGACTCAATCGCCAAAGGGCCAGGCAAATGGCTGAAGATCAACGCCAGGCTGCTTTGGTAATGGAGAGGGTCAACGCTGCCATCGCCGCTCAAAGGGCACAACTCATCGCTGAAACTCGTGCCCAAATCCAAGCGGAAATTCGTGCGGAAGAGCAAGCTTGCATCAGGGATGAAACTGAGGCAGCAACCCAAGCTGCTCAGTTGGAATTAAGAAACAAACAACTGAGGGACTACGCTGTCCCAAAGAACTATGAGGATAACCACCCGGTCCGACCTCCGATCATTAATATCCCCAACTTCGAGATTCGGACCCAGTGGATCCAAATCATGCAAGGCATATCTTTCTCCGGAGGTTCTGGAGATGATTGCATGGATCATCTAAAAAGGTTTAAGGCGCTGTGTCGCCTAGTTCCACAAGCTGGTGTCGCTTATGATGTGATAATGCTTCATCTATTCCATTTCACCCTATCTGGAAGGGCCTTGAGTTGGTATAACTCACTTGACATAGAACCAATAAGAACCACCTGGGCTCCTCTTGAGGAAAAGTTCTTAGAGAAGTTCTTTCCACCCTCACTGACATATGAAATCAGAGGGCAGATCAATCATTTCTCTCAGCTGCCTAGAGAAACCCTTGCTGAGGCATGGGAGAGGTTTAAAGAACTTTTGCGTAAATGCCCCCATCATGGAATTTCCCAAAATCAACTGATAGAAACCTTCTACCGGGGAGTAAGCGATGATATTAAACAGTTCTTAGATTCTTCTTCTGGAGGAAACTTCATGAGGAAAAATTACGAGGACGCATGGAAGATTGTTACTCTCGGAGCTGAAAACCAGTCCAATTGGGGATGGTCAGTCAGTAAAGGTGTCCTCAAGGTTTTCAAAGCTGAAGAATCAATAGAGATGAAAGAAATAGCTGAAGTCCTGAAGACCATAGTTCATAAACAGAAAGCTCTAGAGACTTCTCTCAGAGAGATTGATAAGAAGAAAACTCCACCAGTCCAACAAGTCAAAGCCATCACGGGATCCTGTGAGGCTTGTCATGCTTCTGACCATCCGACCCTTTCCTGCAGTATGCTATATAATGTGATGATGGATCTGCATCCACCACCACAACCATATGAACCCACCATTGATCAGTCGGAAGAGCAACTACCAGAACAAGTTAACTCTATCCACTCCATCCCTGGGCAAGTCTACTACAACCCTAATCAGCCAAGGAATCATCCAAGGTTTTAGTATGGAAATCTTGTTGGAACTGCCAATCCTCAGCATCAAACGCAGGGAGGATCTGCTAGTAGGCTACCACCTGGGTTCCCAAACAATTTCAACCAAAATCAAGGGAATCCCAGGAGAAACTTCCCCAGGGCTAACTACCCCAAGAATCAAAATGCTGATTATCAGTATACACATCCTCCACTCCACCCACAGCTACACACCCAGCAACCTCAGCTAACGCTGCATTCGCAGCAATCGCAGCAAGGACAACAACTGATTCCTTCGAAAAATGCTCCTGCCCAACCGGAAGATGAAATATCCTTGATCAGGCAGATGTTACAATCACAGAAAACTATGCTTGCTAACCAGCAGGCTCAGCAGAAAGCAGTCGAAGCTCATCTTGCTCAGATCGTTGCACAATTAAAGCCCCCAGCAGGTACGTTTGTTGGGCAGCCTGAATCGAATCCTAAGCACGGACAAAACAGACATGAGCAGTTGAATGCCGTCACCACCAGATCTGGACGCATTTTTCATGAGACTACCAAGATTGATCTTGACAATGATGACACACCAGTTCTTATGACAAGTGAAAGTCCGCAACTAGGAATGGAAAAGCCCTCAAGAAGCACAAAGGGCAAAGATAAAGTGTCCACAGAACCTGAAGTTCTGCAATATAAACCAAGAATCTCGTACCCAGGAAGACTATGAGAAACAAAGATGGACACCAGATTCCAAAAGTTCAAAGAGGCAATGAAGAAACTATACATTGATATCCCACTCCTTGATGCTCTTTCCGAGGTGCCAGCCTGGGCGAAATACCTCAAGACCTTACTATCAAGAAAATACATCACTGAGGAGCAGGAAACTGTTAAGCTTGCTCAGACCGCTTCGGACATCATCTTAAATAAGATGCCCAAAAAGAAGAAGGACCCGGGTTCCTTCGGAATCCAATGTTGCATTGGCAACACATCTGCAAAAAAGGGATTAGCTGACCTTGGATCCAGCATATCTATTATGCCTTACTCAATGTGCAAACGTCTGGGTTTCACTGAATTGCTGCCTACAGCAATGACTATCCAATCAGCTGATTCCACTATAACCGCACCTTTGGGGATCATTGAATATATCCCGGTAAGGATAGGCAAGGATGCTTACGTACCATGCGACTTCGTTGTCATGGATATTAAAGAAGACCTGAGGTACCCAATCATTTTTGGCAGACCATTCCTCGCTACTGCCAGAGCGTTGATTGACGTTGAAGCTGGAACCATCATTCTTAGGCTTGGAAAAGAAGCAATTCAATTTCAAGTCCTTAATAGTATGAAAGGACCCAGCATCCAAGAGGAGGTTTTCCTCCTTGATGCTATTCAACAAATGTCACAGTTGGAAATCTCCGAGCCAGTTGACGAACTTGAAAATGTTCTAATCAATCTAGAGGTTGAATTCTCAGCAAATGAATTAGTTCAACAGTGTCTCCAACATCTGGAAAAGTCTAAAAAAGTGCCAAAGGCCACTTTTGAAGAACTTAAAGTTGTTACTATTCTAGAAGCCGCTGAGCAACCCAAGGCCCCCGAAATGAAGACCTTACCCTCAGGTCTTAAACATGCCTTTTTAGATGAGGACAAATTATGCCATGTCATCATCAGCTCTACTCTTACAGAAGATCAAGAAGAAAGGCTTATGGAAGAGCTGAAGAGGCATAAAAAGGTCATCGGATATAAGATAACCGACCTAACATGTATAAATCCAGCCCTGTGTATGCATAGACTTCCTATGATTGACGAATTCAAGCCCTCTAGAGAACATCAAAGAAAATTGAATCCTAATCTAAAGGAGGTAGTGCGTCTGGAGGTCCTTAAATTACTCAAAGCTGGCATGATCTATCCTATTTCTGACTCCCAGTGGGTCAGTCCCGTTCAGGTTGTTCCAAAAAAAGGAGGCACTACTGTAGTGCTAAATGACAAAAATGAACTAGTGCCTACCAGGACTGTAACTGGATGGCGAATGTGTATAGATTACAGAAAGTTGAACAAAGCCACAAAGAAAGACCACTACCCTTTACCTTTCCTTGATGAAGTCCTGGAATGCCTAGCTCATCAAAAATATTTTTGTTACCTCGACGGTTACTCTGGGTTTTACCAAATACCCATACACCCGGAGGACTAGGAAAAAACCACCTTCACATGTCCCTTTGGGACATATGCCTTTAGAAGAATGCCGTTCGGGCTATGTAACACACCCGCCACTTTCCAACGATGTATGTCTGCTATCTTCTCCGGTTTAACAGAATACGTCATGGAGGTGTTTATGGACGATTTCTCAGTATACGGAGATTCTTACGATAATTGTTTACTCAATCTAGGAAGAGTTTTACAAAGATGTGAGGACACCAACCTGATCTTGAATTGGGAAAAATGTCACTTTATGGTGACTGAAGGTGTGGTCCTAGGACATCGAGTAAGTGAAAAAGGGATTGAAGTGGATAAAGCAAAGGTTGATGTCATCTCAAAGCTAACTCCACCTAAAGACATCAGAGGAGTCAGGGCATTCCTTGGTCATGCAGGATTCTACAGAAGATTTATAAAAGATTTTTCAAAGATAGCAAAGCCAATGACTCACCTGCTGACCAAAGAAGCAGATTTTATATTTGACCAAGAATGCATTAATAGCTTCACAACTCTGAAGAATGCCCTTATCTCTGCCCCTATTCTAAGAACTCCTGACTGGTCGCAGCTGTTTGAAATTATGTGTGACGCTAGCGATTATGCTGTAGGGGCAGTCCTTGGACAAAGGATCGAAAAAAAGCCTTATGTCATATATTACGCCTCCAAGATGCTTGATGAGGCACAAAAGAACTATACTACCACCGAAAAAGAGTTCGTGGCAGTTATTTATGCTTTTGAAAAATTTCGATCTTACCTAATAGGGTCAAAAGTCATAGTATATACTGACCATTCTGCTATACGATACTTGATCCAAAAACAAGATGCTAAACCCCGACTTATCAGATGGGTATTAATGCTTCAGGAGTTTGATTTAGAGATTAAAGACAAAAGTGGGGTTGAAAATGTCGTCGCAGATCACCTCAGTCGTATTGAAGCTAAAGACACCAATAACATACCCATTCAAGACTCTTTACCAGATGATCAACTAATGAAGATTACTACTGGATTTCCTTGGTATGCTGATATTGTGAATTATTTGGCAACAGGAATCATCCATTCATCTGCATCATCCCATGAAAAAAAGAAATTCCTTCATGACGCTAAGCAGTATTTCTGGGACGAGCCCTACCTATTCCGCTTATGTGCTGATGGACTTTTTCGTCGATGCATCCCAAAAACAGAAATCATCCTAGTTTTAGAGCACTGTCACTCAGGCCCTACTGGGGGGCACATGATCTCTAAGAAAACCGCTCTTAAAATTCTTCAATCTGGTTTTTACTGGCCAACCATCGCAAAGGATGCACATGATTATGTGCGATCATGTGACTAATGCCAACTATCTGGAGGAATAACCAAACGAAACGAAATGCCATTGACTATGTGGCAAGAAGTCGAACTCTTTGATGTTTGGGGAGGAGATTACATGGGTCCTTTCTCCCCATCTTACGGATTCACGTACATTCTAGTTGTTGTGGATTACATTTTGAAATGGGTAGAAGCTCTACCAACCACTTCTTGTGATTCCAAACCAGTCATCAAAATGTTTAAAGAAATAATATTCCCCAGATTTGGCGTTCCAAGAACAATAATATCCGATGGCGGATCTCATTTTCTTGAGCGGAGTTTCGAAGCTCTATTAAGAAAATATGGAGTCAACCATAAAGTTTCCACACCCTATCACCCACAGACTTGTGGACAAGTTGAAGTATCCAACAGGCAACTCAAAGCCATTTTGGAAAAAATTGTTAATAGGCACCGCACATACTGGTCTACCAGACTTCCTGATGCCCTATGGGCCTATCGCACAGCTTTCTAAACACCAATTGGAACAACACCGTTTCGATTGGTGTATGGGAAGTCGTGTCATCTACCAGTCAAATTAGAGCATAAAGCTTGGTGGGCTATCAAGCAATTGAACTTTGACCTTAAAAGAGCCGGTGAATCTAGACAACTTCAATTACAAGAATTGGAAGAGCTGCGAATGATAGCATACCAAAATGCCAGAATTTACAAAGAACAAACCAAAATGTGGCATGATGGCCACATAAAAAGAAAGGATATAATCGTCGGAGATAAGGTTCTCCTATTTAATTCCAGACTCAAATTATTTCCTGGAAAACTGCGCACAAAATGGTCGGGGCCTTTCACAATCAAACATATTTACCTGACAGGAGCAGTCATTATCCTTGATGATAACGGGGGAGAAAGAACCGTCAACGGTCATAGATTAAAGAAATACTACACTCCAGCAGACAAATTTCCAAGACAAACTATAGAGAACCAAGATCCTATAATATCAGCATAGCCAGAGCAGAATTTCGTCGAGCCAGCGACGTTAAATCCAGGCGCTACTTGGGAGGCAACCCAAGATCTGAGTATCATCATCTTTCGTTTGTCCTTATTTTCATCTTCTTCTTTTTTTCCTGAAAATATAAAAAATCCACATAAACAAAATAAACATAAAAATAAAAAACATCAAAAACCTAGACCTCCCCAAACGGTCTCGCACCCGTTTGGAGTTCAAACGGTCTCGCACCCGTTTGGAGTTCAAACGGTCTCGCATCCGTTTGGAGTTCAAACAGTCTCGCACCTGTTTGGAGTTCAAACGGTCTCGCACCCGTTTTGAGTTCAAATGGTCTCAAACCCATATGACTTCAGGAATTTGTAAGGACGCCCTCCAAATCCTATAAATAACACCCCGTACCCTCCTTTCTCTCTTCTAGAATCCCATTTTCTCGCTTTCACTGTTCCACTCCTGTTTCGCTCCTGTTCTCATCTTTCCCGTATGCCTCTGACTCCCACCGTCGTTCTCGCCTCCGACTGAAGCTTCGCCACCGTCTACACGCAGCTCTGTTCCTTTGCTCGCGCATCGCCGCTTGCTTCCAGATCTTCTTCTTCCACCGTCTCCACAGGTAGAGCAACGCCACCGTCTCCACCTTTGGCTTTCGCAGTTCTCGCTACCGCCGTCGCCGTCACCACTGCCGATGAGCGTACTTTGGCCTCCCTCCCGCCATCCCTCGCCGCCAAACGGCCCGGCTCTTCGCCTTCCCAACGGTCTCCAAACCGTTTGGTGCCAAACGGGTGTTCAACCCATTTGGACGTAGGACCGTTTGGCCCCAAACGGTCTCCAAACCGTTCGGTGCCAAACGGGTGTTCAACCCGTTTGGACGCAGGATCGTTTGGCCCCAAACGGTCTCCAAACCGTTTGGATGCAGGACCGTTTGGCCCCAAACGGTCTCCAAACCGTTTGGTGCCAAACGGGTGTTCAACCCGTTTGGACGCAGGACCGTTTGGCCCCAAATGGTCTCCAAACCGTTTGGTGCCAAACGGGTGTTCAACCCGTTTGGACGCAGGACCGTTTGGCCCCAAACGGTCTCCAAACCATTTTGTGCCAAACGGATCTTCAACCCGTTTGGATTCAACCAAACCTCAATAATACTGCTCTATTCTAATAAACTTGTTTAACTATAAATTTCAGAACTCCAACTCTTATTTTTCTTGACAGAAATTTCAGAATGGCCTCACCTGCAAAGCAACCAACAGGAACAATCGACGATTCCTTTTGGACAAAAGTGGAATTAATAGCTGAACGAGCAAAGCTTCAACAAATAGTTGACCACTATAAAAAGACTGGACAGGTCCCAGCAGAGGTGGACCTGATCGATGTCATGCATGATATAAAACACATCAACCACTGCTTAGATGAAGAACCTTCTGAAGAGGAAGTTGAAGAAATCTCATCCGACGAATCCTTAGAATATGAGCCTTCACCGGAGGCAGACTCCCCTACCAAACAGTCCATGGGGAAAAGGAAGGCCCAAGCAACCACTTCAGCACCACAACCAAAGAAGAAGGCAAGGAAGCAGGTTCGCCCGGCCACAGCAAGGGAACAGATCCTGGCAAGTTTCATCCCACCATCCTCCATCCAACCAACCACCACCATCACCACCACCCCTACCACCATTAGCGTTCCTATTCCCCCCCCATCACCACCACCGCACCACCACCAGGAAATCTTTACATCCATACCCTCCCATCCATTAAACAAACTCTAAAACCGACGAAGTACGTTTTCCCAAGCATACTTATGAAGATGGGGATCTACAATAGAATCCTCACTTTGCTTGACAATTCCAATCTCTCTCGACTTTGCTTTGTCACCGAATCTTCATACGTCGAGCCTACAACGGAGTTCTTCACCTTTTTCACTAAAGAAGCAGTGGATACCTTGGATAAAGCACAGGACGGTGGTGACCATAGAATATCCACCAGAATCTTCAACAACAAAGTGGTTATAACTGAAAATATGTTGAATGAAATCTTTATAGATAACCAAGAGCAACTGAAGAAAGCCAAGGTTGTTAGCACAGACAACCCCAAGTTCAACAAACACAACTTCTGGAAATCTTTAACGGGGCTACCAGTTTATGATGCAAAAACATGTAAAGCATCAAACATTCAATCGGGTCTAGTACGCACACTTCACAAAATCCTTGCTGGCGCACTCTTCCCCAGGTCAGAAGGAGGAAATGTAATCCTATCAGACCTCTTTGTTATCTGGTCCATCCTAAATGGGTTACCAGTCAACATTGGACGTCTTATAATTCAAAAACTATCAGCTTACGCCCTGGGGAAAAAATATGCATGGGTGGTCTTATCACATCAATTATCAAATACCTTAAGATGGATAGACTTCTACCCAAATGCAAACAAATAAAGGGCGACATCCTTACAAATGAGAAAATGTTAAAGAACTCCTTCATTATAAAAGAAAAGGATGGCAAGCTACACTACGTCTTCTGCCCTACAGCAAAATCATTCAAAACACTGCTCCCACTACCAGATCTTGCTGATTATGACAAAGACAAGCTCTTATTCTCCGATGACGAGATCAAAAAACTCATGTCTCCGGTCACAATCGCCGCCAAGAAAGCAACAGTGGGACATACAGAGCTTAGTATAACCGCCTCGGCAGTAAAACCAACAAAAATTCATGTAAAACGACCTTCTAGAAGGCTTTTGAAGGAACAAGAGCTGTCGGGGACACCAACATCCAAACCCCACCCCGAAACAGAAACCACCCTCCCAGAGGAACAAATAACAACATCATCACTAGACTCTTTCATCATGAGTCTAAATGTAGATCTCGATACCACCACTCCACCATCCACCATCCCAACAACCACCACCCCACCATCTTCCATCCCAACAACCACCACCCCACCATCCTCCATTTTTCCACAATCAACCACTCTCCCACCTTTTTCCACATCACCCTTCTTCCCTTCGGGCATCCCATTTTCCGTTACAATGCCAGAATTCACTTCTTTCACCTCAACCGACTTTCCATCAACATTACCGGACTCACTTTTCTCTCCGGGTATATCACCACCCTTCTCATCCACCGCCGCCCCGACACCGCTAGTGACCCCTTCCACAGTCACCACGCAGTTTGCGGGACCATCAACAGTGTCCTTTCCGCATGACACTACCACCACCATTCCACCCCAACCCCAGCCACCCCACCCTTCTCTTACTGGGGTCCCTTTCACTAATGTCGATGAGGAATTCAGACGACAATTTGGCACCATCCGAAACCTCCTCACCGACCCCTCTAACATATTAAATTCCATTTTTTCTTGTGTGCAAGGTTTAACAAAGCAGGTCGCCAGGATCGATGAGCATAACCGCGCCATGCCAAGCATCCTCTAAGAAATCCAGCAACGACAAGATTTAGTGGCTAAGCAAGTTGATCACGTCAACAGCCACTACAAAACCTTGCTCGAGCTAGTCCTTGGAGTCCAAAGCCAGCACAAGGCAATGGCAAACCAAGTCGAGAGGATCTCAACGCAGACTTTACCTCTGCCTGAGACCCTCCGCGAGCTCAAGCAGCAACAACAAGCTTTCAGCACGCGCTTGGACTACATCAACATCACCCTCACACAGCTACACAATCGCCAAGAGGAGCCCTCAAACAATGAGCTTAATCAACTAAGAGCTCAAGTAACTGACCTCACCGCACGACTCCTTTCAGCTGAAGTACGTTATTCTGATTTAAAAGAAACCCACGACGCACTGCTCGAAACACACGAGCACGTGCAAGTGGCATACGACGAGCTTCAATCCATCCATCGTCAGTGCAAAAAGAAAGCACAAAAGAAAACAACTGATAAATCAACGGCTGATGCAGACTAGGAAGATGAAGATTCTGATTCTTCGGCTGACTCCAACAACAGTACCTCCTCAAGTGATGATTCTGATAAACCAGATGATGCTGGGGAGGGTCCCAGCCAAGGAACAGAACCCAAACAACAGCAGGATCACCATGACGGTGATAAAGATCCCAAATCCTCTGCTCATAATGAGCACGTCACAATATCTTATGGGGACTAGTTCCTAAACTATTCCGCCTTGGGATCTTTGGGGGAGGCTGCGAAAGAAGTAGCTTTTACCAAGTTCGAACAATGCATTCTGGGAGCCAGCACCAGCCTCCATGTCTCAGCATCTCAACATCTCCCTACCCCTGAACCCTCGATACCTTGTCCCCCAGATCATGAAGAACCAGAACGAGTATGTCTAGACACTGACGAAGAGCTAGATACCCCTTCCGATTCTGACAATGATGAAGATCTGCAACATTACACGAACGATCTTGTGCAGCTTTCTGCCCCCAACCCATAAGTGTTACCTCCCCCGCCACCTGTACCTCACAAAATGCACGATTTAGACATGGCGGCCATCTCTACCCTAGACGCACAGGATATCTTAATCCTCAACACTATAATAGATGATGCCAAAGAAGGGGGGATGTCATATACCAGAACATGAAGACTAAGCGCAACTTGACACGTGAAGATTTTCGTTCCATACTTCGATTCCAGTCAACAGTGAAGATGGCAATCTTCTGTACTCTCCTTGCCAACTCTATCGAGATCTACAGAAGCTCCAAGCGACATCAACCAGTTATCAACGCCTCACCCGCTCTGAAATAATGCTTACTGTACAAAGAACTATAGCACAAATCCATTAAGAGGTTGCACAGGGGGTCGCAAGAAAAGCTAGATATATAACCGTGCCTTTCCAAGTTTCTAGTCACTGGTTGCTTATGATTGTGGACACTGTCACCCGCGACGCCAAGGTGTACAATTTATGCGCCAGTGATCTAAGAGCCGGTATAATTAACTTCGTTGGAATTGAAGCCGGGGAGACAAGATGCATCCCTTTCCGGCTTCTTAAACTCATCTGGGCCGCATGCCCGTCCCTCCGCCAGGGTTGGAGCCAACCTTGGTTCCGGATAATCAACCCACAAGTCCAAGCTACTGAAGGCTCCGGGGACAGCGCTTTTTACGTCATTCGACACATATTAGCGCTAAATCAACAAGTCCCCTTCACAGACCTCATCAACGAAGATTTTCACTCTCTGCGAGGGCGTTATGCCATGGAACTCATCTGTGATAGACGGTTCTTTAACGATCCTACAATGGCACCAGATGACATCCCTCGCTACCTTTTTTCGGCAATCCAACGTCCGCAGAAGAAACCTTACAGACAAACTTTAGCGGAGTTGGAGAAAGCAAAACAACCAGCCACGGTCCTCGAGACCAGTCAATGGGACCCTTACAACTTTGACCTGGCTCCTGACAAGGGTGTCATAGAGTTATTAACTGGGGCACCCATCAAGAGATCCCCATCACAAATGGTGCCCCTATATGCCATTGAACCAACTTTTCCTAATTTTGATCTTGAGGTTTGCAAGACTCTCTCTGACAATGAGCTTCGGCCTATCATGTCAAGACTACATGCCGAAAAAGAGGATCTTGTCTTTCTAGATGGAGACATTTTGGTTATGGCAGATAACCTCCGAGCCACCGTACAAATCAAAGGTTCTATGTCCGTAAGTGTGATGACCGCTTATCAATACTTACTCGGCCGGAATCATCACATGGTCTACATGGCGTCTGCTTACATGAAGGACGATCTCTTAGGTTTGAAGAATTTCGGAACACCGGCAGCACTCATATCTTACCTCCAACACACAATTCCGAAATTCATCATGCTTCCTTTCCTTCATCAAGAGCATTGGATGCTACTGGAAACCAACCTGCACGACGGAACAGTAACAATTTATAACAGTTCCGACAGTCAGTATGATCCAGACCAGAACGAGTATACTACGGCACTAAGGACGCCAACGGAGGAAGTAGCAAAGGAGTGTGCTGACAAACTACACGATCTCTTAAGCCAGCACACACGGGCTTATGGTAAAGAACACTTCAAACCCCCAACTTTCAGCCACAAGTGCCCCCAACAAATTTGTGAATCCAATGACTGCGGCTTCCACGCCCTCTTCTAGATGTACACCATCGTGGCCCTTCACAAACCAGTAGAGGACATGACAGCCGTGGATTACCACGCTCTCCGTGGAAAGTTCGCAGCCAATCTACTCAGAACTCATGGGGCAAATAAAGGACATACAGAAGCCTAACTACCCTTGTCAATACACTTCTCAACCTATCACTCTGACACTCTGAGGACAGAGTGAAGGATAAGTTAGGGGGGAGTACATTTGACAAGGACGAGGTACACTTTTCCCTCTACTCTCTCTTTCTTTCATACTTTTTTCCCCTGAACAAAACTCGCTTTTCTTTTCCTTTTATCTTTACATTTAGCCTTTCTTTTTAGTATTATCCCAGTTAAAATAAATCTTGTGCATAATAAATAACACTCCTTTTTGAAAGGACATCCTCAGCTATCTTAGAATCCAATTTTTCTTCAAAAGGCAATAATAAGATTAGCATATAGGCATGTAATGGCGAATTAATAAATCACCTTCACTTTTGGTTTTTATGATTTTGTTTCACTTCTATATTTGACTCTCCACAGGTCAATATCAAGGCAGAAATAAGCCGAGCTCTCAAGGACGAGAGGGGTATCAAGCAACTTCCGAATTAAGAAGTCTTGCAAGAGGACCACACAATAAGTGCATGTTGAAAAACTCTAAGAACAACTTTTCTCTCTTCAAATAAAAGAGGCTTGGCCGCCCAAAATAAATTCCAAAATAACCCCCAAATCCCAAGCCTGTGAGTTTTTTGAATAAAATTCGGAGTGTTGAATAAAAACATGAGAGTTGTGCCATGCATAGGGACTTATTAGAAGAGCCAATAAAGGTCTCACCCGGCCGGTACATTCAGCTGCCCTCATGAAGGCAGATGTGTCGTGCCCGGTAGTGGGATCCTAAGGTCTCCAAATATAAGAAAAGGTTGATAAAGAGCTCACTCGGCCGGTACATTCAGCTACCCTCATGAAGGCAAATGTGTCGTGCCTGGTAGTGAGTCTCTACAAGCATAGATAAGCCCTCTCCCACAAAAAGGGAGAGTTACACTTTAAGCCTTTAGCCAACCCTCATACCCACTCTAGTTACCGATAGGTTCTTCAGAGAGGTATAAAGCTGATTAGAGTCAACAACATGCACAAAATAAAAGTGGTCCCAATGCAAGCTACGAGATACAGAAGGAACTTGAGACCCATGCATCCCTCAAAAACCTGAAAGAGTCAAGGCAAGCAATAAGATCCGATATGATTTGAGGAGAACTCAGGTTGAGAATTGAAACAAGAGTATGGAAACCCTAACTAAATAAAATCGCCTCGCCACTGCATGCCTTGGCTCTATCTAACTTGAGGAAAAGCTAGACTCTAAGTTGGGGGGTGATAACCTCTCACTTTGTGATGTTATTTTATTGGTTTTCCCTTGTTTTTCATACCCTTTCTTAGATAAAATAGATAGAATCATTAACTCTTTACCTTATTGCTGACACATCAATAGATTAACTTTCCTCTTCTTTATCCTTGCAGAAAAATACAAAAAAAAGAAATTACAAGACCATTCAAGCCCAAACGGTCCCAAGACCGTTCAACGCCCAAACGGGTTCAGCAACCAAACGGGTTCAGTGCCAAAATGGGTTCAGCGCCCAAACGAGTTCAGCACCCAAACGGGTTCAGCGCCCAAACGGGTTCAGCAACCAAACGGGTTCAGTGCCCAAACGGGTTCAGTGCCCAAACGGGTTCAGCAACCAAACGGGTTCAGCGCCCAAACGGGTTCAGCGCCCAAACAGGTTCAGCACCCAAACGGGTTCAGCGCCCAAATGGGTTCAGCAACCAAACGGGTTCAGTGCCCAAACGAGTTCAGCTCCCAAACGGGTTCAGCAACCAAACGGGTTCAAGACCATTTGGACTCCACTTAAACCTATAAATATGACCCAAAGGGGTCCTCAGAAGAAAAAAAGAAGGCTCAGACGCCCAAAGGCTGCCTCAATCGTTCCAGAGCTCTTGCTACTTCCACCCTCCACCCTGGGGCTGCCGGTCTGAGACCCATACCCCATCTTGAAGCTGCTTTCTCCTTCTTCGCCAAAGAAGGTAGGAAGGGAAGATCTCACCATCGTGCAACCTTTGAAGAGTGGTGGATCGTTGCTCTCTCTCCAAGGGGTTGACCTTCCAATCTCCTTCATGGGGATGATGCTCTCTCTCTCTCTTCCTGCCTCCTTCTTTGTCCTAGTCATGAGCGAGTAGTCTCTCTCACTAGGGTGCGGGGAGTAGCCCCGCTACCCATGCTTTCATAACATGTAAATGTAATCCTTAGGTTGTAATATAGAGTTCTTATCTTTGTCAGTTTGACATCAAACGATTAATGAATGCATGTTGCTTGATCTCCAACTTGTGTTATCTTTTATCTCTTAGTATGAATTGTCTACGTTTGTACTATTAGATTCGAAACTCGTTTGTATGTTGGTTCTTGGTGCATGTATTCACCATGCATCTGTTTCGGTATCCAGAAGTGTATCTCAAGAAGTGGAGTAAACTCACTATCATCCGTTGCACTTTCATACTATGAAATGGAATCAGTTGATGTATGAAAGTGCAACCTTGATAAGTCGAGGAACACGCTTTGCAAGGGAAATGATGCAAAGTAATGTGACCATTTGCTCGGGAATGGCTGGCGTTGCAACATTCCCGTACTTCTCGTAGTTAGTTCTCCGAAAGGAAGCTAAGTCTACAAGGATACTAACTGACTGGACTCTTTTTGCAGGTTAAGTTTTGCTTTACATGTGTTGATCGATGTGTAGTGGTGGTGAAAAACCGATCACACCCTAGTAATCTTTTATCATAGTTTAACTCATTATATTTACTTGCTTTCTTTACTTTATTTTGCACTTAGCTTAAAAACAACCAAATCAACCTTTTGATCTAAATACCGACTATTGAGTGATTAAGTGAAATTTCAATGTTTTCCATCTTGTTGGCAACAACAAGACCGTTGTCTCGAGGATTCGACCCTTAACAATACTACGATAAGATTTCCACATATCTTAGCATACGTGGGTGGAGTTCTCTATCTAGTATAAGCAAGGCTAAACTTAAAGACTTACCATCTTTAGGATTTTTAGTGGTGCATGCAATTCCACGTGAGTGGAAGCTCCATCATTAAGTCATTATAAAAATATGGGAAATGTATAACTCTCAAGTCAACATTCTCCCCCTTTTTGACAATGACAAACCATTCCTCAATCATATTGAAATTGATATTTGAAGTTATACCTTTGCCTTGTGAATTGAAAGGGGATATAAGATTTGAACAATGTGAATTTCTCCCCCTCAATCTATGCTTACTCTAACCAGCATAGTTAGTCTATCTACACAAAGCAACATGACATATATATACTATATGGTCCTTTATCAAGTCACATGATAAAGCATATAATGAACAAGAAAAGGATCACATAGGAAATTAAAAAAATATGGTTGAGCTTCAAAAATCATTGAAATTCTCTTCCCCTTTTGACATTATCAAAAAGGAAGGGGGGTATTAAGATCACAGAATCAGGTCTTCTCCAAGCACAACCAAGCATACATGCACAACATGCAATCTCCAAGCATACACCAAACAGAGATGAGAGAAACAAAAAATCTAAGTCATAATCAAAATATGGTCAAACATGGCACCAACTCATGAGATATAGTAAATCAAAGAGTAAGTGTTCAAAGGATTAAGATTACAACCCAAAAAGCAAGTTCTCATAAAACAACTTACAAGCCAAGACAATGAAAGATGATAAAATAGTATAGCTCAGAACATGTGCCCAGATGTTTCTAATACAAATAGCCTAGAAGGATATATATGATCAACAACTAGACTAAAAACTACAACAACTAAACATCTAGGTCATCTATGTCTACATCATCAACAGTTTCATCAACATTAGGCTCATTGTCATCATCTCTGTATGAAGGTGCAGCAGAGGTAGCAACATCCTCATCAGTAGAGTCACCAGCAGAGCCACCATCAGAAGCATCACCATCATCATCATCCTCCTCATCAGCAGCAACCTCCTCATCAACAACAGCCTCCTCATCAGCATGGCTTGGCATCTCTTCATCAGCAAGAGAACCAAAACCTCGACCGGGCCAACATGCATTTTGCTCATCCCAAGACATACAAAGAGCATGGAGCTCATTGTCATGTGGGAAGGAAGGAGCATAACTGTCAAGGCTAGCAAGTAGAGTGGCCAAGGGACCAAGTGGCAGAGGCAGCACACCAGGGGTAGAATCACCAGCAACAGAGGGTGTAGCAGTGGAAGATGCAGGTGGAGGGGCAGGTTAAAAGTAATCATATGAATAGGATGCATAGTCACCTCCTGGGTAAGGCTGGTAGGCAGGGTAGGGGTGTGCACATGACATGTTCATGTTAGACATGATGGAACATAGGTCCTGATGTTGGTGCTCCTGAACCTGAAGGTTGTATGCTTGTTGATGCATCATGTAGCCCATAAGGGTTTCATTAGATACATGGAACGAGGAACAAGCTAGGTCGAGTAGGCTGAGGTGGTGGAGGTGCTTGGGTAGAGGTAGAGGTAGAGGTAGAGGTAGATGTAGAGGTATAGGCACTAGGGGTGATAGATGATAGGATAGGAACGGACTTCTGAAGAGTGGTCTCACTTATGCAAACTCCTTTCTGAGTAGGTTTGTAGTGAAGGTTGTGGAAAAGAGATTTGCCAGTGGCAAGCTGGAATATACCATAAATCAGGTTGGGTAGGGTGGGTGGGTGCCACGGGTGTTCTTTCCTGAGTCAAAGCAGGTCATATGATGGAGAACATATCTTGACCATTTGACTCACGATCTCTCTTGATTTGTAATTCAATACACAAATCAAGAGGCTCCGTCAGGTTAGCTATATGTTGTGTAGTGTCAACTATTTTTACAGAAGGTGGTGAGATGATATCTTGAGCAGTCACACATTTTGGGCCTTTTATGCAAATGAAGATGTTCTTTAAGAGACAATACATGATCACCGTAGTGTTTTCTACAATCTTAGTTTGATTCTTCTTTGGGTGAATATTACATTTAACAACTAGGACAAGGATGCATCTCTTGAGGTCTAAGGCAGAGGAGGGAAGGGTGCACTTCTTCCTATATGGTAATTGAGGATTCTTCAAGAACTTATGAATATCAGGGAGAGTGATATTATATTGCTTGTAGAAGGCCTCAGTCTAAACTAAGTCAAAATAGTCTGGGTAGCCCTTACGCTAGGTGTAAGTCACTTCGGTACCCGAAAATAAGATGTTCATGGTATCCTTAGAGACTTGAAATTTCTTCCCGACTATCATAGAGGTGAGGACTACTTGAGTATTAGGCGGGGGTGTGAGGGTGTCATAATTCCAACACAAGTTACAGTACAATTTATGAGCCACTTTTGTGCTTGTGATGGAATTGTTATAGCATACGCGTTCAACACCCAAGGCAGAGAGATGGTGATCATAAAGCAACTCCGCTACTTGATCTATGACCTCTTGTTTTCATGGTCTAGGCTCAAATAGGACACAAAAAGGGAAAGGGTTTCTAGGAAGGATCTCCTTATACCTATTTAGAGCCTCATTTGATACAAATAAAGTGTCATCAAATGGAATCAAGTGGGAGGTGGATGAAGATGAAGGTGCATTAGTTGGGGTGGCCCTCTTCCTTCTATTAGATGTCATAGAGATGAAAAGGAGAGGAAAGAGAGATAAAAAGCTAAGAGTCACCACCAAAGCTCATCCACAGACCTAGGTTAATAATGGGGAAGGTCAAGTGAGGTCAAGCTAGGGCTAGGAAGAGGAAGGTCAGGGCTAGGGTTGAGAGCTAAGGGGAGCTGGAGATCAGATCAGTCGACTTTTCTCTCGTTGAGTGGGAGAATAGTCGGTAGAACCCATCTTGAGTTTGCTCTAGCCCAGCCATTGGTCAAGTTCTGTGAACTCAGAAAATCGCCCGATATGCTCTTTTAAAAAGATCTCGGCCTCCGATCGGTCAAGTTGGCAACTCGACCTATGGTCAACCTGACCTAAAAATAGAAATCCTAGTTTTTAGCCATTAGAGTGCTAATTAAATTTATTTTTCAAGTCCATTATGTATTTTGAACATACTTGGGCACCTATCACTCATCACTGGGTACTATTTTGTGGTAAAACATGCATTTACAAAAAAATACCCAAAAAACAAGAGAAAACAAGGCAAAATGAACATGAAAAGCTGATTTTTAGCATATTATCAAGAAATGGTGATCAAAACATAGGCAAAACATATAGGATAGATGAAAACTAGCTAGAAGGCATATCAGATTCATTCCAAGTAGTTATGAGCAGTTTAGATCTAATAAAGTTAAATTGCTCTCTAGCTAGGGGTTTAGTGAAAATGCCCGCCAACTGATTTTTTGTGTCCACATGCATGATATAAATATCCTTATTGGCAATCTGATCACGGATAAAGTAATGGCGAACCTCTATATGTTTAGCTCTACTATGCATGATAGGATTATATGACAAGTTAATTGCACTAGTATTATCACAACAGATAGGAGAAGCATCAAAATGAATGTTAAAGTCTTGGAGCATTTGATGGATCCATAGGACCTAGGCATAACAAATCTCAGCTACAATGTATTTAGCCTCAGTGGTTGGTAATGCCACTGTGCTATATTTCTTAGAGAACCAAGACACCAAGCATGGTCCTAGGAGGAAACAAGTGCCACTTGTACATTTTCTATCAATCAAGTACCCTGCATAATATGCATCACTATAAGTAGTAAGAGTAAAGTCCCTTGGCTTGGGATACCATAGTCTAAAGTTTTGGGTTTTTACTAACTTATAATCCTCATAATAGCTATAAGATGTGATTTCTTAGGATTTGATTGAAAATGAGTACACAAGCCAACACTAAACATTATATCAGGTCTAGAGGCAATTAAGTAAAGTAAACTTCCAATCATACATCTATAGAGCTTCTCATCTACCTTATCACCTTCTTCATCTTTATCAAGTTTGGTTGTGTTTGACATGGGTGTGTCCATCGGCTTGGTGTTCTCCATCCCAAAGCATTTGAGTAGTTCACTTGTATACTTGCCTTGGTTGATGAAGTTCCCATCTTTTGTTTGCTTGATTTGAAAGTCGAGGAAGAATGTGAGCTCACCCATCATACTCATTTTGAATTCACTCTGCATAAGATCACTAAATTCTTTGAAAAGATCATGGTTAGTTCCTCCAAAAATGATATCATCAACATATATTTGTATGATGCAAAAATTGTTAGAAGTGTGCTTTAGAAATAAGGTAGAATACACTTTGCCCATGATATACCCATGATCTAACAAAAAGTTCATTAATTTCTCATACCAAGCTCTAGGTGCTTGTTTGAGTCCATAGAGGGCTTTTTGCAACAAATAAACATGGTTAGGTAAACTATCATGTTCAAAACCTGGAGGTTGTGTAACATACACTTCCTCCTCAATTGTACCATTCACAAACACACTATTAACATCCATTTGATATAGAAGAAAGTTTTTATAACTAGCAAAGGCAAGCAACATACGAATGGACTCAAGTCTAGCTACAGGTGCATATGTTTCATCAAAATCTATACCTTCCTGATGATTATAGCCTTGAGACACTAACCTTGCTTTGTTCCTTACCTCTTTACCGCTTTCATTAAGCTTGTTACGTTATACCCATTTGGTGTCAATGATCTTTCTACCACTTGGTCTTGGCACTAGGGTTCAAACTTTGTTCTTTTCAAATTGCTCCAACTCTTCTTGCATGGCTAGGATCCACTTGTCATCCCCAAGAGCTTCCTTGATGTTCTTAGGCTCGAGTTGTGAGATAAAGGCGTTGTTGACTTGTTCTTTGTTGAATGCAGCCCACATCTTCACTCTTTCAAATGGATCACCTAAAATCAGCTCCTTTGGATAATTCTTTGCAAACTTGGGGGTTGGATCCTTCTTATCTTCATCTTTCTTTTCTTCTTGAGTGACCACCTCTTTTCCCTTTTGGATGATGTTGAGCTCTTTTAGAATAGGAATTACTTCACTTGCAGTATCATCATTTAGAACGATATCTTTGAGAATAGAGGGGTTAGTCTCAATAAAATTAACATTTATGGATTTTCTATTTTAGCAAGATCAACATTAAATAATCTATAAGCCTTGCTAGTAGTGCTATAGACAAGAAAGAAAGCCTTGTAGGATTTCATATCAAACTTGTGGAGAGAATCTTTCGTATTCAAAACAAAATAAGGACATCTGAAAACATGGAAATACTCGATAGAAGGCTTCCTACCACGCCATAGCTCATAGGGGGTTTTCTTCAAAGAAGGATGTGTAAAAACCTGGTTTTGCACAAAACATGAGGTACTAACAGCTTCAGCCCAAAACTTCTTTGGAGTATCATACTCTAGAAGAATGGTCCTAGCCATCTCCTATAATGACCTATTATTCCTCTCTACAACCCCATTTTGTTGAGGTGTTCGAGGTGAAGAGAATTTGTGTGCATAACCAAATTCTTGACAAAAACGTTCAAAAAGCTCATTTTCAAACCCCCCCCTCATGATCACTACGGATGGAAGCTATGTGGCAAGAAGCTTCATTCTCAACTTGTTTACAAAAGCTTGAGAAAACATCAAGTGTATCATTTTTATAAATGGGGAAGAAGGTCCAAGTATATCTAAAGAAATCATCAACAATAACAAGGCAATACTTGGACCACGAAGCGATTGAGTTCTCATTGGTTCAAATAGATCAATGTGAAGAAGCTCAAGAGCTCTCTTGGTATGAAGGACTCCTTTGGATTTAAAGGAGGACTTGGTTTGCTTTCCTTGGGTACAAGGTTGGCATTCCTTTGGGAAGTTCCTTGACTAAGTCATTTTTTCTCAACTTCTTCAACTGATGCATATTTACATGACCAAGCCGACGGTGCCAAAGAGAAATATCATTCAAGTTGACTACTAGGCATCTACCAACAACAGGCTTAATAGAGTCAATAATAATAACATAAAGATGAGCACTTCTAGTTCCCTTATATATAACTTGGTAGGTGAGGGAATCTAGAATCAAGCATTCAAAGGAAGTAAATAACACAAGGTAACCATTTTCACATAATTGACTCACACTAATTAAATTGTGATGTAGGCCATCCATAAAAAGAACATTCTTGATACACAAAGATTCACCTAAACCACCCTCACCTTCTACTTTACCTTTATTATTGTCCCCAAAGGTGGCCAAACCTCCTTTCTTTTTGGTGAAGTTGTTGAAATGGCTTAGTACAGCCACTATCAACAATCCATCTTCCTTTTTCCTACAAGAAAGGAGAATGTTGGTTCCCAAATCAAACTTTGGGATTCAGAGTTAGCTTGGGGACCCATTTCATCTTTGGGTTGGTCCCCTTAGGCTTTTAAGGACAATAAGTAGAGTAATGATCATCACACTTGCAATAAGAACAAACCATAGGATTCTTAGTACCGAAAGACTCTCCTACAAAGAAAGAGGTCTCCTTGATTTTTTCCTTACCTTTGGATTTATTCTTGCCTTTGATGCTCCCCCTACAAATCCCAAACCACTAGTACCACTTTGTTTGGTAGAATAGTCAAGGATTTTATTTAGGGAGTTTTTCTCTTTGAGGAATTTCTGTATAGATGCTCTTAATCTATGATTATCATCATTTAGAGAAATAATAGTAGAAGATATTCTAGCAATGTTGTAACACTGAGGTTCACTGCCTAAGGCTCTAGTAGAGTTTCAGGAATGACGACTGGCCCCACAGACCACCACTAGCATTAACTATGCATTTTTTCCTCACTCATGCACAAACTGGGGTCAACTTCATGATTGGTCACCCATCCTAGTACTACTCCAAGCTGAGCATGCTTAACTATGGAGTTCTTTAGTGATGGGCTCCCGAAAAAGGAGGTGCACCTTGGTGATATGGATAGTCCAATCATTCCTTTTAAGATCATGTTATCTGAGGCCTCAAATCCTGGGACGTTACAATCTCCCCTACTTGGACTCTTGACGTCCTCATCAAGGCTCAACTATATGGCCTCATAATATTGCCCCATTTCAGTGCAGACCTAGAATGTCCCATGGACATTCAGTTTCTGATCACAGAATACCAGCACAAGGGTGGCTACATCACTGTAGATAGCCCTTTCCAACATTCCTGGACTGCACGTCTCAAGACTGGTGTGCCACATTCCCATAAGGGCCCCACCTACTAGAGGGGTTTTGGCTCTGATACCATTTGTAACACCAGGGTCCACTGCCCAAGGCTCTAGTAGGGTTTCAAGAATGACGACTGGACCCACAGACCACCACTAGCCTTAACTACGTGCTTTTTCCTCACTCACATGCAAGTCGGGGTCAACTTCCAGATTCGTCACCCATCCTAGTACTACTCCAAGCTGAGCATGCTTAACTATGGAGTTCTTTAGTGATGGGCTCCCAGAAAAGGAGGTGCACCTTGGTGATATGGGTAGTCCAATCATTCCTTTTAAGATCATGTTATCTGAGGCCTCAAATATTGGGACGTTACAAATGTCATCTCTAGCATGGACAAGATCGGCCTCAAGACAAAGGGCTTTAGTTAAATATGAATCTTTCTCAAGGGAAATGGAAGCAACATCATTTCTTGGCAAGATAGGTCTAGAAGATAAATCATTAACTTGACTAAGCAACCTGCCATTTTTAGATTTAAGCATTTGGATTTCCTTAAGATAGATATCTCTTTCATCTCTACAAGCTTCAACAAGAAACATAAATTCAACATTTTCAGTTTTAACCATTTCAAGCTCCTTTAGGCAATTTTAATTTTCTTCCTTAAGAGTTTCAATGTTCTTAAGGTAGATACCATTCTCAACTTCATATCCATTGTATTGGAGCTCAATATCAAGATATTGCCCTTGGAAGTTATCAATACTCTCAAGATGAGTTTTCTCATTTAGCTCAAGAATTTCAAGTTTAGCATATAAATCATCAATAATTTTTCCTAACTGTTTTCTTTTAAATTTACATTTAGCAAAAGATGAATGAATAGAAATAAGCATGCCAATGAAAGCTTCCTTATATAACTCATGCAAGCTTACCTCACTTACCTCGATTACCTCACTAATTTCTTTACTAGTAGAGGCCATGAGTGCAAGGTGGCACTCTCCATCTTCTTCGGAGCTTGAGCTGCTTGAAGATGAAGCTTCCCAAGCTGCATGAGCTGCATTCTTGTATCTCTTCTCCTTCTTGTCTTTCCTCTTGTACTTGCTCTCCTTCTTGTACTCCTCTTCTTTCTTTGAGATGCCCTTGTGGTGTGACTTTCTTGACTTGGGACATTCACTCTTGTATTGTCCCTTTTGTCCACACTTGTAGCATCTAGGAGTAGAGGAGGAGGCTTGCTTTCCCTTGAAGTGTTTGCCCTTGATGTAGTTGGCTTCATGCTCATTTGGGCCATCATCTTCACTAGAGGAGGAAGGAGAAGTCTGGAAAGCAAGTTGTTGTTGAAGTATGACTGCCTCCATTTGTGCTTTGAAATCACTATCTTTGATATTCTTGGCTTCCTTCTCTTCTTTCTTGGCTTATTCTTCTTGTTTGTCCAGCCTTGGCTCATGTGCTTAGAGGTTTCCAATGAGTTCTCCGGTTGGGATGTCACCAAGGCTCCTCACTTCTTAAATTAAGGTGACCTTTGACTCCCATCTCTTTGGTAGAGTCCTTAAGATCTTGGAGTTGATTACACCTCTATCCAAAGTGTTTGTAAAGAGGAGAGATCACCTCCTTACTAAAATTTAAAGGAAGTACAAAACATCCATCTTTTTAGACAGACAAAAGATATTGAGGGATGCATGTATAATATTCCAAGTAATAAGCATGCACCAGATACATTACAAAATGTCAATAGTAGAAGAAATAAAAGAACTAAGCCTATTACATGGCTTTCATTGTTCATTACATGATTGTTCTCATAAGATAAAGATAAGAGAAAAGGATCTAGCTATAGAAACCTAGACATCCTTTCAGATAGATTGAGATCTACTCCTGAGATGAATTCCTTCAAACTTGTCCTTCTCCTTGCTCAGCACCAGCACATGGGTGGTTGGGAAAGCACCCAGCAAAAGGGGAAAGAAAACAAGGTATATGTCACAAAACTAATCTAGGATATCAAGATAAGTACAATAAAAAAACAGGCTAGGGTTCATCATATAATGAAGATAACAAGAGTATGAGGCTATATTCAAAAGAAACTTGCCATTAACAATTATATCAAAAAGGATTTGCATGTAAGATAATTATGTCTGCCTAACTAAGTAGGGTTGAGGCACCTACCGGACCTCTAACCTTAGGTGAGGGGAGAATAAGACATTCCCAGTCACCTACAATATTATGGGGAGAATAAGACATTCCCCAGGGCAATTATTTACATGCCCTCTGTGGGTGGTTGTACATAAGTACCGCTACTTTAAATTAAATAAAACACAAATCCACATGCTAGAAAAGTAGTCATGGCAAGAGTAGTCATAATATTCAATAAGCATGGCAGTGGGGTATAATACCCAAACAAGAAGAAATTATAATCTAATTTGAGGCATTAACAACATTAGGATTCAAGAATAGAATATTTATGGTTCATTTAAGCTTCATTAGGGAAATATAGGGTTTGGCTGAAATTATCCCAACATAGGGTGTAAGGAATGCACATACCTCTCTTACTGATATCAATTACTAACTTTCACCACTTTAATTGAGTCCAAGTTCCACTTTGCCTATTTTCAATGTATTAACATGTATTAGAGTACACAGGGAACATTAATATATAGAAACCCTATTTTTAGAGCTTTTTAGCAAAATTCGGATTTATACTTTTAAAACATCACCAATAAACTTATTAGGTTTTCCTGATCAAGAAAACATATATTTATGTTAATTTTGGAGTTATGATGATTAAGATGTAATTTGTATGGATTTTATGCATTAAATTCGTTTTACAAAAATCACCCTTTGTCAAACCATGAAATCAGACCTTAAAAATATTTTTATTAGATAGAGATTAATTGTCCAATTCCAAAACATATATATTTTTCAAATTTGGATAAGCGGTTTAGAAGATATGAATTTTGCAATACTGACCAATAGGAAATTGCCACATCATCAAACCGATCGAGATATTTAAAGAGAGAGGGAGAGGGAGAAAACACCATTAGACCAAGATCAGGTTTGAAGTTTCATAGGTAATCAAACTAGAGCTTCTAGAGAAGGTAAAACAGCAAGAAATCAAAACCTTAGAAGAGCATGGTAAAAAGAGATGGAAATCGTCGATTTTCAACATAAAATCATGAGTTTTAAGCATGTACTAAGCAATATATGAGAAGGGTGTGAACCAAACTTGCCTATAGGAAGGTAATAAGGTTCAAACAGAAAGGATTTCGAGATTATAAGGTCTGTTTGCTCCAAGACAAGCTCCTTCCTTGAGAAAATATCACCTTCTCCACTTTAGAGGTGAAAACCCTAGCAAAAGAGCAAGGAGATAACATGTTTTAGGGTTTTAGGTGGAGTTTTACCATGTATGATCATGGTTTAGACCTAGAATAAGGTGTAAGGAAGACTATCAGTATGAAAATAGGGAATTAAGGGAGGAAACGTACTAGTTTTGGTCGAAATTACCAAGGAGGAGCTTTAGAAACCCTAATAGAGCGATTTGGAAGCCCTAGGAGCCTTCTTCACCAAGGTAGGCTCCCTCTATTACTTTGGGGCAGAAACTTCATGGCCAAATATAGAAGGAAATATTATCTAAGCTATAGGAAAGAAAAGGAGAGCAAGAGTTTTCGAATTGTGAGTTGGGAAGGGGTATACATGGCTATATATAGAAAGAGGTGAAGAAGCATGAGGAGTCTTAAGGGACTTTCCATGTGTCTTTAGCCTAGGGATTGATGGCCATACAAGAGGATAGCTCATAGAGGCTTCATGCATGTCCAAAGTCGGTTCTAAGAGCCCATAGATTATTCTAGGCCATCCCCACCATTTTGCAAGAAAGAAATAACCTCATTGGTTGATAGCTTTTAAGGATAAGCATCTTTATAAAGAAGGTAATCCCTATAATGCCCTTGGAAAGAAATACCATCAAACCAAGGTGAAACTAGGTTCTCCAATGGTTTAAAATCTTGTTAATGGTAATGGAATATCTAAGTATTAAAATTCAGGAGATAATTTTCAAAGAAAACCTCCCAATTGGGTAAATTGCATAAAAGTCCAAAATGTACCTAAAATTGCATAACTTGCACAAACAACATCCAAATCAAACCAAATTTGAAAATTAGCCTCATTTTATGTTTTCAAATCATATCAAAAAGTTAGATTAAGTTTTATAGAACTTAATTATGGTAATTAATCTTTTACTGAGGTATTTGTGCATAAACCCTTATATTGGTACAATTAGTGAATATTCACTAAACCACTATAAATTCCACTAATTAAACATAAATGACATAAAGGATAGAAATCAGAGGGAAACTTGGGAAAAAGTTTTACATGTATATTACATCTAAGATTCATAATGTTACAACACTCCACCCCTTTAAAAGGATTTCATCCTTGAAATCTCAAGCAAAAAGAGAAGGGTGAGTACCTAACATTTCATCTCTCAACTCCCAAGTGGTTTCTTCCAGACCATGATATTTCTACAAAACTTTTACCAGCTCAATCTCTTTTTTCTTCAGCTGCTTTACTCGGGAGTCAAGAATCTTCACAGGTAGCTCTTCATAGGTCAGATTCTCATGTATCTCTAAAGGCTCAACGGTAAGCACATGAGATGAGTCCTTCACATACTTCTTCAGCACAGAGACATGGAACACATTATGAATCTTATCATATGAAGGAGGTAAGGCTAAGTGGTATGCACAGTCTCCAACCTTATCTAAGATTTCAAATGGTCCAACATAGCGGGGACTCAACTTGCCTTTAACTTTAGATCTAGCAATAGAACGGATAGGCTTGATCTTCATAAATGCATAGTCACCCACTAGCAAGTTAACATCGGACCTCTTCTTGTCAGCATAAATCTTCTGTCGGTCTTGCATAGCTTTCATGTGTTTCTTTATCAACTGCACCTTTTCTATCATCATTTGCATGTCATCGGTCTTCACTAGAGAACGTTCAGTGACATCATCCCAATGCAAAGGTGAACGACATGGTCTACCATAGAGAGCTTCAAAAGGTGGCATACCAATACTAGCTTGGTAGCTATTATTGTAAGCAAACTTAGCTAATGGCAGATACCGATCCCATGCACCACCCCAATCCATCACACAAGCATGAAGTAAGTCCTCTGGAATTTGAACTGTTCTCTCAGATTGACCATCAGTCTGCGGGTGGTAAGCAGTACTGAAACACAAGTCAGTACCCATCTCCTCCTGAATCTGACCCCATAAATGAGAAGTAAACTTTGGGTCACGATCAGAAACTATTAACTCAGGTACTCCATGTAGGCGTACGATCCACTCAATGTACAACTGAGCCATATCTGCAACTTTGTAATTGGTTTTGAAAGACAAGAAATGAGCAGATTTTATAAGCTGGTCAATAACCACCCAAATAGCATCATAACCTTTCTTGGACTTGGGGAAACCAGTAACGAAGTCCATTGTGATTTTCTCCCACTTCCATTCTGAAATTTCAAGAGGTGAAGAAGACCACCAGGTCATTGATGTTCGATCTTGACTTGCTGACATGTCAAGCACTTCGTGATGAATAGAGCTATATCATTCTTCATGTTCTTCCACCAGAAGCTTCATTGTAAGTCCTTATACATCTTTTTTGTGCCAGGATGAATAGTGTACTTGGACCCATGAGCTTCACTCAGAACCTTCTGTCTCAGATCACCAACATTAGGAATCCACAACCTTTGTTTGAAGTGGACAACACCATCCACTCCGACAGAGAAGTCAAATTGTAGTTTCTCAGTTATCCTCAAGCTCAGAACTCTCCAACTGTGTAGCCATGACTTCTGAGATCCAGGTTGGTGTAATGGTCAAGCTTGCCATATGAATACACAACTTGTCTTCATCCACTGATTCAACAGGCTGAGGTCTCCATCTAGTCACATGTTTAAGGTTTTCCCATACTGAACATCTCAAAGCAGCACAAACAACATCCTTCTTGCGACTTAAAGCATCAGCTATGACATTCGCTTTACCAGGATGATAGGTAATGGTGAAGTCATAATCTTTAAGATATTCCATCCACCTACGTTGTCGCAAGTTCATATCCTTCTGATTCAACAAATATCTCAGACTCTTGTGATCGGAAAAGACTTCAAACTTTTCACCATAGAGATAGTGTCGCAAGATCTTCAAAGCATGAACTATGGAAGCAAGCTCCAAATCATGTGTACGCCAATTAGCTTCATTAGGTTTCAACTGTCGAGAAGCATAGGTGATCACCTTTCTGTCTTGCATCAAAACACACCCTAAGCCTTGTCTGGATGCATCGGTGTAGATGACATAGGGTATGCCCTCAACAGGTAAAGCAAGCACGGGAGCAGAAGTCAGGCTCTTCTTCAACTTCTGAAAACTGTTCTCACATTCTGGTGTCCAAGAGAACTTGACCTCCTTTCGCGTCAGCTTGGTTAAAGGCAAGGCTAACTCAGAGAAGTTCTTGATAAACTTTCGATAGTAACCTGCTAAGCCAAGGAAACTACGGATCTCTGAGGGATTCTTTGGAGCTTTCCACTTGGTCACAGCTTCTACTTTTGCAGGATCAATAACTATATGTCCAACAGAAATCACATGACCCAGAAACATCACTTCCTTTATCCAGAACTCACACTTTGAGAATTTTGCATAGAGTTGATTTCCTCGTAGTGTGTTGAGTATAATCCGCAAATGCTCGCGATGTTGTTCTAACGTCTCAGAATAAAACAAAACATCATCGATAAACACCACCATGAACTTGTCAAGGTATGGGCGGAACACTCAGTTCATCAAGTCCATGAAGGCAGCAGGGGCATTTTTCAAGCCGAAAGGCATGACCATGAATTCATAATGCCCATAGCGAGTTCTGAACACCATCTTCGGTACATCATTATCCTTCACGCGCATCTGGTAGTAGCCACTTTGTAGATCCATTTTGGAGAACACAGTGGTTGACTTTAGCTGGTCGAACAAGTCATCGATGTGAGGCAAAGGATAATGATTCTTTACCGTCACTTGGTTAAGCATGTGGTAGTCCATACACATTTGCATCGAACCATCCTTCTTCTTTACGAATAGGAGAGGGGCTCCCCAGGGTGAAACACTATGGTGGATGAAGCCCATGTTGAGAAGCTCTTCTAGCTGCTTCTTTAGTTCGGCAAGCTCGGCAGGGGCCAAGCGGTAAGGCAGCTTTGATATTGGCGAAGTTCCGGGTACAAGCTCGATGGAGAAATCCACCTCCCGAGTTGGTGGCAAACCAGGTAACTCCTCGGGAAAGACGTCCGGGAATTCCTTCACCACATCTATGTGGTAAAGAGAAGGAGGTGTAGCCTCGAGGACTATAGAGGCTAAGAAAGCTCTACACCCTTGTGAGACTAGCTTTTCAGCTTTGATGACAGAAATAACAAATTGCCGATCTTCTCGCTTCCTACCCTTGACACACAATCTTCCCTCAATAGGATGTGACAAACTAACCTTTGATTCTTCACAAAATAAAATAGCTTTGTACCTCTTCAACCAATCCATTCCCAGGATGACATCAAAGGCGGTCATGTCGAGCAAGATGATATCTGAGGGAAACATTATACCAGATATACAGAGGTCCATGGTTGGAGTTTAGAGATATGAAGAGAAGATCTTACCACTAGGGGTTTTTACATCTAATAAATGATCCATATACTCAGACTCTATTTCTAACATAGAAGCAAGCTGACATGATATGAAGGTATTGGATGAGCCAGAATCAAATAGTGCCTTTATAGGATGCATATTAAGATGCAAGGTACCTTCAATAACTTCATTATCTTCGCCTTCTTCCTCAGCATTGAGAGCAAACACTCTCCCATTCCTCCTCTCCGCTGGCGGTCGCCTCGGGTTCTGGTTGTTGTTGTTGTTATTATTCTGCAAAGGCGGATTCTGCCTTGGCTGTTGCGGTTGCTGGGCATTATTCTATCCTTGCTGGAAACGGGGGCAAAGTGGTCGGATATGCCCAACTTGGCCACACTCATGGCAGGTCAGAGGAGGTCGGTTGTCTCTACGAGCAGGTGCATTGTTGGCAGGACATCTCCCTGGGGGATGGTGACGAGAGCACCTATTGCACCGATCACGTCCGCGATTCTCATTCTGGGTAGGGTTCTTCCTCTTGTTGTTGCTATATCCATTATTGTGTCCATAGGATTGGAATCATGGGTAGGACTCGATGGCCATGGCCTTATCCACCATCTACTGGAAGGTGAGTGGAAGTTGTGGAACAAGACTTCGACCCACTTGGTAGTTTAGGCCCTCCAAGAATAATGTTGCCCTTCTCTCGGCTCCAAGTTCGGTGGCATAACATTCCAGAAGTAGGAACCGTTGGATGTAGTCAGCCACACTCATGCTTCCCTGCCTGAGGCTGTAGAACTCAGCTTCCTTCTTCCTCAAGAAGGCAGGACAGGTGTACTTCTCCCTGAAGAGCTTCAGGAACTGGTCCCACTCCATGGTAGAGGTGTCTCGAGTGCGGGCGACACCATTCCACCAGACATGTGTCGGTCCGTCCAGCACATACGTCGCAAACCGAACTTTCTGGTGAGGAGGGAATGTCATACCCTCGAAGGTCCGATCCAAAGCCAACACCCAGTCATCATCTTTATCCACCATGTTGTGTTCACTTTCACCTTTGAAGTAGGGTGGCTGTATCTTTATGAAGTCAGTGAGGGTGAACTCCCTCGGCTTGTTGGCATTGGCAGCCACTGTGTGGAGTTGCCCCATCAAGGTGGAGAGCACATGTCACAGCATTGCCAGCTCTTGCTCCGGTGTGAAGGAGGCGGTGCCTGGAGTAGCATGGTTGATCACACTATGTCCGGTAGGATTCACAGGAGTGTTTTCCACATTGGATTCATTAGGGTTTGACTCCTTTCCCTTGATCCTACTGTCAAACAAGTCACCTATCTTGAAAGGTAGGGTTAATATGTTAAGTTCCCAGGAGTATTTGAATCATGGATGAAAAATAATAGAAGCATAGACGAGAAAAGAATATCTAGAATGCTATTGCCTAAAAGCATACTATTTTGGGAAATTCATATCAGCTCAGGCCAGGACGGTATCATATGGGCACGGGATTCTTCGTAAACCAAGCTAGTGGTGCGGAGGAGAATATTTCCAGCCCCCGAAACCCTGATCCATTCTAGACACCTTTGCTTCAACTTCATGACCTAATAGTTGCCTAAAGGCTCTAATACCATGATGTAACGAGGCGAGATCACATCCTTACTAAAATTTAAAGGAAGTACAAAACATCCATCTTTTTAGAAAGACAAAAGATATTGAGGGATGCATGTATAATATTCCAATTAAATAAGCATGCACCAGATACATTACAAAATGTCAATAGCAGTGGAAATAAAAGAACTAAGCCTATTACATGGCTTTCATTGTTCATTACATGATTGCTATCAAAAGATAAAGATAAGAGAAAAGGATCTAGCTATAGAAACCTAGACATCCTTTCAGATAGCTTGAGATCTACTCCTGAGATGAATTCCTTCAAACTTGTCCTTCTCCTTGCTCAGCACCAGCACCTGGGTGGTTCGGAAAGCACCCAGTAAAAGGGGAAAGAAAACAAGGTATGTGTCACAAATCTAATCTAGGATATCAAGATAAGTACAACAAAAAATAGGGTAGGGTTCATCATATAATGAAGATAATAAGAGTATGAGGCTATATTCAAAAGAAACTTTCCATTAACAATTATATCAAAAAGGATTTGCATGTAAGATAATTATGTCTACCTAACTAAGTAGGGTTGAGGCACCTACCGGACCTCTAAACTTAGGTGAGGGGAGAATAAGACATTCCCAGTCACCTACAATATTATGGGGAGAATAAGACATTCCCCAGGGCGATTATTTACATGCCCTCTGTGGGTGGTTGTACATAAGTACCGCTACTTTAAATTAAATAGAACACAAATCCACATGCTAGAAAAGTATTCATGGAAAGAGTAGTCATAATATTCAATAAGCATGGCAGTGGGGTATAATACCCAAACAAGAAGAAATTATAATCTAATTTGAGGCATGAACAACATTAGGATTCAAGAATAGAATATTTAGGGTTCATTTAAGCCTCATTAGGGAAATATAGGGTTTGGATGCAATTATCCCCACATAGGGTGTAAGGAATGCACATACCTCTCTTACTGATATCAATTACTAACTTTCGCCACTTTAATTGAGTCCAAGTTCCACTTTGCCTATTTTCAATGTATTAACATGTATTAGAGTACATAGTGCACATTAATATATAGAAACCCTATTTTTAGAGCTTTTTAGCAAAATTCGGATTTATACTCTTAAAACATCACCAATAAACTTATTAGGTTTTCCTGATCAAGAAAACATATATTTATTTTAATTTTGGAGTTATGATGATTAAGATGTAATTTGTATGTATTTTATGCATTAAATTCGTTTTACAAAAATCACCCTTCGTCAAACCATGAAATCATACCTTAAAAATATTTTTATTAGATAGAGATTAATTTTCCAATTCCAAAACATATTTATTTTTCAAATTTAGATAAGCGGTTTAGAAGATATGAATTTGCAATACTGACCAATAGGAAATTGCCACATCATCAAACTGATCGAGATAATTAAAGAGAGAGGGAGAGGGAGAAAACACCATTCGACCAAGATCAGGTTTGAAGTTTCATAGGTAACCAAACTAGAGCTTCTAGAGAAGGTAAAATAGCAAGAAATCAAAACCTTAGAAGAGCATGGCAAAAAGAGATGGAAATCGTCGATTTTCAACATAAAAGCATGAGTTTTAAGCATGTACTAAGCAATATATGAGAAGGGTGTTAACCAAACTTGCCTCTAGGAAGGTAATAAGGTTCAAACAGAAAGGATTCTGAGATTAGAAGGTCTGGTTGCTCCAAGCCAAGCTCCTTCCTTGAGCAAAGATCACCTTCTCCACTTTAGAGGTGAAAACCCTAGCAAAAGAGCAAGGGGATGACATGTTTTAGGGTTTTAGGTGAAGTTTTACCATGTATGATCATGGTTCCGACCTAGAAGAAGGTGTAAGGAAGACTATCAGTATGAAAATAGGGAATTAAGGGAGGAAACTGTTACAACCCCAAATTTTGGGTTCCTTCGGTGAGAAATGTAATTTCTCATATTAAAGATATTTGGACAAATAATGATATAATTTGTTGTGAATAAATGGATTTCGTTTAAAATAGCCTTGTTGTTTGATTTGTGGGCTTTATTGGCTATTGGGCCCGATAACAAGGAAATAACAAAGAAAATTCAATTAGTGAATGAATAATTGAACATTTGAGAAAAGAAATATTTAGAAACCTCTAGAAGGTAAATCCAAAGAGGGTTTTCGTGCCTCTTGGGTTCCAAGGGGACCAAAGTTGCATAAAGTGTGCAATAAGAAAAGAAAAGATTAATGAAGTATTTCTTTATTAAGAAAGAAATTGAAAATAATGATAAAATGTGGAAAATGAGTGGAAAGAGGCATAAATGAGATTTCTTGGTGAATTTTCGTATCCATGAGGTTGCTAATATTAAAAGGAATATCCATAAGGAAAATAAAAGAGAAATAAAGAGAAATCCTCAAAAAGAGATATTTTAATAAAGAAAAAGTAAGATAATGAGAAAATGGATGAAAGATAAGGAAAGAGGCTAAGGAAATATTCTCAAGAGGGGATTTCGAGCTATTAAGGTTCCTTGAGGTTCAAGGAACTCAAAATGATAATTTAATAGCAAAGGAAAGAGGAAATAAGTGAGAAATATATATATTTAAGAGATATCTTGCACTTAAAGAAAAGGAACGTTTTCTTTGAGATAATGAGCCAAATTTTGGTAGAAAGGTAGATTAAGTCATTATGGACTTTCCCTCCAAATTTGGGATTAATTGGATACTTGGTTTGGAAGTTATAGCTTTTACAAGATTCCCTAAAATGTTGGGTTTATAATAAATGTCACAATTTTCTCTAATATAATGGAAATAGATGGAGCAATGCCAGTCGTCGGATCTTGATCCAAGGCAAGCTGTGCATCGCCTTCCTTGAGTCCGATAAGGACTGAACCGCAGCATTAGAGGGTTATTTCCCTCGAATTTCCTCATGAACCAATGCATGTGCAAACTGGGAAATCACTTTGTTGGATTCAGGATGGTATTTCGAGTTGGTTAGACCCAACTTTCTCGAGCTATGGATGCATCTCGAAGGAACGCCCAATTGGGCTAGTTGCTCAGTTCATTTAGGGTTGGGACTCCTCACAGGGACGCCCCATACCCTATAAAAAGGGGACCCCTCGATCCTTTGTTCCATTGCGACCTCGAACGGCTTCTTCTCGATCCCCTTTACTCGTTATCCCGCTTGATTGGTTCCACTCCAGCGAGGGTGCCGCTGTGGCTCTAGCATCTGAGGAAGAAAGAAGACGACATACAGTCATTGTTAGATCGAGATCTCACGGCACTTGAAGGGCCCGACTGAGTTTGGGTGCTCAAATCGCGGAGCGTTCGATCTAGAGACCATCGTGGACTCAGATAAAATCCAATGGACCAAGCTTGTGGGCGTGCGCACAGAGAAGGTAGTGGAGGTGGCTGACGTGGAGTGTCAGATTAGGAGGGGTCTAGCGGCGCATCGATCCGACGTTTGAGAATTTTTTGGTAATTTCGCTCTCTAATAGAATAATTCAGGAAAAAGGGTTTTTCTTGCGAAATTGATAGAAATAGCTAGGAACCTATAATGGAAAAACTTTATATATGAAAGTTGTGTAGAAAAATACGAAGAATCTGATAAAAATACTTTAAGAACCTAATTCTACTCCGTTTTTCAAAAGTAACCTAATTTCTAGTAAAGTGTATTAAAAGTTGATGAGAAACCCTAATCGAATATTAAGGGTGTTATTTGATAGATTAATATATCAAATTGATACGCTTAACCCTGTTAATTATAAAGGTGGTTTAATTATCTGTTTTGAATGAAAATATGCCTAAATTAGAGTTGTAATCCATGAAAGAAGGCTAATCTATATGGAAACCCTAATTTGGGATAAAAAGAGATAAAAACCATATTTATTTGGAATAAGGAAATCAAATGCTTAATAAAGATTCTAAACTTGATAAGATGTGCCATAATGAGGAATTAGGGGTTTTATGTAGTTTTGATAAATTAGAGATCATAATATTAATGATGGAGGCCAAAAACCTTAATTTCCAAAGAAACCCTAAAATTGGAATTGAAATCCTAAGGAATGTGATGAAATTGGATAAATATTAATAAAAGGAAATTGGTGCTTTTATTTCAGGATTTCTATTCCTCATTGCTTGCTTGATTGGGTTTCTCTGCATAATCTTTCTTGAAATCTGCAATTGAAGGTATGTGGTTAATTATGAATAACCGCTTTAGTTTTCCGATGGATTTCCGGATGTTTATTCACATTGAATGCAACTAAACTGTTTGGATGTTCATATTGCAATTATAAAGTGACTATGACTATCACATAATGTATATGCCTTCTAGCTCAGATCCTGGTCCCCTCTGTTTCGTAATGGCTGACCTAGTATATGGCTACCTAGAGGGTAGGTCTGTCATGTCATGAATGACTTAGTATATGGCTGCCTAGAGGGTAGGTCCATCAAGTCACAGTGAGTTAGATATTGGGCTACCTTTGGGTGGTGCCATGTGACTCTACCTTTACAGAGGTACCATATAAGTCCTTACAGGGACAACACAGAGTTGTGGATAGGTATGGATTGAGTAGTTTGGCTTAAAACGTAATCTTGGTTGATAAATGATTAATTGAATGATTACGTTGTTAACATATTTGCATGATTATTGTTTCCCCCACATACCAGCTTCTTGCTGACTGACGTTTTGTTTGTCGGCGTTTTAGGTACAATGAAAAGAACAAACAGTAAAGTGGCATATGTGGTACTAAACGAGAATTAAGTGCAAAGGAGGATTACATAGATTAGTATTTATATGGATAGAAGTTTTGAAATCCCAGTTTTAAGAGGTATGCAAAATTTATTTTCTTACAGCTTTCAGTATCGTATGTTAAAATTTGATAATTATTCTTAGTTAATTGTCAAACCTTTGATCCGGAAGTTATGGGTGCGGCTTCGACCTCTCGGTCTCCCTTAATTGGGGGTTATCGGGAGGTGGGGTCGTAACATTTGGTATCAGAGCGTAGGTTCCTCATTTAACCATTAATAATTATTAAATTTTACAAACTCCATAGAACCCAAGGGAGTTATTAGAGGATTATCCGAAAGATGAAGGTGTCTAGAAAAGGATCACGACCGGGGGCTGGCAATATTTTCCTCCACACCGCTAGTCGGAATACGAGGACTCCCGGATCCGTGTGACTGCCTAGCCAAGGTCTTAGGGTATGAATCGAAATAAGATACTTTTAGGACTTTCTCATCTTATTCATCCCTTCTCAACTTCAATTCTATTAAGGACCTTAAGGATTAGGGTTTCCTCTCTTCTCCACACCCTCTTGAGGTATGGGTAAAGTTGATAAGGATTAAGGAATCCTCCACCAAATTAATGAAAAGCATGTAAATAAGATGTCATGGACATAAGCTTAATAGATTAAGCGCAAACTAAAGAATAGATACATGCTTAGGTCGTATGAAACGAGTTGTCATTGCCCTCAGGAGAGACATGAGGATAGACCTCCTTGGCAGGAGGATGAGTAGAGAGAGTTGGAGGTAGAGACCTCCATTAAAAGTAGAGACCTAGCACATCCTTTGAGGATGATGTTAACCCTAACCCTAAGTGAAGATTAGAGAGAGATAGAGATGGCATGATGACTTAAATGTCATGGTAGATTGGGTGTTTGGATGGACATGCCTATGGTTTGTCATATGAGCCATGAGAGGTTAGGTGGCCTAGCACCTTTGGTAACCTAACCCTGAGAAGGATCGTGCATGTTTGAGCAAAGGGTAGCTCCTTCCTGGATAAGGTTAGATATGAACCTATAGAAACCTTATGGCTTATGCAAGTAAGGAATAGCATGCCCCAGAGTACGTCAGTGGTACAGTAGTGGGTTAAAACCCTGGCCAGAAGGGCATGACAGATGGCTTATGAGATAAGCATAAAGTGATATGAATAATCTTGAGCCAAACATGAGTTTAGCATAGGCTTCAACCACATAGGGGTTTGCTTGAGAATATGAGCCTTCATGGTGAAGGGACCTCTAGTAGGTATGGTTGGAGGTGGTTGTAGCTCTAGAGAGAGAGGAAGCGGGACCCCAACAAGGAGGTTGGAAGTCTAAAACCCCAAAACTTGAGGAATGTTGAGAGTTAAGGATGATGCGACCTACGTGGATGATATTGGTTGCCTTATGCTTGATTCCTGGAGGCTGATGATATCTTGGTTACCTTTAGAGAAACCAAACTCTAGAGAGAGGACGATGCTTCTAGTACCCATGGTATAAGGGGTTACCTGGTGGATGAGATAAAGAGTGCCTTAGACCCTAAGGAGGTTTAAGTAAACCTGTTGTGAGGTTTTATACCTAGTTGGTTGTCTTGGAAGAAGACTCGACCCTGATGTGTTTCTCGATTAGAAGTATGATAGGGAGTACATGACATACCTTGGACATGCTTGATTCGTGGTTAAGAGGTTAAGCATGTAGTTGGATACCCAAAGGAGAACCTAGGGTTCCTAGGCCTAAGAGGGGAAGCGGTGTATCTGATGCTCATGATGAGATTTGAGTCTCTATAGTTTCGAGCATGGTACTCCTCATGTGTAGAGGTAAAGGACATCCCTTACGCAAAGGGTATGTTTGATGAACCCCTCACAACTAAGTTGATGTAATGTTGAGGATGCGATCAAGTGCGACCTAGCGTAGTTTTGTAGGTACGCTTGTGCCTTAGTAGTTGTTGGTTTAAGCATGCTCATATGGAGGTAAACCCTAGGAATGCTTGTGACCCTTGATAGATTAATAGGTCAAATTGATAAGCTTAACCCTGTTAATTATAAAGGTGGTTTAATTATCTGTTTTGAATGCAAAGATGCCTAAATTAGAGTTGTAATCCATGAAAGAAGGCTAATCTATATGGAAACCCTAATTTGGGATAAAAAGAGATAAAAACCATATTTATTTGGAATAAGGAAATAAAATGCTTAATAAAGATTCTAAACTTGATAAGATGTGACATAATGAGGAATTAGGGGTTTTATGTAGTTTTGATAAAATAGAGATCATAATATTAATGATGGAGGCCAAAAACCCTAATTTCCAAAGAAACCCTAAAATTGGAATTGAAATCCTAAGGAATGTGATGAAATTGGATAAATATTAATAAAAGGAAATTGGTGCTTTTATTTCAAGATTTCTATTCCTCATTGCTTGCTTGATTGGGTTTCTCTGCATAATCTTTCTTGAAATCTGCAATTGAAGGTATGTGGTTAATTATGAATAACCGCTTTAGTTTTCCAATGGATTTCTGGATGTTTATTTGCATTGAATGCAACTAAACTGTTTGGATGTTCATATTGCAATTATAAAGTGACTATGACTATCACATAATGTATATGCCTTCTAGCTCAGATCCTGGTCCCCTCTGTTTCGTAATGGCTGACCTAGTATATGGCTACCTAGAGGGTAGGTCCATCAGGTCATGAATGACTTAGTATATGGCTGCCTAGAGGGTAGGTCCATCAAGTCACAGTGAGTTAGATATTGGGCTACCTTTGGGTGGTGCCATGTGACTCTACCTTTACAGAGGTACCATAGAAGTCCTTACAGGGACAACACAGAGTTGTGGATAGGTATGGATTGAGTAGTTTGGCTTAAAATGTAATCTTGGTTGATAAATGATTAATTGAATGATTACGTTGTTAACATATTTGCATGATTATTGTTTCCCCCACATACCAGCTTCTTGCTTACCGACGTTTTGTTTGTCGGCGTTTTAGGTACAATGAAAAGAACAAATAGTAAAGTGACATATGTGGTACTAAACGAGAATTAAGTGCAAAGGAGGATTAGATAGATTAGTATTTATATGGATAAAATTTTTGAAATCCCGGTTTTAAGAGGTATGCAAAAATTTATTTTCTTACAGCTTTCAGTATAGTATGTTAAAATTTGATAATTATTCTTGGTTAATTGCTGAACCTTTGAGCCGGAAGTTATGGGTGCGGCTTCGACCTCTCAGTCTCCCTTAATTGGGGGTTATCGGGAGGTGGGGTCGTAACAGAAACTTACTAGTTTTGGTCGAAATTACCAAGGAGGAGCTTTAGAAACCCCAATAGAGCAATTTGGAAGCCCTAGGAGCCTTCTTCACCAATGTAGGCTCCCTCTATTACCTTAGGGAAGCAAACTCCGTGGCCAAATATAGAAGGAACTATTATCTAAGCTAGAGGAAAGAAAAGGAGAGCAAGAGTTTTCGAATTGTGAGTTGGGAAGGGGTATACATGGCTATATACAGAAAGAGGTGAAGCATGAGGAGTCTTAAGGGACTTTCCATGTGTCTTTAGCCTAGGGATTGATGGCCATGCAAGATGATAGCTCATAGAGGCTTCATGCATATCCAAAGTCAGTTCTAAGAGCCCATAGATTATTCTAGGCCATCCCCACTATTTTGCAAGAAAGAAATAACCTCATTGGTTGATAACTTTTAAGGATAAGCATCTTTATAAAGAGGGTAATCCCTATAATGCACTTGGAAAGAAATACCATCAAACCAAGGTGAAACTAGGTTCTTCAATGATTTAAAATCTCGTTAATGGTAAGGGAATATCTAAGGATTAAAATTCAGGAGATAATTTGCAAAGAAAACCTCCCAATTGGGTAAATTGCATAAAAGTCCAGAATGTACCTAAAATTGCATAACTTGCACAAACAACATCCAAATCAAACCAAATTTGAAACTTAGCCTCATTTTATGTTTTAAAATCATATCAAAAAGTTATATTAAGGTTTATAGAAATTAATTATGGTAATTAAGCTTTTACTGAGGTATTTGTGCATAAACCCTTATATTGGTACAATTAGTGAATAAATGTTCACTAAACCACTATAAATTCCACTAATTAAACATAAATGACATAAAGGATAGAAATGAGAGGGAAACTTGGGAAAAAGGTTTACGTGGATATTACATCTAAGATTCATAATGTTATAGTGTTTCCTAATGCAGCTAGCCCATTGATGATGACATTAAGTCTTGAGTACATCTCTGTAATCCCTTCATTCTTGCCCATCTTGAACTTCTCTAGAAGGTTGTTCAACATGTAGATCTTAGCCTCCTTGACTTGCTTTTTGCCTTCATAGGTGATGCACAATTTGTCCCAAATCTCATAGGTAGTGTCCCAAGATGAGATCTGGTTGAACTCCTTTAGGGTAAGGGCTGCATAGAGGATGCTTATGGCTTTGCCATTGAGTTGGGCTTCTTTGAGTGCAGCTTTACTCCATGTTCCAACAGCTCCGGTTGGCTCCTTATATGGTGTGACCATCACCTTCCACACATCAAAGTTCATTCCTTCAATGTAGAATTTCATATGCCTTTTCCAATAGATGAAGTTGGTGCCACCAAAGACCAGAGGACGTATGGAGAAGCCTCCCTCTAGGTCTAGAGAACCAAGTAGGTTATCACCCATCTTCTCGTCTCGTGGGAGATTGTTGGAGAAGATCCTTGGCTCTGATATCACTTATTGGATCTAGGGATCTAGAGGGGAATTAATAGAGCTTCAAAAAATATCACAAGAAAGATTAGACCTTCAAATTATATCAAATTAAAACTAATAGCTTAAGTGCAATTTGAAGTCCTAACTAACAAGCATAGCAAGGATGAGAGGAATTGATAGCAAGCACTTGACAAGGTCATGTAGAGTAGTTCTACTCTCCAAACTAGGAGAGAGTCAGTCCACTACCTAGAGAGGCCATCCTCTAGGACTTTGTAAGTGCTTTTCTCTATATATTCACCAATAAGAGTTACAACATAAGACCACCAAAGTACTTACCCATCCAAGCACACAGAGTCTTCTACCTTACCAAGGACTTACCCACTTTGCTAAGAGTCTTCGGCCTTCTTCCAAGGTCTTACCTACTCTTTCACAAGTCTTCCACCTTCAAGGATTTACCCACTCTTATTGGATCTTCAGTCTTTACCTTCTCCCTCACCTGGAGAAGATCTTTACCTCTTATTGAACCTTGAAGAAGAACAACAACAGCTCCACCTTCACTCGGAGTATCTTACTTCACCTTTGCTTCATGGAGGAAAGGGGTAGGGAAGATGGAATGGATGAGAGCTTTACAAGCACAAGGAAGTATCTCTCTTACAACAGGCCTATCTCACTCATAATCACAAAATGAAGTGTAAAATAGAGAAGGAAATGGGTTCAAGGATTTGTAACACACTCAACTATAGCAAGGACTTAGAATAGCATGAATGAGTAAACTTGGAATGAACTCCAAGGGGTCCTATTTATAGTTGGGGGTGTTCCCTTGAGTGTGGGATCACTTAGGGTCAAAATATAGTCGTTTTCCAAGATGCAAAAAATCTTTTTTTGCCCAAAACAACCCACCAATGGTTATAATCACTTTTTTTACATTTTCTGTACAATACATTTGGTCGAGTTTCAACAAAGGTAACTCCATTGATCCGCTAAATGACAAAGTCAATTTTCAAACTATCAGTCGAGTTTGTCCTGGGAAACTCGACCGATGAGCTAAAATTAGGTTTGCTCAGTGAGTTGGTCGGTCGATTTATATGAGTGTACAACTCGAATGATGGGTCATCTTCAAAAAATCCATCATAGGATCGGTCGAGTTTCCAACTCGACTGATAAATAGCATGTGACAAATTTTATAAATTGACATTTGAGTGATTAAACCTTGGAATTAAGTGTCCCTGATATTTTCTCATCTTAGTTACAGGTCATATAATCAATACAAGTGATTACAAAAATTATCTAAGGTTATTTAGAGTGATTTCCCAAATTGCATACTTGCATTGCATTTGACTTGAACTTGAACAAGCTAGGGCTTGTATAATTTGATCCTTTTCATGTACCTAAAGCCTAAAATAAATCTTGAACAAACATATTAGATACATAGGAATGGAATGGTTAATTCATTATTAAAATATGGGCAATGTATAACTCTCAAGTCAACACACCTTTCCTCATCAAATTTGTTAGGGGTAACGCCAAAATACTGAAGTTCTTGATGAACCTCTTGTAGTAGCATGCCAAGACTAGGAAACTGCAAACCTTCATTAGTGTCTTAGTCTACTCCCATTCCATCACTAACTTCACCTTCTTGGGATCCACACAATCACCCTTAGTAGATATCATGTGCCCAAGAAAAGACACCTCCTTCATCTAGAACTCACACTGACTGAACTTGGCATACAACTTGTACTGCCTCAACAATGTCAACTCTTGTCGTAGATGTTGCTCATGCTATTGGCTATCCTTAGAGTATATCAAGAAGTCATCGATGAACACCACCACAAAGTGGACAATATAAAGCCTAAACACCCTATTCATTGAATCCATGAAAGCTAATGGCATATTGGTTAGCCCAAATGACATAACCGCAAACTCATAGTGACCATACCTAGTCCTTAAAGATGACTTGGGTATTCCATCCACCTTGATCCTCAATTAATGGTATTCAAACCTAGGTCAATCTTCAAGAACACAATTGCACCTCTCAACTGATCAAAAAGATCGTCTATCCTCGACAACGAGTACTTGTTCTTGATCATGACCTTGTTCAACTATCGATAATCTATGCACAACCTCATTGGACCATACTTCTTCTTCGCGAACAACATGGGAACACCCCAGGGGGAAGTGCTCGGGCTGATAGATCCCTTCCCTAATATCTCCTACAACTGTTTCTTCAACTCCTGCATCTCTGTTGGTGCCACCAGGTATGGTGACTACGCTATGGGCTGCGTTCCAAGAACAAGATTAATATCAAAATCAATCCCACTAGGAGGGGGTGATAACATGTCATTTTGTGAACTTTTTACTCCTATTTTATTTCCATTTTGACATCCCTATTATGCATTTTCTTGTCTATTTTGATGTCTTTGAAAACAAGTTGATTTTACTTAATATCCTTCACTATATCCATGCATGCTTGTCATAAGTCACGACCGTGACATCATCTCAAGCATAATGGTCGATGGATGTCTCGCCCAGGACAGATATGATAATCAACAGTTCATTTCCAAGAATGCGACACTACATCAGGAGTTTCAACATTTACCAACTGCGACCAAGAAGAGTTATTGTGACCATGATGGGCGTCACTGTGACCAAGACGTCTTCGCGACTGCTACTAAGATATGAGTCATGACCACGATAGAGAGTTAAGTCAGTGGGAAACGCCTATAAATAGGCTCGACTCCATAGTATAGAGGGGGGTCATTAGGAGCAACGAAGTGTTGCCCAACTCCAGAGCCAACCTCATTCATCTCCATTGGTCTTGGATCTCCGAAGACAAAAGTTGGAGGAGCGAGAAGATTTTCCATTCTCTTCTTTGAAAGAAGGAGTTGTTATGTTCCATGCCCATACCAGATCTAGATCTAAAGAATTACCGTTTGTGTATCGCCTCCTTCCTTCTTCAGATCTACCATCTTCCTCACATTGTACCTTCCCTCTCTTAATTATTCTTAATGTGTCTACACTTTTATGACGCCGTTATGGTGCCTGTTAACCATGTGTGGCTAAACACTTCATTTGGGTTGGGAGTAGCCACTAAGGCTCTCCCAACATGTATATACTTGCATGCCTTTAAATATATATATATATAGAGAGAGAGAGAGAGAGAGAGTCAGGCTAGAATACACTCGAGTGTACGGATCACACGAATACACTCAAGTGTGTTTTCATATCAAGACTATTTTTTGTAAAATGTAAACCGTTGATCTTCACCGTCATACTATAAATAGGCTACATACAAATTTTGAGCCCATTTGGATGAGTGTAAGTCACTCATCCAAGGGCAACAAAATCGACGCGCGAAACTAATTTGAAATGCATAATTTTTGCGGTCTTCATAGCATGAGCTATACATATCCAAATGTGCTCAAATTTTGCGTATGAGATTTTCATGAGATGTTTAAGAAGATCAACGGATTAGATTTTTGAAAAAAAAATTGCATCATGAAAAACTACTTGAGTGTATTCCGCTCGGGATACACTTGAGTGTATTCTAGCCTGACTATATATATATATATATATATATATATATATATATATATATATATATATATATATATATATATACTCCTAGAAAATATTATCTCCATACTCTTGTTCTTTATGCTTCACTTGCATGATTAGCTACCATCTTGTGATGTATGATTGTTAATGCCTCGAAAGAGTAAAATTAAATTTATCTAAGTGTTATGGAGTTGCATGAATGCATGCAAATTTTGGAATGTTAAAACTAATGGTCATATGGCTTGCTTTGTGATTGCTTGTTTGCCATCTCGAGAGAGAGACAATCTTATAATCTAGATCTATCCTAAGATCGAGAGAGGAGGGAATAGACATATATGTTGATTGCTTTTAATCTTGCTAAGAGTATACAAAGGGGCGTGAGTATTTCATGCTAGTGAGAGATCTTAGTAGGTGAAACCCGATACAAGTTCCCAACCATACTTTGGTTACATATTTCTTATGTGATCTTATTCTCTTGTTTTGTTTCTTTTCCTTTGCTTTTATTATTTTGTTTCGAGTGACTTCATTCCTTAGGGAACACCATCTTAATCTACCTCTTCGTTTGGTGTATTTGGGTATAAGTCTCTACGTTTCTAGCACTTACCAACCTTTTCCATGTGGTTCGACCCCAGTATACTACATCAGACCCCGTATAATAGTTGCGGGGGCCTAAGTATCGGGTTATAAATCTAAGAGTCTGACTATTCTAGATCCACTCCATTTTGGATGTGTGATTTAGACTGGTCAACTTTTTGGCACCGTTTCCAGGGACAAGGCAAAACAGTTATGTTAAGAACTCGAGTCTACTCTCTATACACCCATGCCTCAAGCTAAGCAATAAGCTTGACTGCACAAAAACTCTAAATCTATTACAACTAGATTGCTTAGAATATTTCATTTTATATGTCCTAGTTTCTAACTTGATTGTGCGAACTATTTAGGTAGCCTGAAGAGAAGCAGATTTAATCAGCACCTCACCCCCTTTTCACAACAACATACCGCCTCCTAGAGACAATAATCTTACTAGGAAAGTTCATAAGGCAAGAGTAAAACATAATTTCCTACCTCTGGAAACCGAGGAAGAACGAGAGGAACGTCACTCAGACAATCATCACCATGAGGAAGAAGATTGTGAAGAGTGACGTGAGGAGGAGAGGCACCATCACGAGCACCGCCACCACCATAACAGAAGACAAAGAAGGAACCATCATGATCGCAAATGCGACAACCATAACAACGATGAAGAAGAGGACAAAGAAGATAAAATGCTTTGAGAATTGGGTGCAACTAGAGCCAATGAATCAAGATGCCCGATCGTTATCCCATAGTTTGATGTAGCTAATTTCGAGTTGAAACCTGCAGTCATCTCGATGATCTAGAAAAATCCTTTCTGAGGGAATTTAAAGAATGAGAATCCTTACCATCATCTTGACGCTTTCAAAAATATTTGTGACACTATAAAGATGAGGGGAGTACCTCAAGAATTTATATATTGTACAAGATTCATCTTCTCTTTATAGGACAAGGTTCTGTCCTAGTATCTTAATCTACCTCACGAATCCCTCAATGGATGGAAGCCTCATGCTGATGTGTTCATCACTAAGTTCTATCCCACTGAGAAAACTATTTGGAATAGGAAAAAGATCACTTCCTTCATGCAAAAATCTAGAGAGAATATTCACAAAGCATGGAAATGATTCCAAGAGTATCAAAGGGATTATACGCATCACAACTACCGCAAGGGTTTTCTAGTGATGACATTTTATAATGGGATAACTCCCACAGAACAGACTTTGTTAAATGTCATCACTGTTAGCAATTTTCTTGGAAAGAAGTCGAGCAGAACTATGAAGATCATTAACAACACGGATGCAGTGCAAGAAGACATGGAGTATGAAAGGAGCAATAGGGGCTCTGCCAAGAAAGCTAACTCTGAAGGACCTTCTGTTGAAGCCAAGACTCTAGAAACTATCACTGCTCAAATTCAAAATATACCTACGGATGTCAAACAAATGAAGGATTCTGGAGGAAGGGGCAAGAAATCCGTTGAAAAAGTCATGAAATGTGACATGTGAGGTGAAGGAGGTCAGGTGATAGACAACTGCATTTACACGATGCGCAAAGAAAGTGATGAAGAAAGCAAAAGTGAAGAAGAGACAGAGAACGTATCTTATACAAATTTCAAAAGGCCAGACCACCCCGGCTTCAACTATGGGAACAAGGATGCTGTCGAGAATTCCCCATCAATTCAAAAGTTCTTCTAAGACACCACCAGGATTTGAGAAAAGAGGTGGGTAGACACAGTATACCAAAACCACTACTTACCAGCAAAACAAAAACAATTATCAAGGCTAAGGACAAGGTCAAGTCCAGTATCAGAACAAGAATATGAATAGGCAGAACGAAGATCAAGGGCAAGGCAAGAACAACAATAATAGTAAAACTGACCTGGTGTTGGAGCTCTTCAAATTCACAAAAAGACGGGCAAACATTAATGACCCTCACCTAGTACGCTTCTTTCCTTCCGAACTAGGAAATGTTATGACAGAGCTTTGAGTTCTACACTGAGTTACTCAGAAGTAGTGGGAGAACTAACTCAAAGTGCCATGAAAAACACTAGTGTTCTAAGTACTATGCAGACTTAGATGTTGGATATGCATACACATTAGAGGCAGATTGACCAGCATCTTGCACAACTTTTTGAGCTCATGAAGAATTTGTAAGGGAAGATTCTATCAAACACTGAGCAAGTGAAGATGGCCACCTTTTAATCTAGGAGGACACTGGAAGACTCTGGTTCCAATAACACCACAGAGGAAAGAAATTATAATGGGTCACAACCTGAAATAGTGATAGTACAAGAAGAAACTGAAAGAGAAGAGCCCATGAATGAGGATAACAATGAAGAAAAAGACAAAAAGAAGAAAGGTGCAAAGATTAAGAAACCAAATCATGCCAAGGAGGTTTTCACATAAAGAAATCCCTACTCCCCAAGAGTCCCATTTCCCTACTAGCTGATTAAGTCTCATCTGAAGAAGAGATGTGAGAAGTTTATGGAGGCAGTGAAGAAATTAAACATGGATATCCTATTTCTAGATGTAATTAAAGAGATGCCTACATATGCTAAATTCTTCAAGGATTTAATCACAAAAATAAGGAGAGGGGATCACAACAAGATAGTATAACTGGCTAAAATGTCGAGTGCTTTTGTTTAAGCTGAGTTACCAATAAAGAATAAAGATCCAGGGTCATTCAATATTCCCTTTTATGTTGGAGACAATGTGGAAAGGGTTATCCGACCTGGGGGAAAGCTTAAGTCTAATGCATGTCTCCTTAGTACAAAGGCTTAGATTAACAGATATGGTGAAAACTAGAATGAGAATTGAATTGGTTGATCATACCTTTACAAAACACATGGGAATTGTAGAAGATGTCCCTATTCACATTGGGCGATTATTTATACCATGTGATATAGTGGTGATCGGCACTATTGAGGACCCTAAGTGTCCAATGATATTCGGGAGGCCCTTCCTTGCCACAAGAAGAGCCCTAATAGATGTGGTAGAAGGGATCGATTATCACTCTGTGAGTTGGTAATGGTCACATCGATTTTCATGTACACGATGCGATGAGGGGACCCTCTCTGTTTGAGTCATATTACTTCATGGATAGCTATAACCAATATTGTGAATAAGTGTAAGAAGATAAGGCAATTGTTGATCTGCTGATGCGAGCCTTGAACAATCCTAACCCCAATCTAGAATACCCTGAAGTAGTTGAGATTCTAGATTACTTGAACCTAATTGGGGAAGGGGAGCTCATTGATGAAGAGGAAATAACCTTTAAAATAGTGAAGTATGCATCACTAGAGCAAACCCCTGAAGAGAAAGAAGCTCCAAAACTGAAGCCAGAATTAAAGCCACTCCCTGAAGGCTTGAACTATGAATTCCATGATGATGAGGAAATGAATCCAGTAATAGTAATGCAGACTTAACAGATGAACAAATGGAAGGGTTGTTGAAAGAACTCAGATTGCGAAGGAAAGATATAGTATATTCTGTGGAGGATATCAAGTGCCTCAATCTAGCTCTATGCATGCACAAAATTGATTCAGAGGAGACTGATAAACCCCAAGTTCATCCGTTAAGGAAATTAAATCAAATGTTGATAAAAGTTGTAAATAAAGAAGTAATAAAGTTGCATGATGCAGAGATCATCTACCCCATAAGTGATAGCAACTGGGTCAGCCTGATCCACATTGTACCAAAGAAGGGAGGGATGAATGTAGTAAAGGGAAACAATGAGGATGAAGTAGCCACTCGAATGATTATTGGATGGAGAATGTGTATTGACTACTGCAAACTCAATGTTGTAACAAGAAAAGACCACTTCCCTCTACCTTTCATCAACTAGGTTCTAGAAAGGCTCGTATGACAATCCTACTTCTATTTTCTTGATGGGTACTCGGGATTCTATCAAGTCCCCATCTACCCCGATGTTCAAGAAAAGACCACTTTTACATGTGTCTATGGGATGTACGCCTTTAGAAGAATGCCTTTCGGGTTATGTAATGCACCCGCTACCTTTCAAAGGTGTGTGATATCCATATTCTCAGACTTTCTGGAAGACATAATGGAGGTATTAATGGATGGATTCTTGGTATATAGATACGGCTTTGATAGATTCCTATAAAACTTGTCGAAGGTCTTACAAAGATGTGAGTAGAAGCAACTTGTGCTAAATTGGGGAAAATGTCATTTTATGGTGACAAAAGGCATAGTTCTAGGACACAAAATTTCTGAGAAGTGCATAGAAGTGGATAAGAGCAAGATCAAAGCTATATCAAAGTTACCCCCGCTAACATCCATCATAAGAGTGAGGAGTTTTCTGGGGCACGCTGGATACTATAGACGATTCTTCAAAGATTTCTTAAAGGTTGTGAAGCCGTTATCAAACCTCTTTTCTAAAGATGTGGAATTCGATTTCTCTGATAAGTGCCTTGAAGCATTTGACTTTCTAAAGAATGCCCTGACAATAGCCCCGATACTACAAACACCTGATTGGGATTTTTGGCTTGAAATCAAGTGTGATGCTATCAATTACGCCATATGAGTTGTCCTTGGGCAGAGAAAAGATAAGAAGCACCACACGATCTACTATGCTAGTAGAACTCTCAACGAAGCTCAGGTAAACTACACCACCACCGAGAAATAAATGCTAGCAATAGTATTTGGTTTCTACAAGTTTAGATCCTACTTAATAGGATCAAAGATGAAGGTGTACATAGACCACAGAGCCATCAACTATCTCATGCAAAAAAGGACACAAAGTCGAGATTGTTGCAATGGACTTTGTTTCTATAAGAGTTCAATCATGAAATCATTGACAAGAAAGAGAAGCAAAACACGGTGGTTGATCACTTATCTCGAATAGTGTTCACTGGAGAAAATCTGGTATAGTGAATGACAACTATACATATGAGGCCTTGATGATGGCCAAGTCAGTCGAACCAAATCTTCCTTGGTTCGTTGATATCTGTAACTACCAGAATGACTTACAATCAAAAGAAGAAACTTTTCTATGACCTAAAGAATTATAATTGGGATGACCCCCTATTGTTTAAGAGATGTTCAGACAATTTATATCGACATTGTGTACCAGAAGAAGAGGTGCCTCAAATCCTCAAGGAATGACATTCCTCACCCTATGGAGGTCACCATGAAGGCAAAAGAACCACCACTAAGGTTCTATAGTCATGCTTTTATTGGCCGACGCTCTTCAAAGATGCCTTGTCTTTTGTCAAGTCTTGTAAAGAATACCAACTGACTGAAAATATTACAAAAAGAAATGAGATGCCTATGTCTGACTGGGTGGAAGTAGAGATCTTTAATGTTTGGGGAGTGGATTATATGAGACCCTTCCCCTCCTCTAGGGGTAAAAAGTACATTTTGGTCACAGTGGATTATGTCTCCAAGTGGGTAGAAGTTGTAGCAACTCCCACTTGTGCCTCTAAGTCAGTTGTAAAATTGTTTGAGGAGACCATTTTCCCTAGATTCGGGGTTCCATGCACTGTCATTAGCAATGGGGGATCCCATTTCACAGAAAAAATAGTTTGAAGCATTGCTAAAGAAGTACGAATTCAAGCATAAGGTTGCCACACCATACCATCCCCAGACGTCAGGACATGCCGAAGTTTCAAGCTGACAGACGAAGAAGATATTAGAGAAAACCATTGGCAGGACCCATAAGGATTGGTCCATGAAGTTAGATGATGTCCTATGGGCATATAGAACTTCTTACAAAATGCCGATAGGGACAAATCCCTACCGGCTCATCTATGGAAGTTTCATGCCATCTACCTATAGAATTAGAGCATAAAGCCCTTTGGGCCATCAAATACTTAAATATGGATTTGGACAGGGTTGGAAAGAAAAGGTATCTACAGCTTCACGAGCTTGAGGAACTGAGGATACATGCCTATGAGAATGTCCACATTTACAAACAAAGAACAAAGGTGTGGCATGATGCCCACATCAAGAACAAGGATGTTTCTGAAAGAGATAGGGTTATGTTGTTCAATTTAAGAATCATGCTTTTTCTAGGAAAACTCAGATCTAGATGGTCCAGCCCATTCTCTGTTGTCAAGATCTACCCATCTGGGGTGATGGAGATTACCAGTGAAAATACTGGTACCTTGTGAATGGGCACAGAGTTAAAAGATACTATGAATATGAAGCTTTTATAAGAAGATCAAAACTAGAGTTAGAAGAACCACAACCAGTAACAGTAGAAGAACCATGAGAAGCAAGAAATGAGAGTTGAGCTAAAGACTTTAAATTAGCACTTCTTGGGAGGCAACCCAAGGATTTATTGCTTTCTTTAATTTTGCAAAGCTTTCTGCTTTTTCCTCTAAGTTTAAATTGTGTACATATCAGTTAATCTAACTTTGGACTTCTCTATTTTAAGCAATTTTGAATTTCCCTAAATAGACAGTCAATTTTGAAACCTATCTCTGTTGTTATGGTTTTATTTGCTTTAATATGAATACATGTGCTATTTAAATGCAAAACCTAAACTATTACTCTTAACATTTCATGTCTTGATCGAAGTATTCTTGTTTATGTCTCAGTCATGACACCAGTCGTGGTCGAGACAACCGCTTCATTGGTCTGACATTACGGTCACGATGCCTATTGCGGTCGTGATGCTAGTCATGATTGCGACGTGCATCGCGGTCGCGACACCCGTTAGGTATAAAAGGAGACATTTTTTTGTAACAATAAATCCCTTTGCTTTCTCTCTCTCGTGCGCCTCTACTATGAAGAAACCTAGGGAAGAAGCACCAAGGACTCGTGGAGTGATTGACGTCTAGGCTACAACACCAGAGAATGACTGTAGAGACCACACCTCAGTGACAAACACTCGTCATCCTCACTTCCTATTTCACTGTTCTCCCGTGGCTCCTCTGTTCTCTCCCTCTTCACCTTTGGAAAGGTACCCATACTCATTTCTCCCTCTCTGAAGCTTTTCCTTATCCGATTCGTGCCTTTTTTCTTTCTTCTTCTTGACTCATGGATATTTTTGCTCCAATCCTCGCCTCCGATCGTCATCTTCCCTCCCTTCTTTCTCCCTTAACCCTAGTTTTAACCTTTCAGCTTCTTGCGCTTTGGCTGTGGTCGTGTCCTCTTTACGTTGTTTTAACTGTGACATTTACTTACATTACATAATATCATTTTATTATGTTTACCCTCTGTCTCTCCTTTCTGATGTATCGGACGTGATGATGTTCTTGGTAACGACACTCGTCATGGTCGCTATGCACCAGGATTCCCTTTTTAGTCTTTGACCAGTCGCGAAAATGACATTCTTCACGTTTGTGACATTCATCACGTTCACAACATCCATCCCGATTGCAACACTCATCGAGATCGCAACATTCTAGATTTGTCTGAATTTTCATCACCACGGTTTTGACCCCAGTGATCACACTCCTTCACTCCTTCTCTCTTTTGCATCCCCTCCATCTTTCAGTCCACCTCGTTTCCCCCAAATTTTGTGTATGTGATGAGGTCATGACACACGTTTGATATCATGACACGCAAACTCTTCTGCTGACTCAAGGAACTGATATGTTATTCGCAAGCGTGTCGCAATTGCGACAACTATTATGATCATTTAGGTTGTGACAGTCGTCTCGGTCATGACATACCCATTTTCCCTTTTTAGTTTCTGACTTGTCTCGATCGTGACATTTGTCGTGGTCATGAAATGCTCATGTCACGATAGTCGCATGTCTCAATCTTTGTCTCGACCGTGACATCTAAGAAATCAATGAAAAATCTCTAACACTACAACCAACTTGTCGTTATCTTCATAAGGAGTGCTCAAGGAACTGATATGTTATTCGCAAGCGTGTCGCAATTGCGACAACTATTATGATCATTTAGGTTGTGACAGTCGTCTCGGTCATGACATACCCATTTTCCCTTTTTAGTTTCTGACTTGTCTCGATCGTGACATTTGTCGTGGTCATGAAATGCTCATGTCACGATAGTCGCATGTCTCAATCTTTGTCTCGACCGTGACATCTAAGAAATCAATGAAAAATCTCTAACACTACAACCAACTTGTCGTTATCTTCATAAGGAGTGCATGATAACTTATTATTTACCCAAATTGTAGAATGCCTTCCTCCACCTCCAACACCCTAGAAAAGCAGTTGATGTCCCTAGTAGGAGTCTAAGAAACAATCAATAAAATTGAGAAAAGGCTTCGTGAAGATGTGAACTTGGCAGAAGAGAATAGAGCTCAAAAGGAGCTGATAAAGGAGAAATATGAAAATATCTTGAACCACAAGACACCAGAAGAGTCTGAAGAGTCCCAAGGGACTACAAGGATAGAAACTTTTGAGTATATGTCATCTGAGGATGAACCCAAAATAAAGGGTAAATGCAAGGTGCAAACCATGGATGCTAAAGAAATCAACAAGAGGAAGTTGGCAGTTGAGGCTGACTCAAGGACCCTAGGACAAGAGGCCTACTCTGGTATGGTAAGGAAGGAAGTACAAGCAACATCAACCAAGCAGTTGGAAACATTCACACCAAGGGAGTAGGTGCATCAGTCACACTTTGACATGATCATGAAGACCAAGAGTTTTAAGCCAACACGATACTTGGATGTTGAAGACTTCAAGAAGATGGGGATATATGATAGAGTTGTGAAATTTCTGGAAGGAGCCAACCTACATGCTCTATGTATGACTCAGGTCCCTTCTCTGACAAAACTCACCGCTGAGTTCATGTCGATACTAGAGAAACTTCCTATCATCAACATTGAACGCAAGAAATTAGGGGGAGAGTTCAAACTGGAGGTGAGGATAAGAGGCATAGATCATATGATCAGTGCGGCTATTCTGAACACTATCTTTACCAAGACAATAGAAGAATCTCAACTCATCTCAGTTGTACCCGGTGAAAAGGAAATGGTGGGTTACAACAGTCACAGGATGTGGGAGAATCTCACGATAGAAATCGAGCATAGTCTGAAGAACTCCAAAGCAACGATCATCACTTCCTGCTTTATCAGGATAATACAAAAGATAACAACAAACATGGTCTTCACAAGATCTAAAATCGGGGGGGTGTCTAAGGGAAACCTATTCCTAATATGGTCTATGCTAAATGAGAGACCAGTGAATATCGGAAGATTACTGATAGACAGATTGTCAGCTGTCACAGGATCAGAGGCAAAGAGGACTAAATAATTTTGCATGGTAAGCCACATAACTCACATTGCATATCATTTCTTAGGTATTGAGAAAATGCAGAGATATAAGCCCACCAAGGAAAATTCTAAGATAGATATTAAGTCCTTGGTAAACACTGGTATTATGGCATAGAAGGGTAACAAATTATTCTATAAACAAAGCTTCTCAAACTCCTACTGCCTCTACCAGAAATGGCATATTACGACACCCACAAGCTACGACCTATCAAGGAGTAAATAAACAAGATGCACTCAAGTGCAATCAGAGGGGTTGCAGACCCACCATCACCAGCCAACATCGAACATGGACCAGAACTAGAACCACAAGCGGAGTAGTTAAAGCCAGAGAAGAGAAAGAAACTGGCAATCCGGCAATGCAAGGACGCAGGGTCAGAAATTCAACCTCCTCAAGGCCATCAAAGAAAGAAATAAGGCACAAAGGAACCATCCTTGGAAGACCAGCTAGGCCACAACAATGAAGGATTTTTCACTCCACCTTCCCCTTCTCCTGTGATGGTGATAATACCTAGGTAGATCGCCACGTCGAGTGCCCCTTATAAGCACAAGAAAAGACCCTTGAGGCAACAAAAAGACTAAGTGGTATTCCTGAGAAACCAAAGCAGCCCACCCCAACATCCCCTACGGCCGAAGTAGTGTCTGAGGTACTCGTGCAGCCTGAAGCATCAATCACCACACAAGCAACATATACTAAATAAGGAGCATGCATAGCACGGGATAGTGTGCAAGAAGACCCTACTCAGCCTTCACAACAAATCCCTAAAGTAGAAACAATAACACCAACAATGTCGATAGTAGAATGACAACAACCGTTGATGTTTGATGATGCTTTAGGGCATTGATTTGATGCCATGCGGGCACAAGTACGAAACTATTCTAAAGCCAATTTGCATATAAATTCTAGCCTGCATGTGCTAACCACACAAGTATAAGGCTTAGATGCAAGAACGGAACTCTCCCTAATTTCATGCATTAAGTCATGGAAGCCATCAAAACGGTGACAGAAGAGATGGCCAATCTTCGAAAAGAGAGGGAGATAATACGAGTTGAAAAAGAAATGATGCGCAAGGGATATGATGAAGCGTTACAAGATCTGAACAATGAACGTCGTCATTTAGAGGATGAGTGAAAGGAGATGGAAGCGGAGCGCCAAGAACTAGAATAGTGGCGAGCAAGAAAGAGGTTGAGGCACATGACAAGCCCCTCCCCTTCTCAAGCTTCTCCAAGCCCTTCCTACTCACATGACCACGATGATGAAGCAGCAAGTGTGCCACCATCAAATAAGGAAGAAATCACTAATGTGCATAGAGAGCAACCGAGGGTGCTGCCAAGGAGAAGGAACAACCATCCCCCATGGAGCCAGAAGCAGCCAAAGGCCTCAACAACAACACCCATGAAGGGGCTGGACTTAAATATTCAACCCACTAAGACAAAAGAAAATATCATATAAAAAGTTGGAGGAAGTAGGAGTAAAGATGTCATCCTCATTTGACACAAAAACAATCACCAAGTTCCTAGAAGGTATAGATGTCAATTTGAATATTGATGAATACCTCCTACAAAAACACGTCCAGAATGAGCTCAATGACATTGTATATGACTGTAAAATGGCAACCACATTTGCATAATTCAACAAAGCAGTGTTTGAGTCACCATTAGAGGCAAACCAGCTCCTAGAAGAGTCTGTCAAAGCAATTACCGCTAACAACAAGATGAAAGCAGAGCCACATGAGAAAAAGACTATTGAATAGCATGCCCCAGCTTCTACCGCACCAACCACAAATGAACATCTGGCTGATGAAGGGACATTTGATGATGACAAAGGTGGAGTGGCCTCCTTCTTTACTGATGCACTTGCAAGAGAAAGGAGCTCACCCATAGAAAGAAACAAATTAGATGCAACTCCTCCACTCCCGTGCAAAATGGAAAATATGGACATGACATCAATATCTCGCATCAAATGTAAGGACTTCCATGTCCCAACCAACATTCTTGATGAAGATCTTTCAAGAACAGATGTTTTGTATAATATAAAGGACAGACTCTAACATGGGAACACCTCAGAGGGATCTTCTTAAAGAGAGTGTGGGTACATAAAAGTTTATTTATAGTGCTCTGTGCTACCTTGCTAGAGGAATTCCTCCATCCGGATAAAGTACAATCGGTATTTAATGGCACAACACATATGGAAAAAATGTTGTACGAGAAGAAGAATAACTCCAATGTCATCAGAGAACTCCAAGATGTTGTGGAAAGTCCAGGGACCTGCTTCGTCACGTTGCCTATAAGGACGGTCAAGCACTGGTGTCTAATTATTGCAAATCTATGCCAGCACCACACCACGATATACAACTATTGCACCCTGAGTTACCAAGAACGTCCTTGATCTTCAAGAACAACGAATCAAGAGACATGTTGAAGGTGCCTATCTTCCCCAAAGAGCCATATGAGGAGCAGGCAACTGACATAATTCTAATTGGAAGAACTTCTCCATCTCCACCAAGGGTCCCCAGGAGCAATGTAGTACAGGGGATTGCACATTTATAGTGTTGAGAATGATGGAAGCCATCAACAACGGCCTCCCATTTAAAGACCTTTTTCTAGAGAATCTGCATGGTTTGCGGGGTACCTATGCTATGGAAATAATATACGATCGGCGATTCTTTAAGGACCCCATAATGCCACCTGATGCTATACCACACATGTTGTATATAAGCATCCTATTGCCAAAAAAGAAGCCATGGCTGGAGTAGTTGCATACCTTGTGGATTGACCCTACTAAAACTACAAGGGAATTTGGGTGGAAGGAAGGGTGGTCAACAAACAAGCTCCATGATGAAACAACAAAGAAAGAACAAGACTCCAAATCTGTTGAAAAAATAATATTTGTACCTACCACGGAAAAAGAACGCTTGGGACCTTCTAAACAGTCTGAAGAGGGAGAGATAAATGATGAAGACATGCCAAAAATCAGGCCAGATGGGCCAATAGGGGCAATAGAACCTACTTTCTAGGACTTTGATAGATGGGCTTGCGAAAATGTATCACAGGAGTCTCTGCTGTTGATAATGAATTGCCTGAAGGAGGGGATATTGTGGGAGAAGTAGTTTTTGAACAAGATGAATATGTGTACTAAAGGATGACCTCTACAAAACTTTGAAAATAGGAGGATATCTTTTAGTGAGAAATATGTTTGCTTATCAATCATTGTTGGGGGACAACATGACTAATGTGCACATGGCATACTTCTTGATTGTCGACGGCATACTCAAAGACAAGAAATCAGGCGAAAAAGAGCGCCTGTAGTTACGCCTGACAAACTCTCTTCCAGACTATATATTCCTGCCCATTCTACATGATAATCATTGGAATCTTCTGGTAGTCAATGGCATAGCAAGGGTTGTAGTTTTATATAACAACTTAGATTCAGCCTTCGCGGTGAAGAAACACACCAAGATGACCACTGTGAAGACACCTAGGGAAGATAAAGCAGCTACATGCACCGAAGTGATCATAGAGATGATCCACAGTCAAGGAAAGGGATAACACAAAGGGCAAAGACTTCAAAAAGATGCAATTCTTCTATAGAAGTCCCCAACAGGTGCATTTATCCAACGACTGTGGATTCTACTAACTGGCTTGGATGACAGCCTTGGCCCTACAAAATATAAAAGTTGAAATCATGCAGCATGAACACTATCATGTGCTTTGAGGAGTATATGCCAACATGCTACTGCAATCAAAATGGGTTGTCTTCGAACGCCAACAGTAATAAATCTGACCCATTTATGTCTAAACCTTCACCTTTGACACTCCGAGACGGAGTGAATGATAAGTTTGGGGGAGGAGTTATAAACGGACACGAGAGGTATAATTTTTCTAAATTTTAAATTTTAAATTGCAATTTCAAAAAATATTATACATACTCTTACCTTACTTCACTCTTACTTTTTAGGAAATTTTGAAAATTTTCCAAATATAGATCATACTTTTGGTATCTTCAAGGTATATTCAATAACTTCATTCTTAGACTTGTTTGTCCTCCTGCTACCTTTTAGTGTAATCATCTCTAGAGTGACAAAAATGAGCTACCAATCTACAAAAAAGGAAAAGACACAATAATACAATCTTATTCCATTCTTATAGCAAAATGTTGTGTGAAGTGGAACAAAATCCCTGAATCTATGGAAGCCCTGGAATAAGGAGGACTTTACCGGCCACACTCCCGACCAATTCCTAGCCCGAAAGTAGTAGCTAGAAAGTCTACATCTCCCACAAGAAGGAAATAGCTACCCCTTACAGTTCTAATTATCCCCACTTTGGGATGAAAAGAGGCTTGGCCACCCAGAAATCCTACCAACCCCTTTCCCTAGCTTGAGAGCAGAATGAAAAGCCAAAAAGAAAAAAAATCATGAGAGTTGTGCCTAAAAAGATGCCAAAGGATTCCATACAGCCACTGTATTGATGCACTAATTAATGTAGATATGGCGTACCCAGAAGTGAAATCTTGAAGTCGAGTTATACCCACCTGCATTCCGAAGCAACCCTCGTACAACCACCTGACACTATATCAAGGCCCACTTGGGCAACATTGTCTTTATGAGAGCCCATGGTTGAGGGAGATAGAGGAGTGTAGGAAAACACTAAAAGCCTAAAACCTACCCCAGCACAATAGCCTAGGCTCAACCCAAAATAAAGGTAGGGTGTGAAAGCTACCCCCTGAAGGAATTGTTTACAAGTATAGTTCGGAACCTAAGGCAGGGAGGTCATTGCAAGGAAGAGTCCTTCACTACAAAGGCAATGGCAAAAAGGGGTACAAAGTCAAGAAACTCTGGAAATAAAGGGGGAAGATAGAACTTCAGGAAGTGAACTAAGTGTGTCACACGGATTTTGTTGTAATGATGGAATAATTTGGTAATGGTGTGATCATTAAAAAGAAAATACCTATATATCATCACTCGATGTTTTGATTCTATCTATTATCATGGGGACATGCTAGATTCTAAGTTTGGGGGAGTTGATAACATGTCATTTTGTGAACTTTTTACTCCTATTTTATTTCCATTTTGACATCCCTATTATGGATTTTCATATCTATTTTGATGTCTTTGAACAAAATTTGATTTTACTTAATCTCCTTCCCTCTATCCATGCAAGCTCATCATAAGTCACGACCGTGACATCACCTCGACCGTAATGGTTGATGGATGTCTCACCTGGGACATATCCGATAATCAACAGTTAGTCTCCGCAACACCGTGACACTACATCCAGAGTTTCAAAATTTACCGATCGTGACCCCAGTCGTGACCAAGAAGAGTTGTCATGACTGCTATGGGCATCACTGCAACCAAGATGTTATCGTGATCACGACTAAGATACGAGTCGTGACCGTGATAGAGAGTTAAGTCAGTGGACAACGCCTATAAATAGGCCCAGGCTCCACAGTATAGAGGGGGATCATCAAGAGAGATAAAGTGTTGCCCAACTCCAGAGCCAACCTCGTTCATCTCCATTGGTCTTGGATCTCTAAAAACAAAAGTTGGAGGAGAGAGAAGATCTACGATCCTCTTCTTTGAAAGAATGAGTTGTCATCTTCCACGCCCGTACTAGATCTAGATCTGAGGAAGTATCGTTGGTGTATCGCCTCCTTCATTCTTTAGATCTATCATCTTCCTCACGATGTACCTTCTCCCTCTTCGTTATTCTTTATGTATCTACACTTTTGTAATGCCGTTATGCTACCCATTAACATGTGTAGCTAAACACTTCACTTGGGTTGTGAGTAGCCACTAAGGCTCTCCCAACATGTATATAGTTGCATGCCTTTGAATATATATATATATATATATATATATATATATATATATATATATATATATATACTTGTAGAAAAGATTATATTCATACTCTTGTTATTGATGCTTCACTTGCATGATTATCTACCATCTTGTGATGTATGATTGTTAATGCCTCAAAAGAGTAGTATTAAAGTTTTCTAAGTGTTATGGAGTTGCATGAATGCATGAAAATGTTGGAATGTTAAAGCTAATGATCATGTGGTTTGCTTTGTGATTGTTTGTTTGCCATCTCGAGAGAGAGACAACCTTATAATCTAGATCTATCCTAAGCTCAAGAGAGGAGGGAATAGATATATATGATGGTTGCTTGTAATCTTGCTAAGGGTATACAAAGGGGTGTGAGTATTGCATGTTAGTGAGAGATCTTAGTAGGTGAAACCCGATCCAAATTCCCATCCATAATTGGTTACATATTTCTTGTTTGATCTTATTCTCTTGTTTTGTTTCTTTTCCTTTGCTTTTATTATTTTGTTTGGAGGGACTTCGTTCCTTAGGAACACCATCTTGATCTAACTCTTCGTTTGGTGTATTTGGGTCTAAGGCTCTACGTTCCTAGCACTTACCAATCTTGTACATGTGGTTTGACCCCAATCTACTACATCAAACCCCTTATAATAGTTGCAGGGGCATGAGTGTCAGGTTATAAATCTAAGAGTCAGATTACTCTAGATCTGCTCCATTTTATACGTGTGATTTAGGTCGGCCAGGGGAACACCAAGAAACTTTTTAGGAAAAACATCCTCAATCTTTTGAACCACCAACACCTCCTGGATACTAGGACTCCTCATCTTGGTATCCACCACATGTGCCAAGAAAGCCTCACACCCCTGCCTCACCAACCTCTCTGTTGTCATAGTTGACACCAAACACGTCAGAATAATCTTCTTATCTCCTTGGAAGATCCATGAAACATCACCATCATGAAACGTCGCCACCTTGGAACTATAGTCTAAGACTGCCCAATACTTCTCCAAGGTATCCATCCCAAGGATCACACTGAATCTATGCATGTCAAGTGGTATAAGGTCCACTTGAAAGTTGTGTCCCAAGAAAGAAAGAACGTAGGATGGACACACCTCCCACAACTCAGTGGAACCAACAAGAGGGGTTTCTAACCAAATACTATTAAGTCTACAGCAAACAGGCAGATAGAAACTATATATCACCTCTCTGGTGATAAAAGAGGTGTGGCATATGGGTCAATCAAAACATATATAAAAGAAGAAGTAGATAAATTAGAATGAAAAAGTTCCATCTGGCCTGTCATAACCCGTGGATTGACCACTCCCTACGGCTGACTCATAGCGTAGAATCGAGTCGTCGCCCGTTGTTGTCCAAGTCCTCTACTAGCCTACCCATAGGAAAATGCTTGTGATGCTTGACCGTGTCCTCTACCTCCACCACTAAAGAACTACTATCGATGGGAACCCTACTGACTCTACTCTGATTATTGTTTCACTTCCATATCCTTCATTGGGCAAGACCACATGATATGTCCACCTATCCACACTTGTGACACGTCCTTGAGTCATACAATGGCCTAGTCGGTCCTGTTGTAGATATTGAGGTTGTGTTGCGAGCTCCAGCTAGAGGAAAACTATAGCCTCTGCCCTTGCTCGGGGACCACTGAGATGGCACCACTGACCTCTTCTCAAAAAAAGTTAACCTCTACTACAACTATGGTGAAGAGAACCTTGGCTTCTTTAAGCCTCTTGAAGACTGCCCCTGAAACTAAGTTGGCCTCTTCTTAGTGTTGGCTTCACATTTCTCGATAGCAGACTGCTCTATCCATCTCACAGACTCTACAAACCTAGTCATGTGTCCCTATAGACTCAGTGAGCCTAGAGCTCTAATACCAACCAAACTGTGACGACCCAATGCCATACGAACGAGATTACTCAAAACCAAAATGCAAGATTAATAGCTAAACAACCATATTACCATACAAGTAGGTAAATTAAAACCAATCTCATATAACCAACATGTGCGGAAACATATTACACAAAAGTCCATCAACATGTATCGTACTACATACCATATTATGTATTTACTTCTATTTAGTCACCACAACCACAACCTATATACAAAAGATCATGTTCACATATATAATCCACATATACAAACCATGTCATATTGCCAAAATCATGTATCGTTATACAAAAGCTACAAAACATATCCCTTCCTAGACCTAAGAGTATAAGGACGATACTAGGACTCTACTACAACGACTACCCACATCCAACCTTCTATGTCTACTGATCTCTAAGTTTCTCTTCTTCAACAACATGATCATGCCCACTCCCCTAATGACAACCTAAAAGGATGTGGTGACCACAAGGTGAGACCAATGTCCCAGTGAGAGATATAACTCTCAACTAAGGGTTATTGAAATACAACATGATACATTATTAAACAGGATGAGTTGATTCAGCTAAGTTAATATTTTAAACCGATTATACCGGTTGAATAGATTAAACTGATTATACAGGTTGAATAGATTAAACCGTTATGACATGTTAAACTATTCCAACATGTTAGGCAATTTGAGAGGCTATTCAGGTAAACATAGCAACATATATGACTAGAAGCAATATGAAGAACATGTAGTTTATCACCTACTAAATAGTATAAGAAATAAGGCAAGGGTTAACAATCATTTTGAAATGTGTTTAACCATAAGAAAATATACTATATGGCTATATTACATCTTTTAAGCCCTAAGAAGTTTGAGGTATACCATTCAGACTCCAATTGTCCACTACTAAGTCGACAACAATGCTATATAAGATCTAGGAGAGTCAGATTCCTAAGATCTTATCATCCCTCAGTCAGTACAAGTCTGTCGCAGTGACATATAAGGTCTAACTGCAAAACACCCAGTCCGCCCTATATATAGGCCACAACACTAGTGAATAAGGGTATACAACCCATATATTTTGAGGTACAACATCAGCTGTCCTCAATCACATTATATATATTGAGATACAACCACAACCGTCCTCCTTCCAAGGCATGACCATAGCCTTCCTAAAAACCATAGGACCAAGATGTCAAGGACACTCAGTTAGTTTCACCTCACATACTCAATAATTTGTGCTCCCAATTTCCAATTTCCCTTAAGAATACTTGTTTCACCATCCAATAGGTTCTGAGACTGGTATGGACCTATGGCACAAGGCAATACATGATTAGGGTTCACTTGATTAGTTTAATCCAATTAGGTATCTTTTAACTGCATCAATCAAGTTACATACAAACACTAAAAAATTCAACAAAGTAAGGTAGATTGCAACTTCAGAAGATATAAAATGTATAAGTATAAACTCATCACATCATCACATGGTACTGTTCATTGCCATACATAAGGCCATCATCATTATTATTCCACCATGGTATACCAAGCCCTTCTCAAATCACACAAAGGACATCACTTCAATTAGGTAACCAACCCTATCCAAGGTCATGAGACCATTCACATTATTCTCTGCAAAACATCATTATCTCTCCATGTCTCATCAGGGCTCATCATTATCACCACAGATGTGTTACATAAGTGTTACAACAATAAATCACTAGTCATGATGCTTATAAATAGTAAATTAGGCTTACCACATTAGGAGAGAGAGAATACTCCATCAACATTCTAATTACTCAAGAAAGCTATGTAACATCATCACGTACTTGAATTAGGGTTAAGGTTCAACAAAGCAAACTGAATTAGGGTTTCAAATCAGTAATAGATGTAAACCCTAATTATCATCCTCTCCAACATTCTGGGAAGAAACTAGATAAAACATCATCATTGTAAGGTCAACAAACCACCATGATCAAGTAGGCCATGAAACACCATCGGTCACATAGAATAGGTGGTGTCTTCGATCGTTGAGGATTAGGTCACACCATCTTTATCGATTGTTGAAGCATGGCCAAGGCTAGAGACCAAAGAAAGAATCCAACATCGGCGACTGAAGAGAAATCACCATCATCATCAATCGAAGAGGAACATCAACACCTCATTGACTGAAGGAAACCATCAAGCATTGGCAACCGAAGAGAGTGATATCATCTTCATTGACCAGAGAAGATTCATCTTCAAACATGGTGACAAACTATGGAGAGCATCTTCATTGACCGCATAGGATTCAACTCAGGGACCACATCACTCAAAACTCGGGGACCACTGTCATCAATATCTTGGTGACCATATGAAGAGAGAGAAACTCATCAACCTCATGATTGAATAAGTTGTTCATCACCATGAAACCTAAAACCACCAAGGTGTAAAACACAAGGAAAGGATTAACTCCAAAACCCTAATTTCAACCACCAACATGAGACAAAATTGGACCATGATTTAGAGAGTGAAAGCCATCGTTTAGCACATGCATGCAAGGATCAAACCTCCATCATTAAACAAGATAATCAGGCACAAAGATTATGGTTCATTAAAAGGGAGGTGTCTACTCAAGGTCATCATGAAACATAAACCCTAGATCAATTATTATCATCATCTTTCTACTTGGAACCACATTCTAAGGGTAGATTATTTGCATGCAAGATATGTGTAAGCAATAATCGAGGAGAAAGTTATATAACTCACCTCAAAGGAGAAGAAGAAACTCTGACAGCAAGAAAGATCTAAGAAGAGAGAGAAAAACCCTAGCTTGGTCACCACTTCTTATCCAAGGTAGAACCACCTATAAGGAAAGAAAAAACCTAGGTTAATGAAGCAAGATGGAGAATAAAAACCTATACCAAAAAGACAAGAAAGAGAAGTTCTTCAACTCAACTCAAGCACTACCATGGAGAACCATGGATTCGGCCAAGAAGATAAAGAAGAAGAGGGTAGAGAAGGGAAATGAAGATGAAGAGAGGTAGATCACTTATCAAGACCAAGAAGGAAGCAAAGGTCACCAAACTATCACCAAGGAGGGTTTCTCCAAACCCTAGCTTGACATGCAAGAGGTTAGGCCACTTGAGCTTCCACCTTCACCACCAAGAATAAGAGGGGACGATCTCCAAGAAAGATGAGAAAAAGAAAGGGGTGAAAAGGGTTTAGTTGCATGCAAGTAGGGAGATTTATATAGCCAAGGGTTAGAGAGAGTGAAGGGAGGCTAGGTGTCATGTAAACACATGCCATGTGTCCACCATAACTCGCCTATGGAAGCACCACATCCACTCATGCATCAAGGGTGATAAAAACCAAGAAAAACTAGTGACCACTCTTGTACAGAAAAAGACATCGGTTGAAGGGATTCTCAATGACTACTTGGTCCCAACAAGCTCAACGATTGCATAAGGTCAGAAAGGTCATCAGTCGCATTAAACTCACCCTAGGGTTGCTTGGCAATCGAAGAGGATTCATGGCTCATTGACTGCCAAGGCCAAATGGTACTCATAAACCTCATCAACCACAGAAAACTTGGTCCAAGGAACAAATTGGTGACCGCTAAAAACAAAGCTCATCGGTCAACACACACCTCAAGGTCAACCATCCACATAGGGTATCCAAGCAAACCTGAATCTCATCACAACATGATGTCACCACATCAAACCAAGATACAAAAAGGTGGCCCAAGAAACCTCTCTCTCCAACATGATGTTAGAACATGTGAGGCACAACAAGCATGTGGCAAATTGCAAAGAAAAACCCTAAACATGGGTAAATTTGCAATTAGGTCCAAAACAAGCATATAAAGGCATAACTAGCTCAAACAACATTCAAATTGGACCAAACTGGAAACATAAGCTCATCACATGTTATCAAGGCGCATCATGAAGTTATATTAAGGTTTTAAGCATATAATTATGCTAAGAAAGAAAGATTATCCAAAAAGCAAGGTCATGGGTCTTACACATATCAAATTCCAAAGTTGTTCTGAGGTTTTATCATGTGTTTCCAACTAAACTGTTAGATGTTTATTGACTTCTTATAACTATAATGCCAATATGTATCACCTATATTAAGAAAAATTTCCTGAACCCACTATACAATATCTAAGGGGTAGTTGAAGGAGGTAATACTCCCAAAAAACTAAGGCTAAGACATTGGGAAAGTGACTAACATTATGGATGTACATGGGACCAAGTCCACCGAGGGATAGTTACCCTGAGTCCAATGTTGGACTATACCCTGGAATCCAATGATGGGTAGGGGATTAATGTACCCACAGAGATATGGAAATTATGGGTTTGGGAATTACAAAGGAAATGCAAAGTTCGAATATTGACATTAACATATGATTATGCTTGTTATATTATTGTACCTACTTGGACATATTTTGGTTGCACAATGTACACAATATATGAATATATTGATATGTGTTTTTTATTTTTAGCATTTTAGGTTAAACTTGTAGGGAAATATGGTGACGGAGATGGAAACAGAAAAAAAATTCCTTACTATATTCCCCTTGATCAACAGATTGCGTCAAGAACTGTAGATTGGGAAGGAAGGTTGCAAGGCATATAGCTGGTACTGGAGTGAGTCCAATGACTATCCTTGTAATGATGTGCTTCTTTTGCAAGCAGCACTAGGATGGTTTTTGGCGATATCCTCTCGGTGTAGTAGCACAGATGACAGTTGACGATGTCCTCCTAGCAGGTGCAACGATCTCCATGCCTCTATGTAGTCCACGTGGACCATCGAGAACTCCTATCATTGTTTTGGAACTAACATGAAGGAGTTTTCCCTTCAAACATCAATGTTCTAGCAATGACTTGCTCTCCCTTGTTGTCTCTCCCTTTAACAAGTAATAATTGCTTGGGTTCTCATGTTACCACAATTGTGAGAAGACAATAATTGTTAGAGCTTATTGTTGTGTCTCTTGAAAGCCTTTACTGCCCTCTCCCTTATATAGGATGGCCAGGATAAGGGTTTCCAAATCATCTGGAAGTTGAAAAGACAAATTTTCATGAATTTTCTTGAAAGTACAAATGATGAGGTACAAATGATGAAATGGTCGGTTCATTACTGAACCAACCAGTTCACATGTAAAATGGCCAGTTCAACACTTGAACAAGTCGGTTCACTATGTTTCCCATTTGCAAATATATTGGCTTTAATATCAGATTAATGGACAACAAGACATCAACATCAATCCTTGATCTAGTCTTACTGATCTACCAATTGGTCGGTTCACAACTTGAATCGGCCTGCTCATGTTTCTGAACCAGTCGATTCACTTATTGAACCGATCGTTTTAGATTTCAGTCAGCCAATTGTTGTTTAAGTTGATTACCTAAACATTTTAGTAATCAAGTTAAACCTTATTCATGAGTAAACTCCTATTCCATGTGCAGCCAATGCATGTGACCCTATAGGTCCCAAATTATGTTTGTAGTGAATGTCCATAACTAATTTATAACATCACAAGCAATGATCGATATCTACCAACGTGCCATTGCTACCCAAGTAATTGGAAAGTTGGAGAACAACTTCAACCTACAATACATGATCAGTGTTACAGTGATCGTATAGTTCTTTTGTCTCTAATATCCATATTGAACTCGAGGCATGGAAAACGTCATCCTCTCAACATTCAATCTATATTCCTTAAACTATAACAAACTGTATGAGATGCATGTGAGCTCACATATCACATATTGAGTCACACGAGTATGGCCATACATTTCTCAGTATTGGTTATCGAGTGGCCAAGATATCAATAACATATGTAGGAGGGACAAATCCCATCTACATCACTCACACTCACTCCCCATGTGTCACAATGCACCCCAACATCACCTTTATTGCAATCCTTATTTAAGATCATGTTGGATGATTTCTAAATACATCGAATGACACATGATGAGTGTAGTGACTTTAGGTTCACAATCACCACTATCACTACGAGAGTTGATTCTGACTACCATTCCATGGTCTCCATGTATCACTCTCAAGGTGGGTCTATCTGGTACACTGTTCTCTAACATGTAACTATGTGTTTGACTTGATATCCCATATCATAACTAATGAGAGCCTGTCATTAGTCAACACACACTCTAGTCTTATATATTAGTGTTGTCTATTTTACTTCCACGGTATTATCCAACCAGGGACATAACAAGAATGTATGCACTCTTATCATACATATGATCTCGTTGTTCGGGTTTTCAACTCGAAGGCATATGTCATCGAGAAACATCATTCTTCATACATCTACCATGTTTGTGTCATCACCTGATGATTGAGACAAACATAATAGAGGTAATTACCTTTATAATTATCAAATCAAGTATATGATGCCCCATTACAATCATCATATGATTGGCTCTATGGGCACAAATACCAACAGACTCCCACTTGCACTTAGAGCCAATCACTTACAGATCTTATTCCAAGTGATTTTAACATGTACATCATGTTTTTACTGTGCAAGCACTTTAATAGCGTGTTAGCAACATTTGCTTCTAGTCGATATTTCTGCAAGTCCTTACATCTCCTTGTTGTACGACTTCTCGCATGAGATGGAATTGTTGTAGTATTATATTTGTGATTCCTTGCCTATCCAGTAGCTCCATTGTTGTTATAGTATTTCTACTGTGCCATACATGGTTGGAACCTCTCACAAGTTCATCCACATGATCTTCTTAATCCATACAGTATCCTCTACTATTTCCAAAATAGGAAGCTACTCGCCTTCTATTGTAGGATTAAACAAATGTTTCTTTCTCAGAACTCTTCTAGCTTATAGTTCTATTTTAGGGGCCAACAAAAATTTAGATTGTGATCGTTAATCTTCTTTGTCACTTTGGAACCTTGTATTGATCTAACCTTTTACACCCAAATCTTCCTTATTACCATAAATAAGGAATTGATCCTTAGTGCTTCTTAAGTACTCAAGGATGTTCTTTAAGCAGTCCAGTGACTTTCAATGGGATTGGACATATATGCACTCATCATTTCCAATACATACAAGACAATATGATGAGTATATAATATTGTGAATGCAATTGCATCTTACTCATGTATTCTTGTTCTTCATAAGAATTGGGATACTAAGATCTTGAGAGACTAATTTTATGAGACATGGACAAATTTTCTCTCCTAGAGTACTCTACATTGAATTGTTGAACATCTTGCCAATACATGTGCTATCACTTAGGTCAAGAATCTTTCTAGATCTATCTCTATAGATCTTCACTCCTAAGATATAGAATGTTTCGCCTAAACCCTTCATAGAGAAGGTACTTTCCTTGCCAAGTTTTAATATTGTTGTTATTCCCCATCATTATGTAGAATATAAATATGCCCCCACTCAACTTTTGTAATCACATATTTCATCTTGATTTCAGCTAAAGTCACACTCTTTGACTATCTTGTCAAATCAAAGATTCCAACTCTGAGATGCTTGTTTCAATCCATAGATTGACCTTTGTAGCTTATAGACTTTATTTGCAATAACTGGATTTATAAAACATTTAAGTTGTATCACACACATATCCTCATAATTATTCCCATTAAGGAATGTGGTTTTAACATCCATATGCCAAATCTCATACCTGTAATGGCAAGCATTATCCTGATGGGTTTAACCATGGTGACTGGTGAAAATATTTCATCATGTTCAACACCTTGAACTTGTTTGAAACCCTTTGCAACCATTTTGCCCTTATAGGTTTTTACATTGTCATCCATGTTGGTCTTCTTCTTGAAGACCCAATTGCACCCTATGATTTTGACCCCTTCAGGTGGATCCACCAAGATCAGACCTTGTTGGTACATGGAGTCCATCTTAGATACAATGGCTTCAAGCCATTTCTCAGACTTTGGTCCCTCAATAGCTTCTAGGTATATTGTTGTCTCATCGTCTATGACCAACTCACTACCTTGTTGAGCCATGACATACCCTAATCTTTTAAACTCAAGGCGTGTTCTACTAGATCTATGAGTTTTGTGTTACATAAGGAACTTGAGATTCCACAACAATTTGTGATTCTACTTGTTCATATTGTACCTCTTTTAAGTTCAATGTTTTCTTGTTGGTCTCAAACTTTTTGAGTTCTACTTTTATCCCATTGATTCCTTTAGAATCAAATTCCCTTTAGGAATATAGCCATCATGGCAAAAAACACTCTTTTATGTTGGATTGGAATATAAAGGTAGTATCAACAAAATAACATTTATGTGATTCGTGGACAAAGCTCTTCAAGAAACTATTTTTTGATATTAAGTTTCTATTCCAAATCTTCATAGAAGACATATCAGGGCATTTCCCATGTCATATCTCATACTATGTCTTTTGAACCATTTTAGACTGTACATTGTTTTAGTGTAAAGCATATGCCGAAAAGGAAGTTGGAAGATCAACTAGATTTATTGACGATCACAACATGAATAACATGGTTTGATTCCTTCTTTTTGATACATCACTATGCTTCAAGTGGAGTTCATTGTGATATGTTATCACAGTCTCCCATAAGGTCCTCAAACTCTTGTTTTAAGATAGTTTTTCACATTGATCATATCGAAGTGTTTTAATACTTTTACCAAGCTAGTTATGTACATCATTCATGATCTCCTTGAACACTTCAAGAGATTCAGGCTACCATATCTACTGAGATTATCAATAAATATAATGAGGTACTAGTAACCACCTCTACCATTTATTCTAAAAGGTTTATATATCAATATGTATAAGACTTGCACTATTTCTAGTGAAAGGTACTTTTTTCATGTTTCCCAATAAATAAGACTTGCATGACTCTAGTGGATTAGTAACCAAAAGTGTCTAGACAACCATCTTTATAGATTCTAGAAATGCATTTCTCATTTATGTGCTCTAGATGACAATGCTATAGGTATTCATTGTTTGAGTCATCGATTCATTCATTACAAGTGTTATACATATTTGTCTCCACAACTATCGAGTATAGATTATGAGACATAGGGCACTACCTTTTAAGATCTTATCTTTTAAAGAAAAACATCATATATTCATAATATTCTTGTCCATACAATATGCATGATGTTTTTCATAAATGATAGGTGCATAATAGCAATTCACTAATTCTATTAGATGTCCATTAGGATTAGATGAATGGCAAATTCCAACTGTAGTGGCAGGAACTATTGCTCTGCATAGTTTTATCTTACTTCTTCTTGGATCCTGAAGTGGATATCTCTATCTCCTACTTCTTCTTACTGAGTTCCTCTATATAAATAGGATTGTTCCTTTTCTAGTGTCCATACTGGTGGCATTAGTGACACTTCCCTTCCTTATTCACCCCTCCCTTTGCTTTAAATGTAGAAGAGTTGGGTTCTTGGCTGGCTTTAGAACTCTTCTTGGCCTTGCCTTTGCCCTTGGACTTTCCCTGTTACAACCTCAATGTTGCATGTGTTTTCATAATTGAAATATAATGATTTTGTGAATTTGGACTTAATTGAAAAGTTTGTATGCTTTGCTTCAAAGGATGGATTTCGTTGCAAATCTCCCTTTGATAGGGATTTCGTGGTTCCTATTATTATATTAATCCAAAAGTGGATATAAAAGAGAAGAAAAGAAGAAAAGTCCAAGTAATGGAAAAAGATACGTGATAATGGATATTAAACAAAAGCATTTATGAGAAATACTTAGAAATATCTAGAAAGTGGTATTAATGGCCGCAATTCAGTAAAATTTGTTTACATATGATTTCTAATAAAAGAATATGAAAAGAGGAAAAAAGAGATGAAAGATAATGAGAAATCCTTGCAAAAGAATATCTTAATAAAGAAATAAGTAAGATAATGAAACAAAATGAAGGATGTAGATGCATCTAGAAGGGTAATAAGTATCCTCAAAAAGGAATTTCGAAATATTAGAGTTTCTTGGGGTCCAAGGAGCCCCACTGGAGAAAAAGAAAGAGAAAATACAAAATAAGAGGATAATGTGATACATAATTAATGACTTTTTGATATTAGCAAAAATAGATATTATTTGCTTTAATAAAGTAGAATTTCATGGCCAATGGGTTAAAAGCCAAGCACAAGGAACATAAAGGAGGTAAAATTACATTGTAATTGTACCTTCTTGTGACCTTTGGGTCGATACCTTTTATCCTAAGAAAAGGAAGGAGGGATATAATTTAAGTCTTTGCCTTTTTATCCTTTGGCAATCACGTATGGAAACACCTTCCCATCTTAGGTAGATTGTGACTCACGTAGGCTTTCACTCGAGTATATACGAGGAAGGCTTCCTCTTCTAGATCATGGGGTCTTTCTCTCTCCCATCTGTGAATGTATAAGAAAGGAACTTGGCTCTCCCTTTTTCCCCTCGTCCTCCCTTCATCGGGACACCTAGGGTGGCTACTAGATCATACACACACACACACACACACACACACACACATATATATATATATATACCCTGGGGCCTCGTCTCCAAGATGGCACCCTCTACCATCATCTTTTGTGGCCTCTACCATAGGTCAGAAGGAGGTTTCCCGATGGGATGTAGTGCTCCACCATGCTAGGAGTATGTAAGCGATGTGGTTGTTCTACTCATCAAATCCATGGCTGAGAAGCAGCCGCCACACCAAACCATTGGCAGAAACCGAGGTGAGTGGGATGGAGGAAGTCGCATGTGAAGCCTCGCCAGAGTAGGCTTGGGCGGAGGCGCCTTGTTCTCTGGAGAATAGGCTAATGCAAGAAGGGGAGACCGGGCTGTTAGCACCCTCGGCTAATCCCAGCCAATCCGAGAGGTGCAAGGTTACAACCCCGCTCTTAGACCTGCCAGAATAAAGGAGGCTTTTCCTTGCAACTGTATCTCTAGGGCTGAGGTGAGAGTATACAGGGAAGAGGTGACAGGGGCACACCTTGTGTGTGGCTACCTGACGTGGGCGGTAGGTAAGGCAGGCGTCGACGGCAGCATCGTGACCTACACGGAGGACCGGTGTTGGCGGTATACAAAGGTGAAGATGACGGTGCAGTGCCAAGAGGTCACGCAGAGCAGCGACAATGAGGAAGGGGCGGCAAACTTTCTAGGTTGGATCTGTGCCAAGACACCACACCTAGAGCAGCCGTTTTCTTCAGAGGTATGGTTGGGGGGACAAAGCTCCTCCTTGACGTTTGCAGTGTGCCCCTATGCACAACTGATGAAGGAAGACCAAGGAAGGTGGAACCAACATGCAAGTAAGGTGGATGCCAGTCTGCGTCGACGTCCGTGCGGCGTGACTTGTGCGCACAGGGTCTCGGGGGGGCATCAGCACGGCTACGCGTGTGACAGCCCGACACAATGAGAGGTTAGGGATGGCTAATAGCCATGGGACAATAATGCCCCTAGATACACAACAGCATGAGTCACTGTGAGAGGGACTAAAGGTACTTTCATTATAAACTTAACCTGATTCACGGAAATAGATAAAAGAGGGTTAGTTGCTTACGTGGCACTTGGTGATTGGTCCAAACATGCTAATCTTGCAAAAATAATAACTAATAATTGGTAACTCAGATTGTAACATATAATATATGAAAATTGATCAAGAGAATGAGAGGAATCCAATTAAATAGTTTCATAATCCAAATATGCTTCCTGTTCTAAAAGTGTACATGGTTTGATTAGAATAAATGGAAAACCTAGATTTGCCTTAATTTGATGCTTAATTGAATAGGTTCATTTATGTTAAGTTAATTCCTGATCTAAACATGTATAATGAAGAAATCCCTGATAATTATGGATAATGGATGATTCCAAATTAGTAAGCTTATATATGTTGATTTAGGGTGTTCAAAATCAATGTCAACATATTGCTATGATCTAATGTTGATAATATGATCTAGGTATCACGAATAACCTAATATGCTTGGCATGATGATTAGGGTTTCACCTAATATGCATAACGAATTTGGCAATCTTAGAAACTATAATATGATCAGATTAGGGTTTGTAACCCTAACTTATAGTCCAAACATAAGATAGTCCTAAACCCTAGTTTAGGAGCGTGTCTAGATCTGAACAATGTAATATGAATACATGGTGACACATATGTAGTATGTATATTTCAGATTAAATGCTTTGTTGTTTGGATGTTTGGATACACTCGTAAAGTATATGATGTTCTGCATGGTTTCTGTGATGGCATAAGGTATGTGGTTACGCTTATGGTTAATCGTTTTAGTTTCACGGCGATTCCCAGATGTTTTATCGGTTTCCTGAAAATAACTGCTTGGATGAATTTTATTTCATGCAACTATAAAGTGTCTATGGTTATCACCATAAATGTATATACATGACTGGCTCAGATCCTGGTCCTCCTCTGTGGCTTTGCTAATGATGAAAAGGGTAACCTAGTACATGGCCTACTTGTTAAGTAGGACATTAGGTTATCATGAGTTAGAAATTAGGCTACCCATGTGTAGTGCCATGAGACTCTTTAGCACACCACGAGTTAAGGAGTGGGCTACCTATGGGTAGTGCCATGTGACTCAACCCTAGAAATTGATTCACCTGTTAGGTAGAATCATGAGGGGTTTAATGGGGATCTACCATAAGGAAGGTAGCATCCAGGTCCACTGCAGGGACAACGCAGAGGCTAGGGTATGTATGGATTCAGTAGTTATGTTTAAAACATAAAGTTGTTTGTTAAATTATAATTGACTGCAATATGTTGTTACAGTTAATTGACATATTCTTTTATGTTGACCGACGTTTTGTTTGTCGGCATTTTAGGTACAAGTTTGAAAAGGACCAATAGTAAAGTGGCATATGTGGAATTAAATTATAATTAAAGTACAAAGGAGGATTAGTTAGAATAGACTCCAGATGTGGATAGAAGTAGATATCTAAGTTTTTGAAAAAGGTATGCAAAGTTTTATTTTATTCTAGCTTTCAGTATAGTCTCGGTAGAATTTAATAATTATTACTGATTATTTGTCGAACCTTTGATCCGAGAAATTGGGATAACGACTCTGACCTCTTGGTCTCCCTTAATTGGGGGTTATCGGGAGGTGGGGTCGTTACATTTGGTATCAAAGCATAGGTTCCTCATTTAATCTTTAATAATTATTAAATATTACAAACTCTGTAGAACCCAAGGGAGTTATTATAGGATTTTCCAAAAGACAGAGGTGTCTAGAAAAGGATCACGTCTAGGGGCTGGCAAGATTTTCCTCCACACCGCTAGTCAGAATACGAGGACTCTCAGATTTATGTGGCTGCCTGGCCAATGTCTCAGGATTTGACTCAAAATAAGATACCTTAAGGACTCTCTCATCTTTTTCATCTCTTCTCAACTCAAATGATGTTAAGGATTTTAAGGATTAGGGTTTTCTCTCTTTTCCTCACCCTCTTTAGGTATGGGTAAAGTTGATAAGGTTTAAGGAATCCTCCACCAAATTAATGAAAAACATGTAAATAAGATGTCATGGATATAAGCTTAATAGTTTAAGAGTAAACTAAAGAATAGATACATGCTTAGGTCGTATGACATATGTTGTCATGCCCTCAGGAGAGACATGAGGCTAGACCTTCTTGTCAAGAGAATGAGTAGAGAGAGTTGGTCTTGGAGGCAAAGATCTCCATTAAAGGTAGAGACCTGGTACATCCTCTGAGGATGATGCTAACCCTAACCCTAAGTGGTGGTTAGACAGAGAGATGATACGATGAGTTAGATATCATGATAGACCAAGTGTGTAGACATGCTTTCGGATGCCCATGACGATATGAGCCATGTGAGGTTGGATGACCTAGTGCCTTTGGCGACCCAACCCTGGAAAAGGGCGTGCATGTTAGAGTGAGGGTAGCTCCTTCAATGGTGAGGTTAGTGAAGAACCTATGGAAACCCTATGGGTTTATGTGAGTAGGGCATAACATGCACCCATAGTACGTCAGTAGTGTGACAGTAGGTTGAAACCCTGTCCAGGAGAGTATTAGGGATAGCTTGTGAGATAAGCATAAAGAGCTATGGATAATCTTGAGCAAACATAAGTTGAAAAGAGGCTTCACCCATGTAGGGGTATGCTTGTGAGCTTGATCCAACTTCATGGAGGGAGGACCTCTAGTAGTTAGGTTGGTTGTGGAGTTAGCTCTAGAGAGAGAGAGGAGGACCCAAGCAAGAAGGTTGGAAGCCTAGACTCTGAGATATGAGGAACAATGGGGAGTTGAGGATGATGCGACCTAAGTGGATGATAGTGGTTTCCTTATGCTTGATCCCTAGAGGCTGATGATACCTTGGTTGCCATTATAGGAACCAAACCCTAGAGAGAGGATGAGGCTTCTGGTACCTATGTACCTATGGTAAAGGTGTTTACCTTCTGAGATGGGAAGAGGAGTTCCTTAGACCCTGAGGAGGTTTAGTAACAGGTTGTGAGGCCTTATACCTAGTTGGTTGTCCTTGAGAAGGACTCCACTCTAAAGTGTTGTTCAAGTAGAAGGATCATGGGAAGTGCATGTCATACCATGTACATGCTTAGCTCATTGTTAAAAGTGGAGCAGGCAATTGGACATCAGAAAAGTGAACCTAGGGTTCCTAGGCCTAAGAGGGGAAGTGGTGTACCTGATGCTCATGATGAGATTTGAGTTTCTATAGATTTGATCATGGTACTCCTCCTGTTTAGAGGAAAGGGAAACCCCTTAAGTTTAAGGTATGTTTGATGAACCCCTCACAGCTAAGTTGATGACATGGGGAGGTATGATCTTGATCCAATGTTGAGGAATGAGAACAAGTATGACCTATCATGGTTTAGTAGGTGGTCTGCTTGTGCCTTAGTAGCTTGCTAGGGTTAAGAATGCTCATGTGGATGTAAACCCCTAGACATAAGAACGTTTGTGACCTTTGTTATCAAGATCTAGTTCCTCCCATCCTGGGAGAGGGACCCTCTTGTAGAGTGTATACCAGTTTTTTTGGTCTAAGGTAACCTAAAGAGGTCTCATAGGATCTTGAGAAGTTAAGTGAAAAGTGCATGGTATGAGAATGAACCTATAGACCCTTAGATAACCATCTCTAAATGCATGTGGATGTGTTACCATGAAGGTAATCGGTATGGGGCCTGACCAAGGTAAGCAGGTCGCCGTGACCCCTATGAAAGGATGAAAGTCATCCCATGAATGTAGAGAGAGATGATGAAGGCTTGGGTAAGGTTCTAAGTTGGACATGTACTATAATAGAATGCTAAGTCTATCCTAGGGTCAGGTAGGGATAAGACCGATGGAAGTAGGAGTTGCCTAATTCCCTAGTTGTACATGACCATAGGGTCGGGAGGTAACAACTATCATTGTCTGAGAGCCATGGGTTAGGAGATTGACCACCTTCATGAACTCATGGGACCCAAAAAGAAGATGAGGAGGGCACTCACTGGATGCATAAGGGAAGAGGGATGACCCCAAAAGTGTTGGCACCCTACCGACCTAGAGGAGATGACCAAGGATTGTGTGTGGACCCAAGTAGGTTCGAGACCAGTTTTCCATGGAAGTAACTTTGATATCGTGATGAAGAGACATGTGTTGCACGTTTCAACTTAGTTTTGAAGGTGTACTAGAAAGGTGGGTTGTACCATCTCTACTCTTGGAACAGGAAGAACTTTGTATTTGGACTGCAGCCAAATGCTTATTTCCTCTTGTTATGGGAGTGAGAGATAGGACAGTACACATGCCATATACCAAGGATAAAGATGATGTGAGTTGGAACGTTGCTATGAGGTATGAGGACATAGATGATAAAATACCCTGGTGGAGTGAACGATACATGGATGGTTTACAAACACTAAGAGTATTAAGGTAGTCATCTTGAGAGGATGTTTTATCATGAGCTATGTGGAATTTGCAAGTTATACAAGGTTGAGTTCGATAACCAAGAGGATGAGCTCTGGGTTTTCTTGATGGAGATAGAATTAGAGTTTGGGATGAGATAATAAGTGGAATACAGTGAGGTGTATGTCTTCAACATTACCTAACACTTGAGAATGCAAAGTGGTAATGGATGCTCTGGTTGAGATGCAGCTGCCTAGTTTAGTTAGAGGCTAAAAGAGGTTGTTGGGTTAGCCCTAAGTTTAAAAAAGAGATAAGTTTGGCTAACACTCAGATGTAACGAGATCTATTGAACAAGTTAGTGTGTGTTTGATGCAATAGAGGAATGGTGGTAGGACCTCATGCACTTCTTTGGAAAGGAAGGTGATGAAACCCCGACTAGAGTGGTTTAGGGTTTCTAAGGAGTCAATCTTGAGGAATCATGACATACAAGAGATCATGATTTTAAGATCACCATACACCATGGTACTATTAAGTGGTAATAATACTTTGATGCCTAAGATAAAAAGTGTACAAGGATGCATGTGGCTTGTTGCCCTGCAAGCCAGGCGGTGAAGGACGAACACCAGTAACCCAATGAGTGGATATCGAGGATAAAGAGTCCCCGAGAGGGAATGGGAGTTCATCACTATGGATGTTGTGTTAAGTCTCCCCTAGATCAAGGAAGGTCAAGATACAATATGGGTTATGGTAGATGACATGAGAAAGAAAGAACACTGTCAAGGGTCGGATCCGGTTGAATTACATATGAGAGAGATGGTTCGACTACACCATGATGCAAGTTCAAAAGTTCTTGAGTATAACCTAGACATTCACTTCCATGCGGTGGGAGTAGGTACATGAAGAACTCGATATTAGCACAGTTTATCACCCCTAACTAATGGTTAGTATGATCCATACTAGAGGGTCTGATGAGAGCATGTGTACTCATTCAGGGTGATACATAGAAACAATTCTTGTGCACTATAAGATGTGATGATAACCATCATAGCAAGTATGAGAATGGAAAGAAGCTATGTAGGGGAGGTTGTGTCGATCACCACTTCATTAAGATGATGTTGGTGAAAGGATCTCACGAAGATCAGAAAAGACCACAGTGTGTGTAGATGAAGTCGCTTTGATCATGAAATGGCTAGAAAAGAGAGCCCAGTGGATGACATGAGTCGTGAGCTGATGCAAAGTAGACTAACATGCAGTTCACTGTGGGAGGATATGTGATATGAAAATATGACCCCACTGAGCTATAGCTGAGAAAGTTGAGTCCCCGATACATGGGTCCATTTGAGAAGGATTGGTGAAGATGTTTATGTTTAGCCTTACCCCTCAAGATAACATGATGTATAATGTGTTCCATGAGTCTGATCCAGAGCACTATGTGAGGTACCCAGGCCATGTGCTGAGCAATGAACCTAATAAGCCCCAAGGGAGGCTGAAATGACCCGAGTCACCTGTGAGGTTTATAGAGGCCAAGGTGAAAGAACTTAGAGAAAAAGAATATGTGATGATAAAGGTTCTTTGGAAGCGCCATGGATAGGGTAAAGCCACATAGGGGTCAATGATGGACATGGAAAAGTCTTATCCTGAATTGTTTGTTTGTTTGATGGAATTTTGAGGACAAAATTCTTATAAGAGGGGAAGAATGTTACAACCCCAATGTTGCATGTGTTTTCATAATTGAAATATAATGATTTTATGAATTTTGACTTAATTGAAAAGGTTGTATGCTTTGCTTCAAAGGATGGATTTCGTTGCAAATCTCCCTTGGATAGGAATTTCATGGTTGCTATTATTATATTAATCTAAAAGTGGATATAAAAGAGAAGAAAAGTCCAAGTAATGGAAAAAGATACGTGATAATGGATATTAAACAAAAGTATTTATGAGAAATACTTAGAAATATCTAGAAAGTGGCATTAATGGCCACATTTGAGTAAAATTCATTTACATATGATTTCTAATAAAAGAAATATGAAAAGAGGAAAAAGGAGATGAAAGATAATGAGAAATCCTTGCAAAAGAATATCTTAATAAAGAAATAAGTAAGATAATGAAAAAAAAATGAAGGATGTAGATGCATCTAGAATGATAATAAGTATCCTTAAAAAGGAATTTCAAAATATTAGAGTTTCTTGGGGTCCAAGGAGCCCTACTGGAGAAAAAGAAAGAGAAAATACAAAATAAGAGGATAATATGATACATAATTAATGACTTTTTGATATTAGAAAAAAGAGATATTATTTGCTTTAAGAAAGTAGAGTTTGGTGGCCAATGGGTTAAAAGCCAAGCACAAGGAACAAAAAGGAGGTAAAATTACATTGTAACTCTACCTTCTTTTGACCTTTGGGTCGATACCTTTTATCCTAAGAAAAGGAAGGAGGGATATTTTTTAAGTCTTTTCCTTTTTATCCTTTGGCAATCACGTATGGAAACACCTTCCCATATTGGGTAGATTGTGACTCACGTAGGCTTTCACTCAAGTATATACGAGGAAGGTTTCCTCTTCTAGATCATGGGGTCTTTCTCTCTCCCATCTGTGAATGTATAATAAAGGAACTTGTCTCTCCCTTTTTCCCCTCGTCCTCCCTTCATCGGGACACCTAGGGTGGCTACTAGATCATATATATATATATATATATATATATATATAGGGACCCCGAGGCCTCGTCTCTAAGATGGCACCCTCTACCATCATCTTTCGTGGCCTCTACCATAGGTCAGAAGGAGGTTTCCCGACGGGATGTAGTGCTCTACCATGCCAGGAGTATGTAAGCGACGTTTCTGTTCTACTCATATGATCCATGACTGAGAAGCAGCAGCCACACCAAACCACTGGCAGAAACAGAGGTGAGTGGGATGGAGGAAGCCGCATGTGAAGCCTCACTAGAGTAGGCTTGGGCGGAGGTGCCTTATTCTCTGGAGAATAGGCTGATCTGAGAAGGGGAGACCATGCTGTTAGCACCCTCGGCTAATCCCAGCCAACCTGAGAGGCGCAAGGTTACAACCCCGCTCTTGGACCTGCCAGAACGAAGGAGGCTTTTCCTTGCAACCGTATCTCTAGGGCGGAGGTGAGAGTATATAGGGACGAGGTGGCAGGGGCACACCTTGTGTGTGGCTACCCGACGTGGGCGGTAGGTAAGGTAGGCGTCGACGGTGGCATCATGACCTATGTGGAGGACCGGTGTTGGCGGTGTACGAAGGAGAAGATGATGGTGCAGCACCAAGAGGTCACACAGAGCAGCGACGACGAGGAGGGGGCGGCAGACTTGCTAGGCCGGATCTGTGCCAAGACACCACGCCTAGAGCGGCCGGTTTTCTTCAGAGTATGGCTGGGGGAGACAAAGCTCCTCCTCGACGTCTACAGTGTGCCCCTATGCACGACTGATGAAGGAAGACCAAGGAAGGTTGAACCAACCTGCAACTAAGGTGGACGCCAGTCTGCGTCGACGTCCGTGGGGCATGACTTGCACGCGCAGGGTCTCGGGGGGGCGTCGTCAGCGCTGCTACGCGTGCGACAACCCGACACAATGAGAGGTTAGGGATGGCTAATAGCCATGGGACAATAATGCCCCTAGATACGCAGCAACATGAGTCATTGTGAGAGGGACAAAAAGGTACTTTCGTTGTAAACTTAACCTGATTCACGGAAATAGATAAAAGAGGGTTAGTTGCTTACGTGGTGCTTGGTGATTGGTCCAAACATGCTAATCTTGCAAAAATAATAACTAATAATTGGTAACTCAGATTATAACATATAATATATGAAAATTGATCAAGAGAATGAGAGGAATCCAATTAAAATAGTTTCAGAATCCAAATATGCTTCCTGTTCTAAAAGTGTACATGGTTTGATTAGAAAAATGGAAAACCTAGATTTGCCTTAATTTGATGCTTAATTGAATAGGTTCATTTATGTTAAGTTAATGCCTGATCTAAACATGTATAATGAAGAAATCCCTGATAATTATGGATGATTCCAAATTAGTAAGCTTATATATGTTGATTTAGGGTGTTAAAATCAATGTCAACATATCGCTATGATCTAATGCTGATAATATGATCTAGGTATCACGAATAACCTAATATGCTTGGCATGATGATTAGGGTTTCACCTAATATGCATAATGGATTTGGCAATCTTAGAAACCATTATATGATCAGATTAGGGTTTATAACCCTAACTTATTGTCCAAACATAAGATAGTCCTAAACCCTAGTTTAAGAGTGCATCTAGATCTGAATAATGTAATATGAATACATGGTGACACATATGTAGTATGCATATTTCAATTTAAATGCTTTGTTGCTTGGATGTTTGGATACACTCATAAAGTATATGATGTTCTACATGGTTTCTGCGATGTGGATAGAAGTAGATATCCAAGTTTTTGAAAAAGGTATGCAAAGTTTTATTTTATTCCAGCTTTCAGTATAGTCTCGGTAGAATTTAATAATTATTACTGATTATTTGTCAAACCTTTGATCTGGGAAATTGGGATAACGGCTCTGACCTCTTGGTCTCCCTTAATTGGGGGTTACCGGGAGGCGGAGTCATTACATTCCCTTTCCTCTACTGATCATCATCACAAATTTTAGATTGTCTTTCTTCATCTACGCTTCAACAGTTCTCAACATGCCAAGCAAATGTGGAAGAAACTTATCAAAATTGTTCATGTTGTAGTTCATGACATATTGTCTATATGATTCTGGTAATGAATGCATAGTCATATATTTGGCCAACTCTTGACCCATGGAAAATCTTAGTCTAGCAAAGTTTTCCACATGCCCAAATAGCATGAGCACATGGGGACCTACTGGATCTCCTTCTGCCATATTGCACTTGAACAATGCCTTAGAGACATCATATCTCTCTGGTCTTGACTGATCTTGGTACATGTTCTTAAGATGTGTTACCATCTCAATAACATCCATGTTCTCATGCCGTCTCTATAATTCATAGTTCATTGAGCATACCATAAAACACTTGACATCTATAACATCTTCAAAGAGTTTCTGGTAAGCATCCTTATTAGCATTAGGCGTGGTGGGAGCGGGTTCATCTGGCTCTAGTGTCTCCAAGACATAGAGCTTCCTCTCTTGTGTGAGAATGATTCTCAATGTTTTGAACCAATCATGGAAATTATTATCGTTCATTTTATCATTCTCAAGGACTGATCATAAGGAAAACATGTTATTGGTTGCCACTTATTTCTACAAAAGAAATTTACAATTTGTTAAAAACCTTTTGATTTTATTTGATAATATTGAAAATATCAATTATGCTTTTAATTATTTTTCTCTCCCACTATTTTGTTCAAATTGATAGCCCTCACATATCAATTTGGAAGATTACAAAGTACAACCCTATAGTGAGCCAAGACCCAAAACAATTAAGTTATTACCTGGCCAACGCCAACATCCATAACCAATTATTAAGGTAGGTAACATTTTCCAATTGCATCTCATGCAATTCTTGGATAGATGATGTGTGAAACTCCTTGCCATATTTATCTATATGCTTCTAGGCACTTAATCTCATTAAGTTCACCTAGTTAAGCCTGAACCAGAAGCCAACACAATAGTCATGCACCCTGCTTGGCAGGCCCACATAACTACCAACACACTTTTACAAGATAGACGACACACCACGCTTGGCATGCCCATACATAGTCAATCAAGATTTTCACATGTGTTGCTTATGGAAATCATAAGTATTTTATATATAAATACATATACATATCCAATCACCACATACTCATAATATGTATCATATACATACTATATCCACAAATGAAACATGCAATCATAAATATGAGTGATGGTTATGGCCATACTAATGCAATTCTTTAGAGCTACAAAGAATTGCTACCACCTAAGATCCACATCATATGTAAAAACTTATACTTGTAGAAATCTATACTAGGAGAAGTTCGGTCAGTCGACTCAATCCCTGAGTCAATTGGTTGGCCTCCTGGTCAGTCAATTGGTCTCTTGGATCAATTGACTGACCTCAAGTTTAGGCGATGCCTGGACTCCTCTAGTCGATCAGTTAGGCCACCAGTAATCAATTGACTCCTGTCGTCTAGCCTCCTCGATCCTCCAATCGATCGCTTTGACTCTTGAGTCAATCGACTCATATGATGCACAACACCTTCTCAATAAATGAAACTATCCTATTCCTATTTAACTTATTACATTGGAAAGTTAAAACCTCAAGTTACATTTGAGGAGAACACAGGGAGGAAAGCATTAACTTACATATGGAAAAAGAGAGAGGGGCTCATTATGCAAACCAAATTTAAAAGGTAGGAATAAAAGCATTCAACCATGCACACATATCTAGGGGGTATCAGCCATAACCATGCTTACATCCACCATCAAAACAATTTTAGGATGACACATATAGATTGCATATATATCGTATCATACATATATATACATATTAGGATGGTATATGAAATTTATTTGGATATACACATTAATCAATTTAAATATTCACATCATATGCAATAAATAATAAAAAAATCAATTCATATCAATTAAATCCTAAAGTATAGTAAATTGGCATGGCTTTGATACCACTATAGGGAATATGGCGACAGAGATTGCATTGATTTTTTTTCATATTCCCCTTGACCAGTGTATCACATCAAGAACTATGGATTTGGAGGGAAGGTTGCAATACGCATACCTGGTCTTGGAGCAAGTCCAATGACTATCCTTACAATGGCGTGCTTCTTTTACAAGCAACACTTGGATGGTTGTCGATGACGACCTACTAGTATATCACCATGGACGACAATCGATGATATAGTGAGTGGAAATATCCCCCACGCCTCTACATAGTCCACATAGACCACTGTGAACTCCTATTGTTCTTTTGGGACTGATAGAAAAGTGTTGTCCCTTCAAACATCAACGCGTTGGTATTGACTTACTCTACCTTATTGTCTCTCCCTTGTTGTCTCTAACTTTGATAGGTGAGACTTTCTTGGGTTCCCACATTACCATAATTGTGAGAAGACAACATTGTTAGAGCTTATTGTTGTATCTCTTGAAAGCCTTGATTGTCCCCTTTATATAGCATGACCATGGTCAGGGTTTCCAGATCGTTTGGAAGTCAAAGAGATAGATTTTCATGAATCTTCTTCTCAACATTGAACCAGTCAGTTCACTATGTTTCCTATTTACAAACATATTGGTTTTTAATATCCGATTAATGAACAATAAGATAACATCATCAATATTTGATCAAGTCATACTAATCTCCCAATCGGCCGGTTCACAACTTGAATCAATTTTTTCATATTTCTGAATCAGTCGGTTCACTTATTGAACCAATCATTTCATATTCAGTCAGTCAATTGATGTTTAAGTTGATTACCTAAACACTTTAGCAATCAAGTTAAACCTTATTCATGAGTAAACTCTTATTCTAGGTGCATCCTATGCCTATTCCCTATAGGTACCAAATTATGTTTAAGTGAATGTCCATAATTAATTTATGACATCACAAGCAATGAGCAGTATATAGCAACACACCATTGCTACCCAAGTAATTGGAAAGTTGGAGAACAACTTCAACCTACAATACATGATCAATGTTATAGTGATCTTATAGTTCCTTTGTTCCTGATATTCAGATTGAACTCGAAGCATGGAAACGTCACCCTCTCAACATTCAATCCATGTTCCTTAAACTAGAGCAGACCGTATGAGATGCATGTGAGCTCACATATCACATATTGAGTCACACGAGTATTACCATACATTTCTTAGTCTCAATTATCAAGTGGCCAAGATATCGATAACCTATAGGAGGGATAAATCATATCTACATTACTCACACTCAATCCCCATGTGTCACAATGCACCCCAACATCATCTTTATGGCAACCCTTTTTCAAGGTCACGTTGGATGATGTCTAAATACATTGAATGACATGTGATGAGTGCAGTGACTTCAGGTCTAAGAACCACAATCACTATGAGAGTTGATTTTGACTACCATTCCATGGTCGTCATGTATCACTCTCAATGTGGGTCTGTCAGGTACACTGTTCTCTGACATTGTACCTGTGTGTTTGACTTGATATCCCATATCATGACTAATGAGAATCTGTCATCAGTCAACACACACTCTAGTCTTATGTATTGTGGTTGTCTATTTTGCTTCCATAGTAATATCCGACCAGGGACATAACAATAACATATGCACTCTTATCATACATATGATCTCATTGTTCAGGTCCTCAATCTGAAGACATGTCATCGGGCAACATCATTATTTAGACATCTACCATGTTTGTGTCATCATCTCATTATTGAGACAAACATAATAGACAAAATTACCTTTATAATTATAAAATCAAATATGTGACGCCCCATTACAATCATCATATGATTGGCTCTATGGGCACAAATACCAACAAAACTACATCTATTTTTCTGAAGAGATGGATATCGAGAAGCTAGCACAAAAATAACATATGGGTAAAGGATATTGGAGGACCTAGTTGGAATTGGAGTTTCCTTTCATTATTTAGATAGTGATGTTTCCCTTCAACATTGCTATTTTTTCCTTTTTCAAAACCATGTAACTCCTTCTAGGAGGCTTATCTCATTTTGTATACAAACTCTTTTTATTCAATTAAATTTTAAGTTTTCTAAATCTAGATTCTAGAGAGTAGCTAGTGGCCCTTGCCCTCTCGTTCCACCATTAATGGGGATAACATGGAGAGAGGTCATTGCATTATATATGGAGGGTAGTAGATGCATTGAGGAAGATAAATCATATGTATGCAAGATTGGAAGGATGTGAGAACTAAACAAAACCAAAAATACTACAAAGAGAAGATAAATGCTTCTAGCAAAGATAGAAAAGTATAGAAGACATAAAGTTACATGCCAAGAGATAGTTTCAACAATAGTGTTTCTTCTTCTCACTTCCATGTTTAAGTTTAATATATGAGGCGATGAGTTGATAGGGGTAGAGTTTCGATGGTGAATCCTAGAAGGAAAATGGGGGTGGAGTGGATGGTATCAACATAATATATAGAAGGGTAATAATGACTCCTCCATGGTGATACAAGGAAGTCAATTAATGGCAATCCTTTAAATATAACAACATCACATAATCATCATTATAATTTTTTTGAATTGTGATGGAGACACTTCAAGATGAAGAACGTGTCAGGCATCCCACCCAAGAACATCTAAGAGCAGTGCCCACCCATAGGGGGGTTTTCCTCTTTGGCTGTATCTCTCTCACCTAGGTTTAGGGGTGCGTGAAAGAGTGCTCCAATATCACGTTGAAAATCAAATGGAAGGCTAACTAGCTTGTTGATTATATTAGGAAAATCACCATTCCTTGATACAAGGAAGGGGTGACACTTACAAGTTTGGGAGTCCATAAAACTTGTATGGGTGAAGAGACATAGCCCCATTATAAACTAAATTATTAATAGTTCTAGTAATGTATACACAATATTCTTTTTTTTAAAACATTGGTGATACATTCATCTCGTCGTTAGGGATGTTTGAACTTGTGACCTCTCAATCATACAACAACTTTACCACTCGGGTGTCACTATATTGGCAACTTCTATAAAATATTCTATCAAAACAAGTTTCATTGTTTTAATACTAGGTTGATCTTACAAGTCCATAACAACTTAGAAGTTTTGTTACCTCAATCCACCCATGTGTCTTCCATCTTGGCCAACAAAGCTTACCATAATATGGGAATTTACTCATCTTAGAAATTACAACATTACTAAACCGTAGGTTATTCGTTTAAAAGTTGTGCCTTATATCTAATATTTCTATAATACTTGTAAGCCTCCTCCCCCTTCCTTACCTACACTGCCATTGGCAATATGCTTTGATTATTGTCATAATCTTCACATTCATTGCATGATTATATGTGTAAGGACCCTGACCTCCGTTTAGGGCTTATCCTGTTTGCTTTGCTTAACCCTGATGCTTAGTTGCTTGCTAATCACCTTTGATGGTGATTAAGGTTTGTTGGTGCTTTGTTGAGAGCTGGAGGTGCTACTTGCAATTAACCCAAGTTTAGGGTTTGTGGGCATGTTTGCCACCTTATGAAGTGTTCCTCCCTCTCCTTGCTTCCTCTAGTGTTGACAAGAAGGTTTGGGCTCGTTGTTTGAGTTCCTTTGGGATTGGTTGAGCTTGTTGGGCTTTGGGGTGCCTTACCTTTGCTTCTTTGGACCTTGTGTTGGGCAAGAGTGCCCTGTGTCGGCCTGTGTTTGTTTTGCCCAGAGTGTGTGTCACCCAGAGTGTGTGTCGCCCAGGGTGTGTGTCGGCCATGGTGTGGGTGTGTCGCCCATGGACCCTTTGACCTTCTTTGATCTCGTTTGTGTCACCACTAGTGGACACTTGGTGCTTGATGCTTGCATGTGGCAATGGCCTTGGACATGTGTTTAGGGCATGCTAGAGTGGTGGCATTGCCCATGGACAAGTGTCCCTAGGTGAGCGACACCTTGCTTTGTTCTACCTTGGTTTCTCCTCCATCCCCTTCTATATATGCATTTCCTTTCCCTTGCCAAGGATCCCTTTAGTTCCTTAGTCTCCTTCTCCCTTGGTGCATGACACCCTCTCTTCTTTTGCAAGCTTGGTGGCCGATCCTTCTTGGAGTCTCCTTCTTCCTCTAGTGGTGGCCGAACCCTAGATTGCCTTGCTCTTCTTCCTTGGTGGTGCTTGGAGCTTGGAGCTTGCTTAAGGCAGGTTACATAACTCCTAACCTTAACTACACTACCTTCTTATATGTTGCTTATGATCATATCGGCTTTGTATGTTGCTAGTTTAGTTCCTTGCCTAGTTGTTTCTTGTTGGTCGATCCATGTTCTAGGGTTTCTTGTTGAGCAACACCCCTCTCCCTCCTTTGGTCTTGAGAAGTGAGCTTGAACTCTAGTGATATGAGCAATACTCCTCTCTCGTTTGAGTTGAGAGGTGAGCTTGTATTCTAGTTGCTTGAGCAACACCCTTCTCTCACCATGGATTCAAGAGGTGAGCTTTGTGGTAGATGTAGACCTTGGTCATGGTTGTACCTTGTGTTGCCCGATTGGTGTTAAGAAGCTTGGCAAGACCCCTCTCTCTTGATAGTTGAGAGGTGAGTCATCTTCTTGATCCTTTAGGGCTTTGGTGTCCTTGAGCTTGAGGTTGGTGGTGACCCTGTCGGGTTGCACCTTGCCCGATATGGTGTTAGTTGTGATGTTGCCCAATATCCCTCTTTGATCTAGGGCCTTGGTCGACATGTTGTGGTGTTGTGTCGGGCGTCACACACCTTTCCCCTGCCTTGTTGTGTCGGGCGTCACACCATGATAAGTATCATGCCCGACATGCCTTACTCAAGTGGTGGTTTGGTGTTGTTACCCTTGGACGATGGGCGTTGTTGTTCTGGTCTCGTGTTGGGTGTTATACCTCAGTGGTGGCCTTGAGTGTAGGTCGATAGGTCATGTTTAGACTGGTTGAATGACACCCTGAGATGTTTAGCCTTGTGCACGGTACACCTGTGGTACGACGCTCCGTTATACGAGATGCCCTTAGACCTTGCCACCCGACACCCGTTGCATGACACAACGTTACACAACACACCTTTGGGGCTGAGCTACACGATAGGTTTTGAGACCGATAGACCCTGGTTGCACGATATGGTTGGGTGCACAACACTTAGGGTTGTCTGTTACATCTTAAGCTGATAGTCGACGTCCTCGTTGGTTGGCTTGGTCGTTTTGTGGTCGGAGTGTTGGACGTTATGGGAGAGTACCATGCCCGATACAACTTCTAGTGAGGGTGCCCTACCCGACACACCTTTGGTGAAGGTAGTGGGTACTTTTAGTAAGGGTTATGTTCCTTCTATACGCTGGATCTTGTTCTTATAACCATGTTTTGTTATGGTAGTGATCCTTGAGATGCTTGATGGTAATTGCTATAGTAAGTTCACATCTATGTATCACACCTTGATAGTACCTGTGTTTATGATCATCTTGAATCATCTGTATTATGCTAAAGGAATGATAAACATGTAAGAAGACTTGCATGATGATATGACCTATGTCAATGGTCACAGGTTGAGGCATGAATGATAACATATATATAATCATCAATGTTGCTCTATGTTGATAATATGAATCTTCTGTTAATACATGATGAGTGTGTATACTAACCATGCAGGTGACTCATACGATTGCATAGCCAGGAATAAGGGCTATGAGGTATATATACATGTTTGAGTAACACTGCTTTGATGGTTACTCTTGATGATGAGATAATATGCTTGATGTGTTTTGGTCTGAGGACCTGAGCTTGGCTAAAGTACTGGGATTGCTATCCCATGATGATGATGTAAGCCTTGAGAGGCAGTGGCATTATGTGATGAGGGATTGAGATCCCATGGTAATGTGATGATCCTTGTGATGGATTTATATGATTGGCAAGAGACCAAGTGGTAACATGTAATGTTGGATCCCTGTGATGGATCAGGATGATGTTGATTTTAGTAAAAGCATATTATTGAGTTTCATGTTTTTTATTCTTGTTATAATTTGCATGTTATACAAATTGGCTGAATCTTTCAATCCACTTAAAATATACTAACTAATCACAGTGGAACATATCATGTAGTTTTGCCCTGGCCATAGATCCATCATCATCAGGAGCTGGTGATGGTGAAACGGTTTCTCCTGTGGGTTAACCCGGAGCGCATATTGTTGAGTATGCCAGGTTTCTCCTAGCCTAAAGTGAGGAGGTAAGAGTGCAACTTCGGTTGTAGACTCTAGAGTGCGGTTTCAGGACCGTAGCTCAATATGTTGGAGCATGGTGAACAGGCCCATGGCTCGGAATGTGTGATAAGAAGAGCATGAATGTGTTCATGGCTCAGAGCACGGTGAGAAGGCCCGTGGCTCAGTTTCACTAGTGCCGATACCTATACCGAGGCGGGCTAGGCAGAGGGTAGCCTGACCCTGTGGCTAAGGCCACTTAAGCATGAGACTGTGGTCCTGCTTGTGTTGTACTCGTGCACTGACCACGAGGTGGGAGGTCATGGAGTCCGGCTCTTCCATTGACCTTGTATGGAACCGACTTGGGTTTCGCAACCGAAGGTTGGATTTGAGCGGTACGGCTCACTTCCTCAGGGCATAATAATAATACGTAATCCAGCCGTATAGTATTTACTGCTTAAGATAAAACATGGAACATTGGTTGAGGCCTTGCTTGTGTAGTTAATCTTGTTATACCTTGAAATTACTTATATGTTCCTCATGTTATGTGGTAAGATCTTATAAACCTTATCTTGTTAATCATGTTCCATAAAGAGATATTGGTGATATGCCTTACGTACATCCGGTGAGCTTGATGGTATGAATAGCTTGGTTACATAGACTGTTCTTGTTATACCTTGTATCAGTTATCTGCTTTTGTTGCTTTAAGCTTCCTTTAGTTTTGTGGTTTCGGCGGGGAGTTATGTTTCTCACTGGGACTGTGTGTCTCACCCCGCTGGCTTATAACCTTTTTAGGTGTTCGAGCTAGACGTGGTGGTAGTCGCAGAGTTGCGGCTGAGCATCAAGATGAGTAGTAGAAGACAAGAGATGGATATGCTGCTGTTTTGGGTGTTTTGTGGTAGAGTCTTAGAGTCATCCCTGTACTCTCAGGTCCTTGGGAATGTCTTGACGTTGTTTCATGATGTTTTGTTGTTAAATCTTTATATATCCTGCTACTGGCCAGATGTGGGCCGTTATGTATATAACATGTGATGAACTCATGTGATGACAGGACAGCTGATCTCCTAAGCTGTGGATATGCGTCAAGATCTTGTAAATGTTATATAACATGTTTCTTTGCAGGATGAGGACCTAAATGTAATAGTTTCCCATTTTATCCGTTTTCTGCAATCGGTTTTAATTAACCCGTGTTTTTGGTAATTAGTGGTTTATGGTGTTTTGCGCATGTTTTCGCGTAACACCTCGCTGTCTGTGTGATAGTGGGATGTGTTGCCGCAAGTTTGGTATCAGAGCTCTAGGTTCGTTGAGTCTATAGGGATTTAGGACTAGGTTGTGTCTGTTCTTGTGAGTTTTCCAAATTTTCTTACAATCATTTTCTGGCCTCAGCAGAAGAAAAGCCAAGATGTCTGGAAACAATGAAGAACATGCTGCCGAGAACAGCAATGCTGCATCAGTTGATGGAGCTATAGGGCAGGCACATGAAGATCGGGTGCCTGAGGTCCCCCAACCTGACCCAACCATTCTTGAACACCCTGCCTACCAACAACTTATGGGGCAGATGATGGGTATGATGAATCTCATGGTAGAAAGATTTCCAGTGCCTCCGCCGAGAGCACAGGCTCCCCATGGTGAAACATCGGGTATTGAGAAGACCTTTGAGCGGCTTCGCCGAGTCGGAGCTTCGGATTATGCTGGAATGACTGATCCAGTGGATGCAGATCTGTGGCTGACAAGTCTTGAGAAGGCTTACTGGATCCTCGACATCCCCGAAGTAGAAAAAGTAAAGCACGCTGTCTACCTTCTGAAGGGTAGTGCTGGTCACTGGTGGACCATCGAGGAAGAGAAGCGACCTGGTGAGGTGATCGGTTGGGAGGTTTTTCGGCATGAGTTCGTCAGTAGATACTTCCCGAAGATGTATCTGGATGAGAAGATCAGTCAGTTCGAGCGTCTGCGCCAAGGAACAATGAACATCACCGAGTATGAGGCCAAGTTTATGGACTTTTTGAGGTTTTGCCCTCATATGGCGACGACAGATGAACAGCGGATTAGACGTTTTGAGAAAGGCCTGAGTGCTGAGATGACAACACCTGCTTCTGCATTGGAGAATCAAGAGCGGTTTGCTACATTTTTGGAATCCGTCCAGAGGATCGAACGATCAGTAAGGGAGAAAAGAGAATCCATGTCTAAGAAGAGGCCTTCTCAGTTCCAGGGACAGAGGTTTGGTGGCTTCAAGAAGCCCAGGTTTTCAGCACCTTCCGTGATGAGAGGTTCCAGTGCACCGTCGCAATGGTCTCTGAGTAAGGGAAGAGGTTATATTTCTTCACCATCAAAGGCACATAGTACAACTTCTGTGGCAGTGACAGGGCCGTCTAGGCCACAACAGCGAGACCAGTCATGCCATCTGTGTGGTCAGATCGGGCATTGGAGGTCAAACTGCCCAAATAGAGATGTTGAAGTGACACAACAGCTGAGACAGAATCAACAAGGGTCAGATAGACAACACCCTAGTGGTAGCAAAGGACGAGGACGCGGTCAAGCGTCACAAGCGAGATCGTCCGCTCAAGGAAGCAGGGGACGTGGACAGCAAGCAACGGCTCGATTCTATGCTATGAGTCAGCCGGAGGCGATAGTCAACCCGTGAGTGGTGACAGGTCAGATGGAGTTATTTCATTCTGATATGTCTTCTTCTTGCTTTATATCTGTTCTGGTTGACCCGGGTGCTACACACTCTTTTATCACCTATAGTATGTTTGAAAACTGTTGTTTACCTGTTAGTTGTAAGAAGGATAGCTTGTTGTTAGAAACCCCTCTTGATGGTTCCTCGATGCTTCGAGAAGAGTGTCCATCTTGTGTCTTATCTTTTTCGGGACACAACATACAAGTGGATCTTATACCGCTTGATATGCATGGTTTCGACGTTATCCTTGGGATGGATACCTTAGAGAAGTATAGGGTTGTTTTGGACTATGGTTCCAAGCAGGCTGTGTTTGACGATGATGGAAGAAAGTGGATCTTCCAAGGAGATAGGAAGATTCTTCCAACGTGTCTGATATCAGCTTTGGTGGCAGAGAAGTTGCTACGACAAGGATGTGAGGCGTTCCTAGCTCACGTTGTGGATACCGTTACGGATACCAAGGCAAAAGGTCCTAGCCTTCGGTTGTCTGAGAGTTTGCCGATGTGTTTCTTGATGAGTTCCCCGATGTTCCTCCACCCCAAGAGATTGATTTCGAGATCAATCTGATTCTAGGAACACAACCAGCTGTACAAACACCGTATAGGATGGCTCCAGTAGAGATGGCAGAGCTTAAGAAGCAGTTACAAGAGTTGTTGGACAAAGGTTTCATCCGACTAAGTATGTCGCCTTGGGGTGCTCCAGTGTTGTTCGTCAAGAAGAAGGACGGATCGATGCAGTTATGTATAGATTACCGACAGTTGAACAAGGTCACGATCAAGAACAAGTACCCGTTACCGAGGATAGATGATCTATTCGATCAGTTGCGTTGTGCTACCGTGTTTTCAAAGATCGATCTACGGTCCGGATATCATCAGTTGAGGATTAAGGTGGATGACATACCAAAGTCAGCTTTTAGGATGAGGTATGGTCACTACGAGTTTGTGGTTATGTCGTTTGGGCTAACCAATGCACCTGCTGCTTTCATGGATTTGATGAATGGAGTGTTCCGCCCGTTCCTAGATCAGTTTGTTGTAGTCTTTATAGATGACATCTTGATTTATAGTCGGGATAAGCAAGAGCATGAGAAACATCTTTGACTAGCGTTGACTCTTCTCCGCCAACATTAGTTGTATGCCAAGTTCAGTAAGTGTGAGTTCTGGTTGGAAGAAGTAACCTTTTTGGGTCATGTGATATCTGTGGAAGGAGTCAAAGTGGACCCGAAGAAGGTGGAGTCCGTTTCAGAGTGGGAACAGCTGAAGACGCCGACAGAAGTTCGTAGTTTCCTGGGTTTGGCATGATACTACCGGAGGTTTATCAAGGACTTCAGTGCGATTGTGTTACCGATGACAAAGTTGACTAGGAAGGATGTACCTTTTGTATGGGATGATCGTTGTCAGCAAGCTTTCCAGAGTTTGAAGGAAAAGCTGACTAGTGCTCTAGTGCTAGTGCTACCAGAGCCTAGAAAGAGCTATGTTGTTTTCTGAGATGCTTCCAAGAAAGGTTTAGGTTGTGTGCTGATGTAGGAAGATCATGTGGTTCCTTTTGCTTCGCGACAACTTAAGAAACACGAGGAGAACTATCCGACTCATGATTTGGAGTTGGCAGCGGTGGTTCATGCGTTAAAGATTTGGAGACACTATCTTTATGGGGAAGTGTGTCAGATCTTTACAGATCATAAGAATCTGAAGTACATCTTTTCCCAACATGAGTTGAACATGCGACAGTGTCGATGGATGGAGCTAATCAATGATTACGACTGCACCATCGAGTATCATCCTGGTAAGGCGAATGTGGTAGCTGATGCGCTTAGCCGAAAGTCTTCTTCTTTTCCTTCAAAGAAGGCACAGTTGAGTTCCCTGGTATGCTATAGACGGGATATCCTTATATCCTTGCGGCAGATGAATGTGCAGATGGAAGTTTCCTTGTTAGCTGGACTTTTAGCACAGATGCAAGTCAAGCCTACACTAAGACAACAGATCAAAGATGCACAGTGAACAGATGATACAATATAGTTGATCAGATCAGAGTTTGGTAGTGAAAAGTATGATGGGTTCCATGAGTCCGAGGATGGACTAGTTTGCTATCGTGATAGGATGGTGGTCCCCGATGCTGATGATCTAAGGAAGTTGGTGCTCGAGGAAGCACACACGCCGATGTATGCTATGCATCCAGGAGTCACCAAGATGTATCATAGTCTGAAGGACTTGTATTGGTGGCCCGGCTTGAAGAAAGATGTAGCCAAGTTCGCGGCTAGATGTGCGGTATGTCAGCAAGTCAAGGCTGAGCATCAAAAACCGACAGGTACGTTGCAACCCTTGCCGATACTACAGTGGATATGGGATCACATAACCATGGATTTCATAGTTGGTCTACCCAGGACAACTAGGAATCATGATTCCATTTGGGTAATAGTAGACAGATTGACGAAGTCTGCCCATTTCATACATGTGAAGACAACATATACAATTGAGAAGCTCACTCGGGTATATGTGGATGAGATAGTAGGTTTGCATGGTGTGCCAGCGACGATAGTCTCTGACAGAGGTCCTCAGTTCATGAGTCATTTCTGGGAACACTTACACAAGGCGTTGGGAACACAGTTGAGGTTCAATACCGCCTTCCACCCGCAGACAGATGGACAGTCTGAGAGGACTATTCAGACTTTGGAGGATCTCCTTCGAGCTTGTGTTTTGTAGTTCCTAGGTAGTTGGGGCGTGCATCTCAGTTTGATAGAGTTTGCTTACAACAATAGTTATCAGCGGAGCATTGACATGGCTCCTTATGAGGCCTTATATGGCAGGAAGTGCAGATCTCTGTTATGTTGGTATGAGTCTGGCGAATATCAGCTTTTGGGTCCTAAGTTAGTACAACAGACAACCGAAAAGATCAAAGTGATACAACAACAGTTGAAAGCGGCACAGGACAGGCAGAAGTCTTACGCAGACAATCGTCGACGAACTTTGGAGTTCCAGGTAGGATACAAAGTATATCTTAAACTCTCGCCGTGGAAGGGTGTGCTGAGGTTTGGCCGGAAGGGTAAGCTAGCACCTAGGTATATGGGGCCATACCCGGTCATAGAACGTATGGGCAAGGTAGCTTACGAGTTAGAGTTGCTGCCAGAGTTGCACATGTTACATCCAGTGTTCCATGTCAGTATGCTGAAGAAAAGTCATCCAGATTCAGGAACAGTGATACAGCCGGTCGAGGTTGAGCTTGATGAAGATGTGACCTACGAGGAAGGTCCTGTGGCGATCCTTGACAGAAGGGTTAAGAAGCTGAAGAGGAAGGACATGGTTCTTGTGAAGATTATTTGGCATCATCGTGGTGTTGAGGAAGCCACGTGGGAGCTTGAGGAAGTACCCCTCACTTTTCTCTTTGGATTTCGAGGACAAAATCCCTTTGTAGGGGGTTAGCTTGTAAGGACCCTGACCTCCGTTTAGGGCTTATCCTGTTTGCTTTGCTTAACCCTGATGCTTAGTTGCTTGCTAATCACCTTTGATGGTGATTAATGTTTGTTGGTGCTTTATTGAGAGCTGGAGGTGCTACTTGTAATTAACCCAAGTCTAGGGTTTGTGGGCAAGTTTGCCACCTTATGAAGTGTTCCTCCCTCTCCTTGCTTCCTCTAGTGTTGACAGGAAGGTTTGGGCTCATTGTTTGAGTTCCTTTGGGCTTGGTTGAGCTTGTTGGGCTTTGGGGTGCCTTGCCTTTGCTTCTTTGGACCTTGTGTCGGGCAAGAGTGCCCTGTGTCGGCCTGTGTTTGTGTTGCCCAGAGTGTGTGTCGCCCAGGGTGTGTGTCGGCCATGGTGTGGGTGTGTCGCCCATGGACCCTTTGACCTTCTTTGACCTCATTTGTGTCACCACTAGTGGACACTTGGTGCTTGATGCTTGCATGTGGCAATGGCCTTGGACATGTATTTAGGGCATGCTAGAGTGGTGGCATTGCCCATGGACAAGTGTCCCTAGGTGGGCGACACCTTGCTTTGTTCTACCTTGGTTTCTCCTCCATCCCCTTCTATATATGTATTTCCTTTCCCTTGCTAAGGATCCCTTTAGTTCCTTAGTCTCCTTCTCCCTTGGTGCACGACACCCTCTCTTCTTTTGCAAGCTTGGTGGCCGATCCTTCTTGGAGTCTCCTTCTTCCTCTAGTGGTGGCCGAACCCTAGATTGCCTTGCTCTTCTTCTTTGGTGGTGCTTGGAGCTTGCTTAAGGCGGGTTACGTAACTCCTAACCTTAACTACACTACCTTCTTATATGTTGCTTATGATCATATCGGCTTTGTATGTTGCTAGTTTAGTTCCTTGCCTAGTTGTTTCTTGTTGGCTGATCCATGTTCTAGGGTTTCTTGTTGAGCAACACCCCTCTCCCTCCTTTGGTCTTGAGAAGTGATCTTGAACTCTAGTGATATGAGAAATACTCCTCTCTCGTTTGAGTTGAGAGGTGAGCTTGTGTTCTAGTTTCTTGAGCAACACCCTTCTCTCACCATGGATTCAAGAGGTGAGCTTTGTGGTAGATGTGGACCTTGGTTGTGGTTGTACCTTGTGTTGCCCGATTGGTGTTAAGAAGCTTGGCAAGACCCCTCTCTCTTGATAGTTGAGAGGTGAGTCATCTTCTTGATCCTTTAGGGCTTTGGTGTCCTTGAGCTTGAGGTTGGTGGTGACCCTGTCGGGCTGCACCTTGCCCGATATGGTGTTAGTTGTGATGTTGCCCAATATCCCTCTCTGATCTAGGGCCTTGGTTGACATGTTGTGGTGTTTTGTCGAGCGTCACACACCTGGTCCCTGCCTTGTTGTGTCGGGCGTCACACCATGATAAGTATCCTACCTGACACGCCTTGCTCAAGTGGTGGCTTGGTTTTGTTACCCTTGGACGATGGGCGTTGTTGTTCTGGTCTCGTGTTGGGCGTTATACCTCAGTGGTGGCCTTGAGTGTTGGCCGATAGGTCATGTTTAGACCGGTTGAACGACACCCTGAGATGTTTATCCTTGTGCACGGTACACCTGTGGTACGACGCTCTATTACACGAGATGCCATTAGACCTTGCTGCCCGACACCCGTTGCACGACACAGCGTTACGCAACACACCTTTGGGGCTGAGCTACACGATAGGTTTTGAGGCCGATAGACCCTGGTTGCATGATATGGTTGGGTGCACAACACTTAGGGTTGTCCGGTACATCTTGAGCTGATAGTCGACATCCTCGTTGGTTGGCTTGGTCATTTTGTGGTCAGAGTGTTGGACGTTATGGGAGAGTACCATGCCCGATACAACTTCTAGTGAGGGTGACCTACCCGACACACCTTTGGTGAAGGTAGTGGGTACTTTTAGTAAGGGTTATGTTCCTTCTATACGCTGGATCTTGTTCTTATAACCATGTTTTGTTATGGTAGTGATCCTTGAGATGCTTGATGGTAATTGCTATAGTAAGTTCACATCTATGTATCACACCTTGATAGTACCTGTGTTTATGATCATCTTGAATCATCTGTATTATGCCAAAGGAATGATAAACATGTAAGAAGCCTTGCATGATGATATGACCTATGTCAATGGTCACAGGTTGAGGCATGAATGATAACATATATATAATCATCAATGTTGCTCTATGTTGATAATATGAATCTTCTGTTAATACATGATGAGTGTGTATACTAACCATGCAGGTGACTCATACGGTTGCATAGCCAGGAATAAGGGCTATGAGGTATATATACATGTTTGAGTAACATTGCTTTGATGGTTACTCTTGATGATGAGATAATATGCTTGATGTGTTTTGGTCTGAGGACCTGAGCTTGGATAAAGTACTGGGATTGCTATCCCATGATGATGATGTAAGCCTTGAGAGGCAGTGGCATTATGTGATGAGGGATTGAGATCCCATGGTAATGTGATGATCCTTGTGATGGATTTATATGATTGGCAAGAGGCCAAGTGGTAACATGTAATGTTGGATCCCTGTGATGGATCAGGATGATGTTGATTTTAGTAAAAGCATATTATTGAGTTTTATGTTGTTTATTCTTGTTATAGTTTGCATGTTATACAACTTGGCTAAATCTTGCAATCCACTTAAAATATACTAACTAATCACAGTGGAACATATCATGTAGTTTTGCCCTGGCCATAGATCCATCATCGTCAGGAGCTGGTGATGGTGAAACAGGTTCTCCTGCGAGTTAACCCGGAGCGCATATTGTTGAGTATGCGAGGTTTCTCCTAGCCTAAAGTGAGGAGGTAAGAGTGCAACTTCAGTTGTAGACTCCAGAGTGCGGTTTCAGGCCCGTAGCTCAATATGTTGGAGCATGGTGAACAGGCCCATGGATCGGAATGTGTGATAAGAAGAGCATGAATGCGTTCATGGCTCAGAGCACGGTGAACAGGCCCATGGCTCAGTTTCACTAGAGCCGATACCTGTACCGAGGCGGGCTAGGCAGAGGGTAGCCTGACCCTGTGGCTGATGCCACTTAAGCACGAGATTGCGGTCCTGCTTGTGTTGTACTCGTGCACTTACCACGAGGTGGGAGGTCATGGAGTCCGGCTCTTCCATTGACCTTATATGACATCGGCTTGGGTTTCGCAACCGAAGGTTGGATTTGAGCGGTACGGCTCACTTCCTCAGGGCATAATAATAATACGTAATCCAGCCGTATAGTATTTACTGCTTAAGGCAAAACATGGAACATCGGTTGAGGCCTTGCTTGTGTAGTTAATCTTGTTATACCTTGCAATTACTTATACGTTCCTCATATTATGTGGTAAGATCTTATAAACTTTATCTTGTTGATCATGTTCCATAAAGAGATATTGGTGATATGCCTTCCGTATATCTGGTGAGCTTGATGGTATGAATAGCTTGGTTACATAGACTGTTCTTATTATACCTTGTATCAGTTATCTGCTTTTGTTGCTTTAAGCTTCCTTTGGTTTTGTGATTTCAACGGGGAATTATGTTTCTCACTGGGACTGTGTGTCTCACCCCGCTGGCTTATAACCTTTTTAGGTGTTCGAGCTAGACATGGTGGTGGTCGCGGAGTTGCGGCCGAGCAGCAAGACGAGCAGTAGAAGGCAAGAGATGGATATGCTGCTATTTTGGGTGTTTTGTGGTAGAGTCTTAGAGTCAACCCTTTACTCTCAGGTCCTTGGGAACGCCTTGACGTTGTTTCACGATGTTTAGTTGTTAAAGCTTTGTATATCCTGCTGCTGGCTGGAAGTGGGCTGTTATGTATATAACAGGTGATGAACTAATGTGATGACATGACAACTGATCTCCTAAGCTGTGGATATGCGTCAAGATCTTGTAAATGTTATACAACATGTTTCCTTGCAGGATGAGGACCTAAATGTAATAGTTTCCCAGTTTATCCATTTTCTGCAATCAGTTTTAATTAACCTGTGTTTTTGGTAATTAGTGGTTTATGGTATTTTCCACACGTTTTCGCGTAACACCTCGCTGTATGTGTGATAGTAGGATGTGTTGCCACAATATGTTTCGAATAAAGATGAAGCCAACAATGGGTCTTGTGGTTGTTAAGACTACACGAACTATTATAAAATCTGTCTTAGTTCCCATTCCCACTATTGGACTATTAGTGATCATTTTTTTTTGTCTCTGGTCTTGATCCGGTGATGCCCGTGGTCTAATTAGAGACAGGTTCCTATTTTCTATATATACATAATGCGTTTGGGGTGATTAAAAATATAAAAGCAACCTAACCTATGAGTACTTCCCAAAATGTTGACATATACGATACCATTAAAACAGTTTAATCAAAATCCTAATTTATATGGAAGTATAATGTTAAGGCCACATTGAAACTATAGCCAATGCATATCAAATTAAGTAGGCGTAAACCCCTCATCGGACAATTACCGTATTAGATACAAAGACATTTGTAATAAATAATAAGGTAAGGGGACTTGGTGAAAAAAGAGTTTGTAATGGGGAAAAAAATGAAGGAAAACACTATATACAAGCCCTCCATAAACAGGTGCATTGCATGGACTTAAGAACACTATGGGTGTACATACAACCTTATTAGAACACACACAGAGTAAGTCATAAATCTAAAGATTAAGGCAAAAAAAACTACTTTTGCACACACCATGATTTTTTAAATTCTAAAAAATTAGGCAAAAGTCGCACTTTACCCTTCCTAGAAACTTTCCTAGCAAAAATGAATTTCACACACGAATCTATTTGTAATTCCAAAATCAAAGTAAAGATTACATTTTATAGTCAAAATGGCCCCGACTAAATCAAATTTGGTCGGATATGTACATTTATAGAAAAATAATGTATAAAAATTTGAACAATATCTGAATCAACTTGATTATCTACATTTTATTTTGATGATCTACATTATTACCCATTTTTTGCTCGGGTTCACATGCGGATGCTAGCGGTTAATTGCCCGTTTTACCGCGTGTATCTCACAGTTCCAGTCCAACTTATCGACTGCGAAATCCATCTCCATCACGGGAGGACTTTTGTCCGTGCTTCGGCACCCGTTGCTCGTTTGGTTCAAACACCGAAATACCCGTCGGGAATAAACCTGCAGTCCCTGCCTTTAGCGGCAGCAGCAGCTTAGTGAAGGCAACATGGAATCGCCGGGAAAGCTCGACAGCGAGACGAGAGGTAGTCCTTTCTCCTTGAACCGAATGGCTTTCTTCTCCTCCCCAATTTTCATTTTTAGTTCTCAAGCTCTGGTTGTACCTCACAGGCTGCGTCGGGTCCGTGGCGGTCATAGGCGCGGGTGTCAGGTAACTGGGTTCACCTCAGCTCTGCTATCGGTCTTTCAGTGCTTGATTCTTTGCCATACCCGAATCTTCGCTTTCTTTTTGTTGGGTGTGGTTAAATAGGCGAATCGCTTCATTTGTTTACTTCGAGCTACACTGGCTACTCGAGGAAGATTTCTCGCTCCTAATCTGTATTCATGATGGGTTTGGATGAAGATTGCTGCAATGACGTGCATGAAGCTATTTTTTTGTTCTATTTACGACTTGTTCACACTGCTGCACCGTTACTATTTTTGGTTTTAATACATTCGCATTTCATCTTATTGCAGCGGGCTTACTGCAGCTTACAAGCTCAAGGCAAAAGGACTAAAGGTAACTGTGTTTGAGGCTGAAGACAGGGCCGGGGGGAAGATCCGGAGCAGTTCACAAGATGGCTTCCTCTGGGATGAAGGAGCAAATACTATGGTTTTCCCAATGCTCGCAAACCTCTCTACTCTAGCACGCTCATACTTGGGCCTTCATTTTGATTTTTTGATCACACTTTTGACTGTTCTCATCATTCAGACGGAGACTGAAAAGGAGGTCACCACTTTGATAGATGATCTTGGCCTTAGAGAAAAGCAGCAAATTGTAAGCATTTTGGTTTCAAGCGCATTATGAATCTTTCTCATGTTTCTCTCTGTGGCAATTAAGATTAGCTATTGCAACAAATTCAAGTTTGGGCTTGGATAATGCTAGAACGGCCCTATTCTGACAATGGCTTTGTAGTACATTATTTTTTAAGTAGTTTCCGAAACACAAACTGGCAATGCAGAAAACTCAAATCCGGTTAGGCATAGCTGTTCTTAGCAGAGGATTTTAGTGGCCTTTTACATATTTAGTCTTTCATATCCCTGCTAATGGTGTAATTCAATAACCCAAACCTTGATTTCCTGATCTAAAAAGATGTTTTCCTTTACTCCCTTTTGTTCCCTGGTTGAGGAGCTTATTATAGCTGTAATCTCCAAGTTTAATGTAGCAAATTTTGCCCCTTATGAACAGTAACGTTCTATTATTTTTTATGGATATTTTGCTTCAGAACCAGATAAGTTTTACTTTCTTACAGGGAAGTGTTGCTCTTTTGATGTATTTATTAGGAGTTAACTTACTACTTTGGAGATTAGCAGACGTTCAATGGGTATTGTTCTGCCATAGATAAATTATTGAGGACATAAAGCGTCCTATGATTTGATACACCTAGATTTTTCTTTTTCCATATGAGGCTTCTACTAAGACGAATATGTGTGTGAATTTGTTGCTTTGTTACGGCTTTAAGGTTGTTCAACATCACCATACTGATATCAAACTGTTCTTGATTGTGCTGCAGCCTCTTTCACAGAATAAGCGATACATAGCCAAAAATGGTTTTCCTGAAATGGTAGAAAGTTTTGTCTAGTTTACTCAAGAATACTGTACCCTTTTGTTGATTTAATCTACTCATCTCGGGCATTGCTTGCTTTGCATCTTAGGTACCATCAAATCCATTAGCACTGATCAAAAGCAACTTTCTTTCCACAAAGACAAAGGTCAGTTAAAAACACCTGTTGCAAGTTCATTTAAATGAATCGATTTCAGATATGCTTTAATAAGTGTCAGAGTTATCATTTCTTGATATTTGTACAAAAACAGACGTCTAAGATTTTTAGAGAAAGAAGTTGAGACTTTGCTGGTTGTAGTTATTGGAAATTTGGTTTTGGAGTTTCAAAAATCTCTACTTTCTTGTTGACTTTGATAGGATATCTATATCTGATTTGTTAATACTTAGTGATATAGTTATTTTGTTGTTTGTTAGGTCTCCATTGTGACGACCCAGTTTTGGTAACCAGAGTTCCTATCATATATGGAAATTTCTTGTGATTTAATATCCATCACCTGCATTAAAGTTTGTGAGAGCTCCATTGTGCTCATATGTAAATGAGAATCACAAGAACTTAAAAACATATGAAGGTAAGAAGCAGAGCTGCATACGGCTGAAATTGTAGGGTCTGAATGAAAAACCAAGTAAAATATATGTCTTAAATGAAAGAAGCATGCATCTTATAAGATTATAAAAGACATACATTTATAAAATGAAGCTATATGATCTACACATAATGCTTAGAATACCTTAATACTATTTTCCACTGGTATCCCTAATCCCTAATCTATTCAAATACCAGAGAAAGGACCTAGGAAAAAGGAAAAAAGTAACGTTCCACTCATGCACCTTGCCTATATAAAAAACTAGAAAAAATGTATGCATAACTCGAAAATAAAGTGAGTACCCCAAATACTAGGAAATCGGTCTGTGCAGGCTATGTGGTTCATATGCGACTAATGGCTGCATATACGAGGTAAATGCGGCCGCTTTTTGAAACAAGAGTATATATGTACATGTTTTATCAATGCACATTAATCAATTGTATTTGAACTACTTATATGCTTACCATGCGTCCAGGCAGTGAGCCCTAGGACTAGGAGTCTACTATGCTAATAGGCGGTCGCATGCTTTATATTAACTTTATAATATATATGTGTATATATACATATATATATATTTATAATACATATGTTTGTATGTATATTTTATTAAGTATATTATATTCATTACCTGAACTCAATCAATCCTATATTGACCTAGATTAATAGTGAATGCAACATGTAATAGTTCTAACACACTCTAATTGACCTACACCCTACCCGATTAAGCCAAATCAAGCATAAATTCACCTAAATCAAACATAGACTAACCTAATTTGGCCATAAAATGACCATACACAACCTAGTATGAAAAAAATTAGACTTGATTTGACCTAATTTGGTGCCAAAATAACCTACCATTGGGCCTAAAGGGCCCTAGGCATTTGTCTGATCCACTAGGGACCTCGGCATCCATCTGATCCACTAAGGCCCTAGGCCCCCATACTTGGACACCTCCTCTAGAGCCTAGACTGCCAAGGCAGGCCTTGATAACTGTGACCCAAACCCATATATTCATATATATATGTGTGTGTGTGCGCGTGTGTGTGCGTGTGCGTGCGCGCTGTGTGTGTGTGTGCGTGCGCGCTGTGTGTGTGCGGGTGTGCGTGCGTGTGTGTGTGCGTGTGTGTGTGCGTGCGGGCGGGTGCGTGTGTGTGCGTGCGTGTGTGCGTGCATGTGTGATATACATACAAATACATGCCATCATTTAAATTTGCATATTTGTTTATATACATACACACACACACTTGTAATTTGCATGTATTTACAATATACACATACTGACATTTCAGCATATACATCTGCATGTTTATATGGATATTTTTTTATTTACATACACATGCACATTTAAGCTTCATACATATTATGTACATATACAATTTCCACATGTATTTCCTTATTTAAATATATACATATAAACATGTGCATTTTACATATGTAGACGCGCACACACTTACAAACACATGTATGTATATGTCATACATTTAGATATATATATACTTTCATATTTTGCAATATATATGTCATTTCATATATTTAATATAATAACTAATACTTATATATGATTAATTAATTTGAAAAAATGCATAAACACATATAGTCTCACATAACACATACTCATGGTACACCCTCCGCATGTACACTGCATACTACATTTCAGAACCACGAGCACCCCTCAATCCTAACAATAACTGTAGCTGTGGCTACTCAATACAAGCATGGTCTAGTAATGATTCTAGGAATACACAGGAATGCATATCATGTTTTTCTTACACTTGATATAATCCTTGTCATTAAAAGTTGAAGCTTGTTCAAGAGGAACAGTCTCTTGAACAAGAAGACGGAGAAGCAAGATGCAACTTTGCTCTGAAATCCTATATACACATGATTGAATCATTAACTTTTTCTGGACAAGCTTGAACACTAGAAATTTATAAAAGACTTGACATATTACTAAGCATATTAAAAAAGTTGAAAGTATAGTTCTCAAGGCGGATAAGTGGCGGTCTGGCTTGACTTGGTGCCTATACCACCCAGAGCGCCTAGGCGCATGGCCTTTTTATTTTCTGCATTTTTATAGATGATATATAAATGCATCATATATAAGGTATTTTATGCGTGCATTTAATAATATACACCCTAAATAGTCATGTTAGAGTGAATTAATAGCCTAAAAAAGCATGAAAACATCTACACATTCAAATAGATGTTAAAATGGCATCATACATAATCAAAATGTAGCTGTAGAGGCACCCATCTAGGCCGTGCAGTCCTAGGTGCTTGCATAGGCACCCCCACTTTAGGTAGGCGGCAGCGTAGGCTGGCGCCTTAACAACCATGGTAGAAATAATTCTATTTATTAATTAATGACAAAAGCCAACTATGATAAAAAAACACAACAATATTGTAAACAAAAATTCAATTAATTACAAATTAATTCACTTCTATTGCGTGTTCTCATTCTATAATCATTAACAAAAACTGGTGATACAGACACAAGTATGCATCTACTACTTATGCCGTTAATGATAAAAGCCAACTATAATAAAAAAGCACAACACAATTGTAAACTAAAATTTAATTCATTATAAATAAACTGGCTTCCAATGTGTGTTTTCATCCTATAATTATTAACATAGGCTGGTGCTGCAGACTCAAGTACATACTTACAGACAAATTTCACAAGAATAAAGTAGACTTCGCTTCCAATGGTCTTGAACGTTGAATCTTATACACCCACTAAGCCCATAAGAAGGATATCGACTTATATCAATACAACATGCATTTGCTTCTACCAATTTCCACTCTTTACATGGTACACCAATAAAATCCTACTTTAGAGAGCAGCTCTGCATTTCTTGTCTGCCATCACCTAGCTCGTGGAGTCTTGGATGCTTATAAGCATCTCCTAAACTTTAGGCTTTCAACTGCATTCTTCTATTCATTGCTACAATCTAGGCACTATACTATCAGTCTATCGTAGTTTGATTCACCCTATATATAGGAAAGACATAAAAGTGAAAAAGGGACTACAAACCAAAATTAAAGCGAAAAGAATTAACAAAAGAAAAAAATAAACCCCAAGTAGTAGCTTGTCAAATTGGAAACAATGCTTTAATTAAATAATCTATTTTCTCATTAGGGCATCTTGTAATTATATAGTATGGCCTATATGCACAACTCACCATTAAGTTACATGTCATGCACATTGTCTTATTCTCCCAGTGACATTTCTAATACACACTCGCTTTACAATATTTTTCCACTTTCCTTGACTTTCTCCTCTGGATAATAGGAGTGTTCATAGTCATTGTTATATATTCATCAAGATATTGTTGGTAAATATATGCAGTTCAAGTTGCTGCTTACTTTTTCAATCCTGTTCGTCCACATTTTGAGGTAGTGATGTTAACATTTCTTTTGCATGCGACATGTCACCAGTTTCAGGTGTTACTAGAACCTTTTATGTGGAGAAAACCTGTTGCTAAGGTCTCCGATGCATACTGCACAGAAAGGTGATTGAAAGTTTGACTTTTACTAGCAACCAAGTTTTTTTTGTCGTCACTCTGTGCTAGTATATTGGCAGAGACCGGATTCGCCTGATATATGCAAAACTCATCTTGATTCATAAATGAACCATAGGATGTTCGTTAAACTGAGTGCTAACTGAAAAACATCATGTTGATAAAGTATGTAGTACTGATCTATTGTTCATAACCCTTTAGTAACAAACTTGCTTTAATCAATAGCATACAGTTGGAAAACAAGTATGTTACATGCATCATGCTTTCATCCATCATTTAGAAACAAGTCAGTGCCTATATCTCCTTTGTGGCTCATGAATAAACCAAAGGATACTGAATTCAGCTAAGGATGGCAATGTGCGAGGTTGAGGTTAATTTTAGCAAACCCAGCATTGTCCATCTACAACTATTAACATAGACTCACAAAGACACATGAGTTGTGAAAGAGCTGTCCTTGCCAACTCGTTTGACCTTTTTCATTCCCTTCAAACAGGCAATTGGTAAGAATAGACAAAAACTAGTCAAATTCTTGGAAAGTATGTCAAAAGTGTAAATTATAAGGCTCTTTTTGGAATATGTTAATTTTTTTGGAATATAATTGTAAGCATTTTAGAAAAATCAAATTGCTTAAGGACTGCACTGTGTTATGTCTTAACATCTAGTTACTTCACAAAGACAACAAGATGTAAATGTTGTTCTGACTACTTGAGAAAAACTTGACAAGATACAACATGCACTGCCCTACTATCTAATCTCCCTCTGTAGGATGCTCACAGAAGTATCATATTTCTATGCACCCATCTTAGCTTGAGTTAACTCAATAAACAACTTGTATAGAAGCATGGCGATCTAAAAGGCATATCATTTGGAATTTGACAGAATTGCCTAAAGAATCCTAAATTTAGATAAATCCACAAAATTGTACATAAATATGGTGAAGTATCAGGCTTCAGGATCATCCCCATCACGTTCATCTCTCCCCGGAGAGCAGCCATGACCACAATAGCGACCTGATCCAGCAAGAAGAGCAGTAGCGTCTTAGGGAGAGGCAAGTACTGGCTCCTTGGACGGCGGATGTTGGAAGCCCTTCAACATCAGAAAGGGGATCATTCCCAAGGATCTGATCGGCTAAGCTGGAGAAGGAATGAAGAGACTGGTAAGAGCTAAACAAGTTGAATTTCCTAGCATTGCTTCTGGAGTTACTAATATCATAGGTAAGGGTGTGGCACATCTCAAGATCGTCATAGAGGGCCTTAAAGTAAGAATAATGATCTTCAATGTCAGTGCCAGGTGCAAGCTTTGAGTTTAGTCAACTTGTGATATATATCTTTGGATCCTGTTTATGGGCATAAACACGGGCTAGTTGATCCCACATCTCCTTGGTAGACGTAAGTGGAAGGAGAGAGGCATTGATGCGTGGTTAAACACTATGATACGTGGTTAAATACTATGATGCTTTAGCTCATGAACATGTGGCTGTTCTTCCTCCAAGCCGCAGAATCAGTCTTTACATTGGTGTTAGCATCACATCAAGGGCGGCAGGGGTAGGATCACTGTTGTTGTGTTCATTTGTCTTGTGCAGTGGCATAGATCTCCAGGGAGAGATGCCACGTGTGACAGTTCTTTCCATCCAGTTTGACAATGGTGACTTGATGGTAAGGACCCATAGAAAGTGTTATGGTGGCAAGAAAGTAGAAAAGAAGATTTCCATAGAGAACATATAATACACAATGTGCTTGTAGGTCACACAACCTGTAGAAAAGGGACAGGCGCAGAGGAACATACTATGTAAGAAGAGAGACACCGTGTGACGATAGATGGCAGACGTGCAATCACATACCATGTCATTGGGGCACATGTTAGGTAACACCCTGTGTTCGGCTCACACACTGTGGTTGTTAGACCGACGACAACGAGTAGAAGAATAGGAAGGGGGATCCCAAAAAGTCAGAGAAGTTCCACAATGACCCTTCTAGCCATCTGCCGACCAGAAACAAAGGTGTTCAAACCATGGGTCGTCATTAGAGCCCAAGAGGATAAAGTTGGCTTCCAAAAGAATAATCCTATGACTGGAGGCTAAATGGGAAGGTCGTAGGTCATGGAGAAGAGGGAGTCCTATAGACAAAGGACAAGGGGCGGGACGAAGAAAGAGAAAGAAGAACGAAGAAAGAAGCAAGTAGAAAGAAGAATGAAGGGTGTGGTGGTCGTGGTGGATGCTAGCTTAGAAGAGGAGACAACGATGGAAAGTGGAAGGGAGGAGAGGGTGGGAGGAAAGGATGGAGTTTCTCCAGGTTTCGTGCTGAGATCCTGTAAAATAGCATCATATCACTACTTGATGGTTTACATGTGATTACAAAAACTCTTACAAATAGGAGTTTAGAGATGCTTATACGACTAATTTACTTAAGTACAATGATAACACAGTCCTAATAAGCATCCCATATAACTAATAATATACAGCACCAGCAGAAAATCTCTGATACCGGCCTGACTGTAAATTATGAAATTTCTTTATTGCAGTGACTAACAGTTGGTGAAGATTCAAATTTTCTTCTATATATTCAACAACAGTAGGTAAACATTCACATATTAGTAATATTGAGTTACTACTTTGCAACTGTAGGTAACCTGTAAATAATAGTAGATTACAAAATTTCTGTATAGCAACAAATAGTGACAATAGATATTTATTTATTAACTTTATGCAACTAACTGTAGTAAACCAACAGTTGATTAGGAAAATTTGATATAAAAAACCGACTCCATATATGTTCCATCGAATTGTTTGCAATCAGGAAGAATCAAACATGGTTTTGGATTTTTTGACATTTCATATACAAAGGAGAATACTATGCATGCATTTATTATAACAGCTGAAATTTTGTAGAAGTACATAAAAAGTTATATAATTCAGAAGTGACTACGAATTCATGCTTAATCATGTAACTATGTATGAGAAAGCAAAGATCACTGATCATGCTTGTAATGCTAACTTATAGATAGATTTCTTTGACTTTGGTCTACCTAATATTCATATCTGCCCTCTCAGATTCTTAGGCATGCAATTAAGAAAGAAATTATTTCGGTTAGCAAGAGTTACTTTTGAGAATAGTTATGGGGTGTTGCACAACAATGTATAAAGGTAATTGAATGCATTAAATCTTGTTTTGCCTATTTGACAAGATCAAATTGTGCCTCGCTTAAGGTTAACTAAACATGCAAAATCCACCACCTATCAGATTTTAGTTGTTAAAAATTTGAATTCTATACATTACTATATTATATTTCTTATTACTTTTTCCCACAATTTATATTCTTTCTCTTGTTACACCTCAATGCAAGTATATATAGGATCTTGAACTCCTTTTGGTAGACACACAGGAATCCTTATTTCTGTCTCTCCATGTCATTATAGCACAATCTATGGGTTTCACCCACTAGTTGTTTAGTGCTCCAAACAACCTTTTCTAGCATGCTTTTGCTAGCGACCCTTAGGTTCTGCCATCTGTACTACCTACTCTCTCATAGGGTGTCATCAGCACCTCAACCAACACAGGTTGGTCATAAAAAGATTGTCCTTGCCCCAGTTTGACCTTTCCCACACCAATTCCGACGTGTACTTGTTGAAAATATGTAAAAACTAGTCAAATATTTGGAAATATATGTCCAAAGTGTTAATTATAAGCATACAAAAACATCAAATTGCTTAACAAATGTAATTTCTTTATCCCAATCTCTGGTTGCTTCTTAATGAAAAAAAAGATGAAAATAATGTCAAGTGATTGAGAAAAGCTAGACAAGAACCCACATTTAGGAAGGTAGTCAAATGCATGCCATTCCGTCATCAATATTTGATAAGATCAAATCGCGCCTTCTAATAAAGTGATAATGTAAAAAGAAATAAAAAAGCCGCCGCCTATAGTCAAGTTAGCTTAAAGAAATTTTATTCCTATATGTGAACGAGTGTATTCATTGTTATATTGATATGTACACCCTTGTCCTATATATAGGACATGAGGCAATTACAAGGAAGCACAAGGAAGCGGACTAAACCCTAATGGGCCATGGCTAACATGCCCACGTACATAATAGACTGATTAACCTATTAACTAAATAGGCTAATACTTTCTAACACTATACATCACTATGTTGTTTTTCTCATTACACTTTTCATGTACTTAATTTTGATCTCTTGTTATGCACTCCTTCATATTTCCTATATTCACGGTTTGAAGTTGATGGGGCAAGCAATTCCCTAAAAGCCAAAATTCAACAGTCATCTGTCTATCTCCTTGGGCGCATACCCTAGCACTAGTATATATAATAAACAACTAAAACCCTAGTTGTTGCAACAATGTAACTACGAGATTAACTTATACCAAATCATATTCTGAAACACATAAATTACAAAACAAGAACTTACAAGTAGGTCTCTGAAGTAACATGTAAACCTTTGCAATGACGAGCCTCAAGCTCAATCATCTTGGCATTGAAGTCCTTGTTACGTGCCATGGTGCATGTTGGTGAAGTTCAGGCAAAATCTAGAATTCACAATGACTGATGCAATACTCAAAAATACTAAAATGTTGTATCTGGTTTTAGATGTCTTAGCTAAAGCACTAGGAAGGAGGAAAACACCAAGAAAGTCACATATGAGTGCCTTGAATACGAGTTCCATAGTTAATACAATGTAGCATTTATTATTACTATTAACAAGACTAGAGAGAGCACCATACCCTCCTCTCCCTTTACACGCATAAGGCATTCCCTAGAGAGCTAGAAGAGGCCTTGGAGCCGCTCTGGGAACTAATCCTCAGGTGATGACACACCCCTAGTGCATTGTGGTGGCCTTGAATGACAAACCACTCGGCTTGCGATGTCGCACAACAACAAGGAGAGGCTTGTGTTCCTTTATGCAATCTTGGGTGACCAAACTTTCACCTTAGCGTGGGGTTGTCAATGGGTATGGGTAAACCCGTTTACCCTTTATCCATACCCTGTAGGGGAAGGGTAAGGACAAAAGATTTTCTCACCCTTTACTCTCCTACCTGCTACCCTCTAACTCGCTACCTTAGTGGGTAAGGGTAAGGGTAAGTCATTACCCATACCCTCTAATCGCCAATATTTATGTATAATATATTAAATGTATAATCATTGTGTTGTTCGAGTCTATGAAATAGTTTAATACTATGTGGTCATTATTTTATACGATACATGATATTCTTATCTAAGTCTTATGTTATTGTGTATGCAATACCATTTTGGAGGTGCAAGACACGTGTATAAAAATAGTCTATGTTCCATTAAATACTTGTGTGGTGTAAGACAAACATGTATATGATAATAAGATTTAATCTTTAGTGTACCATTTGATGTATATGTGAGCTGGTGTTTTCTACTTTATTTGTGCTTTATTTTTTTATTTAGAGGGTATAAGATACGTATATTTCCAACAATAACTCTTTGTGATATATTGTCATTTGATATCATTTTAATGTAGCAATCTTCATCTTTTGGGAACAAATTATTTGTTCACACACCAATGTTAGAGCACTACCATTTGTATATGCGTTTAATACAACAAAAACCATTTATAATGTTGTAGAAGATTACTTAGAATCATTTTGAATACTTAAAAGCCATTTTAAGCATCTTGATATTTCACTCAAATGTATGAATGTATTATCTAGGCCATTATTGTTAATATTAGCTCAAATTTGAAGAAGACATATAAACTCCCCACTTCACCCTGACCCTCCTCGTTTACCCTGTGGGTAAGAGGGTAAGGGTAAGGGGTACCCTTACCTGCCACACTTGGTGGGTAAGGGTAAGGGTAATGCCTTATCCTCCCCGTACCCTCCCCATTGACACCCCTACCCTAGCGAGATTCTAGGACCCAGACAAAGATGAGAGTTGGGTCAACGACCGTAAATGGGGTGATGCTATCTGCGACCCCTTTTAACGACACCATGCTACAATAACATACTTTGACACCCAACAATTATTAAGTGGAGCCGAAAGGAAAGGAAGAAAGGGGAATTTGGGAAAATATCCAGAAGGAGACATGAAGAAGGAATGAAGGTGGCAGTGGCCTTGGAGATTGGAGTAGATCATAGGGGGGAGAAGAAAGTGACCATAACTTACTTGGGAGTTGATTTTTATTTATTTTGGGAAATGAGTGGATGGATCAGATCAATCACAACCTAGAGTATATGATTAATGACAAAGGATAATTATCCAAAGACTGTGTTTATAATAGATGTTTGGAATCCTAATTGTCTAGACGATTGTGACTAATAAGCTAACTCTCCTAAGGCTTATAAGAAAGTCCCCAAAATAACAAATAAACCCCCAAATAGCAATAATCCCCTAAAAGGAAATAGACACCCCAGTGACTCGATGATAACCCTAATCGGTCAACTTATGCTCTCATTGGGGATGCCAAACCTGAAGCAGATCCAATGATGCAGATTGTCCTACATCATATACTCTTTTTTAATAAGCAACATATATAAATTTGTGTGACCATCTCTACACGGTCTTGATGAAATATGTACGGTTCTCCTTCACCCATTTTCATCACTCCAAGCACCCACTTTCAACTTACTTTCATCAGGAAACAACCTCTAAGGATGCCACCTCTACGAACCACTCCTAAGGTGTTGTTGTAGGGTTTCGCGGATGCTACATGCACAACGGAAGCAATACAAATTTAATATCCACAATCCCGCGAGAAGATTTTATCAACAACGATATACGGTAAGGAATGCATGTAAGGTATACCTTTGTCGCAGAGTATAGATCCGGCGACGGTGCTCACAAGAATATAGATGGAGGAGGATGTCATTGACACTCTCCCAACGTAGCCACCAACGCGTCTGCGTCTCTATACCATCCATGCGCATGAAGGGACATCCGCGTCGCGTTTGAAGAGCCGACAAGGTAGGAGCAACCTTCTCGTTGGCAATGACTAGTGTTGCACAATCTCACCTCTCTTTCTTCTTGTGGGTAATGACTAGTCTAAAGGTGTCAAAAAAGGTGTAACCGAAACCCTGGCTTTCATGCTTCTTTGTATAGGAGAGACATGGAAGCATGGTTTCTAATAAACCCTGAGAAACAAAAAGACATCAGACACCTTTTAGCAGCCTGTTTGCGGACAACCGGTCGATCGACTTGGTTAGTCCATTTGATCAAATGGTTGGGTCGGGTGCTTTGTAATGGTTCGTTCAAACTTTCAGTCGAGTGATTGACCAGTCAAGTCGATCAACTAGACTGGGTCAGGACTTACTGGATTCAATTGACGACCAACTAATCCAACCCAGTTGATTGACTGAACCAACCAGTTGACCGATTGGCCGATCTAGACAGTCCGTCGACTGGCCTAGCCAGTCGATCGTTTGGGTAGATCTTAGCCTGGTCAATTGACCACACCTTTCATTCGATCGGCCGATTGGTCCAAGTGGGCGAATGAACTTTCTAGTCGACCAAATGGGCTTCTAGTCAGTCCATTAATGATTCAATTAATTTCTAAACCTTTTAGTAACCAATTTATCATGTGTCCATTATTGTACTCCTCCCTATGCATTCTATGCTTGTGACCATATAGGCTCCAATTTCTGTTGGCACTGATATATATATTCTATAATCATATTATGATTTCACAGACAATGATTAGTTTCTAGCAAGACATCATTGCCACCTAAGTAATTAGAGAAGTTGGAGAACAACTTCAACCTAGTACTGTGACCAGTGTTATGGTGATTGTATAATCCCTTTGTCTTCGATATCCAGATTGAATTGGAGGCATGGAAACGTCATCCGTTTAATGTTCAATCTTTGTTCCTTGATCAACAATAGACTATTTGAGATACATATGAGCTCAACATCATATGTTGACCCACATGAGCATGGCTATGTATTTCTTAGTCTCACTCATCAAATGGACGGGATATCACTCCAATAGGAGGAACAAATTCAGTCTACACACAATAATCCACGTGTCATGGTGCAACCAAGCACTACCTGTATGGCAACTCTTATTCAAGGTCACATTGGATATTGTTATAGGAAACTGAACAAGTGATCATTGTAGTGACTTCAGGTCTAAGGACCATATGAGTGGATATATAGGAATCCAAATCTGCCGAATCGCTCATGCAATCAGCATTGTCACATGAGATATGATTCTGACAACCATTTATGGCCTCCATGTATCATACTCGAGTTGGGTCTATCTAGTACACTTGTTCATAACAAGTACTTATGTGTTTGACTTGATGTCCAATATCATGACTAATGATGACACGTATCATCAATCAACACATACTAGTCTTCATGTATTATTGTTGTCCTAATTTCACAATCATATCCGACTAGGAACCTAGGCAAGAATGGGCAATCTTAGCACATACATGATCTCATGTTTAGGTCCTCAACCCAAAATAAAATTTCATTGAGTCATTCATCCTTAGGATATTATTATATTTATTGATTGCCTCATATTGAAGCAAACATAATAATTAGAATTGCCTTTATTTATAATCAAATCAATTATAAATTGTGCCATTACAATCATCACATGATTGACTCTTAGGACATACTACATATAGTTGGCCTTTATCACACCCCCCGATGATGGCTTTTTGGTAGCAACCAGTGATTAAAAAACGGCTGGAGCGGCCACTTAAGCGCCCAGCAGTAGGACCCATAGTAATTCCACCCAAAGCGGCTACTGAAGCATTTTTACTTGAAATGGCCACTTTTATCCGCTTTGACCCGCTTTATTGTGCCCGCTTAAGAAGCTCACTTTGTCCGCCTTAATATAGAAAGTTACTGATCAGTGTTAATGTTATTAACATACATATAAAAGTTATTGCACATCCAAATACTTATCTAAGACATCCTACTGTGTAGCTAGTACCTATGGTATGGTGTAACGAGCTGCTATTGTCCAGTGATTCTTTCTAATACATCTATTATAGTTGGATGTTAAAAGTGATGTTTGAATTCTTTTGTTTGATATAGTATATCAATACATTTAGCTAATATTCTGAATTGGTGTATCAATATTATTAAGCAACATCCGGCGAAACTTGCTAGTATACAAAGTACTTTGACGGTCTGTAATTTTATCCCTTAGCATTGATGATTACATGGTATATATCATCGACACAGTATTAGAGTATGTCAGTTTTATATGACTAAGTATCATGTGTCAGTTTCACTCGTATGCTAAAGTAATTTGATGCTCTGTAAGTATGTCATATGCTGATAATGTATTCCTAAGCATTCTAATCACATGGCCTGTGATTTTTACATGTGATGATATCGTATTATCAATATTGCAATACTATGTAACATGTGTCCGTACTCACTTTTATACTAGGTAATTTGATAGTTTGTAATTTTGTAACTTGTCAACAGACTCAGCATTTGTATGCACAAAACTCTTTTACGAATATGTTATAACCTTCATTGTGCTTGTTTATTAAGTATTTTTTTTCTTCTAATTTAGTATTTTAATATAGTAAAACTATAATTTTTATGTTATTTTAATAAGTGGTCCGCTTTTTCAAAAAGCGGCTGCTTAAGTGCCCGCTTTAGGCTTAAGCGCTCCAGGAAGGCTGGCCACTCGCTTCACGCTTTCCAAAACCTAAGTAGCAACAATAATACCCACTTGTAACCACTTAGGTGGTTGTTGTTCCACTTTGTACTTCAGTCACAATTGTTGCTATTGGTTTTGCAAACCAATTATGATTGCCACCTCTAAGTTTGTAAGTGTCACTTTGAAGTTTTGCCAATTTTTACTAAGGGCAAGAGTTGAAAATTCTATGATATTTCAATTTCCATTGTGGGTAACATGAGAACTTGTTGGTTTTTGGATAGACTGGATTTTAGTGAAAATTTGATAAATTGATTGGCAGATTGGACAAACCAATACATTTTTTGAAATTTTTGAATGATCTAAAAAATTAGCAAAATTACACTTGTTATAGTAGTCATGATGGGGGTTATATTGTCTGTTTTGGTAACTATGTGTGCATTATTGTATTTAGTATTCAGTAGACAACATACCTACAACCTAAGGATTGTTTCATGCTTCAGAAATGGTTTAAGTTGTTGTTGCCATTTTAGGTGGTTATATAATAATGTGAAAATTCTAAGTTATATACATGTTTCTTATGTAAATAATACTACCCTAAAAATTTATATTTGTGAAAATCCGCAAAGAATACCAGGCGCAGTTCCCTAGGTTCATTCTAAACAATATTGCTAGATCATATAAATTATATGTGAATATATTTTTAGGAGGATATTAAATAATGAACATAATCAGTTGACATAGGCTTGACATCAAGTTATGAATCTTGATTTGTCTATATTTTCTGACTCTATTCGGATGTATGTTAAAGCAACTACTTCTTGAAATTGGCATTTGATGGTAATTGGTGATATTATAGCTAATGCGGTTTTAATCTCAATGTGAACTTCTGTTGCATATTTTGTGATAATAATTGTGATCATCACCTGAATTGATGATTCTTGCTCAATATTACAATGATTGATGTTAAATGATCCAATGATGTTTGGTTTAATTTAACATGATTGATGATTATTTTGACTTTGCTGATTAAAGATTCCTTCACTGATAGGTTGACAGGCAGCCATAAAACTTTGCCACTCTTTTTGTCAATCTTTTTAAATTATTACTTCATTGTTTCCTGAAGATTTATCAACCTTCTTTTATTGTATGCTGGCATTAAACATATTAATATTGACCTTAAGGAAATTTTTGTATTGCTTCCTTTGACTTGTCTTATTTATATGGCTTGATTTCTTTGTTTATAGTTTTTTGGTGGGAGAAAATGTTTTAGTAATCCCTTAATTTTGCAAAATATTTGCATAGTTACACATTCATTTGTATGCAGTGTTGGACAATTTTTTCAACGTCACTTTGGGAAAGAGGTAAGCTGCTAGTTGCTTCTAGTTGTAGAGTCAATGATTTTGTTTCAACTTTGAATACTTGGCATCGGTCAATTCCTACATGTAGTCGATTTCTGAACCATATATTGATGGAATCACTTGCTTTCCTGACATTTCCATGCGCATCGTTCATCGTTCCAATTCTAATCTAATAGTGTGAGAGCAGGTTGTCGATCTTCTCATTGATCCTTTTGTGGCTGGCACTAGCGGTGGAGATCCTGACTCATTATCGGTGAGCATGCTTTTTCTATGAAGAGGCTTTGTTTGAACCAAATTTCATATCTTGATAATGGTTGTGAATCGTAATGATGAAGAATGAAATGAGATTTTTCGGTTAGCAATAATGGAACTAGATCAGACTAGGATTTATCATATGACAAGAATAGTTTTCTTGATATTACTTTCTATTTATTTTGTTCTTCTGGAGAATGATAAAACGGGGAACTTCTGCTTGTGTGCATTTTTTTATTGATAGATGGGCAAATTCATTCCCTAAATATAGGAGAGGAGGCAAGTACAAGGAAGTTGACATAATCCAAATGGACTTGGAGGCCAGACACTAATGGACCAACTAGACTTGCCCCATATAACAAATAAACTAAATACTCTTATACTCTTTAACACCTCTTCAAAGTGGAGAATCCCAAGTCAGCTTGCAAACATACATACCTGAATAAAATGATAAATAAGCCCATAAAAAAATCCTCAATCTTACAATCAAGCACTCAACTATCAAACATCCCCCTCAAGTAGGTGATATCAGCAAAATCAGTGATCAATAGGTCTTCAATTAATCTTTGGGCAAAAGTGAGGAATCAAGTAGAGTATAACGTCGGCCATAGGCAATTCTCTATAACCAGCAGATAACTCCAAGCAGGCACAAAGGCAAGTAGTAGGAGTTTTTTGATGAAACAAAACTGCATCTGGAGCAATAGTATATAGCAGCAAGTCAGAGCAAGTGGCATTGTCTCAGTTGCTAGCATCGCCACATAGTCTAGAGAGTGTTGGTCACAAGTAGTAAATTCCAGAGACTCCTGGTCCTCAGAGTTGCGTAGCAAAGCACAGACTAGCCAGAAAGTGCTAGAACACAAACAAAGTAGTCAATGTCTACAAAGCACGAACAAGCTAGAGAGTGCTGGAACACATACACAAGCAGGGCAGTGAACGACGTAGTCAGAATAAACAACCCCTTGCACAAATTAGAAGGTAGCAAACAATTTCCAGATGCATAGTAGTGCAAAAATGTACCTCCAAAATCCAAGCTCTTCAAGAAGCATGTATAATGGTAAACAAAATTCAAGATGCGAATAGCATAGTAGAAGTCCACAAGCTCTCTAGGAAGCACTTATAGTGCTAGTGTGGATCCACACATGTATATAGAGTAGTAGGAAGATTCACAAAAAAATATAGAGAAGGAAGATCCACATAGATAGCAAGAGAGATAAATTCTTCCTCTCTCCATCTCATCTCTTCTTCATCTCATGTGTTCCTCTGTTTCCCCCCTCACAGAAACCATGGACATAATCAAGAGAGCTGTTGGGGGTGGAGAGTTATAAACACAGAGTGGTAGTGGTCCTAGTGGATAGGCAAATATGTGGAGGAGAGTAACTAATAACATAAGTCGATATACTACCACGATTTGATTAGACATATCTAGGTAGGAAAAAGAAATGGATCTTTCTGAGACCCAAAAATGAAGATTTGTCGGGCCCTTAGGTCAAAATGTAGTATTTATGTGGGGTAGCACAAGTATTCAGGAGGGAGGATGAAGTGTATATAGTAGGGCTAGAAGGGGGGTGGGCGGGCAAAAGGGACAGCTAAAATAATTGCTGAAAACAGAAGATAATTGTTGCTAGTATGGATAAAGTAGAGAGACACATGTAATGAAGCGATTTTCCATGTAGTTGTGTAGAAGAAGATGAAGTTGCACATCGACATACAGTGACAAGACTATGCAAATATCTTATAGGCTTGATCTAGAAATTGTTATATTTCTTCAATCATGATGACAGTGGAATCTCTGTAAACAACGATGAAGAACTGTACCAACATATTATGCAATGTCTAGTAGTAGTTAGGAACATAACAGGAGGAAGATAAAGAACATCGTCTTGAAGTTCAAACATAGATGGTAAACTTTTCAAGGTTCACAATGTTGAAGAAGGTAACACCACAACACCAATTAAAAGAGGGTATTAGCCAACTACAGCTAGAGCAAGGGAAGGCATGGCATCACATGAGAAGAAGGGTATCAGTGTTTTGTGCACTAATAACAGTCTGGATTTTGATTATAATGTATTATACTTAATTCAGTCAAAATGATTGTTTTCCATTAGGACACCTAATCGGTTCAAAAACTCGGATTTAGGTTTAATAGTTGGTCCTTAAGAGATCATATTCTCGTTCTCAGCCCTAAAGATGGATGAGGGCTTACAAATCGATGGCTTCTGAAAACAGCTTTGGCTTAGTAGAAAAACTACAAATTACAAATGGGCCTGTATTGTATAACCCAATAATTGCCTATTCTTGTGCTATCCCTACTTATGCTTCAGTTGAAATTTGTCACTTGGTTACATCTATCAAAAACCAGGTTTGACATAGGTATCTGTAACAACCCTCACTTTTGAGTATTCCCCAATTAAGAGAGACCATAAAGCCGAGAGTCACTACCTAAAATTTCCAAGATCAGATTTAACAAATAACAAATAATAATCAATAATTTTCATTAATTTAACAAATATTTGATACAAGATGTATAATGAGGCTCCTTTAAGGAGTTACATGAATTTTACATGAGAAACTAACATATACATGAGAAGGACACTAAGACTATCTTACTAATCCTTCTTGTGACTTAGCTTTAGTATTTTAAAATGATTTCATCTGAATCTCCGGGTCTTCATATCTTTATATATGACAATTACCTAAAACGCCGACAAATACACAAATCAATATATTGCTACACTATGTACGTGGTTGCATACAAAAGTGCGCATATATGATAACAACATATATTGTTCAAAAATCAATTATATGAACTCGTATTTTCATTTAGATAAACTAACCTATCTTTGTCATACCACCTTGGGTGTAATCACTTTTATCTCTCCATAATTGAACTTAGGTGAACTATCCCTTAGCTAGGGCTAACCCTGGGTTTAAATATCATAGTTTACTTTATGTGATACTCATATTGGCATTATAATGAACCGATTTAAATAAACATCCATGTATTATATCACACGATCCTATACTTTGGATATCATCTAGCAAACCATCGACAATCAATAATGTGGGTACTCGTAAATAACCACGTACCTCATTGTTGTCACCATGCAGTTATCTCCATGCAGTTATCTCCATGCAATCCAATCATCAAGGTGTATGTAGATCCAATCAAGCAAGGTGATCCGAGCAATCAATCAATCATTCAGTCTGCATGCATGTGTAACCCTTAAGTGTCACCATACATTCATAAGACACTAATTAGGTCTAGATTAGATCCTAGCTAGGGATCATGGATATCTTGGGTTTGGATTAGGAATAAGGGTACCGTACCCTAATTCCATCAGACCAGGACTTCTAAGGGTTAGAAACCCTGATTGCCCATTAGGTGCAACCCCGATTATCAGATTTGAACATATCAGGTTATTATGAACACATACATCAGATTATGTGGATTGAGGTCATGGCAAGATATACACATTGGTTTAATAACCCTAATTCCATATGTATATGATAAAAGACATTATAACCCTAAATATACATCAACATCATCATCGTTATCTTGAGTTTTCGTTATATTCAACAACATGAGATTACATCTCAAAATAAACAGATTTACTAATATAAGCATTATATTCATCAAATCTAGGGTTAATATGCAGTAATCATCCTATAACCATGTATTATCTATACTTTTGGAACTAGGATAAGATCTAGGGCATGAAACTATTTTATTCAGGTTCTACATATTTTCTTGATCAATTTCATATACATGTTCATTATTATATGAACTACCAACAATTTTCTATATTTATTACAATATAAATCTATTTGGGCCAATGATATTTCACCATATCGACAACTATTACTTTGTCCACAGTTTGCCACATCGGAGCAAGTTTGGCCAATGGGCTGGCGCCGCATCGACTCAGAGCTCCATGTAGGCTGGGCCTTTGAGAAGGGCTAAATGACTTCACTACCGACGACGCTGTGAACCGAAGTGTCACACGCTCAAGGGCATATGTGTCATTAACTCCCTGGCCTTCTTGCTTGTGAAGGAGCCATGTTCTACAATGGGAGAGTCAATCCAGTGGTTGACTTCTTCGCTCTCGGCCTCTCAAAACCAATTGAGAATCCAGGTGCCTTCGCCCCACTTTACCAGACTCAGTCAGCTAGATACCAAAGTCTGTGATGACCGAAGTGGAGGAAATTCGGTACCATGTATAGAGGTGTAACAACAAGGTATATGACAAAGATACGAGAGGTAAGAGCTTTACCTAGGCACCCTAGGTGCTCGCCGGTCTTGGATGAGCATTGTGGACCTTCGCGACATCTTTCTGGCTCCACGACAATGCCCAGGGTCGGTCATCTTCTCTGAGATGGCCGCCATTACTGCCGGCAGGACTGCGAGTCTGGGTGGTGGTAGTGCGCCATGTCCAAGAGCAAGTATATCTTTGTTGGGTTCTAGTGCCTTGACCGAGGTAACACTGGCCTTACATAGCCACTTAGTCGGAGGATCTTGTCATTTGTCATCCCATCTCATTTCAGGCTGTTGGGCGTTATCCAAATATGCGATAAACTCTGCCCCAACCGAGGTCGTTGAGTTTGTCGCAACCTCACAAAGTCAACAACCTGGTTTGCAGGAGGAAAGGTCAAGAGGAGAGAGAGAACATAGTTGGGAGTCGGTGTCTAGGAAGTCTTGCGTGCGTGGGTCTTCAGGTGCGAGGTAGAAGAAGCTTTATGAGCCATCCAATCCTCCAATTTCGACTGAGATTAGATCACATATTCTGCATCACCTCCCCAAGGTCCCGGATTATCCGTGACTTTGGGCGTGACAACCGTTATTCAACGATTATCAAAATCAATCCCTAATCTTAATAGAAATATCACAAACTCCCAAAAATCCTATAGGTCTCTAGGATTATTCAATCATCACCAAACATTAGGATTATCTTCCTATTAGGTTTAACTAGGATTTGACCAAGTTTGGGATCAAAATGCTAAAGATAAGAATCCCTTTCTTGCCATTCAAGTATTTACCTAATTTAATCACCTAGATCACGGATAATCATATAATTATCCCAAAACTTGGATTTATCTTTATTTAGTCATTATCTAGTGTGGTGCCAAGTATTAGGTCATATTATGTTTATTTGATACGTGAATACTTGGAATCTAAGGACTGGATAATTGCTCATTTTATTATCTAGTTCAGTTATCACTTTAGAATCTTCTTGTATTTTGCTAATCATCTCATGATGACTTTATCAATCAATTCACAATGTTTGATTCATAATTATGCTTGAAATTTCATTTACTTTGCATATGTACCAATGGATCTATTTGTCACTCAAATAGTCCAATTCGGCATGAATTGGATCCCAAGGCCCATAGTTCATGCTTAGGCCTTCCCATGGATCCACAACCTAATTATCTTTCTAATTAATGCATTTTTTATCAATTGAAGTCTTATATTCATATATTTAATCAATGTTACATTATTCTAAGACTTATTTTAAGTCTATAACTTAAATTCACCATTTCACTTCAGTCAAAGTCATACTATTGATCCCATCATTCTAATATTACTCTGATTATCTTAAAGTGAATCTCAGTGAATTCATAATGATGAAATTCAATTTACATTGAGGATCTTACAATATGAGTCTAAGAAGTTTTTCTGTTTATAATGTACATGAACCTAGCTTGGACTTGGATTTTAAAAGGTATTCAGTCCCAATCTGGTAATTTGCACTACACTCTAATGAACAATAAATCCCCCCCCCCCCCCCCCCCCCCCCCCCCCCCCCGACACACTTATATATAACTGCAAGTTAAGTGATGTATAATGTATAGATTTTAGTGCTTAAATGCTGAACTCCAAAATTCCATATAACCTGAACCCTAATTCCAAACCTGCTTTGTTTGTATTTACCAACTTCCAAACGAACTTAGACTAGTTGATAATCATAGTGAGCTATCACCTAGATTTGTCTCAAGTTTATATTTGAGTGGAACTCGTTTGTGTCAGATCCATGAGTTCTAACATTTGTTTAAGGATTCTTCTTTTGTCGCACATATACAAACTTTTTGCCCTATATTCATTAAATAAATACATGAGATTCGAGTTGAATGTTACTGAAAACATGCATGGACAACCATAAAGTACAAGTATGTTATGTCTATTAAAGTTTACTTTTTGTTGCACAAGTTTCTTTCCTCCACTAGTTGTGACAGCTTTTTCATTGCAACCATTCCTCTTATCATTTCGTTTAAATTTGCTTTTAACTAAAAAGTGTTTAATTTTTTTTCTAACATAAATATTGTTTTGTGAACAGATGCGCCATGCTTTTCCAGAGATTTGGAATATTGAAAAAAAGTATGCTTTATGACTTGCCTATGCTGGAAACCGTTGTTGCCACATAGATCTTAATTCTTGTATATATATAAATCTTTTACTCTTCTTGAAATATTTCTTTTGATCAATCTCATGTTCGAAACAACTGGGGATTTCTTCTAGTTATTCAGATTAATTTCATCATAATGTGTCACAAGTAATAAATGTGCAATCAAGTATTTAGCTGTCTGTTTTATGTCATTAGGTTTGGCTCAATCATCCTTGGGGCTAGGAGGTCAAAATCATCAGGTAAAAGTACGGAAAATGATAAAGCTGACTTACGAAGACCAAGGCGTCAACGGGGTTCCTTCTCTTTTCTAGGGGGCATGCAGGTATTCTATGTTATATTTGTAACTTGAGAGTTTCAAACGAAACTGACTGAACCATTATAGGAAAACCACACAGCAGGTTATCTACAGATTAATTTTGTGGGTGCAAAGAGAATGGTTTCAATAAACAGGGCTGAGTCACTTGTGAATTAGTTGTTCTAGTAAGTTGAATTAGTCTACAATTGAAATCAATGTTTTATAAAGCGGGAAGCGGGAGGCGTGCGGATGCCAACTGCTGGCCGCTTGAGCGGCAGGCGGCCGCTCAGGCGGGCGCTTTTTGGTAAGGCGGGTTTCTAATTTTTTATACAATTTTTCATAAAATTACACATAAGTCTATATAAATCACATATTGTAGTTAGACATTTTACTTATGTAAAACACATTATACAACATAATGAAACACCCAAACAGTGTATGAATTATTACACAAGTCATAACTATAAAATAATGGATGACATTATGACAAATTGCCATTAAATAAATATAACTCAAGTAAAAATACATGAAGAAGATCAAGAAAATAAATATAAATTACTGTTGTACCTGTAGATGGAGCATGATCCGTAAATAATTAGTTGATCAAATTGCAAATACATCACAGCATACCAACATGAAAATATAAAAACATTTCTTATATATAACAGTATACTAGTATCATACTATCATGTAATAATGTGATCTACTTAATAGTTAGTACAATTTATAGATAAATTTATCACATATAGTCGTATACTAGTATCAAGCCATGATAAATGCACTTAGTAGTTAGTAGTTAGTGTAATATAATAGTACTATACTTCACAGAAATATGCATTGATTTTGTATTACATTTACACACTGGTTGTTTCTTAGATTAATGTTCTATAGTTAGTAATTAGTACTATACAGCAGTACAATATTACTGAGTTGTGACAATTACATAGTTTTATATTACATATACATGGTAAGTTTTATGTTAGTATTACTTGCTATAACAGACTTACTAGGTACATAGTCGTCACTACTGTATATAGCAGCAGAATCAGGGTAGTATTACACACTGATTAACTACTATACAGTATTTAGATACATACATAGTTACTTAATACAATAATATCATATTAACATGTTAATTTATGTTATACAATATCAATAGTGTAATATTACATAATGAAAATATCATTACATTTCACTTTTGGGCCTAGGAAGTGGGTCTAGGTCCTGCTTTTCACTTAAGCAGGCTCAGGCGGGCGCTCAGAAACAGTGTCCAGGCGGGCGCTTGAGCGGGCTGAGCGGGCATGAAGCGGCCGCTTAATGCAAAACCGCCTGACCAGCCGCCTAAGGCCTATTTGGAGCGGCCAAGGGTCACATCCGCCTGAGCGGCCGCTTAAGCGGCCGCCTGGGCCGCTTTTTAAAACACTGATTGAAATAGTTTCGTAAGGGCTGCTGGGTTTGAAATGGATAGTCAATCCCATATATTTATCTAGCCCTTATATCTGTTTAGTGTGGAAACAACATGGACTATAAATTGAGTTGATTTAAGTAGTTTTCAAAAAGGCAGTTCTTTGAAGACCATTTGACTTATCTACACTACTATGCATCCACTATCTGTGCTGAGATCACACTTAGTTAAGACTATCTTCTTGGAACCCGAACACATATGACATATACATTTGCCAAGGCGCATGCCTAGGTGACCGGCCGCCTAGGCGTCAAGTATCCGAAGAGGGTGTGCCTTGCCCTGTGCCTGGACTTATGCGTGTCTTGATTTTTTTTTTGTTACTCTTCAACTCCATATATGGTTATTATAGTCCCTTTTAAGGCCTTGCTATTTTAACCAAGGATTGTTATCCACATTAGAGCCTAACTCCTTGGTTTTTAAGGCTTTATGCCATTAATATCTTCTCCTATTTATAGGATCAACAATCAAATATATGTATATACCTATGTATATAACCTTAAAATCAATATGTGTAAGGGGACAATACTCACAATAACTGTTCATATATGTCTTTATTTACTGTTCTGTTATTTTACATTTCTATATGGACCTCACTATAGTTGTACTACTTATATAAATATTAGGGTACACACGTTGTGTAACCCTACGCTCTCCAATTTTCCTATTCTCATGGTACCAGAGCAGGATTAGATCCGGGAGCCGCCGCTCTTCCCCTTCCCTCCCTCCCTTCTCTCTCTCTCTCTCACCAGCCCCCCTGGCCACCGGCCCGCTCGCCAGCCAGCCGCAACAACACCAGACGCCGCCGCCGGCTGCTGCTGCCAGTGCGCCGGGCCGTCGGGATCTGCCCGCGGTTCTCACCGCCGCTTGCTCCGGTGGCTTGAACTCCTCCTAAAGGATCGCTTCGACTCTGCTTCCTGCCTGCCCGTGTAGACCTTTGAGCCACCGGGTTTTCTGTTGCGCCGCGGCGTAGCCCGTATGTAACTGGTCAGTCCAGTTTTTCCACTGTGCCTACTGCCGCCTAGTTGAGGAACTAGGCGATCGTGTTCTGCCTGTACCTGCCTGTTATTCTCTCTGTCGGTGTTTGGTGCTCTGCCTGTCATGGCATCTTCTCATGAGGATCTCCGTCGCCAAGTTACAACTGTTAAACTGGATGGGAGAAACTACCACACTGGGTTTGTTCTATGCAAATCTATGTGAAATCTCAAGGGAAACTGTCCCATTTGACGTGAGATCCACCTCCTGTGCCTGCTGCCACCGCCGACTCCAAGGATGTCAAAGCATATGATGACTGGGTTAAAAATGATTCTACTGTTATGATGTGAATTCTGAATAGCAGTGAGACAAAGATTAGTGTCACCTTATTATACCTGCAACCAAGCAGATGTGGGATCAGCTAGCTAGTACATACTCTCACAGCCAGAATCCGAAGAAAGTCTTTGATATCCACAAACAACTCAGTCGCCTGCACTTCTCGGGATCTGATCTTACTGACTATTTTTCTGCTTTCAAGGGACTTTGGGGGGAATTAGAGGCCTACCATCCCTTGTCTACTGATTTGGCTACTATACAACGTCAACGCCAAGAGTTGCAAGTAGTCCAGTTCTTGTGTGGCTTACCTGACTCATATGCTGGGGTGGTGGATCAAATTCTGGCCAGTGATCCCCTACTTACTTTGCAGAGTGCTTTTCAGCGTCTACAACACCTGCCTGCATCCTCATCTGAGACATCTACTGATACTGGTGATTCCACTGCCCTCACTGCTATGTCTGGTCGTGGCCGTGGCCGTGGACGCGGCCGTTCTCACGAAACTTGTCCTCCTCTTGGTGCTGGAAGGGGGAGGAGCTCTTCTGGTCGTGGAACTAGATGTATCAGTAGGAGTAGATTGTGGTACTACCTCAGTGGTAGTATGAGTATCTGAAGTTGCATTAGTCCAGGCGGGCTTTTCATATTCTGGCCAGTGATCCCATACCTACTTTGCAGAGTGCTTTTCAGCGTCTACAACACCTGCCTACATCCTCATCTGAGACATCTACTGATACTGGCGATTCCACTGCCCTCACTGCTATGTCTGGTCGTGGCCGTGGACGCGACCGTTCTCACGAAACTTGTCCTCCTCTTGGTGCTGGAAGGGGGAGGAGCTCTTCTGGTCGTGGAGCATCTTCTGGTCCTCCTACTGCTGCACGCCCTCAGACTGGTCAACGGTTCTGCAGCTTCTGTGGCCGGTCTAATCATATTGAAGAAAAATGCTGGGAGAAATATGAAAAGCCCGCCTGGACTAATGCAACTTCAGATACTCATACTACCACTGAGGTAGTACCACAGTCTACTCCTACTGATACATCTAGTTCTACTACTGCCGACTTCATCCGTGCTGAGGTGGAGCGTCTGCTGCTTGAGCGTACTGGGTCATCCTATGGGACTGCCTCTGGAGCGCATGCTGCTATTTATTCTGGTTGTGATACTGCCTTCCTCAGTGCACCCTCATCTAGTACTGGTAATACCAAATGGGTTATTGATTCGGGTGCTTCATCACATATATCTGGGAATCAGTCTCTTTTTAAAAGTTTAGCTAGACCGGTATCTCATTCTTCTGTTATGCTTGCTGATGGCTCCAAGTCTCATGTTTTTGGGATTGGAGACATTGTTTCTGAGTTTCTATTAAAATCTTCCCTATATGTACCTCGCTTTCCGCTCAATTTATTATCTGTTAGCAAAGCTGTGCGTAGCCTGAACTGCAGTCTTACTTTTTTACCTGGTTCATGTGTTTTTCAGGACCTTCGCACGAGGATGAAGATTGGTGGGGGGTATGAAGGATCTGATGGATTATATTATCTGGATTATCTGAAAAAGGTGGACAATGTGGCGTTGGCTTCAGCTTAATCTTCACCTGTTTCGGCTTTACAGTGGCACTACAGACTTGGACACCCATCTTCTGAGAAGCTCAGACATATAGTATCTGGTGTAGGGACACATTTGTTTCAGTGCGAGTCATGTCAGTTAGGAAAACAGACCAGGTTACCTCCAACATAAGTACAGTAACCAGAAGTAGATTTCCTATCTATCTTACTCCTAGCACAATCAGAATCAGAATAGCGTTCCAGAGAACAGTGCCCATTTTTCTTATAATAGAGGCCTTTGCCAGGAGACTTCTTCAGATATCTCAAAATATTGCATAGAGCATCCCAGTGACACTATCTAGGCTTATCCAGGTACCTGCTAAGAAGACCCACAACAGTAGATATATCAGCTCTAGTCACAGTCAGATAAATCATCTTGCCAATCAACCTCCTATATTTTTTGTTGTCTGGAAATATAGGGGAAGATTCATCATCCCAATTAACATTAGAATCCAGAGGAGTATCAGCTAGCCGTGCACCAAGCATCCCAGTTTCCTGTAATAAATCAAGTACATACCAACTCTGAGATAAAACAAGAGCATTAGAAGTTCTAGATACCTCAATGCCCAGAAAATATCACAGTTTCCCCAGATCTTTAGTAGCAAAATGTTTACACAAGTGTGTTTTAGTAGCCTGAATTTCAAGAGAATCACTGCCAGACAGAATGATATCATCAACATATACTATACGAATCACAATACCAGAGGGGGTCTTTTATGTAAAGACCGAATGATCAACTTCTGATCTCTGAAATCCAAAAGTAGTCAGAATTTTACTCAGCTTGTCAAACCATGCTGGAGGACTTTGTTTGAGTCCATAGATAGATTTCTTTAACCTGCAAACTTTATGTGACTCCCCCTGAGCAACAAACCCAGGAGGTTGCTCCATATAGACCTCTTCTTGAAGATCACCATACAAGAAGGTATTTTTAACATCGAGTTGTATACGAGGCTAGTCAAGATTAATAGCAACAGAAAGTAGAACTCTGACAGAATTAAGGCGGGAAACAGGTGAGAAAGTCTCAAAATAGTCAATACCATAAGTCTGCATATACCCTTTCGCCACCAGGCGTGCCTTCAGACGTTCTACTGTACCATCAGGTTGATATTTCACAGCATATACCCATTGACAGCCAACAAGTTTGCACTCAGGAGGTGGATCCACCAGCTCCCAAGTTTCTCGATCAGCAAGAGTATTCATCTCCCCTCCTTCATGGCAGTAGTCCATGATGTACTTTGTAGGGCATCATGTATAGTCTTTGGAATAGCAATAGCAGATAAGGCAGTGACAAAATTACTTGCATGAACACTCAGATGTGTTGTAGACTTTATATTAGTAGCAAAAATATTTTTGATCTTGTTCATGCTGATGTATGGGGTCCATGTCATGTTCCGAGTTTGTCTGGATACAAATACTTTATATTATTTATTGATGATTTCTCTCGTGCCACGTGGTTGTTTCTTATGAAAAGCTGGTCTGAGGTGTTGTCCACTCTAGAGGGAAATGGAATTGTTTATTCAGTGAGTAAAACAGGTTACAGGATAGTCTCTAATATAGCTAATGAGTGTAGAGACATAAGTACAAGCGAGCAATATGGGACTAAAAGTAAAACAGTAAAACAATAAGTAAATAACACAGTAACACAATATATCTATACTCCCCCTCAAGCTGGTGCGTAGATGTCAAACAAGCCCAGCTTGTCAATCAGAGTCTGAAACCGAGCTTTAGGTAAGATCTTGGTGAAGATATCCGCAAGCTGCTTGTCAGTGCCAATATATGGAGTGCTGATATGTCCAGACAAAACTTTCTCCCGAACAAAATGGCAATCAACCTCAATATGCTTCGTGCGTTCATGAAACGTGGGGTTGCTTGCAATAAAAATTGAGCCTTTGTTGTCACAGAACATAGGAATGGGACTAGAATAAGTAATGTCAAACTCTTGAAGAAGGCCACTGACCCACAGAAGCTCACATGCAGTATGAGCCATGGCTCTATATTCGGCCTCGACACTGGATCTAGCAACCACAATTTGCTTTTTGCTCCGCCAGGTGACTAGGTTGCCTCCCACAAAGGTACAATATCCAGAAGTGGACTTTCGATCAGATCAACTTCTTGCATAGTCAGAATCAGAAAATCTAGATAGATTGCAATGGCCATGCTTTTTATACAAAAAACCTTTCCCTGGCGAGCTTTTAAGATATCGTAGGATGTGACACATAGCATCCCAGTGGCACTGCCGGGGTTTATCAAGGTACCAGCTTATGAATCCCCCAACAGCTGCTAGGTCAGCCCTAGTGACCCAGGTAGATAAGCTTGCCTACCAGCCTTCGAAACTGGTGACGATCATCATAAGGTGGAGAGCTATCATCATCCCAATCCATGTTGGGATCTAGAGGAGTGTTGGCTGGCTTGCAGCCCAGCATGCTGGTTTCCAGCAATAAATCCAGAACATATTTTCTTTGTGAAAGACATATTCCTGCAGATGATCTGGCAACTTCAATACCTAGAAAATATCGCAGTTTGCCAAGATCCTTGGTGATGAAGTGTTGTGCCAAATAATGTTTGGTTGCCTGGATACCCGGATTATCACTGCCAGATAAAATAATATCATCTACATATACAATCAGAATAACAAGCCCTGTTGCTGACTTACGAATAAATACAAAATGATCATATTTTGATCACTGAAAGCCAAAAGTAATTAAGATCTGACTGAGTTTATCAAACCAGGCACGCAGACTCTGCTTATGACCATAGATGGCCTTTTTGAGTTTACATATTTTGAAGGCAGACTCCCCCTGAGCAACAAATCCCGACGGTTGCTCCATGTATACCTCCTCCTGAAGATCTCCATAGAGAAAAGCGTTTTTGACATCAAGTTGATACAGAGGCCAGTCTTTATTTACAGCAATAGAAATCAGAATACGAACAAAATTCAGGCGTGCAACTGGAGAAAAAGTCTCAAAGTAGTCAACACCATATGTTTGTGTGTAACATTTTGCAACTAATCTGGCTTTCAGGCGTTCAATGGTACCATTCGGTTGATATTTAATAGTAAATATCCAGCGGCAGCCAACGATATAGCACAAAGAGGGACGATCAACCAGATCCCAGGTGTGACGATCACCTAGTGCATGCATTTCTTGCTCCATAGCATGTTTCTAGGCAGGAATGCGAAGGGCCTCTTCGGCTGATTTAGGAATTGTCACAGCAGACAAAAAAGAATTGAAGCAAGCAAAGCTACCACAGAGATTGTCAGATGAACATAAATGACCGATAGGATGCTTAGTACATGATCGAACGCCTTTCCATAAACTGATAGGAAGATCCAGGTCAGAAAATACCTCAGTGGATGGCGGATCAACCGCAGACGCAAGATTTGGTTCGGCCGGGGCTTCAGAAGCATTGTGGTTCTTTGACCTGCGCTGATAAACTTACAATGGGCGTTCTTTAGGCACATTAGGAGATGGTAAATCCTCAACAATCACCGGTAACGGTGTGGTAGCCATAATATCAGCAGACAATTTTGCGCCATCAGTAGAATAGTAAGACATATGCTAAAAAAAGGTCACATCTACACTGTTTGTGTACGAGGATATCCCAGAAAAACACATTTGACCGAGCGAGCATCAAGTTTGGTGAGCCCAGGGCGAAGATTTTTCACAAAACAAGTACTCCAAAAAATGCGAGGCAGAGAGAATAAGGGTTTATCAGGAAACAAAATGGCATACGGGACCTGATTTTTCAAAACAGAGGAAGGCATGCGATTGATGAGATAGCAAGCCGTAGAGACAGCTTCAGGCTAGAAATGATGGGGTACTTTGTAGTGTATGAGAAGAGTGCGAGCAACCTCAAGTAAGTGACGGTTTTTTCTTTCAGTGACGCCATTTTATTGAGGAGTGTAAGGGCAAATGGTCTGATGTATGGTTCCTCGGGCAGCACAAAAGGAGGTAACAGATTGTTGCATGAACTCAAGTGCATTATCAGAACGAAATTTTTTAATAGGTCGGTTAAATTGGGTGTGAATTTCAGCAAAGAAGGTACGAATAGTATCCAACACAGTATCTCGACCTTTAAGTAAAAACAACCATGTGGTGCGAGAATAATCATCAATAAAGGTCATAAAATATTTCACACCCGAGTGACTCAATACGGAGCACGGTCCCCGAATATCAGCATGAACAATGTCAAAAATTTCTTTAGAAGCAATAACTTTCTTAGCAGGAAAACATACCGAGTTTGTTTGCCTAAAACACAAGTTTCACAGGAAAAACTGTTCTCAGATAAAGTAGGGAATAAATGTTTTAATTTGGTAGCAGATGGATGGCCCATGCGAAAGTGCCACTGTAGTCCCGTCACTGAAGTAGATAGCATAGCAGAAGTAGTAGGAGGTCCATCCAGATAATACAGCCCATCTGGTCCTTCACGGCCCGAACCAATCCTTGTCTTCGTGCAGAGATCCTTCAAAACACAGCCAGAAGGATCAAATTTAATAGAGCACTTGAGTTGTTTTATCATCTTACTGACTGACAACAGATTAACAAGAAATTTTAGAATATATAAAACAGAATGCAATTGCAGTTTTGGTGAAATAGGAACCGTGCTAGTGCCATGAATTGCAGTTTTGGAACCATTTGCAACAATAACAGATGATATAGTAGCAGTTTTATTTAGAACAGAAAATAGACGAAGATCACCAGCCATATGAGTGGATGCACCCGAGTCAATGCACCACTGTTTGTTACCAGATGATGGAGAAGCGAGCATGGCAGAGGGTCCTGGTGTAGACGAGGATGGCAGCTGTGCGAGACGCTCCTGGAACATCTTCTCGAACTCAAAATGTAACCATTCCGCGTGTGCAGGAGCAGCAGGTGCGTTAACGGTAGAGTCAACATCAGTTTCTGTAGCAGCCTGGTTAGCCCTAGCGGGCTTGCCGTGCTTAATCCAACATCGATCTTCATTATGATTGTCCCGACCAAACCAGTTGCAGTAGCGAGGGCCGGGAGGAGCACCACGTCCAGGAGTTGATGATCCTCGACCTCCCGAGGGAGGAGGGCGTCGGCCACGGCCACGGCCACGACCACGGCCAGAATCAGCAGAGCGAGCAATAAGCGCAGGGTGCTCAACAGCAGGAGTAGGAGTCATGGACGACAGGCGTTAGACTCTTTTGAGAACATCCCGAAGGGTAGGCGGCGGATCACTTGACAGGATCTGGTCAACCACACCAGAAAACGAGGCAGGAAGAGCAGCAAATAATTGAACAAGTTGCAGTTCGTTGCGTTGCTTCTGAGCAATTTTGATGTCCACTGTCAAGGGGTGGTAGAGTTCAAACTCATTCCACAGAGCCGAGCATTAATTGTAGAAGTCATCAATGGAAGTGTCAGGGGAGAACTCCTTTTTAGCCAAGTTTTTAAAAATTTCAAAAACTCGCTTGGGATTCTCCTGATGAGAGTAGACGTGGGATAGTTGATCCCTCATAGCCTTAGCATCATGAAGGCAGAGAAGTGATTGGCTAATCCGGGGCTCGGTATTGTTGAGGATCCAAGACATGACGCCGCAGTCATCCTTGGACCATTGTGCATAGCTTTGTCTGGTTTTGTCATCCACATCAGCAGTAGGAACAGCAGGAGCTCAGCCATAAGATGGTGATACTGGCCTTGTGCTTTGACATATAGAACAAATGACGCCGACCACAGATGATAGTTTGAGCCGTCGTCGAGCTTCACCGTGGTGACACACAGAGAGCGACGAGGCTCAGATAAGGCCATGGCAGAGGCAATAGTCGGCGCAACAGCAGAGTAGGTCAGAGACCCACAAAGGGGCAGATAATAGCAGCAGGGATCTGGCGAGTCAGATCAGAAAACCCGTATAGGGCAGAATATGCATATATATAGAGAAACCTTCGCCATCATGAGGAAAGCTCAATGTTCTTTCATGAGGCGCAGGCAGAGAAGAGGGTGAGACGAAAGACTCTCAACTTAGACGGCTAGTGGATGTCCGAACTTGGATACGAAGATCACTCGGATGTAGAGGGAGAGAAGAGGTAAAAACCAGTGGCAGCCGGAGCAGGGATGGGAAGAGGAGGAGCTGAAGGGGAGGAGGCTTGGAGGGTGGAGGGAGGAAGGGAGGAGGTTGCGGAGGGGGGTTGGCGGTGGGTGAAAGGAGGATGGGGAGGGGAGGCGACGGCGGGAGAGGAAGGGGAGGAGGGGGGGGGGGCGGCGGCGGGTGGGGGGGTGGGCGGCGGCTGAAGGAGAGGAGGGGAGGGGAGGGGTCTGCGGCGTGGGGGGGGGGGCAGGCCGGCGGCGGGCAGGTGGGGGGGGGGCGGCCAGGGGGGGTTGGTTTTCTTACGTAATTGCGGACGGATGGGTGGGGAAAAAGAGACCTGCTCTTGATACCATCTAGAGGGAAATGGAATTGTTTATTCAGTGAGTAAAACAAGTTACATGATAGTCTCTAATATAGCTAATGAGAGTAGTAGAGACATAAGTACAAGTGAGCTATATGGGACTAAAAGTAAAACAACAAGTAAATAACACAGTAACACAATATATCTATATCCACGATTAAATTCTTTTTTCTGAAATAAAAACACAATATTCTATGCCTGTTAAAGTTTTTAGAACTGATAATGCATTGGAGTTTGTTCAAAATGATGTTGAATTGTTTTGTAAATCGGTTGGCACTGTTCATCAGAAGCACATATACACCTCAGCAGAATGGAGTTGCGGAACGCAAAAATAGACACTTACTAGAGGTTGCTAGAACTATCATGCTGCATTCTAATGTGCCTCACCTATTCTGGTCTGAAGCCATTCTGACTGCCTACTTCTTAATAAATCGAATGCCTTCTTCTGTGATTGGCAATAAAATTCCTGTACAAGTTCTACAACTTGATGTACCATTGTTTTTTGTACCTCCTCGGATATTTGGTTCTACCTGCTTTGTACGGTTACTAGGGCCAACCTATGATAAGTTATCTCCAAGAGCCGCAAAATGCATTTTTTTTGGGTATTCTCGAACGCAGAAAGGGTATCGGTGTTATAACCCTACTAAAAAATGGTTCACAAGCAGTGATGTCGTCTTTTTTGAGGATACCCCCTTTTACTCAGCTAAAGGAGATAGTTTGAATTCAGATATTATTGCTCCTCCTCTGCCGATTACCAGTGACTGTTCTTCTGATAATTCAAGTACTGAAAATACTACTACTCCACTTATTGTATATCAACCCAGGAACATGTCCCAGCCTGGTCAAGCACTCCCCAATCAACACCAATCTTTTCCTCTAGAAGGTCCTGCATCACCTGAGGTAACTTCTGATTTAGATTTGCCCATTGCTCTTAGAAAGGGCACTCGTTCCTGTACTACTCATAATATTGCTAATCGTGTCTCTACTACACATCTGAGTGTTCATGCAAGTAATTTTGTCACTGCCTTATCTGCTATTGCTATTCCAAAGACTGTACATGATGCCCTGCAAAGTACAACATGGACTACTGCCATGAAGGAGGAGATGAATGCTCTTGCTGATCGAGAAACTTGGGAGCTGGTGGATCCACCTCCTGAGTGCAAACCTGTTGGCTGTCGATGGGTATATGCTGTGAAATATCAACCTGATGGTACAGTAGAATGTCTGAAGGCACGCCTGGTGGCGAAAGGATATACACAGACTTATGGTATTGACTATTTTGAGACTTTCTCACCTGTTGCCCGCCTTAATTCTGTCATAGTTCTACTTTCTGTTGCTATTAATCTTGACTGGCCTCTTATACAACTCGATGTTAAAAATGCCTTCTTGTATGGTGATCTTCAAGAAGAGGTCTATATGGAGCAACCTCCTGGGTTTTTTGCTCAGGGGGAGTCACATAAAGTCTGCAGGTTAAAGAAATCTATCTATGGACTCAAACAGAGTCCTCCAGCATGGTTTGCCAAGCTGAGTAAAATTCTGACTACTTTTGGATTTCAGAGATCACAGGTTGATCATTCAATATTTACATAAAAGACCCCCTCTGGTATTGTGATTCTTATAGTATATGTTGATGATATCATTCTGTCTGGCAGTGATTCTCTTGAAATTCAGGCTACTAAAACTCACTTGTGTAAACATTTTGCTACTAAAGATCTGGGGAAACTGCGATATTTTTTGGGAATTGAGGTATCTAGAACTTCTAATGCTCTTATTTTATCTCAGAGTTGGTATGTACTTGATTTATTACAGGAAATTGGGATGCTTGGTGCACGGCTAGCTGATACTCCTCTGGATTCCAATGTTAATTGGGATGATGAATCTTCCCCTATATTTCCAGACAACAAAAAATATAGGAGGTTGATTGGCAAGATGACTTATCTGACTGTGACTAGAGCTGATATATCTACTGTTGTGGGTCTTCTTAGCAGGTACTTGGATAAGCCTAGATAGTGTCACTGGGATGCTCTATGCAATATTTTGAGATATCTGAAGAAGTCTCCTGGCAAAGGCCTCTATTATAAGAAAAATGGGCACTGTTCTCTGGAACGCTATTCCGATTCTGATTATGCTGGGAGTAAGATAGACAGGAAATCTACTTCTGGCTACTGTACTTATGTTGGAGGTAACCTGGTCACATGGAGAAGTAAGAAACAAAATGTAGTTGCTAGATCTAGTGCTGAAGCTGAATACAGGGCTATGGCCCACACTGCCAGTGAACTTCTATGGGTGCAATCTCTTCTGAAAGACTTAGGTGTTGAATCTTCTACTCCTATTCCTATGCATTGTGATAGTAAGGCAACTATTTTCATTGCTAACAATCCTGTATATCATGAGCGCACCAAGCATATTGAAGTCGACTGCCACTTCATCAGAGAGACTATTCTATCTGGCAAGATTTGCACTCCTTGCACCCGTTATGAAGATCAAGTTGCTGACATATTTACTAAGCTTCTGGCAAAGAAGCACTTCAGTTCTCTTGTGGACAAGTTGGGCATGATTGATATCTATGCTCCAACTTGAGGGGGAGTGTTCATATGTCTTTATTTACTGTTATGTTATTTTACATTTCTATATGGACCTCGCTGTAATTGTACCACTTATATAAATATCAGGGTAGACACGTGTAACCCTACACTCTCCAATTTTCTTGTTCTCAATAACAATTAAATATAGGCATATAATAGATTTTTTTCAAAATAAATATAGACCGCCTAACTTGCCACTTTAACAAGTGGAAGACATATACACTAGTTTCTAATCTTAGTAGGTATTAAATAAAAATGCTAACAATGCACGATATATACGATCTTTTGAGTCTTCTTTGTAGTAACTGATCATGAAATTTATTTTTCTACCAAAAATTTGGGGGATTGTATGATAAAGTAATGATTTTCTTTCACCAAGCCCATGATCGTACACCCCTTTTATGGCTCCATCTCATGAAAGTAGAAAGAACATGTTCTAACCTTGATCTTATGATATACGTGGTTGTGGTTGTTGCATAAGGGAGGAGGTCATCCTTTATTAGGAGGAAATCCATATGACTTCTCTATCTACAATCAGTTGCCTAAACGTTAGTACTTTTTTAGTAGGGCATGACATGTTTTTTCTCATAATTATGATGTGATTTGTGGTAGTCTTCCTTTGTCATTCACATCGAGCTTTCTCATTTAAAGCGCCTTCTGTTGGTTACATTTGCCATCATCGTCAAATGTCTAGCATAAAATAAGGTTATAATGTTGGCACGCTATGTGATTAAATTTGAAGATTGGGAGTTGAATGGCTCTAATTGTTGCTATAGATATTAGGCTTTAAAGCTTTGTTTGGGAAGTGCGGTAGAGCAATCACGTGTCCTGTGGTTGGCAATGTTCCAACATGCCAAACTCCTACAATAAAAATATAGCTACCATCGACAACTCTATAGATCGATTTATGTAAATTCACATCAACAACTCATCTAGCCTTTGGTAAAGCAATTAAATTCATTAGAGCTTGTCATGCTAGCCAAATGCTGCGCGAACTCTCTCCACCAAGTTACTAAACACTATGTGAAATGATAAAATGCTTCTATTATTGAGATGGTGAATACAAGCATAGGCTCTCTCCTTATATAGGATAGGAGTCTTCAGTAAATAAAGTTCACCAATATGGGATAAAAGACAAGGTACGAAAGAGCACAAAACAAATAACATAAATCTAAATATGTTAACACTCCCCCTCAAACTGGAGCATGGAATTCATGCATGCCAGCTTGTCCACCTTAGAGACGAATGTTGTCTTTGGCAACAATTTTGTAAAGATGTCAGCAAGCTGATCCTCTATCCTGATGTATGGAGTAGATATGCGCCTTGATAGAATAGACTCCCTGACGAAGTGACAATCTACCTTAATGTGCTTGGTGCGCCCATGGAATGTGGGATTACTTGCGATGATGATAGAGGCTTTATTGTCACAATACATAGGCATGGGCTCAGAATCACCTACTCCAAACTCCTTTAATAAGCCTTGAACCCACATCAGCTCACAGGTAGTATGAACCATGGCTTGATACTCAACTTCCACACTGGATCTAGGCACAATAGGTTGTTTCTTACTTCTCCAAGTGACAAGTTTACCACCTATAGAGGTGCAGTAACCCGAGGTAGATTTACGATCAGCTCTGCTGTTGACACAGTCAGTCAGAAAATCCAGTGGTCTTGCATTGCCCATTTTTCCTGTATAGAAAACCCTTTACACGAGAACTTTTTAAGTATTTGAGAATGTGGCACAGAGCGTCCCAATGACATTGTTGAGGATTTTCAAGATACCTACTGAGAAGTCCAACAACTGATGTAATATCTGCTCAGTTAAATGTCAAGTAAATGAGCTTACCCACTAGTCTTCTATATTGCTTGCTATCAGGATACAAAGGAGAATAATCGTCATCCCAATTAGTATTGGAATCTAGAGGCCTGTTGACTGGCTTTGTAACCAACATGCCAATTTCTTATAGTAGATAAAGGACTTACCTGCGCTGAGATAGACATGCCCCAAAAGTTTTCCTAGATCCTTATGAATAAAGTGTTTGCTTAAATATTCCCTGGTAGTCTGAATACCTTGATGATCACTCCCAGAAAGGATGATGTCATCCACATACACAATCATAATAACTATTCCATTAGTACTTGTTTTCACGAACACAGAATGATCAGAATGCGGGGGTTTAAAATCAAACTTAGCAAGGATCTGACCTAATTTATCAAACCACACTCTTGGGCTTGGTTTTAGTTCACAAATGGCTTGCTTCAAGTTGACACACTTTAGAACACTCACTTGGAGCAACAAATCCAGGAGGTTGCTCCATATACACCTCCTCATGCAATGCCATACAAGAAAGCATTTTTAACATTGAGTTGAAATAGTGGCTAACTCTTATTGACAACAACAGAAATAAGAATACAAACAAAGTCAAGATTTGAAACATGCGAAAAAGCCTCAAAATAATTTACGCCATAAGTTTGTGTATAGCCCTTAGCAACAAGACGAGCTTAAGGCGTTCAACCGTGCCACAAGGAAGAAATGTCCAATTTTGACGCCGTTTCGGTGGCCACAAAAACATAAACTTTGACAAATTTTGACAGATGCATTTCTGGCATTTCGACGACCAAATGATCAAATTATTTAATAAAATTTTACCAGAACGATGTACTAGTGTAGATCTACTCAAATATGCAATCATATCTCATATTGGATATGTGGGGTGGGTGGGGCTACTCATAAGGGATGGGGATCTTGATGGGGATTTTGAGGTCAAATTCAATGGAGAAATGAATGAATTAAGTCATTATAGTTTGCAAGCACAATATATAAACTTAAAGACAAAGTTATGGAAACATAACATGATCTAGGATGGTAGGACCTCTAGGTAGGATGAAATATATTAGTACATAAAAAATGTTGCAGTGGTATGTGAGTGAGTATTGAGGAAGCATGATATAATTATGGTTTATGTATCTAGTTGAACCATGATGGTTGTCATCCTCCTTGTTGATTATACCTATCAACATATTGTCTCCAGTTTATTTTGTTTTATACATGCATAGATGCGTCTCAATGTTAATCTCTATATGCCTACTAGTGATAAAATGCATACTCATTAATTTAATCAAGCTTTGTTCTTGTCGCTTGCTTTTGTAGCTAGAGCCTATAGGAGGCACCCGTGTAGTTAGAGGTGTGATTGTTAGTGGAATACATACAAAATATCTTGGCGGTCATGTTAATTTTGCACACTATCAATCATCTGACCTTAGAAATGAAAGCTAGTGAGTCATCATAGCCATAGATATCACTCCCACACCCATTTTTAAATATTTCCTTTGTAAATCTTTATAGAAGTGAGAGAAATAGGAGAGAAAAGTAAAATTAGGCTAGGAAGAGAAGCAACATAACTTAGATTGCCCCTAACAAGCCCAAGGAATCATATTGTAAAATCTAGAGACATCGTACCTCGTTTCTCGAAACAATAAATGTGTTTCTCGAAATTTCGTCGAAATGCATACGAAATGGGCCTTTTTTCATCGAAATTTACCTAATTTCGTCAAAATTCGAGAAAAATATCAAAATTTTTTTTTTTTGGCGAAATTCCCTACCTACAAATATGTAAGGCCATTTCTGTGTCCGATGGCTGTTAGTATCGAAATAATTGTCGAAACTTCGCCAATTTTGACGACATTCAAAACATTGTCGTGCCATTAGGTTGATATTTAAAGTAAAGATCCAGTGACAACCTATAGAAGAAACATGAGCAGGGGCATCCACCAAGTTCCATGTATGTTGTGTATAAAGACGTCCATTTCCACCTTCATGGCACAACGCCAGCCAGGATGTGTCAGGGCTTAAGTCTCAAATTAAGAATAAATATGGTGGAAATAGCAGTAGTAAAATTGGCAAAACTTGAACCAAGATTAGCATTAGAATAGAAATTGCCTATAGGATGTAAAATACAAGAGTTCACCCTTTTCCTTATGCTAATCGGAGTCTCCAAGTCAGCATATACCTGATTGGTGTCATGATCTACCGACAAAGATGGAGGATTGGTTGAGGGAGGGGCCATAGAGGGAGTTGCAGTCTTGTGGCGTCTTTGGTAAACCTTGAGAGGAACAGAAGCACCAAGTTCAGGAGGCACCAACTCCACATGAACAGGAAGTGGGGTATTCACTAGCAAAATCTATAGATGGAGTTGAACCCATATAAGAAAAGTACGGTGTTTCCTCAAAAAACACAACATCCACACCTGTGTTGTACAGGCGCCTGCCTGGGCGGCGCCTGGGTGCCTAGGCTTAAGTCAGCCCGCCTCAAACTGGGCGCCCAACCCCCTAATTGACCTAACTTGTTGCCTAAGGCCTTTTGAGGCCCAAATTAAGCCAATTCAAGGCTAATTTAGGATAAATTAGATCTGAATTTGATCAAATTGGGTCATTTTATGGTTAAATTGGGTCTGATTTTTCCCAAACAAGGTCAATTTAGGGTAAATTAGGTCTGATTTAGGGGAAAAATTCCTGATTCGGGAGAATTAGGTCTAATTTAGGGGAATTAGGTCTGATTGGGTCATGTAAGTCCTCATTTTAGATCAACATTGGGAAATTTAGGGTTAGTTAGGTTTGATTTGGTCATGTTATGCAAGTTAGGTTTGATTTTAGGCCAAATTATGTCAAATTTGAGCAGATTAGGTCTGTTTTGGGGAAAACAAGTCTGGCTTTGGGGAATGGTCTGATATGGTGAGATTAGGTCTAATTTGGCCAATTTGGTTATATTTTAGGTCAATATAAGGAAAATTTGGGGAAATTAGGTATGATTGGATCATAATATACAAAATTTGATTTATTTAGGCCAAATCATGTCAAAATTGGGCACTTAGGTCTAATTTAGGGGAAACAAGTATGATTTGGGGGAAATTGTTTGAAATTAGATGACTAGATCTTGTTTGGCCAAATTTTGTCTCATTTACTTGAATATATGAATTTTTTTTGGGAAATTGGGATTGATTAGGTCATGGTATACAAAATTAGGTCTGGTTTAGACAAAAATTAGGGTAAATTAGGTCAAATTTGATCAAATTTGGATCAAATGAGTTCAAATTAGGGCCAATCAGTTCTAGTTTAGGTCTTGTTAGTTTTAATTTAGCCTAAATTCTACATACTAGTATTATACATGTTTTGGCAACAAACATAATACATGTTTAGCTTTCTGATTTCTATATCAATTTTTTTTAGGTAAAACTTCCACAATTCAATCCATATCTAATGATTTTGTTGCTTTCTTCATATGATGCTAGCACATTGATTGCATATTTATCATGTATATTTATGTGTAAGGATTGTATTTTTCAGGAATTTTATGTATAACTGTTAAAATAAAAATAAATAAAAACGCCTGGAAACGCCTGGGCCACCGCATGGGCGCCTAGGCTGTCTGGGCGTCCCCTGGAATGCCTGGCCGCCTATACAACCATGATCCACACTAACAAACCACTTCTTATTGGTAGGCTCATAACATGTTTACCCCTTCTGAGTTCTGGAGTACCCTAAGAAGATGCATTTTGTAGATTTCAGATCAAGTTTAGTTAACCCGGTCTGAAGGTTTCCCACAAAACAAGTATTGCCAAAAATTCTAGGGGGCACGGAAAATAGAGGAGCTCCGAGGTACAAAATATTATACGGGACTTGGTTGTCCAAGACAAAAGAGGGTATATTATTTATCAGAAAATGAACAATAGAGACAACATCAATCCAAAACGTCTTAGGGACATGATAGTGAAACATAATTGTCCTAGAATTCTAGAAGATGGCAATTCTTATGTTCGGCAACACTATTCTGTTGAAGAGTGTAGGACAAGAGGTTTAATGAATGGTGCAAGATTCTTACAAAACATACTGTCAGAATGTTGCATGAATTCAAGGGCATTGTCCATTCAGAATTTTTTTGAGGGGCTAATTAAATTGAGTCATAATTTCAGCAAAAAAGGTAGTAATTGTGTCAAGAACATCCGTCCTGTCTTTAAGTAAAAAGAACCAAGTAGCCCGGGAGTATCATTGATAAAGGTCATAAAGTAACAGAATCCGGTCACACTTGTCACTGAACACGGCCTCCATATATCACCATGTACAATATCAAAAATAGATTTTGAGGACAGACTCATTTTTCTAGGAAAAACACATCGAGTTTGTTTTCCTAATTGGAGTACTTCACATTCAAACAAAGTTTCAAATACAAAAGGAATTAAGTGCTTGATCTTGATGCTGATGGATGTCCCAGTCGATAATGCCACTGAAGTCCTGAAACAGATGAAGATAGCATTGCAATAGTCTATGGAGCATCAAGATAGTATAAGCCGTCTGATCCTTCCTGGACCGAACCAATCCTCATCATGGTGCAGAGATCCTGAAAGACACATCCATCAGGTTTAAACATATTGCAAGAACCGATGCCTCAGAGGAACCAACAGGGAAGAAGAAATAGACACGAGACACTGGACCCATTCTAAAACATCTCATAGTTTGGGTAGAGGATTACTGGATAAGATTTGATCCACGACTCCCGCAAAGAGAGCAGGTAGTCCAACAAGGAATTGTACCAGTTGAAGTTCATTTTGATGTCTTTGGATTTCAGTAATGTCAGAAGTCAGGGGATGGTAAACTTCAAACTCATCCCTAAGGACACAACATTGGTTACAATACTCCTCAACTGAGGTATCACTAGAGAATTCCTTTTTAGCTAGATTTTTATAGATTTCAAACACCATTTTAGGCTTTTTTCGGTGGGAATAAACATGAGATAACTGATCCCACATGGCCTTAGCAATTCAAAATCTTTGAAGAGATTGGCTTATTTAAGTTCTACATTATTGGCCATCTAGGTCATCACTCTTGAGTCATCCTTGACCCGCAAGTCGTAGGACTACTAATGCCTATACACAAAATTAAAGAAGATATACTGCTAAAGACTAAAAGGGAATAATTCTCATTCATCAACTGTATCTCTACATGGACGCAGATAGAGCCTTTATATAGACTTCTAAAAGAAAGACTAAACCGGCGGTAGCCAATGTGGGACTAAACCACTTGACTTTACAATAGCCCAAAAATGAGAATAGCCCAAAAACGAGAAAAAATGACATAGTAAAATAGAGCATGCTAATAAAGCCTAACTAATAATACGACGACGCCTATGCTCATAAGTGCGTAAAGGTGGAGCCCGTCCTACATCAACTCCCCTCGGCTGCAAAAGACTGACTCCGTCGAGTCAGTATTGAGGTAGAGCTCAAGAAGATCTGCATCAATGCGGCAGAACTCTACGGTGATCCAGGTGGCGTCCGCTGAAGAATGACCTCTCCAGCGAGCCAAGAAACGATGTATGGTGCCCTGGCTGGTGAGGACGGTCTGGTCATCCAAGACGGCGTTGATGCGTTCAGGCGGCTGCTGAGGAAGTTGAGGCAGAGGCGGTAATGCTGCTGAAGACGGTGGAGCACAATGACGATCTGAAGAAGTTGATGCTGGTGGTGGAGGGGGCTTGAATGTACCACGATAAGGAGAAAGATCCTCCACATTGAATACTGCATTGGGTCCCTGTCGACTAAGTATTTGGAAAGGTCCTGACGCTCTGGCATGAAGTTTCTTGAAGGAATTTTTGGGGTGGCGTTCAGGACGCACACGTACTAACACATAATCTCCCACATTAAATTCTTGAAACTTGCGGTGTGCATCTGCAGAAAGCTTGTAGTTTTCATAAGACTAACTTTTTGGCGACTTGGCATGCAAATCATGAATGTGCCGGGCAAAGGTCTCAACAGTGTGGGAAGTACGATCATTAGTGGACAAAGGTAAAAGATCTATAGGCTGGCGAGGTTTGTATCCATTAACAACTTCAAAAGGACTCTTTCCTGTTGATCGATTAACAGAATTATTGTAAGCAAATTCAACAATAGGTAGCAATAAGTCCCAATTGATTAAACGCTCACCAACTAGACATTGCAGGAGGTTACCCAAACTCCTGTTGACCACCTCAGTTTGACCATCAGTTTGAGGGTGAAAGGCATAAGAGAATGAGGTTGGTACCAAAGATTTTCCATAAGGTCTTCCAAAAGTAGCTAACAAACTTAACATCACGGTCAGAGACTATGGTGGTGGGGAGTCCATGTAGCTTGACTACCTCATTAAAGAAAAGGCGGGAGATATGCGAGGAGTCAGAAGTCTTACTACAGACAATGAAGTGGGCCATCTTTTAAAAACGATCAACAACCAAGAACACGGAATCATGGCCACGGGAAGTGCGGGGAAGGCCTAAAATAAAATCCATACTTAGATCAAGGCTCATGGGGAATAGGGAGGGGAGTGTAAATACCCGTATTTTGTCGTTTGGTTTTGGCCAATTGACAAGTACGACACTGAGGCTACATCACGTAGTAAGGAAGGCCAATAAAATCTGTCTGTCACTAGGGCGGTGGTCTTATCTCTACCAAAATGGCCAGCGAGGCCACCAACATGTAATTTCCAAATGAGAAAATCTTGAACTGAAGTAGAAGGGATACATAATTGTGTGCTGTGAAAAAGAAATCCATCTCGTAGAATAAAATCAGAAGCATGGCCAGGTGTACTACTGAGAAGGTTAGAATGAATAGTCGCGAAGTGAGGACAAGTGGAATATTGCTCATTCAGACGGTCAAAGCCCACAACTTCAACGCTCATACTCTGTAGGGTGGTCAGGCAACGACTGAGAGCATTTACGACCTTGTTCTCAACACTTGAGCGATGTTTGAGAACAAAAGTGTACTACTGAAGAAACTCACACCACTTGGCGTGACACACACTTAAATTCTTCTGGGAATTTTGAAAGCGAAGGGCCTGATGGTCAGGCCAAAGGATGAACTCATGATGGAGAAGGTAGTGCCTCTAATGACGCAGGGATTGCACAACTTAGAATTCTTTATCGTAAGTGGAATATTTACGCTTTGTGTCATTGAGTTTCTCACTGAAAAAGGCAACAGAGTGCCCTTCTTGACTAAGAACGCCTCCAATGCCAACACCGGAAGCATCACAAGATACTTCAAACGGAAGTGAGAAATTAGGAAGGCGAAGAACCGGGGCTTCGGTTAACTTAGTTTTGACAGCCTCAAAAGCACGTCTTGCGGATGGCGTCCATTCAAATTTGTCACACTTCATTAATTCAGTGAGAGGAGCCATAATGATGCTAAATCCTCAAACAAAACGATGATAAAAAGTAGCCAGCCCGTGAAAGCTACGAAGCTCAGAAATCGAAGTGGGTGGGGGCCAATCAGTGATGGCTTTGATTTTGGCCAGATCAACCTCAATGCCAGTAGTGGATACAAAGTAGCCAAGGAATAGGACTTTATCTTGAAGGAATGAGCACTTCTTTAGATTGACATACAATTTCTTAGTTCGAAGTGTGTCGAAGATAAGCCGGAGATGAGTTAGATGTTCGCCCTTGGTATTACTAAAAATCAGAATGTCATCAAAGTATACCACTAAAATATTATCAATGAATGGCCATAGCACATGGTTCATGACTCGCATGAAGGTGCTGGGGGCGTTGGATAGGCCGAAAGGCATGACTAGCCACTCATATAATCCGTCTGGGGTTTTGAAGGCGGTCTTCCATTCATGGGACTCCTTAACACGGATCTGGTGATAACCGCTACAGAGGTCAATCTTGGAGAAATAGCGGGATCCCGTCAATAGATCAAGCATGTCATCAAGGTGTGGAATAGGAAATCGATATTTGACAGTGATTTTATTGATGGGTCGACAATCTAAACACATTCGCCAACAACCATCCTTCTTGGGAGCGAGGAGTGTAGGAACCGCACAAGGACTCTTGCTCTCTCGAATTTGAGGAGAGCATCAACCTGAAGTTTCAATTCAACATGCTCGGCTGGGTTCACACGGTAATGCGGTCGGTTAGGGAGCGAAGACCCTGGTATCAAATCAATCTCATGCTGAATATCACACAAAAAGGGAAGCTCATCGGGAAGGTCGGTAGGTGTCACGTCCTTGAACTCATTGAGAAGGGAGACAAGTTCTGGTGAGGGTTGAAAATCAGACACGGGTGTGGATTCTTTGATGTATAGCACATACATGCATCCTGATTCTCGACTAGCTTCTTCAAGCTCTCGTTCGAGTGACAAGGTGTAGTTAGTGTTGGGATTTGGACGATTGAGGGTTTGGTTGTGGACTCTTTTTGATATGAGAGATGAATCAAGTAGGTGCTAATCGTATGTGTTTGCCTTTGTGCTTAAAGGTATAAATGTTGGAGCGTCCCTCATTGTGGGCATCTAAGTCATAAATCCAAGGACGACCAAAAGTGACGTGGCCAACATCCATAGGCAACACATTACACATCGCCCCAAATGTGGTCTGAATAAGCACCTAGAGTGATGGGCACAAGGCAGCTTTGGGTGATGGGCAAGCTAATTTGATTCACCCAATGGACTTTATGTGGTTGAGGATGGGGCTCTGGGCGCAAGTCCATGTGCTTCAATCCATGGTGTGAAATGATGTTCTGAGAACTGCCAGCAACAATGAGTAGTTTGCAACTTTTACCAGCGTGTTTGAAGAAGGTCTGGAAGGGAGTGGTGCGTGTCCATTCGTCCTCTTCCGATGGGGCAGCTAAAACACACATGACCTGGAAATATGACAAATCATAATCATAGTTGTAATTAACGTCACATCAGAAGGTTCAGAGGCAGAAAAACATCTTCATATTCAATGTCATCCTCAGGGGCGGTATCAGGAGAGTCAGAGGATACAAAAAGAGCACGACGAGGGCATTGGGCAGCTAGGTGGGTCGTGCTGTGACAATGAAAGCATTCACGACCTCACGGAGGAGGTCGGACTTGAGTTGTGACTACCTCCTTGCCTTTACTGGAGGAGGGGGCTGAAGAAATCTGGGGAGGTGGTTGGGGTAGAGGATAGGCAGAGCGATTTCGGGTAATGGAAGGATTATTGGTTGAGCGAGTACGTTGTCCAAAACAAGAAAAGGAAGGACCACGAGAAGCGGGCTGAAGGTAACTCTCTACCTTTTGGGTACGGTCAAGGTTGAAAAATGCGTGAGGCATAACGAGGCGTTTTTGTCTCAGTGAGGCGAGGCGTAAGCCTCAAAATATGTATGAGGCGGTCAAAAAATAAATTTATACATGTATTTACATATATATATATATATTTATATCTTATGTGTATGAATGTGTATATAACAAAATATGTACACACAAACACAACAATATAAAATAGTAATTATTTCTGAAACTTAATAATGATAATAGAGACTAAAGACCCACCAGAATAACAAAATAAATATGTAAAAATAACAAGATATCAATTCTTTATACTACTAGAACAAAAGATGTCAATAGTGAATAGATAAACTGAATTTCAAATTAGTAGGAACGAGGAACCAAAATTAGTTATCGATGATATGAAATTCACCGACATAGTGAATAAGAAGGTAGCAAACAAAGAGAAATTTAACAATGAGGATTGAAAGATGTTACTCAGAAAATCATGATTAAGCGTTTATTAATGAAAAATAACAATCAACTACAAGAATTTTGATTTTTTTTTTTGAAAAAAGTGTTTTTAATAAACTGAAAAGTAGACAATTTGGTGGTTAACATAAGGCATCATCATTCGGAATTGAGGCGTGCGCCTTAGCAAAGCCTCAGAGCCTCAGTGCTTTAAGGCGGGCCTCAGACATTGTGAGGCGTAAGCCTCAGTCCAGTACACTGAGGCGTAAGCCTCGAGGCACATCTGGGATAGCCTCGAGAGCCTCAAGGCGGGTTTTTTATTACCATGGGTACGGTGAAAAGCATCATCCAAGGAGTCATACTGTTGTAACTCCATTTCTCGTTTAATGTCAGGGTGTAAACGGTGCACAAAACGAGCGGCAAGTTGCCAATCAGAGTCATTCTGAATACAAGGGTTCTTAGCCTCCTAAAATCGTTCCATGTACTCTTGAACAGATGATGACCCTTGGCTAAGGGCCATCCAGTCAGAAAGAAGTTGTCTTTGGTATTGGGCGGGAACATAGCACTCGCGTAACTTAGTCTTCATCTCATCCCAAAAGAGGATGGGAGGTTGACTAGTATGCTCCAAAGGGTAAATGGGGGTTGGGAAGACGTAGGGCCTACTTCCGACATGGGTTCTAAAACCGGGCTAGTGGACCTACGACCAGACATAATGATTTTCAAAGAAATAGCCAAAAAAATTATTGCGCCAAATGAAAACTTAGTTCTGTAGTGGACAACGCAAAACAATTCAAGAAAACAATGCGGACAGATATATGATAGAAGAGTAGTGCACCGAACAAGGGAAAACCTTTCTAAAATTAGGACTTGGCAAATTTTTGGTGGAGGAATCAAAGCCCTATGGACCCGTTTGTGAATGTACTAAAATTGCCAAAGATGAGCAAAAGCATAATAAACAATGAAAAGATCTTACCCAAAGTGATGACAATCGCTGCTTTGTTGCCTTTGATATGGATGGAGAGAATTACCTTGGGAGGAGATAAGATATTTGTGCCCCGACCCTACGCTGATCCAACTAGCGGCCTGGGGCCAGTTGGCGGCAGCAGGTAGTGGCAGGGGCAACAACTGCGACGGTAATAGTAGACCGCGTCGACGGCAGCAACAGACAGGGGCAACGTCGGCGGCGGCAACACACAGGGACAACGTCGGGCGGCGGCAGTAGGCGGTGGCTAGAGCGGTGGCGGCGGACAGCGGCAGTGGACAACGGCGGTAGTAGTCGGCAGCAACAACAGGCAGCGGCGGCAGCGGCGGCGGCGGGTGTGGTTGGAGATGGCAGCGGATGACTGGGAGGGGCTAGTTGGTGGAGAACGACGACCGGTATAGGTAGGACCTAACCCTAATGTGTTTTAGGGTTAGGCTCTGATACCACTTAATGCCTATCTACGGAATTAAAGAAGAAATACTGCTAAAGACTAAAAGGGAATAATTCTCATTCATCAACTGTCTCTACATGGATGCAAATAGAGCCTTTATATAGGCTTCTAAAAGAAAGATTAAACGGGCGGTAGCCAATGTGAGACTAAACCACTTGACTTTACAATAGCCCAAAAACGAGAATAGCCCAAAAATGAGAAAAAAATGACATAATAAAATAAAGCATGCTAAAAAAGCGTAACTAATAACACGGAGACGCCTACGCTCATAAGTGCGTAAAGGTGGGGCCCATCCTACATCAAATACTTAGTTTTTTTATCAGCAGTCTAGGTCGGAGTAGCAGGTGCATCGGTAATAAGGTGAGAGTACCGACCTTCGGCCTTGACGTAAAACTCAAAAGAAGCCAACCATGTATGGTAGTTAGAACCATCCAATTTTACTGTGGTCACACAGAGGGTTCTTAAGTTATCATTAGAGGCCATGTTGGAATCAAGTTCTTTCTTAGTCCATACAAGTTATCAGAAAGATGTGGTAGAGAAGTAGTCCAGTCAGAGGGGCATGAAGCATCACACCAAATACCAATAGTAGAGTTTAGAAACCCCTCATGGGCATTGGGAAATTAATTTAGGAACTAGCACCACTCCGTCAATCAGGCCGACATGTGATGAAGGTAAAAGGAAGGGAACAAGTTTCTATCTAAGTCTAAAGACGAATTGAAAAGAGTTTGTTTATATCAAGAGCAGTCTGGGAGAGGGGATCAACGGTGGATCAAGGGAGTGTTGGCATGGAGAATAGAAGCCAACAGTTGCAGGTAGAGGAGGGGATGGGTGTGGCTAGGATCAGGGAGTAGCTGGGTGGCTGGGTGGTTGCGTGGTGTTATATGAAGGTGGGAGAGTGGTCGACAACAGGTGAGAGGGAAGATGTGACCGGTGTTGGTGGTTGGAGGAGATGATAGGTCGCGGAAGATGTGAAGGTGGCGGGCGACAACGGCTTGAGAGATGACATTTTTGGTAGGGGATGGGGCTGCTGTGGGGGGATTGAAGAGGCTTAGGGGTGTACGGAGGGTTGGAGGGGGACAGGTGGCAGTGGGCTGTAGGGCGACAGGGTGCTGTAGGGATGCTAGAATGGCGGCAGGATGATGGGCGGGATGGTAGCTGGGTGGGAAAAGGGAAGAAGTAGGATAGCTGGCTGTGGGGCGGGATGGCGCCTGGGTGGAGAAGGTGGACAGTGGCGGGTGGGGAAGGAAGGTAGAAAGGAAGGTGGCTAGGTGGGAGAGGAGGGAAGCATTAGGATTAGAGAGGCTTAGGGAGGATCAAACCGCTCTGATACCATGTGAAATAATAAAATGTTTCTATTATTGAGATGGTGAGTACAAGCATAGACTCTCTCTTATAGAGGATAGGAGTTAGTAAATATAGAGTTTAACAATATGGAATAAAAGACAAGATACTAAAGAGCACAAAATAAATAACATAAAACTAAATATGTTAATACGCTGCATATGAAACAACCATCATGCATTTTATAATTTTGTGACTGTCAATGAACAATCTGGGTTTCTTTTAATTCTCGTCGCAATTTGCCAACCTTTTTCCTTTTCAGCCACTTTAAACTGTTAGCATTGGCTTCTCAAGTCTCTACCTCTAGTATTCATATGTAGTATGGCCAATAAATGGGCTCTTATCAATTGATCCCCAACCTTCCAGGTTGGGTTTGGTTAGATGTTTTGCCCACATGTATTTAGATGTGTCTTCTTAACTTCCAGTTTGGGTAGATGTTTTGGCTACATGTTTATAGATGTGTCTTCTCAACTTCCACCCACATTAAACTGACCCTAATGCGACCCGACCAGACTATTTGGTAGGTCTATTGCCGTGCAAGTCCAAGTAGCCAATTGGTTACGCCACAAAGGAGAGGAAGAAATGGACAAGGAAGAAGAGGTGGCAGAGGGATGAGAGGGGAATGGGTGACCGAGGTGTGGGAAACTTTAGCCCTCTCTATCATGCTTTAGTACCATGAAGAATGACGACACACAATGGGGAATCTCCATCAGGTGTGTTGCTATGGTGAACACCAAGCCATTTGACATAACAAAAACTATCAAGGGGAAAATTACGTAGAAGGTCTGAAAAAATAAAACATGACAAAGTAGTAGCCAAATATCCTAACAGATAGCATGAATAATACCATATGCTTCAAAACATACATTTTAGTAAGAAAGGTACATTGGTTTTTTTGTCAAGTGTTGTAGGCATAATATTGTGAGGCATATGTTACTTGTGTGGTTTATTAAATGGAGAAATTGATGCACTTGGACATCTAAAAAAGTATTCTATAACGTAGGGCACACACTTTATTTCTTGGTAAACAAGTTCACTTTTAATGCACTTTACTAGGTGTAAATAAAACGATGAGTGAGGTTTCTGACTAGATGTTACCCTACAAATTTGTATGGTACGGAAAATAATTGTTTAAGGCTTAGATGCAAGCCTTAATAGTTAATACATTATTTGATGAAGAAAATATGATGGACATATATGAATCGTGAGAAAATCACGTGAAGCAAAATATAATATGGATCAGAGACAATGTTGTCCCTCACCATTTAAACGCTAAGAAAATCAAATGGTTTGCTTTGAAGTGTATTTTATATTCTCTGATTTGTCTCATTTTATGGATGCCTTTCTCATTCTCCCGTTCCATGCAGATTCTGACAGACACGTTATGCTTAAAACTTGGTGCTGAGGATGTTAAACTTCATTCCGAAGTCTTGTCGTTGTCTTGCCAGTCCGATGGCTATTCTCAGACACACCCTTGGTCTGTCTCTTACACAGATCATGGGGAAGACCACTCGTCGGATTTTTTCGATGCAGTTATCATGACAGTAAGTACTTTAATCTTATCATCCTATTTAGAATCTTCAATTTTGCAGTGCATCGCCAATTGAATCTAAAGGCCATAGGGCCAATCCACCTTTCTAAAACTTAACAGTCCTGACAGCTGCCATATCTTGGCTCACTTCACCATCTTTTGTTAGCTAACAAGCTATCAATGACCATGTTCAGGCTCCACTACGCAATGTTCAAGAAATGAAATTTCGCAAAGGAGGGATCCCTTTCCAGCTTAATTTCCTTCCAAAGGTACTCTTGTAAGTGTCCGTATCTGTCATTTGAAAAACAATTATAAATGATTTTCGAAATGTCTAAATATCAAAATGTCCATTGTATTAACTTTGCCCTGTTCTGAAATATGTATCATACTGCCGTGATGACATGACATAAATCAAGCTGAGACATAGTTGGTAGTCCCTAAATCTTAAAGCAGAGCAGGCAATCTTGGATCGTTATCTCTTACATTCAGCCTTCTGATTTGATCCCTCCATGTGCGCTGTTTTCATGTGTGTTGTGCAGTATGCTTTCCCACATTGCCTGCTTTCTATGTAACCAATCCTTTCAAGCAGGCACACAACACACACACATGCATTCTCATGTGGTGTGAGTCCTGCTTTTGCTGTCACTGCTTGGACGCCAACTTTCTTGCACAAAATAAATCTTCGCAAAGATAAAATTACAAAGGTTTATTCACTAGAAAAATGCACCAAGCAATTGTTAAGTTGTACCATCACAAGGTTCGTTTGTTTCCATTGTTATGGAAAATAATGTTATTCATGTATGATTTCTGTTCTCATTCACTGTATTTTGGTAGGGAATCTTTTATATTTGATTGTTCTGGCCATGATGCAAGTAGATGACAATGATCAGGATGTTGATCCAGGTTGGGTGATAATACAAAATAATGAAAGGAAGTATGTAGAAACTAAAGTGTGAAACAACAAATAGTGGTGGTATCTCATGATCCAAAATACACCTAACCAGCAATGATGCAAAACATGTAATACATGCTATTCTTATGCCAAGTATGAAAATTTAGTAAGAAACATGCCGACTCTTAATTTAAAGTCGTAGAAATTAGAGGACAAATTTAGAAAATGAAATAATTGAAGAGACAATAATAATTGATAAGAAAGTGGTCCCACTGGAGTATTATATTAATTTTGACAAGAGGCCTGGGAAAATAACAAGTTGGCCTAGATGGGGTCAAGCACAAAGAGAACATGGTCTCAGTCATTATTAGAACCAGTGCGAGGTTTAAAGGCTTCAGAGTGTGGAACTAATGGCGGCAACATAGCCGTTTAGGCGGCTAAGTGGCGCCCTTCAGGCTACAAGCTGCTGTTTTTTCTTCTTCTGTTTTTCACATATATTTTAGTTAATTTAACTATATATTCAGATATATGTCAACAGATCTAAATAGATATTGATTGTTCTAAACTGTAAATTCTCCAAAATTATAACTTACCTTAAATTTCACCCAATTCCACTAAATCAGGACTAATTTGACCAAAACAGATCTAAATTGACTAATTTGGCCTATCTTAAACCTAGACAAACTAAATCCATTCCCCCAAATGACCCAAAGTTGACCTAATTTAGGAAGATTTAAACGTATTTGGCCCTAAATCAGTTGGGCAGTAAATACCTTAGGCACCCACATAGGCACCTTATGTTTGATCCCACCTCTAGCACCGCCTAGGCATGCTCCTTGATATAGTGTTAATGAGATGTAGATTTTTTTAACTCTTAAAACTTCACGGGCCAAGGCATCGATTTTTCTTTATATTAGAATTTTGTAATCATCGTGCGCAGTTAAGTTGTGGTTATATGAGGTGGAGAAAACAGTGACGTGTATCCAGTGAAATTATCAAATGTGATGGTTGCAAGGGGTACAAGTAGGTATATTAAAATTTTCTTAGCAGATTAGGATGGAGCATTTTCTTTTTACTATATATGTTTGTTATGACAGAATTATATATCTATAGAGTTTCTCTATTTCATGCACGGGTACAATTTCTACAATTCCTGACTACATTTTGTGACTAGTAGTTACATGTTTTGCAGGTATATTACATTTGGTGGATCTGCAAAAAATGTAATGATCTTACAAAAAATGTAGTTGGGTGGTATAAAAATGGTAGCATTCCAGGCAATGGACGTATGTTCTCTCTCTCACTCTCTCTCTCTCTCTCTCACACACACACACACACACATAGAGGCCAGGACGTGTATACCGTTCGACATATTTGGCTTATGTGTACCGCCCATCATCATGTAGAATTTGTTAATAAAATCTAACCATACCGATTGAATCAGCATTGTCTAGATTAGATGTCTATAAAAACTCACATCCATATCTTATATATATGATGAGATATAGCTAAATATCAATTAACAATTTCTGCAATTTTTGTAACTTGCCATTGTTATAATAATATACATCTTCTCTCATTGGATGACCCATGAATGTTGGGTGATGCGATCTACATGATGAAGAAGAACGGAGAAGATAAACCAAAATAATCTATTTCTCAAAATATATCCAACTTCCTGGACAAAGGCCCCAAGGATGGCTTTTATAACATTACATAACTTGAACCACAAGTACGGAATCAAATAAAACCTAAAATAAAAAAAGCACAAAAGATTTACAACTAGGTACATTAACTAGATAGTTTGCACTTAGGTCCCCAAATATAAAAATAAAGTAAAAACAAGTAGAATAAAGCCTAATACGTCCTACATCAACTCCCCTAAGGTTCAAAAGATGAGCCACCATTGAGTTAGGTACATATCCTACGCAAGCTCTCCCAATAGTGGCCGATGGTAGGATAAATGGATTGGACGATGCTGGGCAATCAGAGTCGGGGTATTATCAACCTCAACCATGCTATAATCTTTATCCAATAGTAGAGATCTTATCTTTGGGGCTTCTACAAGCATTGGCGACACCAAGGTGGCAGTGAAGCCATCATCAACTGGAAGAGGATAGATCTTAGGTGCGACAGTTGATAAGGACTTGGATAATTGACGCGGTGCACGGTTGATATCATCTGTTGAAGTGCTTAGACTGTTGACGCAATCCCTTGCTGGTGGTGGTGGAGGCACTGTCTGTGACTCATCCTGGTCAATTATTAGTTCACAAGTGGGGAATGCATCTTCATCATCTTTCTCACCTACTTCTGAATTGTTGTGGCTATGGTCACTCGAAGGAGGTGCATCTTTAGGACAATTTTGTCTTGTGATTGCACAATAATCGTAGTCTTGACATAGCTGGAATAGGGAGTGGCTTGAATTCCATACTTGGTTAAGAGTTGCATCCGATCCTTGTAGGATGGGTGTTGTAGAATTTTGTCTTGCTTTTGTGCAAAGTCATCCAGTCGACGTCTAATGTTTTGCAGAATTAGAAGAGGAGCGTCCACCATGTCATTGACTTATGCAGTAATCATAATTTTCTGGAGAAGAAAGCCTCCTTTAAATTGATGTAGAAGAAGGTGTCTTTGAAGGTTGTTCGATCCGTGTGCCTTGACCCACGGATCCAACCGGAGGTACCACTAACTGTTGTAAATTGATGCTTGCTATCCTTGTTGCTAGCTGACGCTGGTAGGCAAAGTGGCCGGGGAAGGCAGTTGATGGGGATGGAAAGCAGGGTCTACTGGAATATATACAATGGACTATTGAGAGGGGATAGAGGTGGTAGACGGGAGGGAAGGGTACCTACGGGTAATGTTTGGTGGTGGGCTGCTGACTATGAGTTGGTGGCGGGTGGTTCACATGGGGTTCACGCAGATGAGTGGCATTGTGGGGTTTATGCGGGGTTGGCAGGTGGGGACACAAGCCCAAAACTCACACGATCTTGTTGGGAGTTGAAATTGGAGAGGCTAGGCAAATTCGGATGGGTTGTGCTTTGCAGTCGGGTGTGTCGAAGGGTGACTACTTGAGGGTGAGGACTAGAAGCGGAACATGGAGAGGCTAGTTTGTAGTGTTGTGTGGCCGGTTTGCGGCTGGATGGGTTAGGCTAGGTTTTGTTGGGGGTGGATAGGAGTGGAAGAGAGGAAGTTGGGGCTGCTGCTGGCGGAAGGACTGGAACTGGAAAAGTTGGGGTCTTGCTGTTGTTCGGAAAGGGACGTCAAGGTGGGAAGAGGCGGTTGTGAGAAAGGCTTGAGGAGATGGTGGACTTGCAGAGGAAGGGAACAAAGATAGGTTGTTGTTTGCTAAGGAAAAATGGAGCTTTTGGAGGGGTGACGGGTTTGTTTTGTATGATGGAGAGAGCGCAGGGTTGAAAAATATGGAGAAAACGACAAGGAAGATGACAATGAAGGGGAATAAGACGAAGAGAGGAGTAGAAAGGGAAGGAGCAAATTATACTGTACCCTAATATTTCAGGGTTTGGCTCTTATACCACTTGATGTGTGCTACATCGTGAAGAAGAAGAACAAAGAAGATAAACCAAAATATCTATTTCTCAAAACATATTCAACTGCCTGGACAAAAGCCCTAAGGCTGGCTTTTATAACACTACATGACTTGAACCACAAGTAATGAAAATAAACTTTTATTTAATAAAATTTGGAATTAAATAAAATGTAAAATAAAGAAAAACATACAAGATTTATGACTAAGTACAGTAACTAGATAATTTGGACTCAGGTCCCCAAATATATAAATAAAGCCAAAACAAGTAGAATAAAGCCTAGTAGGTCCTACATCGTTGAGTTAATATGACTTTTGATGCATATGTAATCTAATGTGTATGCATCCAATCTATACAAGCATATTATCTTGCAGATTATAGCAAGCATATCTATCAATGTTACAATCGTGCTAGGGGGGGCGCTTAAGCATTACAAGGTCCTGGCCGATCAAAATGGACCTTAAGCGGGTGTTGAGCGGATTGGGGTTAAGCGACCGCTTTTGGACCTGCTTAAGTCTGACCTAAAACCTATTTTTTTCTTTCTTTTTTTGTGATGTTAGCTAGTTTATACTCAGTAAGACAATAACATAAATGTCAATAATGTGATTTTGTACTTATTTGAATATATATTACATGCTTATATCAAATATGAATATAAATGTATCGTTGGCTTTTGATTTAATATATTCTTAGCTATGAATTATATATAGCTTGTTAGATAATTTATACTTAGTAACATTAATGTCAGTAATATGTGATCGGAAGATCCCTCTCAGATTAAAAAACAAGTTTTATAGAACTACTATACGTCTAGCCATGCTCTACGGGAGTGAATGTTGGGCTGTGAAGAAATAAGGTCTCAACAAGATGAATGTGGATGAAATGCGAATGCTGAGATGGATGTGTGGGAAGACAAGGAAAGATCGCTTGAGAAATGAATATATCAGGAATAAAGTGGAGGTGGCGAGCATTGAGGACAAGTTGCGCGAGGGCGGACTCAGATGGTATAGACATGTGCAACGCAGACCGTCTAATGCGCCTATACAAGTAATGCTGAGGCTTAGATGATGATGAACATTAATGTCAGTAATGTGATTTGATACTTACATGAGTGTATACCTATAGACTTATATTAAACAAAGATAAATGTATAGTTAGGTACTGCTTTAATATAGCTAGATAGCTATTTTACACTAATAATCTGACACTGATCAGGTAATTTTCTGTAGATGGCTGAATTTCTTAACTCTTTATTGTTGTTACTTAGTATTTTTTTTGTTACTTAGTATTACATGTAAAGGACTACAAATGTAAACTACGTAGAACATTACAGTTTATATTTTATGCATGTATATTTGCATAGAAAATGTTAAAAATATTTGAAAAATAAGCATCCTCTTTTTAAGAAAGCGCCCGCTTAATCGCCCTACAAGGTCTTGTCCGCTCGCTTCACGCTTCACGCTTTTTAAAACATTGATGTTTATTAAAGATGGGTACATAAAAGCTAGATGTACTGAGGTACAAAATTCTTTTAGATACACATACATATATATGTATGCATGTAATATTCAATTATAGTGTAAGAAAAGGAAAATTTCATATTCAATATTACTCGCTAAACAAAAAACCATACTCTTTTTAAACGTGGGGTTGTGTAATAGACATGGATATGGACACACAAGCATAATCATTTGAAGATGCGTACATAATATTGCAAGCATATCTATTATAGATGGGTACATACAAGTTGCATGTACTCAACTACACAATTCTTTTAGCCATACACATGCATGCATTTGTATCTATACATATAATATCCAATAGAAGTGCAAAAAAGGGAAGTTTCATATTCAATGTTACTCACTAAAAAACCTCACGCTTTATATTTGTTGGTTTGTTTAAAAGACATGGACGTGGAAATAATAATACAAGATTGAAGTTCTTTTTCCTAACACGTTATTATACTACTCTGTATCCTTGTGGATACACGTTATTTCTTTAGGTTAAGTATACTAGTTCTTATCAATTTAGAAAAGGTTTATGATTGTGTACCCATGGAAGTGTTGTGGATGATTTTTGAGAAAAAGCGTGTTTTAATCCAATACATTGACTTGATTAAAGACATGTATCATAGCTCTACTGCATGTATGAAGACCCCTAGAGGAGAGACACCAACATTTCCTATCACAGTTGGGGGTACATCAAGGATCAACACTCAAGCCATATCTATTTTTTCTTGTAATGGATCAGTTGACAAAGCATGTTTAGGATGATATTCCTTGATGCATGTTATTTTTTGATGATATTGTGTCGATTGACGAAAGTAAAGATGGATTGAATGATAAAGTCAAACTTTGGAGAAATGCATTGAAATCAAATGGATTGATAATTAGTAGGAGAAAAACTGATCGTTAGCATTGCAATTTTAGCTAAATCTAGAATTGTTAATGATGGGTCCATGTTGGACAAGTGGATGTACCAAAATGTGATAAATTTCGTTACTTGGGTTCTATTATTCATATAGATGGGGATGTTCAAGATGATGGTTGTCGCAAGATCAGTACAAGGTGGTTTAAATGGATGAGTGCAACTGGAGTATTATGTGACTGGAAGATCCCTCTCAGATTAAAAAGTAAGTTTTATAGAACTGCTATACGGCCAGGCATGCTATGTGGGAGTGCATACTTGTTAAGGCTGCAAGGTGACAAGGCGCCATGCTTAAACGCCTTGTGCTTAGGCACGCCAACGTGTCGCTGAGGCGACTTTAAGAAAATTATATTTCTGTACAGTTTACCTATATATACATGTGCTATGATTTTGTAACATCCCCCCTTCATATATATGTTATATTTTACCTATATCTATACATATGTTGTGATTTTTATAACATTTCCCCCTTCATATATATGCTATATTTCATATAGGTAAATCCATAAAAGTCTGGGTAATCCACTGATATACAGTTTCTTTTTTTATACTTGATGTCTATAGTGTATTTCCCTATTGTATACATACACTTTTATTGTTTGTGCATAGATATATACATATTAAACACAACTGACATGTATGTGTACAGTTTCGTTGCTGCATACATTAGTATATACATATTTCAAAAGTTATACTTGGATGCAATTATGCAAAGATATATTCTGTGGTAATATGTGTATTACAGGTTCTACTAATACTCAAAACAAACCTTATGTAAGTTATGTAATCCACCTATATCAGTTTAAACTTGAATAAGGGATTTAGGATAACAGTGATTAAGGATAGCAGTGCTTTACATAGTATCAGTAGATGATTTTCCTTACTTAGGGTAATTATCAGCTGATATACATATATGTTGCAGCTAATATGGCTGTTTGAAGTTCCTATGATAAGCAAGAAGGGAGTTAGTATACGTAGCATGATATTTATATTGCAATTGAAGAGCTATTCAGGGTGAAAATATCCCTCAACATTTAAATCACATTCAAGCTAATACTAAGAAAATTAATATAAATATATGGAGTAAAAATTCCATTTAATAATGATATTGTACAACAAACATAGATAAATAGACTTAATATGAATATTAGAACAAGTGTAGATCAAATAAATACCTATATATAGGGTCTGGGGTCCATAAAAAACCATAAAGCGACATATTGGTCAAGGCGCAGGGCAAAGCGACCCCCCTTGGAACGCCTTGACGCCTAGGTGGCCGCTTAGGCGCGCCTAGGCGCTCGCCTTAACAAGTATGTTGGAGTGAAGGTTGGGAACAAGGTCTCAATAAGATGAATGTGACTGAAATGCATATGCTGAGATAGATGTGTGCGAAGACAACAAAAGATCGCTTGAAAAGTAGCTATATTAGGAACAAAGTGGGGGTGACAAGCACTGAGAACAAGTTCCGCAAGGGTCAATGAGACGTTATGGACGTGTAACGCAACAGGCTCACGTCCCCGTCCAGCACCCAGGGGAGGACGACCATCAGTGGAACGGCCACAGCCACGACCACGGCCACACCCGACCCAAGCTGCCAGGGCAGTCGAATCTCCAGTCTCAGTATGAGGAGGCGGTGTCGATGAAGAAAGGCGCTGGAGACGCTGGTAGGCACCCTGCAGAGTAGGGAGCGGATCACTTGCCAAGATCTGATCCACAACACCAGTATAGGACTCTGGCAAGCCACTCAGAAACTGTATCAGCTGTAGTTCCGCCCGCTGTTTCTGCATAGTCGCCAGATCAGTAGACAGCGGGTGATAAGTCTCCAACTCACCCCACATGCCAGTGAAGGTGGAGAAGTAGTCTGAGATGTCAGATCCCGTGAATTGGAATCGCCCCAGTTGCTTGGTTATGTCGAAGACCTTCTTGGGATTCTGACTGTGAGAGTAGGTATCGGTGAGCATATCCCACATCTGCTTCGCCGTAGGCAGCCGAAGTAAAGTGACACTGATCTTCTCAACAACGCTGTTGAGAATCCATGCCATCACAGTCGAGTCCTCACGGACCCAATCATCAAAAGCTTGGACATCCTTTGCATCCGCATGCTCTGCAGGTTGAGGCGGACCAGTGCGAATCAGATGAGAGTACTTCCCTTGTGATTTGGCATATATCACAAAGGAGCACACCCAAAGCTGGTAATTGCGCCCGTCAAGTTTAACAGTGGTAACTTGACGACGCGAGTCTCGCCAGAGGTCATCTCCAGAAGACGCCATGAGGACAGGCAGGAAGGCAGGCACAGGCAGACAGGTACAGGCAGGAGACGGACTATGCCGTCAGACAGGCAGGAAGGCAGGCACAGGCAGGCAGGTACAGGCAGGAGACGGACTATGCCGTCAGACAGGCAGAAGCAGGCACAAAATTACCACGGACCTCTCACATACGAACTACGTCTAAGCGTAGCAGGAAACCCGGAGGCCGAGACCTACACGGGCAGGAAGGCACAAACGAACACGAACTGAAAGCTGTCCCTCAGACGAACAACTCTCCGATCTCCCCCTGAAGACGAAACTAGTCCAGATCTACAGGCGGCTCAGTGGTCCCGTAGAAGACGGCCACCCGACAGTGCGCCTACTGTGCGAACAACCAAAAATTTGTTGATGTTGCTCAAGCACTAGCGGCACACCGAGCCAGGAGGCTAGACGGAGCCACGAGCAGGAGAGGACTAGCGGTGCGAGCGACGGACGGCCCCTACGTGGGCGGAAGCCCTGCCAGCGGCGGGCGGGTGGGCGGGGGGGGGGGGGCGGAGAGGGAAGAAGAAGAGAGAGAGAGAAGGGAGGGAGGGAGGAAAAGACGGCTAGGTTTCGACCTGCTTTGGTACCATGTGACAGAGTCAGGGTTTTCAGAAAGCTCAGGGTTGCACAATAGGTGCATCCTCATATATATAATACTGAGAGAATTACAGAGAGGTCCATATATAAAAGAGAAATAACAAAACAAATAACAGGCTATGTAAAACAAGAAATATATATCGTAACATTTGACTAGTGATGTTAATAGTTATAGGAGGGAGGGAGGGGGGGAGGGAGGGAGGTACCATATATTACATGCTAAAACAAAAGACCTGAGACAATTTATTTATATAGGTTAACTAAAATAGTTTTTCATTTCTTGACATACTAAGGTGATTGGTATCTTTTAAACTGTCAATATCCAATCTTGAAATCCAAGATACATGTTAGTATGTCAAGCACTTCTGATTACAGACATTATTTTGACTAAATAAAGAGTTGGGAGAAATGCCATGCAAGTTTCTGCCTTGAGTGGGAATTTCTTTGGACCTAGCATTGTTGATATGGTGGATCAGTGTAGTTCTGCTATTGGTATGGTTGCTTAAGTAAAGATCAGTGTACCACTTTTGTGATGGGATTACAGGCCATCTTATATTATCTTCGTATGTTTTCACATTTCAGTCCTGCACAGACAGTGAACTTAGACGGCTCCCTAACTTCCGTACCTTGTATAGATGAAGTATAGAAAAAAAAATCTTGTACAGGAGAAAAGAGGGGTAAATTCTGAAAAGTATGGGGGACTAAATCTAGAAACAGACCTATTACATTTAGAGAATTATGCTTTATGGGTGGTATCAAGCTCCTTTCTTTGTCCTATTGACAAAATTTAAAAACTGACACTTCAAGTTTTATGGTTACAATGGAAACGATAATTTTTTTCGCCTTAACTCAAATTTTGTTAAAAAATGGTGGAGATACGGGTCACATACATCAACCACTGTTCTAGCTAATTGATTGTGGCATTCCAGCCACATTTTTGCTTGCCTTTTTTTTGACTTCTTAGTTCTCATAGGCACTCTATATGTGATTGCTGTGATGTTTGACTCTCATGCTGGGTCGCGATGATCTGGTTTGATCAGGCTGTTATTCTTATTTGTTTGTTCCTCCATAATATTGCAACTGGCTCTACTTACTAGTCTGTACTTGTTATGAAACCATATATCTCCTGAATTCTTGATAAAAATATTCGTTGGAAGTTTTCATTGCTTTAAACATGTATTGTTGCTATTGACTTTAGCTTCACGTCCTTTAAATTCTTTTAACTTCCTTGCTATTATCAAATTGACGCTTACTTTTTTTTTTCTTTTGAAATTAAGATTGAAGGGAAGGTCCTCCCCTGATAACCCCTGGTTATTCCATGTTCAGGTTAACTATCTACCACTTTCAGTACTTATTACGGCCTTTAAGAAAGAAAACATAGAGAAACCCTTGGAGGGCTTTGGAGTTCTTATTCCTTCCCAGGAACAGAAAAATGGTCTGAGAACATTGGGTAAGTTTATTTAAAAATATCTCACTTAATGACTCCATAAAATGGCAGAACATTGGAGTTATAATTTACTTTTATCATCTACATAATCTTAGCTTATGTATATGTCCTAGCTTTACACATCTGGTACCTGGAGGCCATTGATTTTAAATCATGTAAACTCAGAGTTTCAAATGTTGTACTGTGGACCTTAAGTTTGTGCTCTGTTCCATTCAAAGTATGTGGTCAACGTCAGATGGGAAATCTTGATTGGATGGTTAAAATAGAGTACATGTCCTCTCTTTGTATAGGATTAGAGAGGAGAGCATTTATCATAGTTATCAATGCGGAACTAAAGGTAAACAATGATATAATTAGAAAGAAACATTATTCTAATACTTCCCCTTAAACTGGACACTGATGTCAAGCATGTCCAGCTTGTCAACCATACTGTGAACCTGGTCTTTGGAAGAGACTTTGTGAAAATATCAACAATTCTGCTGTGAACCTGGTCTTTGGAAGAGACTTTTTGAAAATATCAACAATTCTGCTCTTCAGTTCTTCTGTAAGGAGTAGAGATGCATCCTGACATAATCGCTTTCCTGACAATGCTTGATCTGCACATGAAAGGTTGAATTGCTGGAAACAAAGATAGAGCTCTTATTATCGCACAACACAGGTGTGGGCTCTTCATTAACAATGCCAAATTCTTTCAAAAGACTCTGGACCCACAAGTTCACAAGAAGAGTTGGTATAAGTGGTTATTGGGCTTAGGCCCATTGTCAATTTTAGTATTATGTTTTCTCTTCGTCCTTGGTTCACTTGCTGCATCTGTGTAATCTCTTTATTTTATATATATAGAGTCAGGCTGGAATACACTCGAGTGTACGGATCACACGCTACACTCAAGTTGTGTTTGCATATCAAGACTATATTTTTATAAAATGTAAACCATTGATCTTCATTGTCATACTATAATTAGGCTACATACAAATTTTGAGCGCATTTGGACGAGTGTAAGTCACTCATCTGAGGGCAACAAAATCGACGCACGAAACAAATTTGAAATGCATAATTTTGCGGTCTTCATAACATGACCTATAAATGTCCAAATGAGCTCAAATTTTGTGTATGTGTTATTCACAAGATGTTTAAGATCAATGGATTAGATTTAAAAAAATATATTGCATCATGAAAAACTACTCGAGTGTATTCTGCTCCGAATACACTCGAGTGTATTCTGCTCCGAATACACTCGAGTGTATTCTAGCCTGACTCTCTCTCTCTCTCTATATATATATATATATATATAGAGTCAGGCTAGAATACACTCGAGTATACAGATTGTACGAATACACTCAAGTGTGTTTGCATATCAAGACTATTTTTTGCAAAATGTAAACCATTGATCTTCACTGTCATACTATAACAAGGCTACATACAAATTTTGAGCCCATTTGGATGAGTGTAAGTCACTCATCCAAGGGCAACAAAATCGACGCGTGTAACTAATTTGAAATGCATAATTTTTGCGGTCATTATAACATGACCTATAAATGTCCAAATGTGCTCAATTTTTTTACATGAGCTATTCACAAGATGTTTAAGAAGATCAACGGATTAGATTTTTGAAAAAAATATTGCATCATGAAAAACTACTTGAGTGTATTCTGCTCCGAATACACTCGAGTGTATTCTAGCCGGACTCTCTCTCTCTCTCTCTCTATATATATATATATATATATATATATATATATATATATATATATGAGCCTTTGTACTCTATCAACTACTAATGAGAATTACTCTGGATCATGATATAAGAGTCTCTATCCTAATCTAGCCATCATCCATTCCTCCCCTCTCTTTTTTATTGCAGCTGCCTCCAAGCACAAGAGCCGCAGTAACAACCCCAAAGATAGCCTCTGTCAGCGCTGAGGGACAACCGCCGCCAACGCTAAATCAGCAACCCGCCGCCAGGATGTCGTCATTGACGCTCAGGGCATCCACCACCAACGCTAAGGGGCCAGTATCCACCGACGCCCAAGCCGATCATTAATCACAACCGCCATTGTTTTCCATGGGCTAAGTCATCCACTCTTTTTCTCCCTCCTTTCCTATGTTGTTAGATCCTACTTGTAATAAAAAAAGAATAGATAATAGACCTCCTAGGGTTCTAACCTTATAAAGCATCAATAAAAAAGAAAGAAAGAGGAAAGCTTAACTATTTCTTCCTCTCCATGTAGTCCCCCTAAGCTACAAGATTGATGCCATATCTAACAGGAGCTTTATGTTTTTCACATCACAACAATTGCCTATGATTCCTTTCTTAACGTGCATTATATTTCGGTGCCCCCTTTCTTTATTTTGTTTCTTTATGCCTATTGTGCTTCTATAACCAGTAATGCCTACTCTCTATACCTTCTTGTATTGTTCTTTTCATCCGGTACCAATATATGATACTATGACTAACAAGGAAGCTCGTGCTCTGCCTACTGCTATGGATGAATTCATTCCAGGCGTTTCTTGAATTACATAACAAATAAAAGTACATCAAAGATGCGACATTAGATGAAGCCAATGAACCATGGGTCACCTAGAATAGTCAGATCATGTCCTGGCTCCGGGGATGCATGGAGCCAAACATTTTGTCAAGTACATCTGCCGGCGCAATGCCAAAATAATGTGGGATGAGATGAAGCAATTCTACACTTGAGAAGACAACTTGCCTTCGCCTCTACAATCTGTGGACAAAATCTTTTCCGAGAAACAAGGTGTCTTCCCTCTATCAAAATACTATGACAGACGAAGGCGAGCTCCAACAAGCTCAACTTCTTCTCACCAACCACTTCTGTTGAAGTCATTGAAGAGAGGGGATGTCTCATCAATGGATGCTTCTTGAACGGCCTCAATCCCCGATTTGTTAAAGTTCATCAACTCATCGGGGACTCTCTCATCACTGGTGCTTTTTGAACAACCTCAATTGTCGTTATGTTGTAGTTATCCGCTCATCTTGTTGACATGACACTTCCCTCCATGAACCGAGGATATACTTGTATGTGCTCGTCTAAGATGGCACCAACCCATGTCTCTCACACCAAGGCCTTCAACGCTTAAGTTGTGGTTATTGTTGCAGCCCATAGACATGGACGGGGACCACACCCCAAATACGCCTACTGTTTCAAGCTGGGCCACACTAAAGATGTTTGCCATTTGAAGCATGGGTATCTAACCCATTATGGTCGTAGAGGTTGCAGAGGCACTACGCACTTTTCCTAGGTTCCAACAATCGATTATGGTAGGGGTTTAATCCTGATGAATTAAGGTCCTAAATCCTCCTTTGAAAATTCCTCTCATGTCTCCCCGAAAAATGAGGAATATGAACCATACTTGTCTAGGCAGTTGGGCGGTCCTTCCCACCCAAGGGAAGCCTAGGGGGGCTAGGCGCCTAGGGGAGAGCGTAGGCGTTCTTCTATATGTGTATATTCTACATATATATAAATGATTTTGCATATATATTTAGCTATACTCAAATATATACATCACTATATACATTTGTATTGGTTATCCCTAAGCCGAATCAATCATAACTTCACCTATACCACACCTATCATGACCTAAGCTAGACCCATTTGACCTATGATGATCTAAATTGGACCTAATATAACTTTGTATGCCCTGATTTGGCCCAAGTTAGACCTATTTTGGCATAACATGACCCAATCAGACATAATTTCTGCAAGTTTGTAATACATTGACCTAAGTGAGCCCTGTTTGGCAAAATCAGACCTAATTCCCCAAGTAAGACATGTGTTCCCCAGATCATACCTATTTCCCCCAAATTAAACCTAATTTGCCCAAAGTAGATCCGATTTGGCCTAAATCAGATATATTTCTTCCCTAAAATAACTAAACTATCTAATTTGATCAAATTCAGATCTAATCCATGCTAATTTGGTATTTAAGTATCTTAATTTGGGCCTATAAGCCATTAGGCATCCTCTTTAGTTATGCAAAAGCCTAGGTGCCCACTTTAACGCGGCCCACCTAGAGCCTAGGGGGTCTAGGCGCACCTAGGCAGAGCCTAGGCGGAAGCCTGTATAACTATGATACAAACACCTACTTCATGCTTTGCTACTACATTTGTTGTTTGCACAATCTTTGGCCCACACACCTAACTGGAGGATTGGTGAACCGCTGAATGCCTCACCCTCAGCTCATGTTGCAATGGCTCATCAAGGTAACCTTGGAACTTTCATGATTGTTGTCTGCTCCAACTTGATTGTGGATTCTGGCACTACCCATCACATGATGATTATATTACATTTTCTCACCTAATTTGACTCCATCCCGACGTTCCATTGTCGCCGTGGCATTTGTTAGTGAGTCGTCAAGTGTGGCACAATTCTTCTTTCTTCCATCTTTAGATTGTCCATTGCTCACTGACCCTAATTTCCCTTACAACTTAACATCCGTTGCTAAATTTGTTGACTCTTTTTTCTATCTGGTAACTTTTAGGCCCTTTAATTCTGCATTGCAAGATTTGTGAAATATGACGATGATTGGGAGGGGAGCGCACTTTGGTGATCTTTACTACTCCGTCCCCCCGTAGTTTCATCCTAGCGCCATTGTTGCAGCCACACCTCTTTAACTTCACTTTCATTTTGGTCATCAATTACAAGATAAACTAAAGATTTTAGATTCTTTTATTTCTTCCTATTCTTCAATTTTATGACGCATTTCAATCGGGAAGAAGCACCATCGAATGTTTTTTCTGGATAGAACTACAAAATTGTTTATAATTTTTTTATATTATCCACAGTGATATTCAAGCTCCTTTTCAAATACCCAATTATGAAAGTTTTCGATACTTGCTTACCTTTGTGGATGATTTTTCAGTGATGATGTGGTTGTTGTTGGGAAATATGGCTACAAAGCAGACAACAGAAACAAAAAAAAATTATCTACCATATTCCCCACAATCAGTAGATCACGTCAATTACTCTAAGATAGGAAGGATGGTTTCGAGGATATGCCTGGTCCTGGAGCAAGCCAGTGACATCTCATCATTGTCATTGATGCACAACTGTCTTCTAGTTGCACTGAGACTCGTCTGACTGCTGTGCCTCCTGGTCTGCACCACATACTGCAGCCTCGAAAGTCTTCGTCTGTAGCAACTCCTCTCTCAACAGATTGTCGGTTGACGTTGTTCTCCTAACGACTAGACAATAGCCTCCCGCCTCTAGAGAAGTTTACACGGACTGCCTAGAACTCTTATCATCCTGCTAGAACAAATAGGAAGGAGTTGCCCCTCCCGTTGGCGTACTAGTCACCAACTTACTCTCCTACAACAATGATCTCAGTTGTTTTCTCCCGTAACTATACCTCTCTAGTCGGGTAGGACTTGCTTGGGCTCTCTTGATTATCACAACCAGAGAGGTCAACAATTGTCAGAACAACTGATTCTCAATTGTCTGTGTTGTGTTCTGGGAAGCCCTCAATACCCCTCTATTTATAGTAGAGGCCAGGGTCAGGGTTCCCAGTCTATGGGGGAGTGGAAGGGACCAGAAGATCTTGAATTTTTGCAATCTGCGACCATCAAAACAGTCGTCTGGCAACCCAGACGGTCGTCTGACATTCAAGACGGTCGTCTCGTACTGTGAGACGGTCGTTTCACAGTTTTCCAATCACATACAAAATTGGCAATTCGTTTCCCATAATGCTAAACATCAATTCCTTGCACTCCAAGTAATGTGCAATCGAAACGAATCTAAGAAAGTATCTAGAACCTTCCCTCGGCCGAACTGGGCAGTCTCGCCCATGCGAGACGACCGTCTCGCTCTCCTAGACGGTCATCTGGTGAGTCGAGTTAGCCGAGTCGGTCGGTTCAACCCATAACCAATTTCAACTCGAATCAGCCTGGCTCTTCCAAACGCCCATCTCAACCCTTGAGACAACCGTTTGGTACTCCAGACGACCGTCTCACCCTGTAAGCCGATCGCTTGGCATTGTAGCCAGCTGATTTGTTACGTGAATCAAATGCCTAAACACTTTAGCAATTAATTCAATCGTCATTCAAGATTAAACTCCTCTTCTAGGTCGAGACCTATGTGTGTGACCCTATATGTCCCATATCACGTTGGCAGTGAATGTCCATAACTAACTTATGGCGTTACAAGCAAAGAGTAGTGCCTAGTCGGACATCAGTGCTAACCAAGTGAATGGAAAGTTGGGGAACAACTTCAACCTACAATCTGTGTATGGTGTTACAGTGTTTGTATAATTCCTTTGTCATTGATATCCAGATTGAACTCGAGGCATGGAGTAGTCACCCTCTTCAACATTCAATCTTGTTTCTTGAACCAGAGCAGACTATCTGAGATATATGTAAGCTCAATATCACATATTGACTCACATGTGCATGACCATTCATTTTTCAGTCTCGCTAATCAAGAGGCCTAGGATATCATACTCCTGTAGGAGGGACAAATCCCATCTCTATCACTCATGTGTCACTGTCACTCAATCTTACCGTTACAACAACTCAAGTTTCAGGACTGTGTTGATGATGTCAAAGTATACCGAATGACATGTGATGAGTGCAATGATTTCAGGTCTAAGAACCACAAACACCATCATCATTGTGAGAGCTGACTATGACTACCATGATGATGGTTTCCCTGTGTCAGTCTCACGGTGGGTCTGTCCAATATAACGTTCTCTAACATGTATCTGTGTGATTGGTTTGATATAGCCATATCATGACTAATGAGACTCTGTCATCAACCAACTCACACTCTAATCTTATGTGCCATTGTTGTCTATTAACCTTCCACAATAACAACCAATCATAGACACAATGAGAATATATATATGTACTCTTAACATCTGTATGATCTCATTCTTCCAAGTCACGTACTTGAAGACATACGTCATTGAGTAATATTATTCTCTAGACATTTATAATGTTACATCATTATCTCATAACTGAATTAAACAATAAATTGGAAGCTTGCCCTTATTTATTAATCAAATCAATTACATATATGCCATTACAATCATCACATGATTGGCTCTCTGGGCGTACATACCAACAGTTGTATCATCTTAAAATGCATGTTGAGGCCTTTCCCTTAATTGTGTCCCATTTTTGACATCCCTTAAAAATCTCCGCATCGATAATGCTTGTGAGTACACTGAACATGCGATTTCCTCTAACGCACAAGCACATTTCCTGTCTTTGAGTTCTCCATGCTGAACCGCTTCAACACTTTGTCAATGTATGTGTTCTGACTTGGTCCAAGAAGGCTTCTTGATCTATCTCTATAGATCTTTATCCCCAAGATGTAGGATGCTTCTCCTAAGTCTTTCATAGAAAACGTATTTTCCAGCCATGTCTTTACCTTTTGTAAAGTAGGGATGTCACTCCCTATCAATAGTATGTCATCTACATACAATATGACTAATGTCACTATGCTCCCACTAACCTTCTTGTACACACAAGGTTCATCTTCATTTTGAAGGAATGCAGTTTTAACATCCATCTACCAAATTTCATAATCATGATAAGCTGTAATAGCAAGCATGATCCTATGGACTTAACCATGGTCATTAGAGAAAAGATTTCGTCATAGACAATAACTTAATTTGTCTGAAATCTTTTGCAACCAGTCTGTGCTTATAGGTTTGTACTTTACCGTCCATGTCGGTCTTCTTTTTAAAGACCCATTTGCACCCTATGAGTTTTACCCCGTTCAGATGGATCCACCAAAGTCCATACTTTATTGGTATACATGGATTCCATCTCAAGTCATTTCTCAGACTCTGGTCCCTCATTAGCATCTTGATAGGTATGTTTTGTTTGAGTTGTTGAGTTTTAGTCTTTTGGTATTTGCCTTGTAAATATTTGTCTTTGGATCTAACAAATAAAGGCAAGACATTAGGGCACTGCCATAAAAGATCCCATCTTTTGAAATAGAACATCGACCACTTTTAATATAGAATTGAAATGCATCCTTGTCCATACAAGATACATAAATGATGTTTCTATTTATAGCAGGTACATAATGACAATTCTTTAACTCTATTATAAGCCCTGTGGGCAGAGATAAACTATAGGTCCCAACTGCACTGGCCGTAACTCTTGCGCCATTAGCAACTCGCAGTTCCACCTCACCTTTTTCCAAATGCCTACTTCCTTTCAGATCCTGAATATGAGAACATATGTGAGATCCACATCCGGTATCTAGTACCCATGATGATGAAGTAGATAGGTTTATCTCAATAACGTATATGTCTGAAGTGGAGATCACCATCCCCATCTTCTTCTTCCTAAATGCCTTCAAGTACAAAGAGTTCCTCTTGTACTTTTCTTTCTCCTTATCTCCAGTGTTGAAGATATGGATTTAGGCTTGACCTTAGAACTCTTCTCGGTCTTGTTTTGATCCTTGGACTCAGCTCCGCTGATCATCATCATGGGCTTGTCTTTCTTCAATTTTGCTTCAACATGAATTAACATGGCAAGCAAGTCTGACATCTGTTCAGCTATATTATTCACATGATAACATGCAATACAACGGCTATATGATTCTGGCATTGTCTTTAGAATCATATCAATGGCCAACTCTTGGCTCAAGGTGAATCCCAATTCTTCAAGATGATACACATGTCCAATCATATTGAGCACATGTTCTTCTACTGAGGTTCCCTCTGTCAGCTTAGACTCAAGTAGCACCTTTAGGATACCACCCCTTTCTTGCTTTGCAAGACCAAGTGTCACTTTCTTAAGATGTGTTACCATCTCAAGAAAACTCATGTCCTCGCACTGCTCATGCAACTCATGCAGCTAAGCATAAGGTACTTTGTCTCCAAAGCATCATTGGCATGCTTCCAGTAAACATCCACTTGTGCCGTAGGTGCATCAGGAGTAGGTATTTCTGACACTGATTTGTCAAGGACGTAGAGCTTGCACTCTTCTTGAGAACCCTTCTCAAAGTCCAAAACCAGTTATGGAAATTTGTCTTGTCAAGTTTGTCCTTAAGGACCAACCGCAATATGGATTTGTTCGTCATTTGATTCTACAAGAGAAAATTTGCATTTGTCAATTTTTTTTGATTTGATTTGAAAAATTTGGCGATATTAATTCGGTCTTTAATTATTACCCGCTCCCACTATTTTATTCAAATTGATAGCCCTCACATATTAATTCAGAATATTGCAGTGTACAATATTCTAGTGGGCTAAGATCCAAAATAATTCAACTATTACCCGACCTACACCAGCGTCCATAGTCAATTATTAAGGTAGGCAATCATGCCAATTGCTTCATATGCAACTCTTGGATAGATGATATGCACAACTCCTTGCCATAATCATCTGTATGCTTCTGGGCTTAGACTCTAAGAATCACCAGTTAAGCTTGACCTAAAAGCTGACACGATAGGATATGCACCCTGCTTTAGCAGATGCTAAATATCTATCATCATACTTCTACGAGATAGACGGCGCACCACGCTTTTGCGTAACCTACACTTGGTCGATCAAGCTTTTTCATGTGTGTCGCTTTTGGAAAGCTTCTAAGACTTAATATTTTAATTGAGGGAGTTTGTATAAATACATATACTTTATCCAATCACCACATATATATTACGTATCATATACATGCTATATCCCATGTTAATATATGTCTTTATTTACTGTCCTGTTATTTTACTTTTCTATTTGGACTTATATGTAATTGTTCCACTAATATATATATGAGGGTACACTCATTGTGTAACCCTACGCTTTCTTAATTTGCTTTGTCTCAGCCCACATTTTTTGTTGTTGTGAACAATGATTGGCCTATTTTTCATGTTAAAAATGTTTTTCTATATGGTGACTTGCATGAGGAAGTCTGCGACAAAGCATGTATCATACGCTCTGATACCAGCGTATGATGACTGGATCTGGCAACAACATTTTGCTTTTTACTTCTCCAAGTAACCAGATTACCTCCAACATAAGTACAATAGCATGAAGTAGATTTTCTGTCAATCTTACTCCCAGCATAATCAGAATCAGAATATCCTTCCAGAGAACAGTGTCCATGCTTTCTATAGTAGAGGCCTTTGCCAAGTGATTTCTTAAGATATCGCAGAATATTACAGAGAGCATCCTAGTAACACTGTCTAGGTTTATCCAGGTACCTGCTAAGAAGACTAACAACAGTAGATATATCAGCTCTAGTAACAGTCAGATAAATCATCTTGCCAATCAGTCTCCCATATTTTTTACTGTCTGGAAACATAAGAGAAGAATCATCATCCTAATTAATATTAGGATCCAGAGGAGTATCAGCAGGTGGCGCACCAAGCATCCCAGTTTCCTGTAACAGGTCTAGAACATACTTCCTCTGAGATAAGATGAGCGTTAGAAGTCCTAGATACCTCAATGCCCAGAAAATATCTTAGCCTCCCTAGATCTTAGTAGCAAAATGTTTGCACAGGTGTGTTTTAGTAGCCTGAATCTCAGAATGATCACTGCCAGATAGAACACTATCATCAACATAAACAATCAGTATCACAATACCAGAAGAGGTTTTTTTAGTAAAGACTGAATGATCAACCTGTGACCTCAGAAAGCCAAAAGCAGTCAAAATTTTACTCAGCTTATCAAACCACGCCCGAGGACTCTGTTTGAGCTCATAAATAGATTTTTTTAACGTGCAAACTTTATGTGACTCCCCCTAAGCAACAAACCCAGGAGGTTGCTCCATATCCAGAAGAACTCCTCCCCCTCCTAGCACCAAGAGGAGGACGAGTGTCGTGAGAACGACCACGGCCGCGGCCACGACCACGGCCAGACATAGCAACAAGGGCTGTAGCCTGTAGTATCGCCAGTATCCGAAGGCAACTCAGATGAGGATGACGACAGTCGCTGTAGACACTGAAAGGCACTCTGTAGAGTAGGTAGTGGGTCACTGGCAAGGATCTGATCCACAACTCCAGCATATGATTCAGGTAGCCCACACAGGAACTGAACTAGGGCTGAGCATCAATCCAGAACTGGACCGGACCGGATCGAACCAGACCAGACCGCGGACCGGATTTTGACAAATATATGGACCGCAAACCAGACCGTTTTGAGGTAGGACCGGACCGGGACCGGACCATTTTGTGCTAGGACCGAACCGGACCGTTTGGACTGTAATCAACCTTTTTTACATGTTTGACAACTTATTTAATTGTACAAAGTTGATAATCTTAGTCACTTCTAACAATTATATAACTTTAGTATCAAACATTTATACTAGTAGTGCTTATATATGTACTTTATTTGTAGTCATTATAGAATACACCTTCAAATATACATGAATTTTATATAAAAGTCGGTCTGTGGTCCGGACCGGACCAGACCGGTTTTGGACCGGACCGAAGACCGAACTCATCGAAATTCCCCGATCGCGGACCGGACCGAACTCAAAATGGACTGGACCGGACCGAATTGAGTCGTCCGGTCCGGTTTTGCGGGCTGGACCATTATTTGCTCACCCGGTCACCCCTAAACTGAACTACCTGCAACTCTTGGCGTTGACGTTGCATGGTAGCCAAGTCAGTAGACAAGGGATGGTAGGCCTCCAATTTTCCCCAGAGTCCCTTGAAGGCAGAAAAATAGTCAGTGAGATCAGATCCCGAGAAGTGTAGACGGCTCAGTTGCTTGTTGATATCAAAAACTTTCTTCGGATTCTGGCTGTGAGAGTAAGTACTAGCAAGCTGATCCCACATCTGCTTTGCTGTAGTCAGGTAGAGTAAGGTAACACTGATTTTTGTCTCACTACTATTGAGAATTCAGGTCATCACAGTTGAATCGTCTTTGACCCAGTCATCATACGCTTTGACATCCTTCGAGTCGGCATTGGCAGTAGGCGCAAGAGGCGGATCACACGTCAAATGAGACAGTTTCCCTTGGGATTTAACATAGATCTATGTTTCCCAGTGATGGTAGTTTCGCCCATCCAACTTCACAGTAGTAACCTGACGACGTAGATCCTCATGGGAAGAGGCCATGACAGGCATATCACCAATCACCGACAATGAGAAGAACAAGTAGGCACAGGCAGAAAACGGCCGCCTAGTTCCTCACCTAGGCGGTAGCAGGCACAGTGGAAAGGCTGGACGAACCAGTTAAATACGGGCTACGCCGAGGCGCAACAAAGAACCCGGTGGCGCAAGGCCTACACGGGAAGGCAGGAAGCAGATCCGAAGATGGCCCTTCAGAAGGAGATCACGCCACCGAAGCAAGCGGCGATGAGCACCGCGGGCAGGGCTGGCCCGGTGGCCCGGCGCGGCGGCCGCTACAACCGGCGGCGGCGCCTGGCGCTGCTGTGGCTGCCGCTGGGGCCGGACAAAAATGTGGCAATGTGCCAAAGGTGTCCCCAAAGTGTTAGGGATAATTTCAAGAAACTTATGGGTGCAAAGAAACAAAAACAACAAAAGATGAAGGAGGTTGACAGGGCTTACACAGATACATTGTTTGATGTTAGGCCTATAGGTTCTTCTGCTGAACTGATGATGATATTGGATATCCTCCTGAATGTGATACAACCTATTCACGTCGTATGTATAGACGTGCTATCAGAGATTCTCGCAGAAGTGAGTGGGAAAGGGAGGAGGCAGCTCGGATTACAAGGAGGTATGGGCCATCTGGTGCAGGTGGAGGCAGTGGGTCTGCACGCATTCCTATTGTTGACCTAGATAACGATGAAGACCGAGCTGGTCATGGTAAAAGGAAGAAAGGAGGCATCTAGGTTTTGGAAAGCGCGAAGCGAGAAGCGTGCGGATTGACCCTTTTGAAGCAAGGAGCGGAAAGCAGGCTTTAAAGCGGACCAAAGCGGGCGCTTTTTGAAAAAGCGGTCTGCATTGTTTTAAAAAATGTAGAAAACTTTTGGTGACCGTCATACTGCTAAGATATCATTAATCAAGCATCTAAATGATATTTCATTACATCAGAATGACTTTTACATATGAAAAAGGGTCCTATTTACAAAAATAAATTGTTACAAGCAAAAAATATTCAAACATCATAAAACTGCATAGTCCTCGCTCAACAATCAAGTATCATACTAGTACTATCTACTTAATATTGTTTCAACAATTGGGCTTAGAAATTATCATTTAGTAAAAAAAATTGTAGGTAGTAGTAGTTAAATACTAGTACTCTGTACAAATATTGTTGACTGAGTAAGGTATTCTTCAACATAATATAAATAGATGCACATTTAAATTGTAATAAAGAGAAATGCATGACAATATATAGTAGAATCAATATAATTAGATATTACTCAGTAAATCCTAAAGAGCAATAAACTACTAGACTTAGTATATAATAAACAATATAACAAATTTTACTACCTTATTTTGTTACAGTCTATAGATGGTTGTGTAAAGTTTTTGTACAAGTATACAAAATGGATGACTATTAATTTGTTAGTGGTAATAAACTACATTAAACATACATGCCAATATCATACATAGTAAATCATAAAGAACAATAAGTTACTGCACTAAGTACATAACTGACAATATAACAATTAGGGCTGGCAAAACCTGACCCGACCCACTCGACCCGACCCGACCCGACCCGACTAAAGCGGGTTCGGGTCTTGATTTTTTCGACCCGACCCGAAATGACCCGAACCCGAAAAACCCGAAATTATTTGCGGGTCGGGTCCGGGTTTGCAATTCTCGACCCGAAAAACCCGCTCGACCCGAAATGAAATCTTCGTATGTGTATATATTTTTCCATGTTCTAGCCATATAAATTTTTAACACACACAAACATAAATCTGTGATAGTTTATATAAGTCTTTGCTTGTAAAACAATAATTAATTAGCAAATTCTGCAGCAATTTCGGGTCTAGCGGGTTTGAATTTTCGGGTTTTTCGGGTTTCTATTTTCGGGTTTTTCGGGTTTGCATTTTCGGGTTTTTCGGGTTTGCATATTATAATAATATTTTCGGGTCCATCGGGTTCATCGGGTCAGACCCGCAAATATGAATTTCGGGTTCGGGTCAAGCACGTATGACCCGTAATTATTTTCGGGTCGGGTTCGGGTCGAGTATATTTGATCTGACCCGAATTGACCCGAAATAGGACCCGCTCAACCCGGACCCGATTGCCAGCCCTAATAACAATATTTTACGACATCATTTTGTTACAATCCACAGATGGTTGTGCAAAGGTTTTGTACAAGTATACTAAATGTCAGACTATTAGAGTATCAACGGTAATAAACAACATTAAATATACATGATAATATCATAAACAAACTTGAAAATACAAAGTACTAGTCTAGCTGTACGGAGTGTACAAACAACAATAACAAAGTAAAGATAAATGCTAATTACTAAACTTTCTTACACCTTTTGAGATACAACTGCTGGAGCATCACATCTCCCAAAAGTAGTGCTTTCATCATTTTTCTATAGATTTGGCGAGTGATTAGGCCACTCCAGCAATATTTGTCGTGAAGCGCCCTGAAGTGGTCGCTTAAGCGGGGCTGAAAAAGCGGCCTGAAGCAGCAAAAAGCGGGAAAAAGTGGCCGCTTCAGTTCAAAACGCTTCAAAGCCCGCTTCAGCTAAAATTACAACGGGACATAGGCTTGACCGCTTAAGCGGCCGCTTCACCCTCTTTTTAAATCACTGGGAGGCATTGATACACTTTTCTGTTATGTTAGCGTGAGATTGAGGAATATTGATGAGCCAGGGGTTAGGAAGCCAGAGGCTAGGCAAAAAAGCCTCAAAGCAATGTTCACTGGTGCAAAAGATAAGGTTGGCAAGGCAGTGGGCAAGTTCTTCTTTGCTCATGGTATACCTACACATGTTGCAACTGAACCCTATCTGCAACATATGGTTGATGTGATAGGGGAGTCTGGTAGGGGCATCAAGGCCCCCAGTTCATATGAATTAATGAACAAGTATCTTCCACTAGAGAAGAAGGATCTACAAGCATGGATTTCAGACCAAAAACATGTGGTCTGAATATGGCGTCACACTTATGTGTGATGGGTGGACTAGTGGAAATAGAAGACAAACTATCAACTTTCTTGTACATTGTCGTGGATCTACAGTTTTTCTTGACTCTGTTGATGCTTCAGGTGAGTCAGGAACCACAAATACATAAAGAGACTAATGAAGACATACATGAAGCAGGTTGGTGTGGAGAATGTGGTGCAGATAGTTACTGATAATGCTTCTGCCTTCAAGAAGGCCGGTGAGAGTTTAGTGAAGAAATATCCGGTCTATTGGACACCATGTGCTGCCCACTGCATAGATCTCATTCTTAAGGACATGGGCTCAATTGATTTCATCAAATCTGTTGTCATTGATGGTAGGTTGATCACGGGATTCATCTACAACCATTCTTTTCTGCTAAATACAATGAGGCGACCTGAGTATTGTGGTGATGATCTAATTAGAACAGGGTCAACTAGATTTGCAACAAATTTTCTTGCCTTACAATCGTTAAAGTCCAAAAAGGACGGACTTAGGAGGCTATTCAATGGAGTGGAGTGGACCTCCATGAAGGAGCACAACACCCCGGTTGGCAGAAGAATTGAGGAGTTGATTGCCAACCGACTTTTTTGGGATAAGGTTATTAGAGTGCTACGAATAATGGAACCCATTGTCAAAGTATTGAGGTTGGTAGATGATGACAAAACTGCAACAATGCCTTTCCTATATGATGCAATGACCTCAATGGTGGACAATATCAAAGAAGTAGCTCCTAGGTCCAATGAGCAATACATAAGAATTTATGAGAACCGTTGGACAAATATGCTTTTGCATCCATTGCATAAAGCAGGTATATATCTCAATTATATTCTAACTTCTAAGTTATTGGTCTAACTCATAGTCAACAAACTATGAAGCACAAATACTCCAAAACAGGTGTCGTACCTGTATCTGATACGTATTGGATACCAATACTCCGTGGATACTCCTGGATACGTATCAGATACTCCTAATATGTATCCTGCCGTATCCAGGCCGTGTCCAGTCAGTAAAAACTAGAAAAAAAAATCTGGGCACGACATTGCTTGATTAGCATTTGACACCAGCTCATGTCTCAACCCTCTCTGCTAAGTAGTAGCTTGCAACAAGGCTGTCATAGTTGCTTCCTTAAAGGAGTTCAAGGTTAGTCACCATTCCTCTTGCTAAATGCCAATCTTCCTTCTCTTTATTGTTTCTACCTCCTATGTTTTTTGGGATTTCACTTTTTAAAGAACTTCAATATGTAATCTGGATTTTTGTTTGTTCTTTATTGCAAACCAATTCATTCACCTTTACATGGTACTTCCGGATGCTTTCCCTGCTAAGGTGCAAGTTTTATGCACGTTGATGTCCTCCATATTCTATGAAAGGCTTCAATTTAGTATCGTTGGGTTAACATGCCTCTTGTTTTGGTGACTAAATCGATTGTGATTCATTCTGGATTTCTATCTAGACAATATCTATTTCATCTCCTTTGAAAATAATTATTGCATCCCCATCCTTATGTCTCCCCCTATGAAGCACCGATACTCCAAAATAGGTGTCCTACCCGTATTGAAAACATATTTAATACGAATACTCCCTGGATACTCTCTAATACATACCAAATACTTCTCAAGTCGTATTCCTTTTTTTATTAGCAGGAAATGACCTCAATGTAGCCAGGATACAACCAAGCCATTTAGCAGCCAAGAGAGCACCCCACTCGCGTGATCCCTCAAAATCCCAAAACGATGTGACTTCCAACTCTAGACTCCCCCTATTGTATTGTGATTTGAGAATGAAATTGGTATTAACTGTTAAAATTTCAAAATAAACATTAAAAAAACTGTTGTATCCATGTTGTACCTGTATCTTATATTTTCGAAAATTGCCGTATCCCCGTACCGCACCCGTACCCGTATCCATTTATGTATCTATATTCGTGCTAGCTATACATGAGAGAAGATAGTTTGGTATCACAGATGACACAACTCACTTTACAACACAACATTACATGATACATGAAATGTGAAAGGTTTAGAATATGATATTATCATGTCTTTTTATAACTTGTCTCACATTAATATGAATGATAGACCCGTTTTTAAATCATTGTTTGATATTATAGTATTGGTTTCCATTTTCTTTAGAAATATTGTGATTTTTGAATGAAATTTGATCGTCTTCATCTATTTTTAAAATAAATATATTGGTTATTTTAAAAATATTAAAACCAATATTAAAAAAATTGCCGTATCCATGAAGTACCCGTATCCTATATTTTCAAAAATTGTCGTATCCGCGTACCCGTATCCGATACGTATCGGTATCCTTGCTTCTTAGTCAACAAATAAAATGTCATTCTTATTTCCTTATTTAAATTTGTGACAGCTTACTATTTGAATCCGAGGCTCCAATACTCACGAACGCTGGGCTTGAATGCGACTCTAATGAATGCAGTGAGAGATGTCACTAACATGTTCATTACCTCTCCATAAGAGCGATTGCTAGTACTGGAAGTGGTATATAACTATTTAACTTACATTCTTAATTTCTCATTAGTCTTTCCTTTGATTTCATCATCTCAATATTGTATATATTATTTTTGCAGTTGCGCTAGTTTCGTGAAAGCACTGGATGCTTTGGCCATCCAAATGCGGTTGCTGACCGCGAGGCAGTGGTGGGTTTGGAATGGAACAGGTGCCCCCCATTTAAGAAAAGTGGCTATTCGTATCCTAGCTCAAACAACTTCTGCAGGGGGTTGTGAAAGAAATTGGAGCACTTTCAATTTGATACACTCAAAGAGAAGGAACATGCTTGGTGCAAACAGGTTGAGGGATCTTGTCTACGTTCACTACAACATGCGGTTGAGGGCTAGAGCAATACGAGAGCCAACTACAAGGAAGTGGATTTTGTTGTTGTCCATGATCCCATTGACACCGCATATACTTTTAACACAGAAAGACGTAGAGGACTGGAGGATGATTCAAAAAATCCTCTAGAGGAATGGATGAATGAGATCGGTCGTCCTGTTCTTGATAATTTAGATGGACGTTTAGATCCATATATAGAAGAGCAATTTGATGCAAATAATGGTGATAATATTATTATTGATACCCCGCCAGAAAGACTTGATCCTGAAGCTGCACATGTTAATACTGATATGGAAATCAATAGAGTAGTGGAAGAACAATTAGGTAGCTCAGATTCTTCTTCTTCTACATCTGGTTCCAAATCTAAGTCTGATGATGGTGGCAATGATGGTGACAATCGTAGCCAACGCTCTCCAGGATATCCTCCAGCTGTTGATCCTCAAAATGACGACCAACCTTATGTTAGTCATGTTACTAGGGTTGCACCTCCACCAAAACAGGAATATCCCATGGCTGATAAAACATTTCAAAGGAGAAAAACTCGAACTGGGAAAGATTTCAGCGGTGCACCTCCACCACAACCACAATACCAGAGCCAAAGTGATTATTATTCTGATCTTGCTGATTCATTGGATACCATGAGCATATCTAACTCTCAATCTCAGCATTCACTTGGAGATATGTTATTTGGGAAGACACTTCCATACCCATCTCAGTCCCAACATGGGTATACTGGATATCAAGTTGAACCACCACCAAGATTAGAATTAGGCTTGGGATATCACAAAGCATACTCTGTCCGTAGCCCTTATGGATGCTTTCGGGTGAACACCGAAGCATACTCTGGTTATGGAGGTCAAACATGGAGTGGTGGGCATACTACAGTTTATCCTATTCCCGGTGTACCGTTACAACCTCCTTTACTTCAACCTCAAGCTCCTCGAGCATGGGCACCTCCTCCTGCTTCTACTCAACCTCAAGCTCCTCAACACCAAGCTCCTCGAGCATGGGCACCTCCTCCTACTTCTACTCAACCTCCACTGATATCAGTAACCAAGGAAAAATATCTCAAAGATTTGGAAGAACAATTTCCAAAGTTTGGGATGATACATTTTGCCAATCCTAAAGTGTATGAGGAGCATGTTGTTTCCTACAACAAGTCTTACAGAAGTTACATGACATGGGAGCAATATGTGGCCCATATGAACAACATAATGTATAGAGAACTAGCGCGCTGTTCAACATACAACTGATGTGAGTTAGTAATTTACTAAGTTGTTATATGTTTGTTGTATATTGAATATTATTGCATAAGTGTCTAAACATGAGTTTATGGATTGTGCTAGTAAAATTTCAGATCTTAATTCTTGCATTTTGTCACCGAAATCCTTCATCGAAATCTCCAAAAAACAGGACAGATTCCTTACCTCCCACATGATTGACCCCCTCCCCCCAACATACCTAATATAGGATTTTATTGCATAAAACGTTGCATCTAGGTGTTGAGACCGCGCCTGTAAAATTTCATGATTTAATTTGTTCGTTTTGGCGTCGATATGGCCAGGATTGCATCTGTCGATATTTCCGTCGGTATACCGGTAAATATCTATATCCAAGTTGTCGAAACGACATCGATATCGGTCATTAAATTCCTTGTTGTCCAGTCGTTTGGCTGTCTCACCAGTCATCTGGTTGTCTCACCAGTCGTCTGGTTCCGTCGGTTCACCAACTGCTGGCTCCTGCAGCTGATCGGTTGGATCCACCAGCTGATCCGTTTGGCTTGTCCACCTGATCCTACTTGGTCCTCCATCTTGTAGGCTCGTCTTCGAGACGTCATCTTCTTCGATATAACAGGAAAGTAAACTATTCTACTTTTACATGATTATTAAGAAACCTCGAGTTACATTCGAGGGGAGCAAGGGTAGGAAAGAATTAACTTTACATTGGGAAGATAAGATAGAGGCTCGATACGCAGACCGAGATAAAAGGATAAACCAACCACACAACCATGCATAGATAATAGAGGTTATTGGCCATAACCATGCTACACATCCACCATTAAAACCGCTTTTAAGGCGACACGTGTAAGTTGCATATATATATTAGTTTGGGATTATCATGGTATTTGATTGGATAGATATTATTAGCATTGTAAAACGACAAAATCAAAATCTGATCACATCGATTATCCCATAATATAGTAAATTGACGTTGGCTCTGATACCACTGTTGGGAAATATGACTACAGAGCATATAAAAAAATATCTACCATATTCCCCATAATCAGCAGATCGCGTCAATTACTATAAGATAAGAAGGTTTTGATGATATACATGATCCTGGAGCAAGTCCAACGACATCTCCTCGTCGTCGCTGATGCACAACTATTTTCTAGTTGCACTGGGACTCGTCTAAGTGCTGCGCCTCCTGGTCTATACCACGGACTGCAGCCTCAAATGTCGTCGTCTGCAACAACTCCTCTCTCAACAAACTGCTGGTTGACGTTGTTCTCCTAGTGCCAGACAACGACTTCCCGCCTCTAGAGAAGTCCACACAGACTGCCTAGAACTCATGTCGTTCTGCTAGAACAGATAGGTAGGAGTTGTCCCTCCTGTTGGCGTACTAGTCACCAATTTACTCTCCCACAACAATGATCTTAGTTGGTAGCTATTCCTCCCTAGTTAGGTAGAACTTGCTGGGGCTCTCTTGGTTACCACAACCAGAGATGACAACAATTATCAGAGCAGCTGATTCTCAATTGTCTGTGTTGTGTTCTGGAAAACCCTCAATACCCCTATATTTATAGTAGAGGCTAGGGTCATGGTTCCCAGTCTACGCAGGAGTGGAAGGGATCAGAAGATCTTGAATTTTCGCAACGTGCGACCACCGAAACGGTCGTTTGGCAACCCAGCCAGTCGTCTGGCAACCCACATTAGAGACGATCTTCTCGTACTGCAAGACGGTCGTTTCACAGTTTCCCAATCGCATACGAAATTGACAATTTGTTTCCCATTAATGCTAAGCATTAATTCCTTGCACTCCAAGTAATGTGCAATAGAAACAAATCTGGGAAAGTATCTAGAACCTTCCCTCGGCCGAAGTGGGCAGTCTCGCTCACCCAGACGGTCGTTTGGTGAGCCGAGCTGAGCCGGTCAGTTCAACCCATAGCCAAGTTGAACTCGAATCAGCCTGGCTCTTCCAAACGCCCATCTCAACCCTTGAGACGACCATTTGGCACTGATGGCCGTCTCACCCTGTGAGTCGATCGTCTGGCATTGTAGCCAGCCGATTTGTTGCGTGAATCAATTACCTAAACACTTTTGCAATTAATTCAATCATCATTCAAGATTAAACTCCTCTTCTAGGTCGAAACTTATGTATGTGACCCTATAGGTCCCATATCACGTTGGCAGCGAATATCCATAACTAACTTATGACATCACAAACAAAGAGTGGTGCCTAGTCGCACATCAGTGGTACCCAAGTAAATGGAAAGTTGGGGAACAACTTCAAACTACAATCTATCTATCATGTTTAAATGTTTGTATAATTCCTTTGTTACTGATATCCAGATTGAACTCGAGACATGGAGTATTCACCCTTTTCAACATTCAATCTTGTTTCTTGAACCAGAGCAGACTGTCTGAGATATATGTAAGCTCAATATCACATATTGACTCACATGTGCATGGCTATGCATTTCTCAGTCTCGCTAATCAAGAGGCCTAGGATATCATACTCCTGTAGGAGGGACAAATCCCATCTCTATCACTCACAGTCACTCACCATGTGTCACAGTCACCCAATCATCATTGTTATAGCAACCCATGTTTCAAGACTGCATTTGACGATGTCAAAGCATACCGAACGACATGTGATGAGTGCAGTGATTTCAGGTCTAAGAACCACAAACACCATCATCACTATGAGAGCTGACTATGACTACCATGATGATGGTTTCCATGTGTCAGTCTCACGGTGGGTTTGTCCGATATACTATTCTCTAACTTGTATATGTGTGATTGGTTTGATATAGCCATATATATCGTGACTAATGAGACTCTATCATCGACCAACTCACACTCTGAACTTATGTGTCATTGTTGGCTATCAACCTTCCACAATTATAACCGATCAGGGACATAATGAGAATATATATATATATATATATATATATATATATATATATATATATATATATATATATATACTCTTAACATCTGTATGTTCTCATACTTCCAAGTCACATACTTGAAGACACACACCATTGAGTAATATTATTCTCTAGACAATTATAATTTTACATCATTATCTCATAACTGAATTAAACAGAATAAATTGGAAGCTTGCCTTTATTTATTAATCAAATCAATTACAAATATGCCATTACAATCATCACATGATTGGCTCTCTGGGCATACATACCAACAATTGTATCATCTAAAATGCATGATGAGGTCTTTCCCTTAATTTTGTCCCATTTTTGACATCCCTTAAAAATCTATGTGTCGATAATGCTTGTGAGTACAATGAACATGCGATTTCCTCTGTTTTTTGGGACAAGGGAATGATTCATTAGCCTCTTATGTTCATTCCCCACAACTAATTGATATCGTTGAGCCTAAAAATTGTCTCCTACTTATATTACAAGTTCACTTGCTATCAAAGCCAATTTTCTTAAAAATCTTTGGTCCGACATTGTTCTCACCGCTTGCTTCCTTATCAAACGCCAACCGTCATATGTTCTTAAACATAAATCACCTTGTGTGTCTTATATTCTCAGAAACAACTATTACCTCTATCTCCTTGGGTTTTTGGCTGCGCCTCTTTGTTCATAATTTTGATCCCAAGGCAGATAAGTTTCCCCCCTCGAATGCTTAAAATGATTTTGCTAAGGTGTTCATATTCTGAAAAGCGTTATAAATGCCTTGATCCCGTGACTGAACACATGTTTCGGATGACGTCACCTTCTTTGCTCTTGCTCTGTCTTCTCGGGCGTTTGCCGTTGAGATACCAGGTCTCTTTCCTACAACTACTTTACCATGACCACCAGCCAAGCCACCTTAATTCCTCTCCTTGCTCATCACCCGCATAAGGAAGTTGATACACATGTAGTTGCATGTCCATCATCATCTCCTCCAATACAATCTGAAATACTAGTGGCTCTTTGAAAAGGTATATACCCCATTACCATCAATCATCCCATTTCTGACAACTGTTGTATCGTCCGCCTTTCTTCTTATGCTTATGCCTTTGCCACAACATTGTATCACACCTATGTACCGGCTAGTGCCGTTTGGCATCCTAGGTGGAAAAATGCTATGATGGACGAGATGCAGACACTGTGAAAATGGCACATGGGATTTGATTGATCCACACCTGCCAAGAAAAGCATTGGATGTCAATGGGTTTATCTCTGTCAAACTCCAATCTAATGGTTCTATCAAGAGACTCAAAACACAATTGGTTGCCAAAGACTTCACCCAAACTTTTGGCATGACTTTCTATCCAGTCACCCACATTGCTTTTGTTCATATCTTGATTGCTTTGGCAGCTGATCTGGTTGGTTGCTCTACCAGCCTGACATTAAAAATGCTTTCTTCACAGTGATCTCTCAGAAGTGGTTTATATGAAGCAACTTCCGCCCTTTGTTTCTGAGGTGGAGTCTTCCCACAAGGCCTGTCGTCTTTTTTGCTCCTTATTCGGCCTTCAGCAATCTCCTTTTTTTCACTCCCAAAGCGTGCTTCCCCCTATTTTTGATTTTTTTGGTTAACTTCACAATTCACATGAGTGTAGAGAAAGAAAGATGTAACAAAACATAAAAGCTATACAGCCAAAGCTACATTGAACAAGACAGAACTAAGAGGAAGGGGAGAAAGATATCTATACATTCAGAATACCACGAATATCAAACTTGATGCATTCCCGTCAAATAGCAGCATCTCTCTATCTGTATCCTCAAAAATCCTTTGACTTCTCTCCCTCCAAACTTCAAAGAGCACTATCAAAGAATATAGATTTGCCTTTCTCCCTTTGAAATAGGTGAAATCGATAGTCGACAGAGGGTGGGTAGGTACCATAGTAGCTTCACAAGATTTCTTCCAGATCTTTATATCACGAGCATCCATATAAGCTATGTTCAGAGTTTTCTGAACTTTTCCTACACAACACACATAGAAGGAATTGGAATGCCTCTTATTGTGTAAGTGATCATGAATTAGGATCTTCTTTAGAATAATTCACCACCGAAGCATCTAGCATCTATTTGGAGCAGCAGATTTCTGGATCCTATTTGCCCAGACAACTTCACTTTGACTCTGAAACATTCCCAAAAAATTTGTATTCTGCCAGCTTTGCTCCTATCTAAAAGAATATTATGATCACAATAAGCATTAGGATTACAAACAATACTAATACGTTTCACAATCAGAGCGACATGCCTGGACTTAGATGTAATCTAATTAGCCTTATGAAGAAAATAAGAAACTTTTGCCAATTTGCCTTTGCTTAGTTTCAGAGTCCTTATGATCTAGGATATTATCCAGAAAAGACCTCAGGGTAACCGATGATCCCTCCAGATTAAGGTGTTGTGACCATTCCCAGTTTTTATAGAAACTTTAGGGACAACCGTAGCTCTGAAGCCTAACAACTGCTTCCACAATCAAGAAGCATAAGAGTTGAATTTAACTCTCCAAACAGTCTCCTTTCAAGTACCTTTTACAGATCCATCTTATCCATAAAGTGTCTTTCTCTAGGGCAATGCTCCAACTATTCTTAGCCATACATGATTAAATGACATTAGAGGCCAGTTTCACACCCAAACCTCCTTCCTTTTTTGCGGAGACAGATTTTTTCCCTAGGCATCATATGGATTTTGTTATGAAGAAGTGTTTCACCCCAAATGAAATTTCCACAAAGCCTATCAGCATTATTTCCAGCATACATGATAACATGCCCAATATACATGAAAGAAGACTGGATATAACCAGCTGAAAGAAGTGTTTCACCCCAAATGAAATTTCCACAAAGCCTATCAGCATTATTTCCAGCATACGTGAAAATATGTCCAATATACATGAAAGAAGACTGGATATAACCAGCTGAATTCCACCCACCCCCGATATAGATGTTTAGCCTTTCTAACCGTGCATCAATTTTATCAATAATAGGAAAACATAGATTCCTGGTAAGTTTCCTTTTGAATATTGAGCCAGATACTTCTTCGGCAAGGAGCCAATTGGAATCCCAGAAGCATTCTTCAAAAAATCCTCATTAGCAACTTGATTACAGAAAATGAGACTTTTATCAACACTGATCTTCGCACCTACATAGCTTCCAAACTCATTGGTAATATGGCTAAGGTTATGAACAAACCTGTCATCAGCCTCAGAGAAAAGAACCACATCATCAACAGATAAAGAATGAGATGCAGTAGGTTATGAGATGCCTTAGTAGGTAAGACTCTATAATATCTGAATCTATGATTGATTGTTCAAGCATGCAGCGCGGGCTGTCCATTGCAATAACAAATACATAAGGGGAAATAAGGTCCCCTTGTCTAATGCCTCTACCAGGAAAGAAGGGAACAATGTGAGTGCCATTCAATAAAACCCTGAAGCTCATGGTACAGTATATCACATCAAACCATTTCTAAAACATACATGAAAGGAAGCAAATGTATTCTCTTCTCCCTCATACTTGTCATGGACGTGCTTTCATCTCCCACTATGTGTCTTTCTGTGACTCTGTCTATGGCCTTTGTTCAAAACTTTGACACCAAGGGTAAACTTGACCCATGAGCATTCAAGACTGTCTTTCTTGGGTACTCTCCTCTCTAGAATGGCTACAAATGTGCTTTTCCTAAATCCAAACGAATGCACCTACTGACCAACGTCACTTTTCGTGAATCCATTATGTTCATATCCCGAAATAACAAGTTCCCCACAAGACCCTTTTGTGCGTTTGGAAATCACTATTTACTCTTTCTGTGACTGTGGTTTCCGACAACATTCTACCATGAGCATTCCTACCTTTGCTAGTCTATGAACAGAGGGGGAAATTTAATCCTTAGACTCAGGCTCTACCATCAACATCATAGTCCAAGACGTTTGCTTTTTCCAGGGCCCTACACAAAGGTACTCGCTCTTGCATTGTTTCACATCTCATTTCTCATACTTGTTGTCTTTTTAAACTCACCAAGTTTGCCAAAGTTGTTGCCCTTGCTCTGGATAACATCAAGATTCCTTGCACATATCAATAAGCTCTCAAAGACCCTGATTGGCATGCTGTGATGACAAAGGAAATGCCCTGCTCTACAGACTAATGATACCTGCTCTCTTATCCCTGCTCCATCATGACACAATATTGTTGGGACTTGGGTGTTGTTTGTTGTTCTCGGTGAATTATGATTTAATGGCATGGGGGAGCGTCTCAAAGTGAGGTTGCTCGCTAAAGGCTTCACCTGGACGTTCAAAGTAGACTTTTTCAAACCATTCTCTCATGTCCCGTGAATTACATCTGAGCATATTCTGCTCTCTCTGACTGCATCCAGACTGACCATTATATTAACTTGATATAACAAATGCCTTCTTACACGGGAATATGCTTGAAGAAGTTGAGATGCAGCAACATCTAGTGTTTGTTACTGAGGGTGAGGGATAGTCTACCAACAAACTTATAAAATGCAATGATTATCTACGTCTTGAAGCAATCACCCTGTGCATGGTTCAACATGTTTAGTATTGTCTTAGTAGTTTATGTTTATGATATTCTCAAAACTGGTAGTCACACCAATGGTGTTATGGCACTCAAGAACTCTGTCAAGTTGGTTTTTATAGGGATTGAGGTTCTCTGCTCAAGGACAAGTCTAAACTTTCCCAGTTGAAATATGTCTTGGACATGCTCAAAGATACAAGGATGCCTGATTCCAAACTAGACTCCTCCCTGATGGACTACCATCAGAAACATTTTTTTGGGGACTGGGTGCTTTCTTGGTCCCGAGTTTATCTACAAGTAGTTGGATGATGGTTTTCTTGGCACGACAATCAATTACAACATGGTTCTCATGTAACCAATCCATCTCAAGTATAAGAAAAACCTTCATTGTCTTGAAGGATAAAGTTGGACTTAACTGAAGATCGACATAGGAGAACAAGACTTTTTCAACAATATGGTAAGAGGTTTGCGTTCTCCTATTAGGAGTAGTTACATTGAGGATATACCCTAAGTCTTGTATCCTTAAATTAAGAATAAATGCTAAATTTTTAGACATGAAGGTGTCAGTTGACCGAGAGTCAAAAAGAGTGATTACAGAGTGATCGTAAAGATACATCGTACATATTTTCACTTATTCTAGGCATAAGGTTCTTGCAATAATTTTAATTATGATACTTGCATTATGAGAATAGCTTAAATTGAAAGATACCTTCCATCAAATTGTTTTCATTGGCATTTGCCTCTTCAACGTTCAATGCGAAGACACAGGCTTGCCTATGATTAGCTTGTTTGGTCCAATTTTAGAGGAGGGAGGGGCATTTGTCTTTGAAGTGACCCTCCTTATAGAAGTCACAGACTGGCCCTCGAATGGCCCAGGGTGGCGGGAACCGCAACTGCAACACCTTCAGATCTCCTAGTTTTGGCCATGTTCTCTAGTTGGGCCTTGAGTTTTATTCTGAGTAGGAGCTCTTAGTTTTAATTGTGGCCTTGATTGTAGTTTTGGGCAAGAGGATTCTTAAGGACGTTGTTTCCGTTCTTGGATCTATGACCATTTCTAATGTTCGTTTCTTTTATTTAGGCCTGATAGGCCCGACATCAGTTGGTCCTAGGTAGGCTAGGCTCTAGGTTTTTCCATGCTCCATTCCCAGGGTTCTCTTCATGGTTAAGGCATGGTCATGTACGACTCGAATGGTAGTAGGTTTTTTACGATGAGACGAAAGCCTTCATAGTGATTTGGAGTTCATCAACAAAATGGTCCAATCTATCTTCCTCAGGTAGGTTTTTAGCATGGAGTTCTAGAAAACAGAAGTTTCAGCCATACTCAGCAATGGATAGGTTTCCTAGGGTGATGGCATTTGATTGTTTATGTTTCTCCTTCCTCTCAGAATGGACATAAAGCGATTGGTGAAGATGGGCTTAACGACTTTCCAATTCGCAAGGACAATTTGTTGTGAGTGGGTATAGTTTTCCTACCACAATTTCGATGAACCCTTGAATTGGTAAGCGTCATAGGTGACTTTAGCGGCTTCTGGACACCTAAGAACCCTAAAAGTGTTTTTCATCAATGTCAAAAAAATATTATTATTATTATCTAAGACATCATCCACATCCTCTCTATAAGAATCTGGGGATTCAGCTTAAGGAAGTCTGCAATGGTAATGGGTTTGGGTTTAGAGTTTGGTTTTTTGATATGGACTCCCTTAGGTACTAGTTATGATGTGTCTACTGCCATATTATGTATGGCATCCATGATGACTTCCTCTACTCTTCTCAATTCCTTGAATTCATGAACTTATTGGCACAATTTTCAACTTCACCCTCAGATTCTCTACCTCTTTCTCCCTTACCCTTCTCATTGTCTTTGACACCAGAGGGATCTACACCACCCTTGTTTCCTCGATTTTTGGAGGATCTGCAAGATATTTAGCATTATAAGTTTCTTCTTGATATAGTTTGAGTTAGGATATCAGATCATAGCATCATTATCGTTTTAGTGCACTTTTACGAATGATTTCACATTTCACTTGTATCCCGTCCTTCGTCTACCCTTAATCGAGAGAGTATAATCAAGCCAACTTGATAGAAAGAGAGACGAGAAGATTATTTTACTTCTCCTAAAATATGTGTCACACGATAGTCCTTAAAGAAGATATGAGATATTTGAAGGCTCCCTAGGGTATTATAAGAGAACCTTTAGGCTACTTTTTGATTTACTAAGGCAAGGTAGGACACGTAGGAGCCTCGGCCACCGTAGCTAGACGGGTAGGAGGTGGTTATTTCAGAACCCCATGTGTGCACCAATCCTAGGCACCTCAGTTTCACTATCATGGATATAGGGTTTTCTTGGTTCATATGAGATTTGAAATTGTGTCTAATTACTACGTAGAGGTTGTTTGTTTGGCTCTAATACCAACGATCACGAAGCCGTTTATCCACCAATCTCAATCCCACTGATAGGTAGACACTGTTAAGGGATTAGTGTGCCCGTCCCTGAGTGGCCCATGTCACGTACACGAAGAGAAATCTAATCTAGATAATCACTACATCATCATCCCCTATCATATCCCCATGGAGTTTCGATTTGATGTAGTATGTTCCAGTCCAACAGACATTGAGCGGGTGCAACAATACGTAATGTCTTCCATTACCTACATTACAAAAATCAAGACGCCATCATTGCAAATGCAATGTACGTTATGAAAACATTAAAGAGACAATTAAGTGAAATATCACTACTAGGCAAGACTTGTAATATAGATAATGGATTTGTATAATATCAATATTAGAGAGATTTGATATGATCAAAATCCATGTTTTTTATTACGTATTTTCCATTGTACTTACAGGTATAAGATCTGGGAACCACTTGTCCAGCTTGGTGAAGGGAAAGTCTCACGGTCTCGGGGAACCCCTTGACCACATTACCCCGATTGGTGAAGGGAAAGGCTGACGGACGTTGATAATCACATTAGACCGATGTCAAAGACAAAGGGACATGCACCTCTTCAATACCAATATCATTATCAAGTTGCCATTCCTTTCATTAGGCGTATACCATGCAGTAGTATAATGGAATTTCATTTATATTTGGATGTTTGGAAAATAATTAGAACATGTCAATAACTTATTCAATAGGGAACAATGTAGCTCAAACAAGTAATTATGTCAAGCAACGCTCAAAAGATACACACAGTGCTCCACAATAAGACGAGTTTGTTCAATGGAAGGATAAGTGTACCTTTTTGTTGATTCAGAGTAGAAGATTAAATCTTGAAAATTTGGGGGTCAAGATAAGGTCAAAGATCCTAACATATAAATAGATACACATGGATCATCATAGATGCATGGATTCAATATGGGTCTTGAATACCATGATTAGGGTGATTAGATCCTAAGATGACCCTAATTTTTATCATTCATCCCATTCGAATTATCAACATTTTAGTATTTAAAAAATCCACAAATATCCTTATTATTTTTAATATTAGATGAAGGATTTACCACTTAGGTCATAATAGACATATCAACCCTAAGTTCTACATCAATATCATCTTCCATATCAAGATCATCTTTATCATTATCATGGATCATCAAGGTTTGATTTAGGTTTGGAACATCATCATGATAATTGATATGGACGGGAGCTAGGGTTTGGGTATCATTGGCACAAGATTTGAACATATAATCAAATTCCAATAACATATAAGAGGATTTTTGAGATAATGGAATAAGAGTTAGATTTAGCCTCTGGAAACTTTTAACCAATTCCTAGTGATTTTGCATAAAAAACGTATTAAATTGTTATATATTTGGAACAAGGATCAATTTTATAGAATTAATCGAAGATTACAGTATTTCTGTAATTTTTGGGTAGAGGAGGAAAAGTATATACCTAATTTAGAAAATCATGGGCCATTAGATCTCGAGTCCACGTTAACTGGACCATGATTGCACTGTTGGGTTTTCGTCTCCCTTGCAGAGATAGCCCCTGAGAGAGAGGCGGAACTCCTCGCCAGAGAAGGGGGTTGGGAGCATTGAGTCTGACGGTGAGCCTAAGACTACCTGGTCACCCTCAGCAAGGCCCTGCAGACTCAATTGAGGCCTTGGTTTGTGTTGTGGTGGTGTGCGGAGGTGGATCCCCTATGGCGGTGATGTGGATCAACATGGAGAAAGACGAGGACAAAGGGGGTGTTTGGGTGCTCAAGGACGTATGGGAAGGGTCGAAGGTGACAGGTGGAGCCGAGGGTGGGTTTTATAGGACTAGATTTGGGGTTTCGGGCTTTTGCGATTCATTGCGGTGAGAGGGAGTGAGATTAGGGGTTTCCTCTTCTGCGTCTAGGGCCCCAAAACATGATCAATCCTTCCATGATCGGGGTTAGATTGGAGAGAGGGAGAGATCGCGTGGGATGGAAACATGCCATGATGGCTGGAGAGGGGCAAAAAGTTGTGGTCGCTACCTCATAATTTATCGCGAGGTTATGGACAATGTTTTTGGCTGTTAGATCAAGCCCCATATCCATGGGAAGCTGATCCAACGACTAAAAAAAAGGGCCACAAGGAAAAGAAAAGAAAAAGAGAAAAGGAAAAAGGAATTTTTACCTCTTAAACTTTAGAAAAGATTTAGAAATTCACATACAAGTCCAAAATTAATGAAATTTGGACCATAGCTTGATAATAGGATCTAGATCTTATATAAAATGTTTGAGATAAAAACGACAATGCTAGATCATGATTTAATCAAAGTGACTAACAAACTTAAATAAGATTATGGTTCCATGTACAGGAGTGCATACTGTCGAATCCATGAATTTTCAATCATAGAGTCACCTAGGAAGCATGGACACGGACACTGGATTTGGCGATTTTCAAATATATAGGACACAAACACGATGATGGACGCAACATTATACATATGCATATACATATACATATACATATACATATACATATACATATACATATACTTATACATATACATATACATATACATATACATATACATATACATATACATATACATATACATATACATATACATATACATATACATATGCATAAATATACAAATACATACATATACATATTTATACATATATTTTTATAGACATATACATATACATATACACATATTTACACATACATAAATATACATATACATATACATATACATATACATATACATATACATATACATATACATATACATATACATATACATACACACATTATGGAATTAATACATACTTCTACCAACAATGTGTTAAGATCCCTGACCTTAACATATAAGACCATGTCATTTACATACAAGTCCCTATACATTAACATTCTCCCTCAAGTTGGAGCATACATATCATTTATGCCCAGCTTGGTACATAAGAAGCCAACCCGAAAACCATTTAAGGACTTTGTAAATAGATCAGCTAATTGGTCTTCAGACCTGAAAGGTGACAACTGAATCAATGTCTTCTGGATCTTCTCTCTCAGAAAATGGCAGTCAACGTCAATGTGTTTAGTTCTTTCATGAAAAATTGGACTCTGAACAATGTGGACAGCAACTTGGTTATCACATTTCAGATCCATAGGAGCATCTTGGGAAAATCCAAGTTCCTCCAACAAATGTCGAATCCATAGCAACTCACATGTCGCTAAGGCCATAGCTCTATATTCAGACTCTGCACTCGATCTGGCTACAACTGTCTGCTTCTTGCTCCTCCATGATACTAGATTTCCTCCCACAAACACATAATAGCCAGAAATAGATCTTCTATCAATCCTACATCTTGCCCAATCAACATCAGAAAACCCTTGTACTTTCAGGTGACCATGCTTTTGATATAAGATTCCCCTTCCAGGGGACTTTTTCAAATACCTTAAGATGTGCATCACACCCTCTAAGTGACCTGTACATGGTTCTCCATAAACTGCCTCACAACATTAGTAGCAAATGCAATGTCAGGTCTAGTGACTGTCAAATAATTCAAATTTCCTGCAAGTCATCTATATCTCCAAGGATCATCAAGAAACCCCCCTACTCCATGGACAATTTGACTTTAGGGTCCATTAGAGTGTCATTGGGTCTAGTCCCAAGCATCCCTATCTCTGTGAGCAAGTCAAGGACGTACTTCCATTGTGAAATTACTATCCCAGATTTTGACTTGGCAACTTCAATTCCCAGAAAATATTTAAGATTTCCTAGGTCCTTTGTATGAAATTGTCCATGTAGAAAAGCCTTCAATTGTGCAATGCCCTGACAGTCATCACCAGTAACCACAATGTCATCAACATATACCACAAGAAATATACATCCCAAACTCTTTCGCCTATAGAAAATAGAATGATCCATAGTACATCTGTAAAGCCCAAACTCAGTAAGAGAACTGTTGAGTCTACTAAACCAAGCACGAGGTGATTGTTTCAAACCATATAGAAACCTATGCAGACGACACTAGATCACGCTCCCAATGAGCAACAAACCCTGGTGGTTGCTCCATATAAATTTCGTCATCCAATTCACCGTGTAAGAATGCATTCTTGATATCAAGCTGATGAAGAGTCGATGAATGTATAGATATACTGTGTTACTGTGTTATTTACTTGTTGTTTTACTGTTTACTTTTAGTCCCATATTGCTCACTTGTACTTATGTCTCTACTCTCATTAGCTATATTAGAGATTATCCTGTAACCTGTTTTACTCACTGAATAAATAATTCCATTTCCCTCTAGATGGTATCAAGAGCAGGTCTCTTTTTCCCCACCCACCGTCTTCAGTGACGTAAGAAAACCAGCCTCCAAGCCTCCTCCCCTTTGGCTCCTCCTCTTCCCATCCCTGCTCCGGCTGTCACTGGTTTTTACCTCTCCTCTCCCTCTACATCTGGGTGATCTTCGTATCCAAGTTCGGACATCCACTGGCCGTCTAAGTTGAGAGTCTTTCGTCTTACCGTCTTCTCTGCCTGTGCCTCATGAAGGAACATTGATCTTTCCTCATGACGGCGTAGGTTTCTCTATACATATTCTACCCTATATGGGTTTTCTGATCTGACTCGTCAGATCTCTGCTGCTGTTATCTACCCCTTTATGGGTCTTTGATCTACTCTGCTGCTGTGCCAACTACTGCCTCTGCCATGGCCTTATCTGAGCCTCCTCACTCTCTGTGTGTCACCACGGTGAAGCTCAACGGCAGCTCCAACTATCATCTGTGGTCGGCGTCATTTGTTCTATATGTCAAATCACAAGGCTGGTATCACCATCTTACGGCTGAGCCTCCTGCTGTTCCTACTGCTGATGCGGATGACAAAACCAGACAAAGCTATGCACAATGGTCCAAAGATGACTCCGGCGTCATGTCTTGGATCCTCAACAGTACTGAGCCCAGGATTAGCCAATCACTTCTCTGCCTTCATGATGCTAAGGCTATGTGGGATCAACTGTCCCACATCTACTCTCATCAGGAGAATCCCAAGCGAGTTTTTGAAATTTTCAAAAACTTGGCTAAAAAGGAGTTCTCCCCTGACACTTCCATTGATGACTTCTACAATTAATGCTCGGCTCTGTGGAATGAGTTTGAACTCTACCACCCCTTGACGGCGGACATCAAAATTGCTCAGAAGCAATACAACGAACTGCAACTTGTTCAGTTTTTGGCTGTTCTTCCTACCTCGTTTTCTGGTGTGGTTGACCAGATCTTGTCAAGTGATCCGCTGCCTACCCTTCGGGATGTTCTCAAAAGAGTCCAAGGCCTGCCTGCTGTCCATGACTCCTACTCCTGCTGTTGAGCACCCTGCGCTTATTGCTCGCTCTGTTGATTCTGGTCGTGGCCGTGGCGGTCGCCCTCCTCCCTCGGGAGGTCGAGGATCATCTGCTCCTGGACGTGGTGCTCCTCCCGACCCTCGCTACTACAACTGGTGTGGCCGGGACAATCATAATGAAGATCGATGCTGGATTAAGAACGACAAGCCCGCTTAGGCTAACCAGGCTGCTACAGACACTGCTGCTGACTCTACTGCTGACACACCTGCTGCTCCTGTACACGCGGAATGGTTACGTTTTGAGTTTGAGAAGATGTTCCAGGAGCGTCTCGCACAGCTGCCATCCTCGTCTACACCAGGACCCTCTGCCATTCTCACTTCTCCATCATCTGGTAATAAACAGTGGTGCATTGACTCAGGTGCATCCACTCATATGGCTGGTGATCTTCGTCTATTTTCTGTTCTAAATAAAACTGCTACTATATCATCTGTTATTGTTGCAAATGGCTCCAAAACTGCAGTTCATGGCACTGGCACGGTTCCTATTTTACCAAAACTGCAATTGCATTCTGTTTTATATATTCCAAAGTTTCCTGTTAATTTGTTGTCAGTCAGTAAGTTGATAAAACAACTCAAGTGCTCTATTAAATTTGATCCTATTAGCTATGTTTTGAAGGATCTCCGCACGAAGACGAGGATTGGTTCGGGTCGTGAAGGACCAGATGGGCTGTATTATCTGGATGGACATCCTACTGCTTCTGCTATGCTATCTACTTCAGTGACGGGACTATAGTGGCACTTTCGCCTGGGCCATCCATCTGCTATCAAATTAAAACATTTATTCCCTACTTTATCTGAGAATAGTTTTTCCTCTGAAACTTGTGTTTTAGGCAAACAAACTCGGTCTGTTTTTCCTGCTAAGAAAGTTATTGCTTCTAAAGAAATTTTTGACATTGTTCATGCTGATATTTGGGGGCCGTGCTCCGTATCGAGTCACTCGGGTGTGAAATATTTTATGACCTTTATTGATGATTATTCTCGCACCACATGGCTGTTTTTACTTAAAGGTCGAGATACCGTGTTGGATACTATTCGTACCTTCTTTGCTGAAATTCACACCCAATTTAACCGACCTATTAAAATTTTTCGTACTGATAATGCACTTGAGTTCATGCAACAATCTGTTACCTCCTTCTGTGCTGCCCGAGGAACCATACATCATACCACTTGCCCTTACACTCCTCAACAAAATGGCGTCGCTGAAAGAAAAAACCGTCACTTACTTGAGGTCGCTCGCACTCTTCTCATATACTACAAAGCACCCCATCATTTCTAGCCTGAAGCTGTCTCTACGGCTTGCTGTCTCATCAATCGCATGGCTTCCTCTGTTTTGAAAAATCAGGTCCCGTATGCCATTTTGTTTCCTGATAAACCCTTATTCTCTCTGCCTCCTCGCATTTTTGGGAGTACTTGTTTTATGAAAAATCTTCGTCCTGGGCTCACCAAACTTGATGCTCGGTCTGTCAAATGTGTTTTTCTGGGATATTCCCGTACACAAAAAGGCTACCGCTGTTTTGATCCTATTAAAAAATAGTGGTTTGTTAGTGCGGATGTGACCTTTTTTGAGCATATGCCTTACTATTCTATTGATGGCGCAAAATTGTCTGCTGATATTATGGCTACCACACCGTTACCGGTGATTGTTGAGGATTTACCGTCTCCTGATGTGCCTAAAGAACGCCCATTGCAAGTCTATCAGCGCAGTCAAAGAACCACAATGCTTCTGAAGCCCCGACCGAACCAAATCCTGCGTCTGCGGTTGATCCACCATCCACTGAGGTATTTTCTGACCAGGATCTTCCAATCAGTTTATGGAAAGGTGTTCAATCATGTACTAAGCATCCTATCAGTCATTTCTGTTCATCTGACAATCTCTGTGGTAGTTTTACTTGCTTCAATTTTGTTTTGTCTGCTGTGACAATTCCTAAATCAGCCGAAGAGGCCCTTCGCATTCCTGCCTGGAAACATGCTATGGAGCAAGAAATGCATGCACTCTGTGATCGTCACACCTGGGATCTGGTTGATCGTCTGTCTTCGTGCCATACCGTTGGCTGCCGCTGGATATTTACTATTAAATATCAATCGGATGGTACCATTGAACGCCTGAAAGCCAGATTAGTTGCAAAAGGTTACACACAGACATACAGTGTTGACTACTTTGAGACCTTTTCTCCAGTTGCACGCCTGAATTATGTTTGTATTCTGATTTCTATTGTTGTAAATAAAGACTGGCTTTTGTATCAACTTGATGTTAAAAATGCTTTTCTCTGTGGAGATCTTCAGGAGGAGGTATACATGGAGCAACCGCTAGGATTTGTTGCTCAGGGGGAGTTTGCCTTCAAAATATGTAAACTCAGAAAGGCCATCTATGGTCTTAAGCAGAGCCTGCGTGCCTAGTTTGATAAACTCAGTCAGATCTTAATTACTTTTGGCTTTCATCGATCACAATCTGATCATTTTGTATTTATTCGTAAGTCAGCAACATGGCTTGTTATTCTGATTGTATATGTAGATGATATTGTTTTATCTGGCAGTGATAATGCGGGTATCCAGGCAACCAAACATTATTTGGCACAACACTTCATGACCAAGGATCTTGGCAAACTACGATATTTTCTAGGTATTGAAGTTGCCAGATCTTCTGCAGGAATCTGTCTTTCACAAAGAAAATATGTTCTGGATTTATTGCAGGAAACCGACATGCTGGGCTGCAAGCCAGCCAACACTCCTCTAGATCCCAACATGGATTGGGATGATGATAGCTCTCCACCTTATGATGATCGTCACCAGTTTCGAAGGCTGGTAGGCAGGCTTATCTACCTGACGGTCACTAGGGCTGACCTAGCAGCTGTTGTGGGATTCATAAGCCGGTACCTTGATAAACCCCGACAGTGCCACTGGGACGCTATGTGTCACATCCTACGATATCTTAAAAGCTCGCCGGGGAAAGGTCTTCTGTATAAAAAGCATGGCCATTGCAATCTATTTAGATTTTTTGATTCTGACTATGCAGGAAGTCGATCTGATCGAAAGTCCACTTCTGGATACTGTACCTTTGTGGGAGGCAACCTAGTCACCTGGCGGAGCAAAAAGCAAACTGTGGTTGCTAGATCCAGTGCCGAGGCCGAATATAGAGCCATGGCTCATACTGCATGTGAGCTTTTGTGGGTCCGTGGCCTTCTTCAAGAGTTTGACATTGCTTATTCTAGTCCCATTCCTATGTTCTATGACAACAAAGCCTCGATTTTTATTGCAAGCAACCCCACATTTCATGAACGCACGAAGCATATTGAGGTTGATTGCCATTTTGTTCGGGAGAAAGTTCTGTCTGGACATATCTGCACTCCATATATTGGCACTGACAAGCAGCTTGCGGATATCTTCACCAAGATCTTGCCTAAAGCTCGGTTTCAGACTCTAATTGACAAGCTGGGCTTGTTTGAAATCTACGCTCCAGCTTGAGGGGGAGTATAGATATACTGTTACTGTGTTATTTACTTGTTGTTTTACTGTTTACTTTTAGTCCCATATTGCTCACTTATACTTATGTCTCTACTCTCATTAGCTATATTAGAGACTATCCTGTAACCTGTTTTACTCACTGAATAAACAATTCCATTTCCCTCTAGAGAATGTATGGCAGCAAGAGACAAGAAGATACGAATAGATGCCATCTTCGCAACAAGAGAGAAGGTCTCTAAATAATCCTCATCATAAACCTGAGTGTATCCCTTGGCTACTAACCGTTCCTTAAGCCGATCAACTAATCATTCGCACCAACTTTTACAGTGAAAACCCAACGACATCCGACCACAGACTTACTCGATGGGAGCTGAACAAGAGACCATGTATGGTTTTGGACTAGTACTGCCATCTCTTCTTCCATTGCATGACGCCAGCCTAGGTGATCCAAGGCAACTACAGGAGAAGAGGGTATGGAGATAGAGGACATGGATGATAAAAGAGCATGAAATGAGGGTGATACATTGCTATATGGAACAAAATTAGAAATGGGATAAAGAGTGCAAGACCGAGTGTCTTTCCTCAAAGTAGTAGGGCGGTTATCAATACTTGTATCTACTTGACTTTCAGGCAAGGGAGCAATTGGAGGAGCTGAACTGGCAGGAGTCTCGGTACCACCTGTACCTATACGGACGACGAGTATATACATGCGTGATAGGAGGTCTAGTAGAAATGGGTGGTACACTATCTTGAGGACCATCATCACCCAAACAAGTGGGAATAGACTCAACAACAATTGGAAAAGGCAAGATCTCTTCCACAACTACTGGTGTCATGGACGAACTGTCGTCAAAGAATGATGTGTCTTAAAAAAATGTGACATCGGTCGAGACAAAAAATAATTTGAGGTAGGACTATAACACTTGTACCCCTTCTGAACTCGAGAATAACCTAAGAAAAGACACTTGGTCGACATTGGACTCAAGTTGTCCTTGCCAGGACCCAAGCAATGAACAAAACAGACACATCCAAACACCTTTGGTTGGACATGGTACAATGGTTTTATAGGATGAAGAATTTGAAGATGGCATACGATTTATGAGGTAAGTGGCGGTGAGAACTACATCACCCTAGAATTCTCTTGGGACATGCGGTCTCCACAATGTGTCGAATCTTTCTTTCAGCCACTCCATTCTGTTGCGATGTGTGTGGGCAAGATGGTTGGTGGATGATGCCATGGGTGGAGGTGAAATGGGTGAAATCATGACTGAAGTATTCTCTGGCATTATCAGAACGGAGAGTACATACTTTCTTCTTAAGTTAGGATACCAATTCTGCACAAAAAGATATGAAGATGGACTCAAATTCAGATCTTTCTTTCATCAAATAAAGCCATGTAGCACGTGAATAATCACCAAAAAAAATGACAAAATACTTAAAACCAAGCTTAGAAGTTACACGACTCAGACCCCGTACATCTGAGTGAACTAACTCAAACAAAGACTCTGCTCTTTGACTCTCTTTATACCTGAAAATAGACCTTGTATGCTTCCTAACTGACATGACTCACACTGCAACCCATCTAGGTGGGACAGACTTGGGACCAAAACTTTGAGCTTATCCAATGATGCATGACCAAGACGACTGTGTACCACCCACGGTAAAGCTGCGATACAAGTTGTGGGAGACCTACTCAAGTAGTAAGTCCAGCAAGTTCATGCCCTTCACCTATTGTCTTCCTTGTCTTCAAGCCATGTATAACACTAGTATTAGGTAAGAAAGTGACTGAGGCTTAAAGACAACATGTTAATTTGCTGATAGATTATAAATTAAAAGGGGATTGTGGGTTGAACAAGGTGGAAGTAGGGGTCTAAACGGTGCGGGTCTGGCCATACCCATACCCATACCCATCTAATTGAGCGGGTCTGGTTCCAGTTCTAGACCCGCATAATACAAAACATGGACCCGCACCATACCCGTACCCGCAATAATAGCGGGTATGCGGGTAAGCGGTTCTATAAAACACAATATTGTTTATGTAAGACAAATGACTATGTTCTATATATTTTAATACAACAAGATATTGTTATTATATAGTATATTAACATGCAATAGTTATATTAGATAGTGCTATATTTTATACATTAACATTAATTGAGTTAATTGTTTACATATTTGTAGTCATCATCATAACATTTAACTTATGTAGAAAGTAATGTAAATTAGTAGACATTTCGATTTTAAGATTACATATGATGTTGATTATTGTAACTAGAGTAGTTAATTCTTAATTATATGACTAGTCTCAACCTTATTGTGGTTAGAGTAGGATATAATCTAAAAAATTATATTAGTTAGACTAGTAAAGTATGATATATAACATATTATTTAAGTAGTTACCTAATTATAGCGGGTACACAGGTCTAGCGGGTCTGGGTCCAAGCATACCCATTATTGGACCCGCTTATATACGGGTCCAAGGGTATACGGGTCCAAGGGTATGCGGGTATGAAAAATTAGACCCGTGATGGGTTTTGTAAGGGTCTACATTTGCGGGTCTACCCGTACCCATTTACAACCCTAGGTGGAAGTAAGGGACATATGTGGAGTCGGTGATAGTACCCCGGTTCCCATGACAAATACAGTAGGAACCATCTGCAAGAGTAACACCAGGTAGTCGGGCTTACTAGTATAGGTGGTAAACATCTTAGGTTCCCTCGTGATATGATCAGTTGCACCTGAATCAAGAACTCAATCTGACTTGGACATTGATTCCTTGGAAGCCTGAGAGATACATGCTCAAGAGTCAACCCTTTGTACAACGGAGAATATTGAAGACGTGGCTTGATGTGAAGCTCGGCGATGCTAACATATTCTTCTTCAGACAATGAAACTAGATATGAAGCCAACAAGGAGTGACTCAAGTGGCCAAGCACGATGTCTCCTAACAAAGAGACTCGGGTTTGAATCCTAGCTGCCGCCTTGATTTACCACCCTCCCGGGCGTTTGGCCTCGGCCACGGGCGTGGGAGAGGGGGAGAGAATGCCTCTCTTTATCCCAATGAAACAAGATATGAAGCCTCCTCTTGAGTATCCCTCTTATCATCCATGTTGACTAGCGTATATTAGATCAGCACAAAAAGGGACTTGAGATTAGACCAAATCAATTGTAAAGGACCTTGAAATCAGACTTAGCAACTTGAAATCAGACTTTGCAGACTTGAGAACACACTTTGCAGACTTAATTTCAGATTTTGTACACTTGAATCAGACTTTAGCAGCACTATTTTAGTTTGGATGCCCTTGTAGGAAGGAAGAACTTTGTAATAAAATATACTTCTTCAAATGCCCCAAAAGATCCTTTAAGAAAACACCAGATCAGACTTTGTAACAATGTTGCACTGTGCCAGCTACGGTAACCACGGGATATAGACCGGGGGAGGAGGAGGGCTGCTCCCTCCTCGGTGCTCCTATGCCCTTGACCTTCTGGAGCAAGGTAGCAGACGTAGGGGCGTCCTTCACAGACCCAACCTTGAAGGAAAAAAGGTTCCCTCTCGCCGTTAGGAAGTGTTTGAAGGAGGGAGACGAAACAACACTTTGCTGGACTTAGAGAAACTCGAGGAGAAAGATCTCCTTGCCGATTGTATATGCTCCCACCCCCCCTAGGAGACCACTAGGTCTAGGGGAACAAGGGATGGTAAGTGTCAAGGGCTGATCACTCTCCAAGAAGAGACACGAGCCTACAATTTTCCGCCGCTATAGTAATCACTATAGCAGTGCGAAAACCGAAAGGAAAAAGAGGGACAAAGGCGGTCTCCCGTGCAATTCTCTCTCTTGTAGAAGAGTTTGATAACTCTCCTGAACCTGGCTCTGATACCATGTTACCAACAATGTGGGAGAGGAGACGACCTGAAAGCTTACGGTCTGTCTCACGTATCATATATATAAGAAGAATACATTACATATTTACAAATAGACCCCTGACCAGTGAAATAAAAAACGTCTAGGTGGGCCGCTTAAGCGCCCATGACCCCCAGCCGCTTAATTTTGCCATTAATCGCCCGCTTAATCATTTTGAACAAAATCACCCGCTTTTTGCCCGCCTCACCCGCTTTTTCCCGTTTTTTTCCCGCTTTTTGCCCGCTTTTTTCCCGCTTTTGTTTAAAAATCCTAATGTAAGCATCTAGCATTAATTAATTACATAGCCAAGTAGTGTTGACTATAATATACGAAACTTGTATACATTAAATGTTCTATGATATAGCTAGTCCTAATTTAGAATGCATACTTTGTGTGTAAGCTGTAATAATTGGGTACTGCTGTAATGCATCTAAGTAAATATCCTATTGCTCTATTATACTAGTAATGCATGATTAGTTTTACTGATTTCCTTGCTGCTTTCAGTGATTAATGATTGGTACTGCTGGTTAGTATTACTTTAGTGATTACTTTAATTCAATAATTCATAGTTTGTTATATACAATTACTGATCTGCTTGCTGATTTTAGTGATTAGAGATGCTGATTAATAGTAAGTAGTGATGAATACTTAGTTAATTACTGATTTGCTGATTAGATATGTATAGAAGTTCCTTATAAATATATTTTTTTATATACACATACATGTAATTTTGTATAAAAATATATAAAATTTAGACACCCGCTTTTTCAAAAATCGCCCGCTTAATCGCCCGCCTGCCGCTTAATCGGTTACAGGGTGCCGTCCGCACGCCTCCCGCTTCCTGCTTTCTAATACATTGCCCCTGACCTTAACCTATAAGACCGTGTCATTTACATACAAGTCCTTATACATTATTACACACAATATCCATCTATCCAACTTTGTGAAGTAAATCATAACATGGAGTTTTAAGAAACAAACATGAAGGAAATATAAAATCAAACCTAAAGTTCGCGTAAGATGTGTATGTAGACTTCATAATATGAAATATATGAAAGCACTAGTATGTTTACATTTGAAATAATAAATAATTAATGAGGATTAGTAAGCTAGAATACATTTGTAGTATGATATCAAATAAGTAGAAATGGAGAATGATGAATTATTTTGAATTTGTGGGTCAAGTTCCTTAGAACAATCTTTATAAGAATGGCGAATTATATCTACAAAGATGGTGTACATAGATTATCATTTAGTAACAGTTAGGAATAACAGTTAGGAGTAGGAGGGGTAGGTGAAATAATTGTAGTGTGCCAGAATAAGAGGATGGAGAGAGGACACACATTAGTTATATTTCTTATATATAGGTAATTGATTTGGTCTGTTGTGTCCACTGTGTGTTCATGCTCTGAAAAAAGAAAGTGGACACTTCTAATCCGTGTCAACGATGTGTCCAGGCTTTAAAAAAAAGTGGACACGTCTAAGTCATGTCTCCACATGTCCAACCCTGTCTACACCATGTCCGTGTCCGTGTCCGACGCGTGTCTAGGACGTCCACAGCTGCTCTGGACAAGTGTCGGTGCTTTCTAGAGAGTCACATAAGATCAAAGATTAATGGCATGTTGCAGTGAGATCAAGAGTAAGGCATATGAAAGCGCACACATAAACTGAGTCAAGATTTGAAAAAATCACTTCATCCCATGTGGAAAGTGTTGGTATGTATGCCCAGAGAGCCAATCATATGATGATTGGGATGTGGCATTAAATACTTGATTTGATAAAGGTTATTCCGTCTATTATGTTTGTTTCAATCATGAGATGATGACACAAACATAAGTAGACGTTTAAAGAATGATGTTACTCGATGACGTATGTCTTCAAGTACGTGACTTGAAGAATGAGATCATACAGATGCTAAGAGTACATACATTCTTGTTATGTCCCTAGTCGGATATAACTGTGGAAGCAAAAATAGGCAACAATAATACATAAGACTAGAGTGTGTGTTGACTGATGACAGAGTCTCATTAGTCATGATATATAATATCTGTTAGAGAGTCTGTTTATTAGTTATTTATATTGTCCTTGTAATATGGGCCTCACTGTGTCTTGGCCCATTAGGGTTTAGTTAAGTCTGTATGCTTCCCTGTTCTCCTATTTATAGGAGCAGGGTTTCTCCTATCTAATACAACAATTTGCCTTCTTTTATTATTTGACATGGTATCAAAGCAGCGACCTTCAGCCGCCGTCGTACGTGAGAGAGAGAAACAAGAGGGAGATGTAGCCGGCGGGCGGCCACCCTTCTTCCTTGTGGGTCGGCTGCCCGCAGGCTGTTCCATGGTCTTTGAGGCTATTTCTTTCATTTTCTGCTGCTCCGGGCGTCCTTTCCTTCAGCGCTACAGTACATCTGCTACAGTACGCCGCAACGTGGAGTTCCCGGTGGTCCGCGTGGACTACTCTAGAGGCGGGAGGCCGTCGTCTGTCGCTTGGAGGACAACGTCAGCCTACAGTCCGAGGTGAGACCACATGAGCCGTTGTAGACTTTCCAGTCTGCTGTATGTGGTGAAGACCAGGAGCTGCACCGACACCGTCCAAGAGCAATTAGATGACCGTTGCACATCTACAACTCGACGAGGAATATGTCGTTGAACTTGCTCCAGGACCAGGTATATCCTCGAAGCCATCATTTTCATTATATAGTTATTGACGCGTTCCGCTGATTTCTGGGAATATGGCAATAAAATTTTTGTCCACTGCCTATATCTGCGCCCTATTTCCCAACAGAAAGGACTTCTTGGGAAAGGTATGTTATACAAACATCCACTTCCCAAGTCAATCTCTGGCACAAGGTATATTGATGTGGACTAGGCAGATGATGTCAATGCCAGGAAATCTATTATGTATGTTCTTAGGCGACCGTCCATTAGCTGGCAGAGCAAGAAATTATCGATGGCAGCCCTTTGCATAGTCACAAATTCATTATTCGGGATACGTACGACCAAGCTGAAAAATTTGGAATTCAGGAATTATGCGAAAAATTCGGATAAAAACCGGTCAACGTACAGTAAAAGTACGATCAACTATTCGGGAAAAAGTCAGGGAGAAAACGTATATATATACACATATACATACATACATATATATTATATACACATGCATATACATACACATAAAGATTGAATTGATGAAGAAACATTATATTTATTAATTTGATTAAATTGATTACACTAATATTAAATTGATTACGCGGAATATTTAAAAACCAACTAATTGATATTAGTACACAAAATTCTGAAAATCACCTAATGCACTGATTGCAATAGAATTTGCAGGTAAGAAAAAAAATAAAAAAAAGGAAGAAGGGTTGTGAGCTCAGTCGGTGGTGTAGAGGGTTGCAAACTCGTCACCCTTCTTGAGCTTGGGTGTTGTGTGACTTGTGTCAAAATCACACGTCCATTAACCCCAGCCTCGTTGCACTACAAAAAACAAAATAAAAATTTTAAGGGGAAGATGTTAGAGGAGGGGAATGGGAGGAACGGGAATGAGGATGTTGGAGGAGCATATCTGGATTCAAAAGGAAGAGGAAGGGAGGTGGATACATGGTTAAAGGAGGGCGATATAATAGTAACTAGAAAGGTGGAGGTTTGGAAAGAGATGGGAGGAATTAGCCAACTACAACAGAGAAATCAAAAAGAGAAAAGAGGAGGAAGGAGAGGTGGAACGTGGAAGCTGAAAGCGTGAAACAACAAGCAACAAGAAGAGGAAAAATTGGTAGGAAGAAGGGACAGTGATGGAGGAACTAGGGAAGAAGAGTTGCTGCAGCAAGAAGAAATTGGGGAGAAAGAGGGGACGATGGAGGAAGAAGGTTTGGAACGTGGAAGCTGGAACCAACAGGAAGAGGGGGAAGAAGTTCTAAGTTGCTGCAACAGGAAGAAATTGTGCATGAAGAGGGGAGGATGGAGGAAGAAGTGGGAAGGAAATGGGGAGGAAGAGGGGACGGTGGAGGCATGCTTTGCCATTGGCGGTTTCTCCTACTCCAGGTTCTGTCGAGGGCTCAAGGAGGAAGGTTGGAGAGTTTAGAAAAACCCTACTGCAAAAGAAAAAAATGCTGAAAAAACCAACCGTACAAATCAATTTAAAATGGGAATAAAACGTACAAAACGGGAATAAAACGCAGAACGTGAATAACACGGGTATAAACGCGAATAAAACGTATTATTCGTTTTGGAGTTTAATACGGCCGTCACATACGGTAGCTCAAAAATACGCGTTTAAATGCGTTCTTTAAAGAAAAAAGGGCGAATGTTGTGACTATGGCCCTTTGCAGTCTTGAAGTTGAATATCGAGCTATGGCCTAACCTTGGTTGTGACATTTAGTTGGTTATATCAATTATCCATGAGAATGGGATTGTGGTTCTGACACTTGCTAATCTAAAACGTGACAATCATGCAGCTATCATGAAATTCATGAACTTACCAAACACGTCAAAGTCAACTGCCACTGTCAGGAACTTGGTCAAAGCAAAGAGGATATTTACTCTCATGTGAAGATGGGAGAGTAGACATGTTCACCAATCCTCTTTCACCATTTCTTTTCTTGAATGTGTTACAAGTTGGAACTACACGATGTGTACTCTCCAACTCGGGGGGGGGGGGAGTATTTGAGTCATAAAACATCTATTGTTAGTGGGCCAAATAGGTTAGAGGTGCTTCCAAGAGAATGAATCACTGCCTCTCTTTGTCTGAATAAACAACCTGGTGACTTCTATCCTCTCCCTAAACCTAAACCGGAACCTCAAGACTCAAACTCAACCGGCACAGCTTCTTCTCAATCACTTTCTATTGTATCTTAGAGAGTGATATTTCTCTATGGCCTCTTCGTTTTGAGACATTATGGCTTTGGGGTCGACCCCAAAGAAGGAATCCATAAAAACTTGGAACTGGCCGCCATTAACTAATTAATTAGGTCTAGGTAACGAATCAGTCTTTGGGTTTCAAACAGCTACAGAAACCAAATCAAGATCAGGATCCACTATGACAGAAATCAAGCATTTGGTCGAACTCTTTTTTGGTGTCAAGGTAATAGGTATGAATAGCCATCGACTCCCTGTACTAAGCTGAGGTTGAGAAGGGGAAAGGAGACAGCAGGCGTGACAAGAGGAATAAGGTTCATACTGTGGTTGTTTTGGAGGGGGTCCAAATTCCAGGTCGGGATGATATTCCGGGTGGGGAAGAGTTTTAGGCCCCGGGGGGGATGAGGATGATACACTGAGGTCGTGTACAAGAACCTTAACATGGTATAACTTAGTGATTACTTGCAGTACACCACACCTCATAACGCTCCTATATATGGGGGACCACTGTATGCTAACTGATTAACAAAATACCACTTGCAAGTCTACAAAATCTAGATAAACTCTCAAGTCGGTAATCAGGCTCATTCAGTTGATATCAAATGATTGAAGCCATGCTTGCTTATACAGGATTAGGGAAACGTGGAGGCCCATTGATATGAGGTGGGACTATACAATAAACAACCATTATGGGTGAAAATGCATAGAGATCCAGAAGATAAAGATAAAATACGGATCTCAACACCTCATTGTATTTATGTCATCATTAGGCCTTTCCTTGGTTTAGGACTAATGACAAATCTGTTTGCATTCTTAATCAAATCCAGAAATAATCTGTTGTATTTGTGTGAAATAATATCGTCACGTATCCTTTACCCATGATCAGATTTATCTCTATGTAGGTACACTCTTTTCTTCTATGATGTTTCCTGATCGAGCTCCAGGTGATCAATATCTGTATACCACTTTCATTGGAGGAAGCCGAAATAAGGATCTTGCGGGTGCTTCTTTGTATGTGGTCTAATCATCGTAGTTCAACTTCTGTCAAACATTGATTTTGTTAGTGCAGTCTTGTTTCCTTTTCTCTATGTATGAATATGATCTCTACACTGTTCCATAGGGATGAACTAAGACAGATTACACTTTCTGACCTTCGGAAGTTGATAGGTGCCAAAGGGCAACCGACATTTATGAAGTAAGAGCTCATGCTTTTGTTTCGTGGGAGTTCTTTTATTATTTTTTTCTTAGCACATTCATAGATTTTTACATGTTATGATATGGTTATATCCGATGCATATCTCTTACATTGCAATAACTCGCAGGCATGTCTACTGGGAAAATGCTTTTCCATTGTACAGCCATGACTATGATTCAGTACTTGAAGGAATAGGAAGAATGGAAGAAAACCTTCCAGGTTTCTTCTATGCAGGTAAGTTAAATTAGGGCAGTATCGGTGTTCCACGATTGTGGCAGTCAATTAAGAGTAGTCTTAGATGCCCAAAGAAGTAATCTATTTTTTTCAGATGAAGAATTACATCATGGGTTAGGCATACTTTTTATTAACTCAGCCAAGTATACCAGGACTGCTGAGATTGGAAGCTAGATGAAGAGCTGACAGTTCTTCATCTTCATACCACATCAAATATTTACTAACGAGCAGGTTTTTCCTAAGTTGAGCTATGCTCATTTTCCTCCTGCCAATTGGTGGACAAAAGGCTACTTGCAAGTTCTTCTTTTCAATTTCCACAATTAAAAATAGATGAGACTAGACGTGCTCCTAAAGGTTATAGGAAAAAAATCTAATATAAATTTCAATTATTTATCTTTCTTTGATCAAATTCACAATCCGGTCTTTTTCTTCATCCCTCCCAAGATAGGAGTGAAATTATGTTGGCTAAGTTCAATCGGATTGCCAGGACGAAACCTTGACCAATCTACCTATTATATTACCAAACTAAACAGTACTTCTATGCTAATATGATGTCAAACACTTCGATGTGTTTTTGTCCGTGGACATATATGTTATTGTGCTGTTTTGGACGAGCAGTTTCTGTCACATGCTAAGAAATATATTGAAAACTAGGACGGTGAGCAGAATGTTAGAAAATTCTCCAAGTTTTTTCGACCACTGGCAGAGAGATTAAAGATCATATTTGACTGACTTCATAGTGTTACTCATATAAGATTTACGTCACTTGTATATTTGTTTGGCTAGTGGGTAGAATGTAAATCTGCTTCGCTGGTGTTTTGACATCTAAAGAAAGATGCCAAGGTGATATCCACCGCAGATGAAATGATTTTTTTTTTTAATTGAAAAGAAAATGTGCTGTAAGAAACTTTCCAAATGACCTTTTGTTATAGATAATATGCTGTTCTTATGTACGAAGGTCTAATTTCCAGGTAATCATAGAGATGGTTTGTCCGTTGGTAAAGCTATCGTCTCTGGATGCAGAGCCGCTGATCAAGTCCTTTCTTATATATGTGGTGTTAAACAAGACAGCTAATGAATCAACGTCAGGGTACCCGGGATTCCATGTTGTATGCAAATTCACGATCTTGTTTTGTTACGAGTTCATAATATTAAGTTGGTAAAAATATTAGGTGGTAATTCTTAGTGATTGGGGTAATGATTGTATAAAAGTATGTTACGTCATCTTTCTGTGTATGTATAATCAATCATCTCGTGTAATTAGTCATTTTGTTGTCTTGGTTGCACATTGATTTTTTGGTGTGCGTGCCTACGTGTGTATTTTCACAAGTTATTGTGGTGTGCTTACTTTCTGCTATGTTTGTTTTTGTGTTGTGGCCTTGACTTCACACATGTCTGTGTATCTGTTTGTGCCTGAATTGTTTTCTTTATGCAGTGCGACAATGAAAATTCATGAAGTATGTAAACAACATAAATAAAAGGTGAACTGCTCGATTGGTGATCATACCATTGCACCCCAATCTTAAACTGCCTTGTAAACAAGAATCGTGTGTTGTGAATAAAGCTACATTGGATAAAAGGGGAGGGAGGATCCATCAGTCTTGCTCTAGCTGAAGAAATCATTCACTTGTTGACAGGTGGATGGATGCTATGAGGAAACTCTGTTATGCTTGATGATTGTGACATTGGCAGGGGGTAACCCATGTGGTAAGAATGGAAAGCTATTTCACTACCAAACGCAACAAGTTCTAGTAATGAGCTTCCAAGTTTGGAGCCCAAATCTCTAGCCAATGTAAGGTCGATAAATAAGAGAAAATTTTATGAGGCCGAAGGTGTATCTTTAATGTGATGATGATGGTTAAGGTTATTACTTGCATGTGGAACAATACTCATAGTGGTGAGGATGATTAAGTTACACACGGCAAGGACTCCCAAGTTCAAATGGAGAGTTGGATGGATTTCATTAATTGATTTAAAACTGTTGGAAGGGAATATAGAGAAGTACACGACCACTACAGAGAATGCAGAGTATCATAGGCATGAAAAATTGAGGAGAATGATCACATTCACTTTGTTTAGAAGGTAAATGTGCAAAGCAAAATCTATGGTTTTTTCATGCTAGTGTTTATTCCTTGAAGCCCTGCGCATAATCATTTGGGCCCTCATTGTTGAGATATTGCAGTGGATCTGACATTTATTGGTACCACCACAAGTAGATAGGTGGCATCAAATTGCAAAAGAGGAAGATAGTAAATTGGAAACACAAATTGTGCATACAAGATAAACCTTACATTGTACTCTAAATCACTTTCCAAATGGCTAAGATCATATGGAATAAAAAACATTGTTCCCATCTTCTTTCTCTTTTTGCACTAGCAAATGGCTGGCTTATAGCTCATTTGAGCCTATTGGCGTGCACACATGCTTGAGTTGGTTAGTGGCTCGGTGGTCTTGAAAGGATTTTAATTATTAGGACAATGCCTCCTCACTCTCCTAGGACCACGTTCTAAGGATAGTGTTTCATGCCATCTTAGCTGCACTGGTTTTAAACCCTTCTTGGGACCTATAAAACACATGTTTATACATTAATGCTCATATGGTGCACAATAGTAGTCCGTGGATACAATACAACAATATTTATTGGGTCTCAAAAATTTGCATTTGTACAACATGTTTGAAGGATCCCAACATGTCGTGCATTCCAATATTGCATGCAAAAAAAAGAGGCCACATTGAAAAATTTAGTACTATTTCTAGAATAGTTGGTATCATGTATATTAAAAATGACTATTGCAGTAGTGGAACCCCTTTAGAAAATGAGTATTGCATGTCAATGCACTTGTGCATAAATTGGTATTTATGACTATACCGGTCAGGTTTAGTTGTGTGAATTTACAATGTAAAAATGTATAATATATTCACACTTTGTCATCTAATTATTACCAAATGTGCTCTTAAAAAAATAGAAATATATTTTGAAAAAGATACTATGAACATAAAAATAATACTACATTTCAAAAAATGATACCGTGGAACAAAACACGTTCTTTCATTTGGTCTCTCTACTCACTGTCCTCACTATCTTCACTATGCCAGTTATCTCTTCCTATTAATTCTCTCCTGAATTATTCTATAATATACTCATTAATCCTCTTTAATTAATTTCCTTTATATATTCTTACCCAGTCAATCAACCTCAAAGTTCCTTCTAGATATACATTCTGGATGGTGTCCATCATTTTCCATCTTGTAAGGATTATGGGTTTAGAAGCGGGTGACTTTGACTTTTCGTCAAGCTCCCTCAAGAGGATCTTCACCAACTGCTCTAGCCAACATCCTATCTTTGGCTTCATCCACTAGGTTGGACGGAGAAGATCAGTGCTCGGGTAAAGTCCAATGAATCGTCCAAGAGGAGGTAACAACTAAAAGTTCAACGGGAAAATCAAAGCTGCAAACCTTTGAGAAACGACAACGGTAATGGGATGAATCACGGGATCACATGCATAGGATCAACCTGACAAAAAGAATGAGGCTGTGGAACCCCAGCTTTACTCTGACAAGATGCTGTTGGAGGTAAAAGAGACCCGAATGTTTATCATTTACACACACGTAAGTTTATGAATTGGTAGTTCGTGGTTATTAGGATGATTAATCGAGTGCCATTTGGGGTCGAGCGATACACGGGCTTCACGTTGTGGATGTAGGACTAGAAATGCTAAAACGTTGGTAACTCTTTATAGACTAGGAAACACACACGTGCGTGACATATCATGGTAGGTATATTTTATTGTATCATCATACGATAAATTTTGTGTTAATTGAATTCATGTTATTGATTGACTGATACCCGTCTTCTAAGCTAAAACATATATCAAAAGAAGCTGAATGAGGTAAAAGTTATGTTTCATGTTTGCAAAAGTTAAAAATAAAATATCTAGAAAATATATAGAATAAAATAATTAGCGTTCATTTCATGAAAAGAGTTTATTTTTCTAAAATAAGCCATCTTGGGGTGATTAGCTAAAGCTTATGGTCTGATTCATTGGAGCAGTTGAGGATATGGAAAGAAAGCAGAATGGAAGGTGTAGGAAGAGGAAGAAGTGGAGTAATTAAGTTGATAATTTGATGTGTGGAAATGAGTGAAAATTATGGGAAGAAAGAGAATAAAGTAGTGAGTATCGTTTTCCAAAAAAATGCTAAAATTGACTGGCTATGATTTCTATGAAATTCAAAAGTGACATTGTTGTCATTAGTGATATATAATCAACCATTTTATTGTGAAGTATAATTGGTGGGAAGAGGGGGAATGCGTGGTCAAAGACAATTGCTTCTGATCATTTTTTTTAATAGGGAAACGATTATGAAGTGGAACCCACAAAGAGAGATTTAGGAGGATTTGAGAGAAGCTAAAGCAATACTAATTTGTGGATTGTGTATTTCTGAAACATCAAGTATGTGTGAAATAGGGGAAATCGGAGGGGAGATGTGTTATTACTTTGAGAGAGAAATTATGAGAGACAGAAGGTAAGAGGTGGAGATGAGTATACTTCTATTAAAGAAGGAACTGGAAGTTGGACTTCCTAAACAAAATAAAGAGCCAAAAAATCATCAAATAATGAGAGATAAGAGAGAATCCTGCATTATATAAATCCTATCATCTGATTGGTTAGTGGAATGATTATTATTTGAGTAAAAGATTCATCTTTTTATATAGTAGTGTAGATATGATTTCGAGCTACTTCTCATCATGTGATATTGATAATTGTGGCACATCAATAAGTTGAGGCTGAGTTGTGGAGATAATTATGCTTTCCAATTAGAGATAATTAAGGGACGAGATAACAATGGTTCGAGTGGGAGAGAGCCCGAGTATGAGGAACAATTAAATATGGTGGAGAAAAATGGTCAATATACAACACACAACTAATATCATGTAAGTGGTGGAGGAGAAAATTAACGTGGAGAAAATGGGTGACCATTGGGGATCGTGATATTAGGGAGGGAGTCCAGGAGTAATTATTATGGAAGAGGGAGTCAAGGAGCTGTTATTGAGGGAGAGGAAGTCAAGGAGTCGTCATTACTAAAAAGGAGTAGAAAGAGAGTGAAATAATCATACTCAACTTGTAATTGTTAAGGCGGCAACTGAGTAAGGATATTATAAAATTATACATGACTTACGTCTTAATTTAGTTTTTGTTCTTTATTGAGCAACCAAAGCATAATATTTGTTGAAAATCTCAAATAGAAGCAAAGATACTTTCTTATCGACATGAAAATGATCTCTCCCTATGACCAAGATCATTATGTACGACGCATTATAGGAAAGCACCAAGGAGACGTTGTAAGGGTTCAAAACCAAAGGAAAAACTAAATAATGATAGAACTATGATACATACTCAACATAAGATTTCAATCTCGAATAATAATATGAAAGCTTTAACTATAAAAGTTAATAAGAATTGATACTTAAAAGAGTCATAGGCAAGTCTTCGTAAACACTTTTAATTTTCTTATTTAAATTTAGCAAGGATGCATACAACCACATAGTACATGAATTCTTTTCTGATTTCAAATTAAAATTTGATCTTAAGGAAAGATAATGAATGAAAATCTGATGAGAATGGAATTGTGGGAAGAGTGGATGTTAGGGAATGAAAAGATTTCGTAATATGGTGTAAAAGAAAGGAACATGGGGTCAAAATAGGAGAGAGAAATACGAGAAATAATGAGGAAATCTATGAAAGAGATAATCAATGATAATGGGTGTTACAAGATAGGTGGGTGTGGAGGAGGTAGAGGAGGGAATAGAAATAGAGTACTGATATAGAGTATGTGGCTAATCAGTGGAAGCAAATGGACCACGTGTGGTTTTGGGGACCCTTTAATCGTTTATCACACACGACTTACGTAATAAAGAGGGAGAAGGTGTGGTGGTTCGTTAGATTCCATTGTAAAACACAAGGGTGGTTAGTTGGGGTTCCTGGAAAGTTAGATTTGTTGGAGAAACAAAGTGGCGGAGGATATGGTGGTTAGTTGTTGATAGATATTTGAGGTGGTAGTCTCTAGATGCTAGTCATCAATTTTTTTTATATGTATTTATATATTGTGGGATTTCTACAAACAAGATGAACGTCAATTTGATATTTATATATGGTGGGGTTTCTACAAGCAAGATGAAGGCTAATTTGTAGAAATATATGTAACATTGAACGAAGCGATAGATATTTAACGTGGACTTCTCCTGTAACATAGTGTCTAACATATGTAGGGATGCTCAATCTTATCCTTAAATTAATTAAATTGTTGTATATCCATTTATTTTCAACAAATATTGGACTATTGCTCTATTATTTACTTAATCTCGTAGTCTCCTCGCCTTTTTCTACGTCTTCGCTACGTACTCTTTATTTCTTTGACTCTCTTCCCCCCACCACTCTCAAGAACTCTCATCCAACCCACACTCTTCGAACCCTTCATTACTCTCATGCCCGCAGGCCAAACGGCTATTTTTTGAAAGACGAATCATTTATTAAAAGAAACACAAGAATTAATTGTGGACTTGTTGACCAATAGAATAGGGTTGAGAGAAAATAAAAGTTCACTTAATATAGGGAGTTGAGTGAAGAGTCGGACATTCTTGAAGTGCGATAAATGGAGAGCTAAGATGAGAGAAGTTCGATAGTAGTTATGCAAGTCCTTGCAATAAGGAAAACGTGGGAAAAAGAGTTGGAGAGGTAGTGGGGTGGCGATGAAATGGTTAATGAGGGGTGGATAGTCCGTTTTCTTGGGACTCCGCAAAAGTCTAGTCCCAATCGTTTTTATGATGTGAATTAACTTCATGCGAATTAACTCCATCGAGAAGTTGAAGAGTCTTGAATTAACTCCTCTCTCCGGTCCCATTCCATGCCACTAGCGATTCCCGAACTAGTACAGTACATGTGATTCCCAGCTCTCGCCAATCTAACCGGTTTACTTCACGTACTTGTACTATATATTTTATATTTTAATGACATGTGAAATAAAATATGTACAATATTCTGATGTACTGTAATGTGTGTATGTACTGTACGTCTTGTACTATACGTAAAATGGGATCAACGACTCTGACCATTAGGAATATCACTTTAAATGAGAGTGATATTCATTCAATATTGTACGTATTGTACTATATGTCTTGTGCTGTACCTCTTATACTCTACGGAAAATGGGATCAATGATTGTAATTTGTAAAATAAAGAAAAAATGGCAATGTATCCCACTAGTAAATATATAGATATAAAATTCAACACAAATGGTAAATGTACAATACTTATGGATTTGTGAAGAAATATAGATTTACGCAGGGCCGACTCATTGGGGGGGGGCAACCTGGTCGACGGTCAGGGGCCCAACAAAGAGGGGGACCCATAATTTTATTTTTCTAACATCTCTTGCTGTTATGAAATCCCAATTTGTGCCGTTTGTGACTTCCACTAACCCTTCGACAGTTACACTCCCTGCTCCAATTCATTCCGCTTATTCACATTTGGTGGACTCTGCTGCAGCGACAACACTGCTCCTCCGTAGAAGTCTATGATGCCTCTTGTCGTCATACACGTTCGACACCTCTTGTTCTCCTTATCCGCAGACTCTGCTGCTCCTGACCACGACGCCTCTTGTTGTCGTGTTGGTGCAGTTGTCGCCAAACTTTTCACCGGCAACCGCAGGCGCGGGGCGAGAACCGAGAAGGATCCCTACTCTTCCTCCTGAAAGACCATCCATACCGGACAATCCAGAATTGGCAGCGGAGATTTAGGTGTTATATATAATTCTGACTTGATCTTGGCGTCTTGCACTATAGACTTCACTGGCTAAGGCCCTGATTAGTTTGTTGTAAGTGGACTGAAAATATCTTCGCTCATTCTTACCTTAGTTGTCGAATCACATGCGTTCTTACTCGGCGGCAGATTGCTATTATCTTTCATAACTTGTTGCCGTTGTATACGAATTATTTTACCAGTCTTATTTTGAATGTATAACTGATAAAGACTCCTTCACAGTTCTAAAATCTATCACATATGCATCCAGGTGACGAGGAGTAGTTATTAGATGGAATAAATTAATACGATTGTTATCGAACATCTACTGACATTGAACAATCTATTTGTACATGAGTGTACAAATCTAGTGGTAAAACAGTACTCTACGTTTATTCCATTGGATGCGTTTCTTCTATAAAATAAGATAGAAATATATATAAGAAACAAGAACACGGAGATTGAACCAGATAGAGCAACTTCTGTTAAAAACTCAATTATTAAACCGGTCATTTGAACTCGATTTCCAGGAACTAGACTTCAGTTCTAGAAAAATAACTTCTTTAAAAACTCTAGTTACAACAAACCAATAGGAACCACAATATACAAAATTATTGATTAATGATTGCAACGTACTCGGTTACTAGGTTGTGATTTGGTTTTAAAGATCACACTCCACTAGTCCGTCTCTTTCTGCCGTGTGTATTAGAATTAATTAATTAGAATGTGCTACTGTTAGAATACAAAGGTTTTGTTCTCATATTCACTTCAACGTATTTCTATTTCGTGTTTGGAAATGTCCAAACTAACTAAAAAGTAATATTTTAGTTGCTATTCTTGTCACGTGTTTGCTTTTTTAAACAATGATGTTGCAACGATACTACATGAATTTTTAAAATGACAAAATAAACTCATCACTAATCTTTTACTTTAGTTGTCTTCTATGTTTGTCAATGTTATTTACTCAACATGCCTCTAAAAAAATATCTATCCGGAAGTGAGAAAAGAAGAAAGAAAAAGGAAGATGAGCAATTTCTAGCTACTCAGAAATATGCGCTTGATAAATTTATTTCCATTATCTCACAGACTTCTGAAGATGTTAATAATCCTGATCAATCTAATGAAAAGTGAATGATGATGATCATGTTACTATAGAAGTTGAAAATGTAATTGGGAATGAAAATGCTAATGAGGTTGAGGATGATACCGATGTCACTGATTTAAATGTTGGCAACTTAGATGGTGTTGAACAACTACTCCCCCCTTTTGATATTTATGATCCCTTAAATTGAGATCTAATATTGACAACAAAGTTAGGGATATTTTAGTTAAAAAGGCCCTAAAAGAGAACTTAATCTTGTGCTTCCTTTAGATGACAATAAGAGACACTTCTCATATGCTTATTATTATCAAAAAATTGATCAATGGAGAGATTCTTGATAGGAAGTGGCTAGTTTACTCAAAACATGTTGATAAAATTTATTATTTTTGTTGTAAGTTGTTCAAGTCTGAGAACAATAAAAGTACACCAACTCATAATGGGTTCAAAGACTGGAAACATATTAATGAGAGACTCAAAGAGAATGAGAATAGCATCGCGCATCTTACTAATATGAGCACTTGGCATGAATTAAAAGTAAGATTTAGCAATGAGCAAACTATTGATGAAGAATTGCATAAAGAAATTTCAAAGGAGAAAGAGCGTTAGAGATAAGTTTTATTAAGATTAGTGTCCGTCGTTAAGTGTCTTGCTAAATATAATTTGGCTTTTTGAGGATCAAATGACAAACTTTTCCATGATAGTAATTGAAACTTTTTGGGGATAATTGAAATGCTTGTAGAATTTGATTTGGTAATGCAAGATCATGTTCAACACATTCAGGGTCATGAGATTCAACATCATTATCTTGGCCATTCAATTGAAAAATGAGTTGATATCTCTTTTAGCCCAGAGTCTTAAGAGTTCTATATTGAACATCATTAGAGGGGCTAAATATTTCTCCATAATTCTTGATTGTACTCCTGATGTGATCCACCAAGAACAAATGACTCTCATTGTATAATGTGTGCACTACTATAGAAATGGCTTATAACGTCACATTTAGAGGCGTCGGTTGTATCCAAGAAACTGACGCCTAAAACCTACAATGTTGGTTAAGTACACAAACCGACATCTATATGTGAAGACCAGCCAGACACGGGTATCACTTTTTATTTAGCGTTGGTTGCTCAGTAAGAAACCAACGCCTAAAATCGCCCGCCAAATCTAATTTTCCAGTGCAAAAAAATTACCTCCAAAATTTTACATATGGCGTCGGTTTTTTACTAAATAACCGACGACTAAAGGTTTTTCGGGAGACAGAAATCGGGCCCACTTTTGTCGTCGATTTTCTTGCAATAAGTGACGCTGAAGTGCTTTCGCGCGCTGTCCTCGCAAAAAAATTTACCCCCCCTTTGGCGTCAGTTTTCTGAGGCAACCGACGACTATGGTCATAATCTGAGAACTTTTTTTTGTCGGCATATGTAGAAAGACGTCGGTTATTCTAGTTAAAACCGACGACTATCATTTAACATAGGTGTCGATTTTTTTTATTGTGATCCACACCTTTTATTTTAAGCGTCGGTTTAGTTTAATAACCGATGTCTATTATTAACTTAATAGCACCCGCAAGAACCAGAGTCTTCCCCTGTTACAACCCCAATTTTTGGGTTCATTTGGTGAGAAATGTAATTTCTCATATTAAAGATATTTGAACAAATAATGATGTAATTTATTTTGAAGATATGGATTTTATTTACAATAGCCTTGATGATTGTTTTGTGGGATTTGTTGGCTATTGGGCCCAAATAATAAGAAAATTCAATTAGTGAATGAATAATTGAATATTTGAGAAAAGAAAAATGTGGAAACCTCTAGAAGGCAAATCCAAAGAGGGATTTCGTGCCTCTTGGGTTCCAAGAAGTCCAAAGTTGCATAGAGAGTGCAATAAGAAAAGAAAAGATCAATTAAATATTTCTTTATTAAGAAAATAATTGAAAATAATGATAAAATGTGGGAAATAAGTGAAAAGAGGTATAATGGAGTTATCCTTGGTGGAATTTCGTATCCCAAGGGTTCCTAAGGTTAAAAGGAATACTAATGAGGAAAATAAAAGAGAAATAAAGAGAAATCCTCAAAAAGAGATATTTTAATAAGAAATAAACATGATAATAAGAAATAATGCATATAGATGCATCTAGAAGGATAATAAGTATCCAATAAAAAGGATTTCGAAATAATAGAGTTTCTTGGGATCCAAGTAGTCCCAATAAAGAGGAAAGAAAGAGAAAATACCAAAATTACAAAATAATTGGATAATGTGATACATTATTAATGAATTTAGTGATATTGATACAAAGGAAGTATTTTCTATTAAGGAAAACTTAATTTCGTGGCCAATGGACTAAAATCCAAGAATAATGATAATAATGAGAAGGATTTTTTATTTCCTAAATACCCAAATAATAGAGGATATCAAAAGGATAAAGAAGAGAGAGAAGGATTACTTCTCCTTGAAGGAAAATTAATCCTTTTGGAAAGGGACTCTTTGAGTCGTGTTTAAGCCAACCTATGGCTTCGTTTCTCTCCCCTATATAAGTGGGTAGAGTCCAGGGTCGAGTTTAGAGGGAGTTCCACACAACCATCCCTCTCTTATTATTCTTCTACTTCATCTTCTTCGTCAAAACCCTAACTGGGAGAAACATCGAGAACGTGAAGTCACGAGGCGACAAGTATGGGCTGCAATGATGGCTTGGTGCTCCACGGTACCAGAGAGATGTGTTTCCATCGGGGACATGCCCTAAAGGAGCTGCAGCACCAGCAACATGATGCATGTCTTTTTCTCCTAACCTAGCCACATGGGCCACGCACTGGGCGGCGCCCCAAGTGTGGCTGGAGGTGGCGGGGCTAGGGAAAAGTGGGGTGGCAAATGTCGAGGTCCGAGGGAGAGTGGAAGAGCCACATAGGTCGCAGCTAGGGCTGCATCCGGCGGGCAAGCAGAGCTTCGTGAGGTTGAAGGCAACCTAGAGTGTGTTGGACGGTTCTGCCCTCCAAGGGCTGAATACACAACCGACTTACTCGGGGGCAAAGTGGTAAATTTGAAATGTTTCCAAATCTGCAAGCAACGTTGCATGGAAATAGACACGTGGCGCTCTCTGATTGGCCAAAGTAAGTGATTTATTGCAAAAATTATTTCTAATAATCGGTAGCTCGGATGAATACGAATAATATATGCATTTTGCTCAGAAAAACAAGAGGAATTCATTAAAAATATGTTTAGAAGCCAATTCCTTTTGCAATTCAAAAAGTAGTGTAAGTTATCAACTTTGATGAATTAAAGATTAGGAAACTCTACTTTGAGATGATTAATGTAATTAGTAGAGTTTAATGGGTGATTAAAGTTGAGAATAACCTGTTAATTGTAAAAAGGTACATTAAGATCGAAAAGGATGAATTTTTCACGTAATTAGTTTAATTTAGAGATTATGTGCATAAATATGCTTGAAATTTGAAAAGTACATAAAGTTATCATCTTTAATGATTTAATGAAAAACCCTTATATTTGATGATAGATGGATTTAATGATGTTCTTTGGATAATTCAAGCCAATATTAACTTGTTGTTAATAAAAGTGAAAATAGGATCTAAAAAGATGATCTTTTTATATGAATGGTTTAATTTAGGGTTCCATGTGCATGGATATGCATTAATGAGCTTGAAAACCCTAATTTAGGTGAACATGTCTTTTAATTGTTCAAATCCATGAATAAATAGAGATATGATGATCCTAAGTCAATTTGAGTATAAAAGACCATTAAAATGGATAATTTGAGCAATTAGGGTTTATATGAGTAGAAAGAGTATTTTAGGGTTTTTTGACTTAAAAGGAATATAGTTTGAAAAATTGATCTAAGAAACCCTAATGAATACTAACAAAACCTTAATTCGGATTAGAAACCCTAGAAAGTGAATCCAAGTCAATAAAGTAGAGTCTTGATAAAGTGTGTAGTAAATAGAGTACATGTGTTTTTTAGGATTCTTGATGATGTGGTTGAATTACTTGCTTGGATTGCTTTCTTGGTTGGAATTGATATTAGCTTGAGAAATCTACTGAACAGGTATGTGGTTACGCTTATGGATATTCCGAGTTAGTTTTCTGAGGGTTTTTCGAGGTTTTTTCAGTTGCTTGAAATTAACTGTTGGATGCTTTTATTTCATGCAACTATAGAGTGACTATGACTATCACTATAAATGTATACATATAATTGGCTTAGATCCGGGTCCACCCCTGTGGCTATGCAAAGGCTAAAAAGGATAACCTAGAGCAAGGTCTAGACTATCATGAGTTAGAAACTGGGCTACACATGTGTAGTTCCATGAGACTCTTAGCATGCCATGAGTTAAGGAGTGGACTACCTATGGGTAGTGCCATGTGACTCAACCCTAGAAACAGATTCACCTGTTAGGTGGGATCATGAGGGGTATAATGGGGATAGGATATACATGGATCACGCAGTTATATTTAAACCATAAAACTGTTTGTTAAACTGTAATTGATTGCAATGCATTGTTATAGATAATTGCACGATTAGTGTTTACCCCACATACCAACTTCGGCTGACCGACATTTTGTTTTTCAGCATTTTAGGTACAAAGCCAAAAGGACAAATAGTAAATCGTCATATTGAGAAATACATGAATTGAAATACAAGGAGAATTAGTAGAGTAGAAATTCATATGTGGATAGAAGTTTAGAGATCCAAATTTTCAAAAGGTATGAAAAAGTTTATTTTCTTACAGCTTTCCAGTATAGTTTGTTAAAATTTAATAATTGTTCTTGGTTAAATGCTGAACCTTTGATTCGGAAATTATGGGTGCGGCTTCGATCTCTCGGTCTCCCTTAATTGGGGGTTACCGGAAGGTGGGGTCGTAACATTTGGTATCAGAGCATAGGTTCCTCACTTAACCATTAATAATTATTAAAATTTTCAAACTCCATAGAACCCAAGGGAGTTATTAGAGGATTATCTGAAAGACGGAGGTGTCTAGAAAAGGATCACGACTGGGGGCTGGCAAAATTTTCCTCCGCACCGCTAGTCAGAATACGAGGACTCCCGGATTCGTGTGACTGCCTGGCCAAAGTCTTAGGGTATGAATCGAAATAATATACCTTTAGGACTTTCTCATCTTATTCATCCCTTCTCATCACAAATTCTATTAAGGACCTTAAGGATTAGGGTTTTCTCTCTTCTCCTCACCCTCTTGAGGTATGGGTAAGGTTGATAAGGTCTAAGGAATCCTCCACCAAATTAATGAAAAAGGTAAGTAAATAAGATGTCATGGACATAAGCTTAATAGGGTAAGTGCAAACTAAAGAATAGATACATGCTTAGGTCGTATGACATAAGTTGTCATGCCCTCAGAAGAGACCTGAGGCTAGACCTTCTTGTCAGGAGGATAAGTAAAGTGTAACACCTGGGCCCACTACCCAAGTGTAACATCCCAGGATTTGAGGCCTCGGATAAACAGATCTTATAAGGAATGATTGGACTACCCATATCACCAAGGTGCACCTCCTTTTCCGGGAGCCCATCTCTAAAGAACTCCATAGTTAAGCGTGCTCAGCTTGGAGTAGTACTAGGATGGGTGACCAGTCGGGAAGTTGATCCTGGCTTGCGCGTCAGTGTAGACAAAGTGTGCAGTTAAGGCTAGTGGTGGTCTGTGGGGCCAGTCGTCATTCCTGAAACTCTACTAGAGCCTTGGGCAGTGGGCCCAGGTGTTACAAATGGTATCAGAGCCAATTCCCCTCTAGTAGGTGGGACCCACATGGGCATGGCATGCCAGTCTTAAGCCGTGCGGTCCAGGCATGTAGGAAAGGGATGTCCATGGTTGACGTAGCCACCCTTGCGCTGGTGTTCCGTGATCGGGAGTTGGGTGTCCATGGGTCATTATGGGTCTGCACTGAAATGAGGAAGAGATTATGAGGCCTTATAGTTGAGCCTTGACGAGGACGTCAAGAGTCTAAGTGGGGGAGATTGTAACATCCCAGGATTTGAGGCCTCGGATAAACAGATCTTATAAGGAATGATTGGACTACCTATATCACCAAGGTGCACCTCCTTTTCCGGGAGCCCATCTATAAAGAACTCCATAGTTAAGCGTGCTCAGCTTGGAGTAGTACTAGGATGGGTGACCAGTCGGGAAGTTGATCCTGGCTTGCACGTCAGTGTGGACAAAGTGCGCAGTTAAGGCTAGTGGTGGTCTGTGGAGCCAGTCGTCATTCCTGAAACTCTACTAGAGCCTTGGGCAGTGGGCCCAGGTGTTACATAAAGAGAGTTAGTCCTGGAGGTAGAGACCTCCATTAAAAGTAGAGACCTGACACATCCTCTGAGGATGATGTTAACCCTAACCCTAAGTGGAGGTTAGAGGGAGAGATGACATGATGAGTTAGATGTCATGGTTGACTGGGTGTTTGGATGGACATGCCTTTGGATTGACATACAAGCCATGAGAGGTTGGATGACCTAGCACCTTTAGCAACCCAACCCTAGGATGGGTCGTGCATGTTTGAGCGAAGGATAGCTCCTTCATGGATGAGGTTAGAGAAGAACCTATGGAAACCCCATGAGCTTATATGAGCATGGCATAATAGGCACCCATAATGTATCAGTAGTGCGAGCAGTAGGTTGAAACCCTGGCCGGGAGAGTTTGATTGATAGCTTATGTGATAAGCATAAGGGGCTATGGATAACCTTGAGCGAACATAAGTTGAACATAGGCTTCATCCAGGTAGGGGCATGCTTTTGAGGTTGATCCTTTATGAAGAGAGGACCTCTGATGGTGAGGCTGGTTGTAGGGTTAGCTCTAGTGAGAGAGCATGAAACCAAGCAAGAAGGTTGGAATTCTAGACTCCGAGATATGAGGAAAAGTAGGGAATTGAGGATGATGCGACCTAAGTGGATGATAGTGGTCGCCACATGCTCGATACTTAGAGGTTGATGATGTCTTGGTTTCCATGAGAGGAACCAAACCCTAGAGAGAGGATGAATCTGCTGATACCTTTGTGCCTTTAGTATAGGAGTTTCCCCTCTTGTGATAGGGAGAAGAGTTACTTAGATCTGGAGAGGTTTAGTAACAGGTTGTGAGGCCTTGTACCTTGTTGGTTGTCCTTAAGGAGGACTCGACTCTGAAGTGTTGCTCGAGTAGAAGGATGATAGGAAGTGCGTGTCATACCTTATACATGCCTGATTCATGGTTAAGAGATTGAGCATGAAGTTGGTCATCAAAAAGTGAACCTAGGGTTCCTAGGCCTAAGAGGGGAAGTGGTGTACCTAATTCTCATAATGAGAATTAAGTTACTATAAGTTCGAGCATGGTACTCCTCATGTTTAGAGGAAAAAGGAAACCCCTTAAGTTTAAGGTATGTTTGACGAACCCCTCACAACTAAGTTGATTACATGGGAAGGTATGATCTTGATCCAGTGTAGAGGAAAGAGAACAAGTATGACCTAGCATGGTTTAGTAGGTGATCCGCTTATGCCTTAGTATCTTGCTAGGGTTAAGCATGCTGGACCTAAGGACGGTTGTGACCTTGTTGTCAAGATGTAGTTCTTCCCATCCTGGAAGGGGGACCCTTTTGTAGGGTGTATACCAGTTCTTTCAGTTTTGAGGTAACCTAAAGAGGTTTCAGAGGATCTTGAGAAGCTAAGAGAGTACATGGTAAGAGAATGAACCTGTAGACCCATAGTTAACCATCTCTAAGTGCATATGGATGTGTTACCATGGAGGTAACCAGTATGGGGCCTGACCAAGGTAGGCAGGTCACCATGACCCCTATGAAAGGATGAAAGTCAGCCCTTGAATGCAGAGAGAGAGATGATGAAGGCTTGGGTAAGGTTCTAAGTTGAACATGTACTATAAGAGAACCCTAAGTCTATCTTAGGGTCAGGTAGGGATAAGACCGATGGAAGTGGGAGCTTCCTAATTCCCTAGTTGCACATGACCATAGGGTCGGGAGGTAACCACTATCATTGTCTGAGGGCCATAGGTTAGGAGATTGATCACCTTCATGAACTCATGGGACCCAAAGGGTAGATGTGTAGGTCACTCTCTGGATGCATAAGGGAAGAGGGATGACCCTAAAAGTGCCAGCACCCTATAGATCTAGAGGAGATGACCAAGGATTGTGTGGTGACCCAAGTAGGTTCAAAACCAGTTTTCCATGGAGGTAACTTTGATATCAAGATGATTGTAATATAGAGGCATAAACGACACGTTTCAACTTAGATTTAAAGGTGTACTGGCAAGGTGGGATGTACCATATCTACTCTTGGAACAGGAAGAACTCTATATTTGGACTGTAGCCAAATGCTTATTTCCCCTTGTTATGGGAGTGAGAGATAGGACAATACGCATGCCATACAATGATGATGTGAGTTGGAATGTTGCTACGAGGTATGAGGATAGAGATGATAACATACCCTGGTGGAGTGAACGATACATGGATGGTTTACCAACACTAAGAGGAATGAGGTAGTCACCTTATGAGGATGTTTTTATCATGAGATATGAGTCATACAAGGTTGAGTTTGATCACCAAAGGAATGAGCTCTGAGTTTTCTTGATGAAGATAGACTTAGAGTTTGAGTTTGATAGGATAAGTGAAAAACATGGAAGTGTATGTCTTTAATGTTACCTAATACCTAAGGATGTGAAGTGGTAATGGATGCTCTGGTTGAGATGTATCTGAATAGTTTGGCTAGAAGCTAGAAGAGGTTGTTAGGCTAACCCTAAGTTTGGAAAGGAGATATGTTTGGCTAATACTCTAATGTAATGAGATCTGTTGAACAAGTTAATGGTTGTTTGGTTAGCCATCCTAGGCCTTGATGCAATGAAAGGATGGTTGTAGAGCCTCAAATGCACTTCTTTGGAAAGGAAGGTGATGAAACCCCGACTAGAGTGGTTTAGGGTTTCTGAGGAATCTATCTTAAGGAATCATGACAATACATGAGATCATGACTTAAGATCACCATATACCGTGGTACTACAAAGATAATAAGTGATAGTAGTACTTTGAATACCTAAGATGAAGTTGCATGTGGTATGTGGCATTGCAAGATGAGGGTGAAGGACGAACACCAGTAATCCAGTGCATAGATATAAAGGATAAAGAGTCCCCGAAAGAGAAAGGGAGTTCATCACTGTGGATGTTGTAAGTCTCCCCTGGACCAAGGAAGGTCGAGATGCAATATGGGTTATGGTAGATCGCCTTACCTAGATGACATGAGAAAGAAAGAGTACTGTCAAGGGATAGATCGGGTTGAATTACATATGAGAGAGATGGTTCAACTACACCATGAGGTGAGTAAAAAAGTTATTGAGTATAACCTAAAGGTTCACTTCTGTGAGGTGGAAGTAGAAACATGAAGAACCCTACGTTAGTACAGTTTATCACCCCTAACTAATGGTTAGTATGATCCAGACTAAAGGGTCTGATGAGAGCATATGTGCTCGTTCAGGGTGATATCTAGAGGCAATTCTTGTCCTATGAAAGATGTGATGATAACCACCATAGCCAGTATCGGGATTTAAAGAAGTTATGTAAGGGAGGTTGTGTCGGTCACCACTTCAGTAAGGTGATGTTGTTGAAAGGACAACATGATGGTTAGAAAAGGACCACAGTGTGTGTAGATGAAGTCGCTTTGATTGTGCAATGGCTGAAAGGAGCCTAGAGACGACGAGAGTCGTGGGCAGATGCAAAGTAGACTGACATGCAGTTCACTGTGGGAAATATGTATCCGACCCCTCTGAGCTATAGCTAAGAAAGATGAGTCCCCGATATATGGGTCCATTGAGATGGATTGGTGGAGAAGGTTAACCTTACCCCTAAAGATAAAGAAGTGTGCGATGAGTTCCATGTGTCCAAATTAGAGCACTATGTGAGGTACCCAGACCATGTGCTGAGTAATGAACCTAGTGAGCCCCAAGTGAGGCTGAAATGGCCTGAGTCACATGTGTAGTTTATAGACGCCAGGATGAAAGAACTCAGAGAAAAGAATATGTGATGATAAAGGTTCTTTGGTAGCACCATGAGTACAATAAAGCCACATAGGGGCCAATGATGGACATGGAAAAGTCTTATCCTGAATTGTTTATTTTCTTGATAAGAATGTTGAGGACAAAATTCCTATAAGAGGGGAAGGATGTTACAACCCCATTTTTTGGGTTCATTTGGTGAGAAATGTAATTTGTCATATTAAAGATATTTGAACAAATAATGATGTAATTTGTTTTAAAGACATGGATTTCGTTTACAATAGCCTTGATGATTGTTTTGTGGGCTTTATTGGCTATTGGGCCCAAATAATAAGAAAATTCAATTAGTGAATGAATAATTGAATATTTGAGAAAAGAAAAATGTGGAAACCTATAGAAGGCAAATCCAAAGAGGGATTTTGTGCCTCTTGGGTTCCAAGGAGTCCAAAGTTTCATAGAGAGTGCAATAAGAAAAGAAAAGATCAATTAAATATTTTTTTATTAATAAAGAAATTGAAAATAATGATAAAATGTGGGAAATAAGTGAAAAGAGGTATAATGGAGTTATCCTTGGTGGAATTTCGTATCCCAAGGGTTCCTAAGGTTAAAAGGAATACTAATGAGGAAAATAAAAGAGAAATAAAGAGAAATCTTCAAAAAGAGATATTTTAATAAGAAATAAGCATGATAATAAGAAATAATGCATATAGATGCATCTAGAAGGATACTAAGTATACAATAAAAAGGATTTAGAAATAATAGAGTTTCTTGGGATCCAAGGAGTCCCAATAAAGAGAAAAGAAAGAGAAAATATCAAAATTACATAATAAGAGGATAATGTGATACATTATTAATGAATTTAGTGATATTGATACAAATGAAGTATTTTCTATTAAGGAAAACTTAATTTCATGGCCAATGGACTAAAAGCCAAGAATAATGATAATAATGAGAAGGATTTTTGATTTCCTAAATACCCAAATAATAGAGGATATCAAAAGGATAAAGAAGAGAGAGAAGGATTACTTCTCCTTGAAGGAAAATTAATCCTTTTGGAAAGGGACTCTTTGAGTCATGTTTAAGCCAACCTATGGCTTCGTTTCTCTCCCCTATATAAGTGGGTAGAGTCCAGGGTCGAGTTCAGAGGGAGTTCCACGCAGCCATCCCTCTCTTCTTCTTCTTCTACTTCATCTTATTTGTTAAAACCCTAATTGGGAGGAACATCGAGAACGTGAAGTCACGAGGTGACAAGTATGGGCTACAATGATGGCTTGGTGCTCCACGGTGCCAGAGAGATGTGTTTCCATCGAGGACATGCCCTAAAGGAGCTGCAGTTGCATCTGCATGGTTGCAACACCAACAACAGGTCACATGCCTTTTTCTCCTAACCTAGCCACATGGGCCACGCACTGGGCGACGCCCCAGGTGCGGCTGGAGGTGGCGGGGCTAGGGCAAAGTGGGGCGGCAGCCATCGAGGTCCGAGGGAGAGTGGAAGAGCCACACAGGTCACATCTAGGGATGCACCCGGCGGGCAAGCAGAGCTTCGTGAGGTTGAAGGCAACCTAGAGTGCGTTGGATGGTCCTGCCCTCCAAGGGCTGAAGACACAACTGACTTATGCGGGGGCAAAGTGGTAAATTAAAAATGTTTCCAAATCTGCAAGCAACGTTGCATGGAAATAGACATGTGGCGCTCTCCGATTGGCCAAAGTAAATGATTTATTACAAACATTATTTCTAATAATCGGTAGCTCGGATGAATACAAATAATATATGCATTTTGCTCAGAAAAATGAGAGGAATTCAATAAAAATATGTTTAGAAGCCAATTCCTTTTGCAATTCAAATCGTAGTGTAAGATATCAACTTTGATGAATTAAAGATTAGGAAACTCTACTTTGAGATGATTAATGTAATAAGTAGAATTTAATGGGTGATTAAAGTTGATAATAACCTGTTAATTGTAAAAAGGTACATTAAGACCGAAAAGGATGAACTTTGCACGTAATTAGTTTAATTTAGAGATTATGTGCATAAATATGCTTGAAATTTGAAAAGTACATAAAGTTATCATCTTTAATGATTTAATGAAAAACCCTTAGATTTGATGATAGATGGATTTAATGATGTTCTTTGGATAATTCAAGCCAATATTAACCTGTTGTTAATAAAAGTGAAAATAGGATCTAAAAAGATGATCTTTTTATATGAATGGTTTAATTTAGGGTTCCATGTGCATGGATATGCATTAATGAGCTTGAAAACCCTAATTTAGGTGAATATGCCTTTTAATTGTTTTAATTGTTCAAATCCATGAATAAATAGAGATATGATGATCCTAAGTCAATTTGAGTATGAAAGACCATTACAATGGATAATTTGAGCAATTAGGGTTTATATGAGTAGAAAGAGTATTTTAGGGTTTGTTGACTTAAAAGGAATAAAGTTTGAGAAATTGATCTAAGAAACCCTAATGAATACTAATGAAACCTTAATTCAGATTAGAAACCCTAGAAAGTGAATCCAAGTCAATAAAGTAGAGTCTTGATAAAGTGTGTAGTAAATAGAGCACATGTGTTTTTTAGGATTCTTGATGATGTGGTTGAATTACTTGCTTGGATTGCTTTCTTGGTTGGAATTGATATTAGCTTGAGAAATCTACTGAATAGGTATGTGGTTACACTTATGAATATTCCGAGTTAGTTTTCCGAGGGTTTGTCGAGGTTTTTTCGGTTGCTTGAAGTTAACTGTTGGATGCTTTTATTTCATGCAACTATAGAGTGACTATGACTATCACTTTAAATGTATACATATAACTGGCTTAGATCTGGGTCCACCCCTGTGGCTATGCAAAGGCTAAAAAGGATAACCTAGAGCAAGGTCTAGGCTATCATGAGTTAGAAACTGGGCTACACATGTGTAGTGCCATGAGACTCTTAGCATGCCATGAGTTAAGGAGTGGGCTACATACGAGTAGTGCCATGTGACTCAACCCTAGAAAATGATTCACCTGTTAGGTGGGATCATGAGGGGTATAATGGGGATAGGATATACATGGATCACACAATTATATTTAAACCATAAAATTGTTTGTTAAACTATAATTGATTGCAATACATTGTTATGGATAATTGCACGATTAGTGTTTCCCCCACATATCAGCTTCGGCTGACCGACATTTTGTTTGTCGGCGTTTTAGGTACAAAGCCAAAAGGACAAATAGTAAATCGTCATATTGAGAAATACATGAATTGAAATACAAGGAGGATTAGTAGAGTAGAAATTCATATGTGGATAGAAGTTTAGAGATCTAAATTTTTAAAAGGTATGCAAAAGTTTATTTTCTTACAACTTTCCAGTATAGTCTGTTAAAATTAATAATTGTTCTTGGTTAAATGTCGAACCTTTGATCCGGAAATTATGGGTGCGGCTTCAACCTCTCGGTCTCCCTTAATTGGGGGTTATCGGAAGGTGGGGGTCATAACATCCCCTTTCTCTATTTCATTCCCGATTAAAAGTTTAAGGTCTGGCAATTTCTCTCCGCCGCCGATCTCTCTATCATCGTTGCTTCTGCTACCGCCGTCACCGCTCTTGGGCTTCCTAGCCGCCATCGCTACCGCGCCGCGCAATCGCCGCCGCCATTGCTGCTACTGCTACTTCTACTGCTACTGCTACTACCCCAGACACTACACAACCGTCGCCGCTGCGCGCAGCTACTGTACAACTGCTACCGCCACTACACTGAGGAGCCACGAGCTTGCGCCGTTGCCTACAGGTGCAATCCGGCATGCTCCTCTTCTTCCTCCACTCTTCTTCCCTATGTTGTATAGGTGGGAGCCCAGAAGTAATACATGTAACAACATTTTTTATTTTACTGATTTCGATCAACTGATTAGTATTTACTTATGTACCGATTTGTATTTACTTATCTACTGATTTGTATCTACTTATATATTGATTTGTATTTACTTATCTACTGATTCATATTTACTTCTACTGATTTGTATTTACTTATCTACTGATTTGAATTTACTTATCTACTGATTTGAATTTATATATCTACTAATTTGTATTTACTTATCTACTGATTTTTATTTACTTATCTACTAATTTGTATTTACTTATGTGCTGATTTATATTTACTTAAATACTTATTTGTATTTACTTATTTACTCATCCGTTCATCTAATGCTTTTTTATTCATCACATTATTTAAATTTAGGGCTTTTTATTTGTTCATCTACTTTTAAAAATTATTTAATCATCTACTGATCTATATTTGTTTATCAACTGAGATGTACTTTTTTTTATCTATTGCTTTGTATTTGTTTATCTATTGATTATATTTATTTATCTAATGCTTTGAGTTTACTTATTTATATGTTGCTATTGTAAATCAACCTAGGATATGAATAAATCTTGTGCTTGCATATATTTGTGCTTCTAATCCTCAATATTGACCTAATTTAGTAAATTTTGATGCATGTTGAAATAAGATTCAAACTTGTCCATTCTAGCATCCTAATTTGATTTGATTATGTGATTTGAACCTTGAAACATGCGTGTTAAAGATACATTGATGTCTCAAACTTAACTCACATGTGGGTCTTCTATTTCTAAAATGATTATGTGACCTAGTATGTATGTTGATATATGAATCTCTAGTTAAAACTTCAAGATTGACCCCTAATTAATACATTATAACAGAATTAAATCATGCATTTGTGTTGTTGCAGGTGCTGTTGACTTGCTGTTGATTTGCATATATTTCTTCTTCAGCCTTCAAGTGAGGTATAATATTATCACTCTCCCAATGTTCCATTAGGATCCATTTTGATTCAAATCTTTGATATATGGAATCATGGTTTATTTACTGTTTATTATTTACTGACAAGCATGATTAAATGATGTTACACAAAACTTAGGATATGAATGATGAAACTAGGATTGTAGGTATAAGAATGACAACAAACATGTATTTGTTGGCCTAGAAACCCGTCCCCAATTTGTTCTTGAACACTTAATCTCACTTAGGATGTAAGTGTATAATGTGTATTGGGTTTTTAAGAAAATTTCGGTAGCATTTCCCCGTTTGTTCTCTAAGTACATATGTACTTGGAGAACAGCGGGGAAATGCTACCGAAATTTTCTTGAAAACCGAATACACATTATACACTTACTAGTGATATTAGGTGTTCAAGAATGGGATAGGTGGTACACATTTATTATATATAAGAATGATAGCACATGTATTTGTTGGCCTAGAAACCCATCCAAGATTTACTCATTAGGAGTGAATCTTGGATAGTCCCCAGTTTGGGACTATTCTTGAACACTTAATCTCACTTAGGATGTTTTAACCATTTATTATATATAAGACCTTAAACCTTAAAGTTTTAACCATAAACCCTAATCTTTTAACCATAGACCCTAATCTTGTTCTAATATATACTTGTTTTCTCTTTGATCATAGAATGGATAGATCATGGATGTCAATTCTAAATCGTTGCACCCCAGAGTTTATTTTTGGTCTTGATCAGTTTATTAGATTTGCCGAGGAACATAGGAAACAACTTGGAGATAGGTTCTACTGTCCATGTAGGCATTGCGGTAACAACTTGAAAGTTGGCACTGGTGATGAAATCAGAAGTCATGTCATGTGCAACGTGATTGTACAAGGCTATACAGAATAGCACTGACATGGAGTGATTTCAAACCTGAAATCAGTAGATGTCGATAGTAGTGCTTGTGTGGAAGAAGAAATTGCCTTTGATGACGTAGATGTGAACAAACCAGTTCCAGTAGACATCATTGATGTGATGCTGGATAGTTGTGGGGTAGAGCACACGATCCACCTCCCATGTTTAGAAACATTGAGCATGATGCTGAGATACCGTTATACACAGGTTGTAAGTTTACGAAGCTTAGCACTGTGTTGAGATTGTATAAGCTGAAAGCTAACAATAGATGGAGCGACAAAAGCTTCACGTCATTGCTGTCTTTGTTGAAAGAAATTCTTCCTAAAGGAAACGAGCTGCCAATCTCAACATACCAGTTAAAGAAATTGTTGTACCCAATGGGAATGGAGGCCAAGAAGATACACACATGCTCGAACAATTGTGTATTATTTCAAAAGGACTATGTGGATTTGAAAGATTGTCCCAAATGTGGTGCGTCAAGGTATAAATTGATGACTTCAGGGGAGACCAAAACTGGTTCAAAATGTTGGGACCTGTTTTCTTGCATTGGATGTATCCCTTTGAACGATACATGCACGTTTTTAAAGGTGATGTTCAAAACCGTTATCAGCCTGAAGGGAGTATTATTGAGGGTTATGTTGTGAGAGAGGTTATGGATTTTTGTAATGACTTTCTGAGTGCTAACGACGCTCCTGTTAATGACAAGAATATTGAGGAGCATTTTAGCAAAGGAATTTTGGGATCACGGATGAAAGTAATCGGTCGTGAGTAGTTGGAATAAGTTCACTTGTATATTTTACACAAGATCGACGAAGTGAGTGTTTATATCGAGGAACATACCAATTTCATCAAGAGACAATATCCTCGAGCCAATTCAATGTGGCTTGCTAGAGAGCATAACAAGAAATTTATTAAGTGGTTTGAAGATAAAGTCTTACATCAACTATTTTAAACACCATATAATCTTATTGAAACTATCAAATGCCTCGCCTTTAAACAAAAATTGAACGTTATGTCTTATGAAGGGTTTGACATAAATGGATTCTCATATTACACAAAGTGTCAAGATGATAAGAGTGCCGTCCAAAATAGTGGGGTCACCCTTCAAGTGTCTTCATTGGTTTTTGCAAGTGCAAAGGGTAAGAGTACACGTGAAGCTAAAATGTCATATTACAGTGTCATTGAAGACATATGGGAGTTTGACTACGTAGATTTCAGAATTCCGCTCTTTAAATGTAATTGGGTTGATAACACCAAAGGAGTTATAGTGGATGAATTGGATTTCACATTAGTGAACTTTGAAAAGATTGGTGAGAAGGGTGAATCATTCATATTGGCATCACAGGTGAAGCACATATTTTATATCGATGATCCTACAAATGATAAATGGTCGGTTGTTCTTCATGGTAAAAGACAGTTCATTGAAGATCCTATAGATGAAGAAGAGTACTATGATAAGTATGATGACTCCAGTCCATTCTCAGTTGGGTTGCCAACATTACCAAATATTGAAGCTAATGATGACTTGTATGTGCACAAAGATCACAATGAAGGATTTTTAATTGATAAAAGATTGTAATATTAGAGGCATGCATGTTTATATTTTTCATACGTTTTATTTTTCTGAATGTGAACTTTACAATGTGAATCTGAACTTTACAATATGAATTACTTTACAATGTGAATGTGAACTTTACAATGTGAATTACTTTACAATGTGAATGTGAACTTTACAATGTGAATTACTTTACAATGTGAATGTGAACTTTCAGATGGCTGAGCATTCTCCTGATGACCGTGCTGATGATTACTATGAGGGTGAGGACGTCAATGTGCCGCCTCACAATGTAAGTTTTAAAAATATAACCCTGAGTTTTATATCTATATGTTCATTTATAGTTATATCCTGTAAGTGTGTTTTTTTGTCAAATTTTAGGTTGGTGATGTACCCCCTGAAGAAATTGAGGGACTTGATGAGCAACAAAAAAAATTGAGAAAGTGAGGGGCATCACAATGATGGATAAGTTACTACAACAAAGGGGCAATGGACCCAAACTGGTTGTGGATTTCGATCATGCAGGAAATCCAGTTGGAGTGAACCACAACTCATTTATTTCATATCTTAGGGTTCTTACTCACAACCATTGTAGTCCTATTTTTGAATCTTGGCATAAAGTTCCTAAGGGGAAGAAAGGCTTAATATGGAAGGAACTATGCATGAGTTATTATTATTTGCAATTCTATTTTTGTAGATTACTAATTTTTAGGATACTAGTTAATAACAATTCTATTTTGCAGAGTATATTTGATCCGGAGGAAAAGATGCATCATAAATGCGTGATGCAACACTGTGGGAGGGTCCTAAGGAACTATAGGACAAATCTCACCCGATATTACATGCGCGATGCTGAGAAGAGGTTCTTGATTGATTTCTGATTCCAGACATTGATCACTTTTTGACTAACTCTACACTAATAATTTTTGTTTGTCTTCTCTTTAAAAAATAAATTTAGGCAAAAGATAGCCACTGAGCAATGGAACTACCTAGACACAAAAGACTGGGAGGACTTTGTTACCCAAAGAAAAATGGATGAATTCAAGGTATTAAGTGCCACTCCCAATTTCATTAATATACGTTCTTATGTATTCACCTATTCAAGATTAACCTTTAGTGTTACTAACCAAATCAATGTGCTTACTAACAAGGCTATTAGTGATGCTCAAAGAGCAAGGCGTGCACTAAATGTGCATGACCACACAATCGGTCCAAGAGGCTATGCAGGCATTCACCAAAGACTACAGGCGGAGTCTACTGCTCAATCTGCTGCTACTCAGGAGTCCTCTACTATTAGTCATGCACCTCTGCCTCACCATGCTATGTGGATAGCTGGGAGGCAAAACAAGAAGGGAGATATAACGAAGCCCACAACTGTTGAGGCGGCTGCAAAAATGGTAAAATTTAACTCTTAGAGCAATCGATCAATATTGATTATTGTTATGTTTACTTACCAATTTCTATTGATGACGATTAGCGGGAGCTGCACGAGCAGAGGAAGAAAGGCAAGTTCATCCCTGAGGGCACAAGGGATGAATTGACAGTTGCTCTGGGTGACCCAGAGCATCCTGGACGTGTTCGGGGTGCAGATGCTGGTGTGGGCATCAAAGCGTTCTTTGGGCCATCCCAGCACAAACCTATCCCAAAAGCGGGAATTTTACAAGTTGAGGTAACCTATTCTTTTTTTAGAATGTTATTGTGAAAGGGAATTCAATAATCGACTACATTTCTTTTATCCATGTATAGGTAGATGAATTAATTGAGAGGAAAGTCCAAGAAGCAATGGTGAAGTTGTAGGCGTCTCAGACGGCCACTCAAACGGTACCTGTGATGTGTCGTGCTTCTATTACTCCTACTATAGAGGTTGGGAGTAATCATGTAGACCCACCACCTAGTACATCCTCTATAAGTATTTTTATGACATAGTAGCTAGTCTTTTCAAGATGATATGTTTATGTATATATGTATATAACATTCTTTACATAAATATGTAGGGGTTGAAGCCATGCCGTCTAAAAAGTAAAGAATATGTCGTTGCAGAGGTACAGGCTTACCCAGACCTTCTAGGGGAGATGTTTCATGGGACTCCAGTACCAGCTGGTATGGTTTGTGTGAGCCTGATACACATACTCCCCGATTGGAGGGATCTTCAACTGCCATATGCCCACCCAGATTCTGAAACGCTTGGTGAGGCAGAAGGCAGAGTGATAATGTCGCCCAAAGCGGATCTCGTCTATACTAATATTGTATGGTAAATTTACATTACGTTAATTTGTTAGTGTGTATATATGAGTCAATTGATCTGAAATTACATATACATGTCAAAAAGATGACACCCATTACATCTCAGCCTCCACGGCTACCTCCTCAACTACCAAGTTGGCTTCTAAGGGACCTACACACCTCGTTAGGTCCTAATTGTAGGGGTATGGCAGTATGGATCGGCGAACATGATCAAAATTGCCCTATAAATGTTACAATTCCAGAGGATGCTGCAGGTCAATCATACGATAACAATCTATTTATACAAGTTTTGCATACGTATTAATGCAGGTCAATCATACGAAAACAAGCTATTTTTACAAGATATTTTGGAGTTGTTTCGTTATGATTGGCTGAATACATCTATGATAGAGGTGTGGATATGGTGAGATCTTGTTTATACATTCGTATACCTTGTTTTATATACGGTGATCTAGTTTCTTATATATTAATGCATACGTAATACATGTTTTGCATCCACTTACACAAGATATGTACATATTTTGCATTTTCCCATGTGGGATTTTTAGTTCCATCTTTGATTAGTCTTGTAGATACAGACCCTTCTTCAGTTACTTCATACTGCTGTGATGCTTTTGAATATTTTGGTAAAAATAAGAAGATGGTGATAATAACTCCATTCAATGTCGAGTAAGTTTACTTTGCTTATAATTTGGACTTAAGAAAATTACATTTTTATTGTGGATTTTGAGTTATTAATTTTTAACTTTCTTACCTATAGTGGTAAGTATTGAGAGTTACTAGTTATTGTCCCCAATACGTTCACTGTCTATTATCTAGATCCTGCGGGGAATGAATTGAATACATTATATGGACACACAATGAAAATGCCATTATTCTCGTGAGAAATATTTCATATTTTTATATCCGTTAACATATGTTATTACATTACTATTTAATTATGCAATTTAATGTGTTACATTAACATGTAGGGCTTTATAAGAGTTCAAAAAAGCTGGAGGAAAGGTCCCCAGGAAAAAGAATCAGCCACTAGTTTGGGAGGATGTGAAGGTAATTTCCCGACTCCAATGTATATATTATTTATGTGAACTGTGCTTATTTGTATTTTTGAATATTTTGTATGTTTAAATTTATAGTGTGCTGCACAAGACAACGAATGGGCATGTGCCTACTATGTGATGCAATTTATGGACCTAATCATAAAATATGCCATAATGGAAATCAATACTATACATCAGATATTATATATAGTTTCATTAGATAATATGAGATATATCAATCTTATTATATATTATTAATTATATATATACGTCATTCTCTTTGTAGGTGTTTAAAACTGACTTCAGCACAGGTGGAAAGTTATTAGATGTACATACTCCCTATACGAGGGATGAATTAGATGTTGTAAGAGAAGAATGGGCAAAAGCCCTACAAGTAGTGGAGATTTTTAAATATAATTGGGACAATGATGACAATGATGACGATGATGAATAAAGAATGATATTTCTAAACTTTGTTCTCATAATTATTTTTGTGTGAATGTGAATGACTTTTTAGTTGGATTCATGCTTGTATATCCACCAACAACTTCTCCACCATCATCAATGGTACACCTTTTGGACACTTCCATAATACTAACAGTCTCAGACAAGGGGATCCACTCTCCCCATATCTCTTTATCCTAATCACATCAATCCTCACAAACATGATTAAGCTAGGTACCACACATGACCTCATAACATCACATGTTGAATGCTTTGAGAACATAATCTAGTTTGCTAATGACACCTTGATTCTTATTTAACTAAAAGATGACACCATCATCAACACTATCTAAATCATTGGTCTCTTTTCATAAATCTCAGGTCTCAGGATTAACCTAGAAAAATCCTCCATTATCAGCATCAATACTCCCATTGGAGTCTTAAAAAAATACAAATATCTTCTTCAATGTAATATCCAAAACTTTTCGGTTATGTATCTTGGCTTGCCTGTCTCTCCTTGCCCCCACAAAACACATTATGTGGGTCCCTATCATTGATAAAATCGAACTCAAACTTCATTCTTGGACCAACAACTTCCTTAACCTTGTTGGTCGATTCACCCTCCTTAATAGTGTCATAACGCCCATCACCAATCACTACCTCGGCTACATCCCCTTGCCTGCTAAGTCCTTGAAACTGATTGACTCTATCAGAATGAAGTTTCTATGGAATCATTATAATGAATACCATGAAAAGAATACAATGCATTTGGTAAAATGGGACACCATACATTCTCCTATTGAATATGGGGGATGGGGTATCATAACCATCAAGGTGCACACCCTATGTCTTATCACTAAGATCATCAACACCCTCACCTCCAACACAAATAAAATCTGGAAGTCATACAGTCTCCATAAATACTAAAAAAATTCCACCTCATGGAACAAAAATAGTAGGTACATATCTTCACCACTCTAGAGATTCATAAACAAAAATTTAGATATCATCACAAACCTGATAAACTTTCCTCCCCATGCCTACACAAACATTAACTTTTGGAGTGACCCTTAGCATCGTAACGACACTATTCAAAACCTCATTTGACACTTTCACATACTAACTTCTATGAAGAGCATCAAAATGGCCAGAACCCTAAAACTTCTGACCAGTAACAGACACAACTTCCTCAAAATACACCTCATGAACAACCTCAACTCTGTCAATATTCTAGACATCATCCATAACCTAGAATACAACACAACCAACATGATCTTTTGGAAATGGGGGCCCACATATACACCTAACAGATCTTACCTCCACCTTACATATAGAGGACATATTTCAGAGATGAATACCACATGGGAAATGAAATGGCCACAAAAATGTAAGATCTTCTTCTGGCTTATATCAAAAAATAAAATTCCCACATATCATAATCTACAAAAAAAAATGTTTTTAGGGGCCCACGAGATGTTATTTGTGTCATACAGCTGAAGAAACAACACATCATATCTTCACCACATGCCCTCATACATTGCACTTCCTACATAAATACTTCTCGCCAAACTCACTGACAGACTTCATCTACTCACCAAACTAGATGATACATATTCATCCAAATAGCATAAACCATACTACTTCTGACCTAATAATAACCATCCTTTGGAACATTTGGATTGAGAGAAACCTAGGAAAAAATCAAAATGTTTCATGCACACTACAACAGATCCAGAATGAGATTAAACTCTCGTTATGTATTAACTTTCATTGCAGGACTGAGATCCACATCAATACATGTGATGGGAGATGAAGAAGACTAGGTGATTGTCTTCGGTGACTACAATGGTGAAGGTTGCTACACCTTGGAGGAAATCATGGCAGATGACATAAGATTTTGATCAAGACTTTGGCACTCTTGACTTAGATCAAGATCTAGTTTCAAAACTAGCTTTTAATGCATTTTGAGGTTCATTGTTAAGAGGTGTCTCCCCCGAAACATTGCATCCTAGGTTTCTATTCCTATCATCATGTTTTTTTCTATTTCCATCTAACTTTGGAGCACATCTTTAGGATGTTATCTCCCTTATGGAACATTTTGCACTACCATGTTTATAGGTGTTATCTGTTTGTAAACATTTTTGTTTATGAATGAACTACTTAATAAAAAAAACTTGATAGAATGTCCATCGATAATCAATTGGCAATAAAGATGATAAACACATGAAAAAGTATAGTTGAAGGCAGTTGTTGAACACAATGTAAAATTAGTTCATGGTTTTGGCATTTTCTTAATAAAAAGTGAGCTTCGAGCAACATGGTGTGATAGGGCTGACGTTGTGGCTGTAAATGGACAGAATAAGGTATAATGGTAGAGAGTTACCTCTTTCTTGCATCACATTCAACTACACATCTGCTGTCACCAATTGGCAGTGAAGCCAAAATACTATAGGAAAACAATAATTGAGTTAGCTGTAAAACACAATGTAGAATTAGTTTCAAAATTTTGAAAAACCAACATCTTGGAGAAGGGAGTTCATTTGGCATTCTCTTATTAGACGAGTTTGCAGCAATAGTACTGAAGGCAGGTTGTAAATAGGTAAGGTAGGGTATAAGGGTAAAAATTGCCTCTTTCTTATGGCATACTTGATCATATGTCTATTATCACCAATTGGCAGTGCAGTCGAGTATAGGAAAATAAGAATTTGTTATAGGGACCAGAAACGAGATTAAAATTTGAACCGTGTTGTCCTTATGCATGCATAAAAAAAATAGAGGAGGGAAGTTATTCCCTCCTCTATTTTGTTCTTATGCATGCATAAAAAAGTGGTCTCAAATATGATCTCAATTTTTATCCACATATCATTTCTCTAGAAAAATAATAGTTGAAGTTAGCTGTAAAACATGAAGTAGAATTAGTTTATCAATTTTTAGGAGGGGGTTCATTTGGCATTTTCCCATAACATGAGCTTGACAAAACACCATGGATTGGAACTGGTGGTAGGGCTATGAATATGCAAGATATGGTATAAGGATACAAATTTACCCTTACCCTTACCTGCATCAAATTTTTGTGTAACGAGTAGGGTAACTATGCTTTCTATTAAAGCCTTTACCCTATCCTTACTTGCACCTTTTTACCTATAATTTAGATGGTAGGTGATGTGTGGATGCCTCAAGCCAATACTGTACTTTAAATTGCACACTCTTATATAATAGAAGATCTACAAGTGCACAAGCTTGGGATGTAGTATAAATTGGTGAGTTAGATTCGACAGTAAAGATGATAGACCGTGGTTGGTTTTCTAGGCTCGTAGATGCAGATGCTAGGATTTTTGCAGTTTAACTTTGGCTTAAGTGATTAAACTAAGGTTCATGAAAGTAAGTAAAAGCAAGATAAAAACTAAATTAACAAGAACACTTAGGGCTTATTAGCTTAAAAGAAAAGAAATCATCAACTAAATAGAGTGGCAATCGACTACCATAGACAACAACCCTAATTAAGACTAAGAAAGGTAATTTTCTATACAAGGCAAACATGAACTAAACTAATAAATTAATGAAGGAATCAAACACAAGTAGACAAAAGAAATAACTAAGTACCTAGCAAAAGAAATTCACCATGAACTAAACAATTATCACTAATGAACAAGATGGAGTGTTAAACCAACAAACACTAAGAAAATAATGATGAGAGTGGGTTACTTAGAGGATATGGGAAGGCTAAACCATGCATAGGGGAAATATTCAATAACACATCCAATCTTGCTTTGTTAGCTTTCTTCAGGATTTGGCCCAAACTGTTCGGCATATTCCCACGCCTTACGCACCCGTTCGCCATTTTATTCTCAACTATTCCCAGCAAATAGAGGCCGAAATGCGCCCCGGGAGGATGCCCACACACTGCCGAAGCTGGGCGAGATGATCTCTCTTAGGATGGGAGCCCCATTTCCTTCTGACCAGCTCCCCAAAAATTGATACCAATCCAGAAAATAAAGGGTTGTGTGGATTAGAAAATCGATCCTTCTAGTTGGCCATGGGAGACATATAGTGTATTTAGGAGAACCATTTCCTAAATCACACTCTATCCAACCTTGTGAAGCTTAATTTACTGGTGATAGATGAACATGATAATTGCCAACCCTATTATAGGTTTTTGAGTGTGACACTCTAGCCTCACTTGGTGGCAAGGGGTGGTGTAGGTGTAGGAGAAGGGTTTTCATCTCCTATCACCCCACATCCAACCACGATAAGTGATATTTCCAAGTGAGAGGAGAGAAGCACACCTATCTATCTAGATGTTCCACCTAGGGCTAGTAGAATAGAGGGGTAAAGGGGTAGAGAAGAAAATTAGCCAAGGTTCCACAAGTGGATTTGGGAGTTTTTCCCTTTTTGCCTCAAATGTACTCTTTTCTATGTACGATAGGAGGTATCATATCTCAATCACACAACCAAAGAGGTAGGAAGGGTAAAAAGTGTGAAAATGTCACAAACCAACAAAATAAATTGTTTTCTAGGAAACTCCCTAGCAACAAGGTATCACTATCCATATTATACCCCCAAACAACCCATAAGAGGGGGCTTATCTACTAATGGTAATGGAACATATAAAAAGGAAGGAAAAGAGAGAGTAAGAAACCCAAAATGTTGATGGAGATATTTATCTTCTTCACCTCCAACTATTGCAAGCACAAGATCCTCCCTAAGGGTGAATGGCATGGAAGTGGAGTGGAATATTGGGTAAAACCCCAAAAAACTTGAGTTTTTGGGAGGAAATTAGGTAGAAGGAAGAAAGGAGTAGGTCATTGCTGTAGAGGAGTAAATACTCAAACCACTACCCTTCACCTCCCTAAAGTCTTATATAGAGCCTAAGGTATCTAGGGTTAACTGGGGGTAGTAGAAATTTAGTGAAAAAAATATTAGGGTTAAGGGAGCAGAATGACCATTTTGCCCCCACCATGGATGTTCTTTTATGATGTCAGAATGATCATTGTGGGTAGAATGATCAAGGAAGGAATGAAGGGTTGGGACATGGCTTTTGAGAAATTTTTCACTAGGTGGCCATAGTCATTTTAGAGAAAAACAACCGTGGTGGGTTGTATGTAGAACGGTCGTTCTAGAGTAGAATGGTCATTTTGTATGTTGATTAACATGATTGTTAGGTAAGAGAAAATAAACTGAGAATGGAATGATGTGATAGGGTAAATGGTGGTTTTTGGGGAAAACATATGTTTGGAGGGTTTGGTGTGTTCTCGATTCTTCAAGTGTTCATCCATGGGTTCAAATTGCTTCTAACTAATTCTTGAGCACTTGAGGTAGGTTGGACATGTTCTTGGTGTTCTTTGGGATTGTCCATGCATGGTGAAATCCTTGGATCTACCTCTTTTTATCCTTCCATCAAGAACCACTCAAGTACCTATAATAACATATAAAAGACTCCATAAGTACATTTCAACATAAAATGAGATTTTTGGGAGTACACATGCAATCTAACCATATTAACATGAATATTGAGAATAAAGAACACAAATTGAGACAAAAACTAGGGCTAAATCACCACCATAATCCTCAAACATACTTATCCTCAGGTGCGCTCCAACTAAATATCTTTTTAATTTCATTCAATAAGAAATGATGAATTAACCCAAGAAATATGTTTATAAATTAATCAAGGTCAATCATGGTTTCACCATTCTATTCACTCCTATATCATCCCTTCTCACAACCCTATTGCAATCCAATCACAAAACTACACATTTCATGTATAGGCTATCGATACCCATTTAAAGAAATGAGACAATTCATAATCCTAAAGGTGAAACCATTCATGTTTGGAATAGTCAAATCAGTCTTGAATGTTGTTTTCTTGCAACAAATTAGCCTTATATGTTAATCCAATATACTTGGCCTATTGGGCTATGTACAAGTCATGAAGGGCTAGGTTTCATGCTCCCTAACACAATAGGCATGAAAAAGGAAAAAGGAGGTAGTGGAAGGAAATTGGAGTTACTAAAAAGGAGCACTCTTATTTTCTTTTATTGTCCTCCTGTGATGTTAGTAGGAGCACATTTATTTCTCTTTTTTTTGCATTTTTTGTAGACCTTTTGGTTGTGTATGGTTGTAGGGTGGTAAGAAGAGGCAATGAGGGTACTGTTGGACACCCCAAGCTTTTAAAGGGTGGATAATGCTTGCTCTTTTTGTGATTTTGTATATTTTATGTGGTGGAGCGGTAAGAAATGATGGAAGAAGGTGGGTGAAGAGAGGGGTTAAGTAGCAAAGACTTTTATATATGCCATCCTACAAGTAATGTAATTTAAACAATCTTCACTAACTATGACATAAACCATTATGAATAAGCAATTATGGAAACCACATATTTTTCATTACTTTTAAGAAAACCCTATGCGTGGTTTCATGATTGCAATTCATTCAGCATATCACATTTCCATGAGAGGGAAAAAACCATGTATTAAAGATGATAAATGATCTTGAGAAGTAATAATCACGGGTAAATGTCGATCAATTCACCAAAGGCCGACAAATAGTTTCAACAAGTAGAGATCTAATAAAACCACCTTTTAAGGAAATTCATTTTGAAACCTGAGTAGTGATGAAAAAATTGTTTCAAGTTGCTCACTATCACAACCAACAACACTAAAAGAAAGAAAGGTGAATTTAACTAAGCACACACAAGAAATTATTCAAAATTTACATGAAATGCATCATCTGGATTTCATGGAAAGAAAGACAAAAAATGAGAAAAATTGCAAAAATGTATGGGATTGAAACTAAATGGAATTCATATGCATGAAAAACAAAATGGAAAGTAAAATTGAAAAGTTAAATCGATCCACTAGTACATGATGGGGATATATCCACAATTATTTTAGGCATTCCATGACATTTCTAAATCGACGACCAAGTGGGCGACAATAAAACTCAAACTTCATCATCAGTTACTCAAAATGACGATAATAGGTTATATCGTCGGTTCGATGTTAGGATGGAACCAGTGACATAACACATAGCGAGCGACGTAATTGTGGTCTGCTTTGACCTTTGCTCAGGGCTTGCATGGTAAAATTGACACTATTAATCTTTAATCTTTGATTTCTTAATGAAAAATCATTGATGCTAAATTTCCCGATGTCGGTTTTATCAAAGAATAAATAGTGAAAAAATTAGGTATATACCATCGATTGGTGTGCAAAAACTGATGGTGAAATCTTATGTAGTCGGTTATTTCCAAATAACTGACAAAAAATGTATTTATTTTTTTATAGCAGGTCTATAGACCTGCTGTCTAGTCTGTTAGCCTATCTGGAGACTATTGTTATTCAGAGCTGAAAGTTCTAAAGAAAAACATGCTCTCTACAAGTATCACGACTTCTCAACAGGACAACACACTTGGATGAAAAAGATTTTATATAAAGTAGGAACAAACATGCTACATTCTATCATTTTTCTTTACTTCAAATTGCTCACAAATCTGTGAACTCATAGCTGAATTATTTCATTTCTCAACCATACTTTAATTCATACATATATATGCACAAATAAACATCATTGTTTTCCTGATGCCTTCACTTTCAAATTCACACATACATACATACTTCACATTCAATTCACACTTATACATATCAACATCATCTGCCATCTTAGATTTTCTGTCACAAATTTTATATCAAACATTCAAAACAATCACAAATACATATAAAAATTTGACATCAAAGTTCGAACTACCAAAAAATATCAATCAACTATCAAATTTTTCATTCAAGTACATTTTTGATGAAGCAGGTTTCCCATTGTTCACATAGGTCATTCAACATCTCCAATGTATAAGGTTTAGTCTTTGGAAAAAAATTGCAAAGAGAATGAGACTTCGAATTAGATTTGATTGTTTGTATTATCAAATCAGACTACTTCATTAATATAATCTAAGATTAATAACTTACATTCTCTATACATTTGATTTGTTCCACGTGATTGACAATCACCCACATATACACCATCACATAATATGCATATGCCCAACCATTATCTTGTATAGGGGCCTGTAGATTTACAAATTATTAATAAATGTAATCAAGTAGAGTTGGTCATAAATTATGTAATTGGAATGAGAAGACTTATACATCAACACTCTTCTGAATTGTTGATTTCTTTTTCTTATCTACCTTACCTCCATCGATACAAAATGATTTCACACTCCTATACGTTAAATTAACATATATGTTGCATTATTAAACTGTCATATGATTGCAAACATTAATAAATATAGTTGGACATCGAAAAACTATACTTAGACATTAATCGACAATTTTATTGGGTGTCCCTCATTTGGTAGCAATTTTTCACCCAAAGGATCAAAGAGATACACACTCCAAGTCTCGGGAACAATCACTAACAACTGCCAATGCCTATTTCTAAGTGGATAGAAGGCAAATAAAATAAAATTAAATCTTACAACAAAATTGTATTCATAGGTTAGACATATAAACAACAAGTCAAAAAACTTAGCTAACATTGAAGGGAGCTAAGATTACGTTCTTGGAAGCTCCAAAATATTGCATCACCGTAGTCAAATATTCTTTGATGCCACTTGAATCTCTAAGTAAATCTCCAATCAATGATGGCATTAGAAATCCCACATTTACTATTATGAACTCACGAGTTGTGTAATACAAATGACTGAAATATATATAACCAATACTCCATTTATATGTAGGAAACAATTAACTAACTTTTCACATATGACGAGGTATTCACACTCACCGTATCCAAAATTCTATCACTGATATGTTTAGCTAATCATACTATAATACCTCAGAAACATCTGCCAAAACTATAATATTGTCTTGTTGTATACCTACCATATCCTCCCCAAGGCCGATCACTGTTTGGTCTATAGCATCTAACCATCTTGCCATGCGGTTCTGAAGGACTACTCCCAATGTACTCATGGGTGAGTGATGAACATGTTCAGTGACTACTAGAGAAGATGGTTTATGTGTTGCCTGAGAAGTAGAGTGTTTCTCTAAGGTTGCATCTATCAATCTCTGCACGTACTCTTGATCCATCTCCCCTTTCTTTCCTAGTTTGTGCTTTTGTTGGGATGAGCCAAAAAAATATTTTATCCCATACCCTACTCCATCACCCCTAACACATCCCAAATGCTCTTCTATCCCTAGACCAACTGTCAACTCATCATGTGTGGCTTGAGGGGTGAACTTGCCTTCATTTTCTTGGGCAGCCAGCTACAACTAATTATCATAAAAAACTGACTATTCAGTAAAACTTGTCCAACAAAAAAAGAACAAGGACATTATCAGTAGACCAAGAAATTTACACATTTTTGAAGGCACCTCCTGTGTTGCTTGGATGGGGTTTTCTCCGACTCTATTTTTCCTTACATCTATCCACTCAATATAGTGAGGCAACCATCCAGAAGCACTACAAGACTCGACAGTAGAAGGAGTAGAAATATAAGGCCCTTGCTCTTACCCTTGCCTTTGATCTTGCTCTTGCTATAACTCTCTCATATGGAGAATAACCTCCTGAACCCAACCAGTGGTGGTGCACATTCTTGTCACACCTATATTTTTGAGCATCATGAAGGGCCTGACCAATTCATATAAGTGATATTGTTAAGTAACCATAAGAAGTCATAAAAATGTAATTAATTAAATACCTAGAATGCATCTATTTGTCTTCGCCAAACAAACTCCTTCCTATCATCTTGATTAATATAGTTCCATTTAAGCCAAGGTTTCTTCTTATCTCCAAAGACATAGTCTCTTGTGATGATTGTCTGCCAATCTCTATGTCTTCTGTCAATGAGCTGTATAATAGACTTGTGATGCAGCTTTTCATCAAGTTCATACCGGCCCTAAAAAGGTTCAACATCTAATACTATTTAGAAATATTAATAGAAATAATAGGAAAAATACTATAAAAACACTTCATTTATTTCACCTCTAACTCCCTGCAGATGAGGTCTTTGTGGACTGTACTTGTTTGTCTCCAATCCTCAACAAGGAGAGGCACTTTGCTTTGAGCAAGGACCCCACCATAGTTGACAAACTCTTTAGTAAGTGGCATGCCTGCTTCATTAAATTCAACGAAACCCTTCCTCCCTTGCCTATTTGTGACATCTTTCATCACAATTATCCCCATAACTCCCTTATGTTTTGGGTTATCAACATAGTCAACACCCTATTCCGGATGCTCAACATCCTCATGCTCATGATCACTATGCTCCTGATTAGATGCCATGTATAAAATCAATAGCAAACAAACGTTAAAAGTCAGATCACATATAAAAATCAGATCACATATAAAAAATCAACACTATAAAAAGTCAGATCACTTATAAAAAGTCAACACTATAAAAAGTCAACACATATGAACAATATACCTTAAACTAGTATCCCTTCTATGTGATCTTCACATGTATAGTCATCAGTGTTAGATTCAACATTTACACTTGGTAAGCCAACAGAAAATAGACTAGAGTCATCATACTCGTCATAGAACTCTTCATCAATGGAATCTGAAATGAACTATCTTTTCCCATGAATCTCCATTAATTCATCATAATCAATAACAAGCATGAAAGATAGGAAGAAAGAGGAGAGGAAATACATGTGTCTGTGGCTGGCGACGGAGGAGGAGGATAATCTGAGAAGAGCAGGTGTAAAAAGAGGAGGACGTGGCTTGCTGAGGAAGCTTTGGTAGAGAGTAGCTGTAGCGATGATGGAGATCCTCAATAGTAGTAGCAATAGCAGTAATGGGGTCCTCAGTAATAGTGACAGTGGTGGCGATCCTCGTCCTCAACATCAGTAGAAGCAGTGGTGGCGATCGTCCTCAGTAGCAGCAATAGTGGCGGAGGTCATTGGCAATAGTAGTAGCAGTGACTGTGGAGACGGAGTCGACCAGCAGTGGCAGAGAAGAGAATTAGAGCAGCATAAAGGTAGAAATCATCAGGGCAGAAATCACCAGAGCGTCAAGGGCACAAAATGTAGAGAAATACATGTAGAGGAGAGAGAAGGGAAAGGGTTTCTTGGGTGTTTAAGTAAGATATTTCTCGTTAGTTGTTAGAAAATCTACTGACCTTGGTTCTACATCATCGGTTGTAGACGAACAACTACTGGAATAAACAAAAAATTTCTCAAAAGTTGCACCTAAAAAACTGACGCCGAATCTCGCAACCCAGTGACATATACTCCACATTTATTGTAAGAGTAGCCGATGATAAAAATTAAGTGGAGGTGGGAAAAATTTTACGGGACACATGGCACAAACATCTTTTGTATTGGCCACTATGAAATAACCAATGAGAAATTCCAATTGTTTCTCACTAGAGAGATGGCGCATGTACCTCTTTATTCTATTGGTTATGCATAAAAGAACCTACAATATATGTTTTTTGAGAGGTGAATGAAATACCAACAAAAAATTTGCATGAAACTTTATTTTTGCAGGTGAAACATAGCGTCATTTTCTCTGATAGGAGATCGACAGAAAAAAATGCAACATGTATTTTCTCAGCTGGTAAATCCATGGTGGCCCACTTATAGACGACGCCATAAGTACTACCGTCAGTTTTTCTTAAAAAAAGAACCAACACAATATGTCAAATTTGTAGTAGTGATCATTAGGCATCATTAGGAAAAAATGGAATGAAGGGACATAAAACAATGGTGCATTTCCCTACCACCCTAAGCTTTGGGACCATGATGTTCTTGTTATGAGACTAAGATTAGGATGATAGGGGAATGATCATGGTGCTGGCGGGTGGATGGTAATACTCTATGAATCTGTAGGGGTTGGGTGACCGATGCTGGTAGTAATGCCCCTAGTAATCCACTTGTGGACCCAGATTGACTCAAGGATCTTTGTAGATCACTCCAAAATGCTTGTCCCAACCTGGGATTCTATTGTGACTCTGAATAGCCATAGGAGTAGATGTGGTTCAACTAGTAATGAATTTATTGTTGGTCATGCCACATGTACTATTGTGATGACTGGATACCCTTCGACTACACCATGATGGATGACATATTATAGACGTTTATTAGAGGTGGCATACGAGCATCCTTGAACTCTTACCGCATACTCATGTGGCTACTCACGTCTGTCTTAGATTTTGTTGAGTCACATTGGTCTCTCCACCTTCCTCATCTACTAGCTCAGTAAAGATCCTTCTAGGTTTAGTGTGCATGGCCTCCAAGAGTTTACATCAGGTTCCAACCTTATCTATCAACAAGTTCACATGGTATGGAAACTATGGAGTGTAGGTGGAGTAGCCAGGATGGAAGTTGTAGAATATCTTATCATCACTCATTGAGATCATATGTGTCCTCATAAGATAGTTCAAGTCTTCATGCTTAACTCTGGGGACCACTATGAGGTGGCTAAAGTCATAGTCATAGAAGAGAGTGATTCAATTTGAAATGGGGCACTACTCTTGATGCATATTGTCTCTCATATGATCAATTATCATCTCTTATAATTTCACTTCCCATTTATGCACCACCCATGATAGGCACCAACCATGGTTATCATACTGGGTGCATATTGTATTTTCCAAGGCCTTGCAGATGTATGGTAGAAGAGGTTGGCTACCCTAATGGTATTTGAATTATTCAAGATGATATTATCATCCCCCATAAACCATTACATCTCTTTTATGCATTGAATTTTGTAGCTGTCACCTTGGTAAGACCATCATTGAACTTGGTTTCCCACTCTAGGGTTAATATAAAAACTGCATTCAACTGCACGACTATCATGTAATGCAATTTCCCAAATAAGAGGAACCATATGGAAACTTGGTTTTTAAAAGTCATCTTTTGAAAAATGTTAAACAATTCTTGTGTGATCTTTACATAAGTCATATGTGCATCCAATGTGAACTTTTTTAGTCTAAAGTATTGCATGAATTCCTTGAAAATTGTATCAAATCATATAGCCTTTAAAATTGCTGCACAAATATACCGAGTTGCGATAACCTGTTGGGTGAGGTTTTAAGAACATGGAAATATTATCATTGTACTTCAATCATGTTGTGTAGGAGACAATCATATTATTCCCTATTCCCTTTTCTCCTATCATTCGGCCCTCAGTTGGCCCACCATGTCAGCTTCTTCCTCTAAGTCTTCCTAAAATACATATTCGTCTCCGTCATTATAGTTATACAACCGTAGAAATCATGTCTAAGTTGATGGATACATGTATTGGGGAATCATATGATATAAATGGGACATGACAACCATATTTATCATATTCATCCTCTTCATCAATCACCGTACACCTTCTTGCTTTAGGCAGTGTAGGTAAATGTTAGGTTTGATGTGGAGCTCTTGAGGAAGAGGTTATATTCCTCCTTGTTGTAGTTGGTGTGGGATGTAATGGAGAATGTTAGGAGAGGGTTTCTTTCCTCCTCCCACCTTGTGGAATATTGGATCTTTCCACCTCAATGGAGTTGATCAACTCCTCCATATCATCATCTAAGGGATGCTCCCCTCCCTCCTTGTAGTCAAAATCTACTATGGAGTCATGATAATCATGAGAGAAGGAGGGTAAAGGTATATGTGTATGTGAGTGGGTGATGGAAATTGTGGTATGGAATGGTGGAGTGGGGTTTGAGATTTTATTAGAATTGTGACAGTTGGGAAGGATTCTCTTATTGGTGGAGACAACAACTTTTCCCATCTTCTTCTTGTGTTCCATCAATCAAAACTTCATGTTTGTGGGTGTGTGGTAGGGTTTAATATATCATGGAGGTTCTTGTAGAAAGAAGTGGAATGGAGGTGGGGAGTTTCGAAAAGAAATGCTAGTGGTTGAGGAAGCTTGTAGAAACACTTTTGAATCTTGAATCAGGATCAAAACATCTTGAGTCTTGCTCGAGAAGAGTTGAGCAACCACGATTGTGCTCTTGGATGTGTAATGGTCATGGACAAAATGAATTAGGTGGGGGAGAAGTTGTGGTGAACTCTCCCACTTAAGTACCTTAAGTGGATGTGGGCCCATGCCAAAATAATCATGATGACCTAGAAAAGTCTTTTTAGATCTTGGTTAGCACACCCATTCTGAGCAAAATTTTCATTATGAGCTTTCCACTTCCCAACATAATTTTTCTTCATCTTTCTACGACCGTTCTATCCTAGAATATTCGTTCGGGTTGTTTGTCACCATAGTTTTTCTACTTTAAGAAATATGCAATTGAACTTTCACTCTTAGATCACTTTGGTACTTTGTTTCCATAGAAGTCCATGCTCTATGACAAATAGTTTTTTTATCAAGTATCTTTGTGTGTGTGTGTATTTCTTATAATGTATAAAAACAAAAGTATAAATAAAAGTGAGTTGAGTGCAAAATCTTACAAACCATTGCCTCCCTATAGAACTATGTTTTATGCCTTAATCCAGGTGTGTTGTTTTGTCTGTTAAATCATCTCAACAAGCATGACTATGTAAAAACTTTGATTGGCCTTATCAGGTCCAATCTCAACCATCGACTTGTGTCTTTGTCTATTCACAAAAAAATTATTTGATTGCTTCCTTCTCTTAAATAAGAAGAACTATAAAGGGGTACATATGTTTCACTCAGTAGGGTCCTTCCTATTGGGAATTGTGGGGGTGAAAGGTGAAATAAAAGGAAAAAAGATCATCCACGTCCCCACAAACATATCTCATCAATGATAACATATCAAGAAGGATGGATGTGAGGTACAAGTTGTCATGGAGTAGATCGATAGACATTGCTCACAAGAAATATGTGATGATTAGCAAATGTCATTGACACCCTCCCAACATAGTTACAAAAGTTTCTTTGCCTCTATATTATCCATGCAGATGATGGTAACTACACATAACACAACAAGAATTGGCAGGAAGGAGCAACTTTTCTATTGGAAACGTAGCACCACTGCACTATCTCCCCTTCTCTCTCTCTCTCTCTCTCTCTCTCTTTGTGGGTATTGACATCAAGGGTTCACAAGTCAAAATGTGTAACACAAAACTTAGCCATCATGCATCTTTTATATGAGAGCCAAGGAAACATAGTTTCTAATAAAAATCGGGAAACAAAAAGATAGAGTGGTCCATTAGTAGACATCCAGACGCCTGTCTGAACAATCCGGTCGGGTGATTGGACTATAAATATACATTTTGAATTGATTTAATCAAATTCCAGTTCCAGTCTATTTGGCTGACTAGCTAGTCAGTTGACCAATTGGGCTGATCTTGTCCAGTCGATCGATTGGGATAATTTTAGCTTAGTCAACCAAGTAGACTCACCAGATAATCAATAATCTATCTAATCAGGCATTTGGACCTTCAAGTTAGCCGACTGGCTTCCAATTAACCCATCAATGATCTAAATGAATACCTAAACCTTCTTAGTAACCAATTGATCATGTGTTCATGATTATACTCATCTTCCATGTGCATCCTATGTGTGTGACCCTATAAGCTCCACATTATGTTGGAAGTGATGTATACAATCGTATTATGACTTTAAAGACAAGAATTTGTATCTAATAAGACTTCATTACCATCCAAGTAATTGGAGAAGTTAAATAACAATTTCAAACTATTTTTGTGGCCACTACTACATTGATCATGTAATTCCTTTCCCTCTAATATCAAAATTGAATCTGGGGCATGGAAATGTCATCCTATTAATGTTCAATCTTTTTTCCTTGATCTAGAGTAGACTTTTTGATATACATATGAGCTCAACATCATATGTAGACTATGAGTGTGGCCATGCATTCCATAGTCTCACTCATCAAGTAGTTGGGATATCACTCCAATATGAAGGACAAATTCCATCTACATCACTTACAATAATCCACGTGTCATACTGCACCCAAGCACTACTTGTATGGAAACCCTTATTTAAGGTCACATTCAGTAGAAGTATGAAAGTACACTAAACACCATGTGATCATTGTAGTGACTTCAGGTGTAAGGGACACAATCACCACTATCACATTGAGATATCAGTTTGAGTGTCATTTTTGGTTTCCATGTATCATACTCAAGTTAGGTATGTCAGGTACACTTGTTTGTAACAAGTACCTATGTGTTTGACATGAAATCCAATATCATGACCTTTGACAAGTAGTCATCAGGGAATACATATACTAGTTTCAATGTCTTATTGTCATCCTAATTTTTACAAAAATATATGAAGGGACCTAGATAAGAATTGAATACTATTAGCATACACATGATTTCACCTTTAGAACCTCAACCTAAAACCACATGCCATTGAGTCATACATTCTTAGGACAATATTATATATATTCGTTAGCTCATATTGAAGTAAATATAAGAACTAGAATTGCTTTATTAATAGTCAAATCAATTGTAAAGTGTTCCATTACAAGCATCATATGACTAGCTCTTAGGGCATACTACCAACAGTCTCCCACTTGCACTAGAGGAAATCACTCAAAAATATAATTCCAAGTGATATAACATGGATATCATGCTTCTGGTATGTAAGTACTTTCATCAAAGGGTTTGGTTTTGGTTGGTACTTTGAATTTTTCATATCTCCTCATTGTACTATCTCACTTATGATGGTAGAATTGTAGTGTATTCTTGGAACACTGATGCTATTTGGGTTCCTTATCTTGTGAAATGGATCAATAGGTTGCAGTATATTCACTATCAATAGATGGAACCACTCGTAGTTCAACAATGAACTTGTTGATCTATACAAATTCCTTTGTTACATTGAAGGCATCAATGCACTTGATGTCTAATTTAAAATCAACCCTTATCTCTTTCTTGGAAATTTTCCATCATAAAATTCCACCGTTGAGGAAAAACAATGAACTAATTACAATTGATAATTTTCCTTGTCGGTTTGGAAGCTTGCGTCAGTATAATCCTTTACAACCAATTGTTCCTCACCACCACAAATTAGGAACTGTTCTTGAGTTCTTCTCAAACATTGAAGGATATTATTCGTAGGAGTCTAGTAACCTTCAACAAAATCTGACTAGTACCTACTCATCATGCTCAAAGCATACAAGATGCCAGATGTGTACATAACATTTCATACACTCTTTAATCATGATATTGGATACCAAGTCAAAGACATGGGTACTTGTTAGAGAAGAAGCTTTATTGGACCTTGATAATGACACATGGAATCTATCTAATGGCATACAAAGTCATGTCTCACTGAGATAGTGGTTATTGTGATCCTTAGACCTAAATGTTGACTCAAGGTCAAAATTGACTAATTCCTATTTTTGATAATGACTAAACAATTCCACTTATTTGTGTCTAATACTTCTACTTGAGTGATTTCAAAATAGATAAGACACACTAAAAAGGCCTAAACTTGCACCATTCTAACTTGGAGAAATCAAATCTTACATGCATAAAGATCAAGATTGAAGAATGGATATTCCCCCCCCCCTTAGATATTTGATACAAATCATTTGTAATTATTGTAGGAGTTGTAATTAAGTTCATATGTATAATAGAGTCAATTAGGATGAATTAATATGCACTTGTGAGGGTATTGAAAACCCCAAAATGTCAAGTGCAGTTAGCTGAATTGCCCTAGGGCATAACTCAAATGACAACACTATTCAAATGGCTTTTTAGAATCTTTTGTCATCCGAATTGGTAACTCGGCCGGCTAGAAAATGTCCCAAATAGCAATATCCAGTCAAATGAGTTTCCCAAAAGGTAACTCAAATGGTAGTACTATAGCAAGGTCTATCGACTAAGTTTCCCAAAAGGTAACTCGAACAACAATATAGTAGCATCCTCTTTCTATAATGAAATATAGCTATGAAGGTGTGTAAAAATTTGAAAAAAATATGTTGAACACCCCAATAATGCCTAAAATTCATCCGAAATGGTTCTAACGGCTAGGAGGCATCCTCATTTATAAATATGGATCCTTGGTATTCATCCCATGGTAAGGCAAGCACTATGAAGGTCCCTATATTATAGTTGAGAAAGATATGCCTCCCAAGATCCTCCATCCACTCTAATGAGCTTAATCACTTGCTACATCCATTAGAGTGAGTAGGAGATTTGTAAGAGAGCCAGTCCTACATGTATAACTTGTCAAGATCTCACTTACTCCACCTCCCAATCTCTCTTTCTACCATAAAGATGAAGATTCTCTCTCTTGGCTGGGAGAGGTGAAGAAGAATAAGGGAAGGATTCCCTTGGTGAAAAGCTTCTCCTTGGTGAAGGTGAAGTCAAAAGAGGAAGATCCAAGTCAAGAGTCAATAAGTCCTTGAAGATGGAATACATGTTGTAAGAGTAGGTAAGTCCTTGGAGAATTCCAACGAATCATTGCAAGAGTAGGTAAGTCTTTGTAAGATGGAAAACTCTTGGTCATGGATAGGTAAGTCCTTTGTAAGGTTATTGGCTCTGTGATCCAAAAAGGAATGCTAGTTCAACCCTTGATCTTGAATGTGGTGGTCTTATGTTGTAACTCTTATAATGGGGTATAAGGAGTGAGACATGGTTGAAAATCCTAGAGCCCTCTAGGTATTGGATGTACATATTCTAGTTGGAGTTTGGAACCACCATAAATAACTTGTGTTATTTAGTACTTGTTCAATATCTCTCTCTCCTTTTCTATTCATGTTAAGTTGCACTCAAAGTTCATACTTGCAACACTATCTTATAAATATCTTGAAGGTCTAATGAATTATGTTTAAGTGGTTTTAGCGATGTATACCCCCCTATAGGACACATTAGAAATCCAACACTAAAGTCACTACGTTAATCACATGTTATTTTGTGTACTTTAACACTACCCAACATGACTATGAATTAGGGTTGACATATAGTGATTGAATGAATTGTAATGCTTGTGGATTATTGTGAGTGATGTAGATGGAATTTTCCAATCCTAACAGAGTGATATCATAGGCACTTGATAAGTGAAAATATGAAATGCATGGACATGCTCATGTGAGTCAATATATGATATTGGGCTCACTCTATCTCAATAGTTTGCATTGGTTCAAGTAACATAGATTGGATGTTAAGAGGATGACTACTCTTGCCCTCAAGTTCAATATGAGTATCTATAACAAAGGAGTATATGATCATGGTAACATTGGTCACTTATGGGTTGAAGTTGTTCTCAACTTATTCCAATTAGTTGGGTAGAAATGATGTGTTTCAGATGCCAATATTTTCTTGTGATATTTTTAACATCATTTGCAATGTAATGTAGAACCTATAGGGTCACATGCATATGGATTCTTAAGGGAAAAAAGTTTGGAATCACATACATAGTTAAATCATTTTTAATTATGTATAAGATGATTTATAATGCAACCAATTTATTAAACAAGTTAGTCAATAAAAAACTAATCCATGAGTGGCGGTCAACCAACTGATAATTGTTGAGGAAAGTGCCCAGCTGATCCAATGTACACTTCAAGTTGGAAAAGGAAAGAATAGGAAGTCAATTGAACCAGGAATTCTAGTGATTGAATGAAACATGTTTGGACTTTTCCAAATCATCCAACCAGTTGACTAGACATCAATCTAAGTTTTCTTATTTTGATTTTGATTATGAATTGCACACATGAACATGATTGGGTTTTTATGAAAGCCTACCTCTTGACTCCCCTATACAAAGGATGGATTTCCATGGGATGAAAACATACAATTTGTATATGAAATTCTTCCCCCTGGGGATAGAGAAATCAACACCAAGGATAACACTCATGATAAGAGGAGAGAAGCAAGAGGCACTAGCACATCGATAACTCCAATTCTACCTCTTCTTGGCAACCAACATGGTGAATCAAGAGTTCCTGAATAGTGATTGAGGCACTTTGTGTGGAGGCTTGAGGACAAACAAATTCACTAAGAAAGATGAGTTTTACATGGTGTTGTTGATACCAGAATAATGATTGAGAGGCTACAACAACTTTGGATATGATCCAAAAGTGTGAGAGTGACATCAAATCAATACAAATCTAGTTGTTGAACAACTACGGTACACCAAGGTATATTTTACATTCCTTCTATGTCTTTTTATATACCGATGTTTTACGGCTACAACAAATATGTTGGGACAAGGGTTTTTGTTGGGAAAAATGTTATATTTTATCAATCCCCCTCTCACAAAATCCTACAAAAATATGTGTAACTAAAATCAAACAAATTAGAGAAAAAATTCATGCGTCAGATCACACCATATACTTAGTTTCCAATTGTTTACAAAGTGATTGATCTCTAATCTAATTAAGTATATTTTCTTTTTTTATTTTAGTTATTGATTTCATATTACATCAATGAGGTGAAAATTGACACAAATGCTAACTAAGGCATGAGAAAATTGAATATGAGATTACTCTCAACTTTTGAAGACTTTATCAATTTTTTAACAAATTGGACTTCAATGTTGTTATTACTATAAATGATATTCCCTTAAGCATATATTGGTCATGAATCATATTTCATTTATATTAATTACCATTTATTACTAGAAAAGGTATTGAGAATATTTTAACTAAAAACTCATTAATTAGTGAAGTTTCATATGATCCTCCCATGAAAAAATAATTTAATTATTAGGAAATAACCTCCAAAGTATGGGGGATTAGCATAACTACTACTCTTATAAGGCTCCTAGTTGACCTATTATCATTTAAAACTAAAGTAAAAGGGAACTAGACTTTAAATAACCTAAAAGAGAATATATGGAGGTATGGTCAAAAGTTATTCCTATATTTGAATATGTTGCATAATCCCATGGTGAACGATGCCTAGACATAAATATAACTCTAATATACATTTGTAAATTATATGGTTGTAAATACCTTTGTATCATTGTTTATAAGGATATAAGTATGGGAAAATGACTATAAAATAGGAACAACCAATCATGAAAACAATATAACATGAAACATAACTTGAAAAATTAAAATAGAAGTTAATATGTGATGAAGTCAAACCTAGGTTGGACCATGATTTTTTCTCCCATAATAAAATTGTAAGCATGCATCATGACAGATTAAACTACCAAAAGGTAAGAATAGAGGAAGGAAAGAATCATGTGCAATGTACAATAAGAAAAATGGACATTGGGATATGTATGGCATCATTTTTAAGCTAACTCTTATATTCAAGCTATCCCTAACAAAATTTGTTTCTTTAAATGTTCCATGATTCACAAAAATAGGACTCCTGGTGATAAACATGGATGTCTATGAGAGGTTTGTGTTCCAAAGGGAAACAATTACATATTTACTTATCTCTGGCTCCTTTTTCATGATCCACAATCAAATGGGGAAGAAACCACTCACAACAACCACAAAATGTGTTCAGAGACCCAAATCACTACTATGGAGTAGTGCCCAATCATGGGACAAGTTAGGTGAATATGCTCAGAGCATATGTGAAACTATTATGTATTTTAGAAACTTTAGTCATTATGAATGTGCATTAGGTTTATAAAATTATCGTATACATGTTGACAACTTTCCTATCTTTAGTGACAAGAACCTACTTCTCTAGACAACACAAATCTGCACCACCAACCTAGAATTTTTTGCATAAAAATGCAATTCCCTTTTCATTTGAGCTCCAATCAACCAAACATTTTCATATATTTTATTAACTTAAATCTCATTGTCTTGACTTGTAAATATAAAAGGTTCTTAATGTATGACTTTTAAACTGGGTGTGCTATATATAATTGGGCATAGTTATCAGAGAGTATAGATTCTAGAAAAGGAGGTGATAATACTCTATTTGAATTTACCACTAACACACAAACAACCATTTAATTGAACTTGTTATATAATATAACAAAGAAAGGGGAGTAAGAAGGAGCACAAATCACAATATAGACAACATTTAAATTGATTCAAACTTCACAAAGAATCCCTACACAATTAGGGAATGGATTTTCAACTACAAAGATTTGTGAAATGATATTTGTTCAATTTATAGCGTGATACAATAAAAAGTGTAGAACCCAAAGGTCAACTTGATTAAGAATTTTTTATGAACCAGTTGTTAAGAATAGTATTTCAAAAGCAATTGTTGAAGGGGTTGATTAACTAAGGTTGGACTAAAGATTGCAATGAAAAGGAAATGAGTAAAACGTTAATTGAAAACAATTTAAAGGACACTAGGATATACAGATTTCACCACCATAATCTATGTAATTATCCTAACTATTACAACTCTGCAACACAGTTAATTAGACCAGGAACATGTTAATTCATATGCTTTGGGAACATGAATTGGAACAAGGATCAAATTTCATGTGGGCTTGAGGTCTCTTTAGCCATGAATCATCACTCAATCATTATCAAGAACTCCTTATGTGATCTCATACTAAATTCTATGCATTCATTCAAGCATCTAATCCTTACGTTTAAGATTATATCTAACACGCAAATAAAATGTGACAAGTTTGAAGAGTAAGTAATAAACAAATTAAGAACAACCTAATTATCCAAATTACTAATTTTGATAATAATGAGAAAACAATACATGTAGTGGGGATACTCCCCTTCCCTCATCAATGGAGTCTACTCACTCATAACCATGGACAAATTATGAATACAAAATGTGATATGAGAGAACATGTCAGTAAAGACGGTGAAGAAGGCAGTCAGTGGTCTAAAATATCCACTCTAATAGAAATCGGTTTGTCAATTTTTGTGAAGAGGATGACATCCCTTATCTTTTCACAATCTCTAGCACCAAAAGCTAAATTGGAACTGAGTGTGGGCAACCCTCTAACCTTAGGTCCATTTCTTCTTTATATCAATGCCTTCAAAACCATGGTTGGGCCTACAATTGTGATTCTTACCCCCTTCCTGATGCACCAGTCACCCGACAAGTAACACCAATCCTCCAACTAGCCTTTATATGAGGTGTCTACTAGACTTTCAATTGGTTGATTGGGATTTTGGGTTGACCAACTGGCCTCTAGTGGATCTTTTAGAGATAATTTGGGTTGATTGACAGAAGCATGAGTCAAATGACTGGTGGGATACTCAAAACTCTGATTGTTACTGACTTTGAGTGCCAATTGGGAACAAATTCTAATTTTTCGACCAGTGAAGTGAGTCAGACAAATGGAAGGCCTACAAAAACAATGATGGATATGAGTTGGGAGGCAATTGAGAGTGAATTCTAATCTAGTGTCTGGTGGAACCAATTTTCCAACTAGCAAGTCAGTAACTCTTCATGGTTTAGTGATTATGAACAACAGTTGAAATTTACTTACAATCATCCAATCGGTGAAGTGAGTCAACCAACTGGCATGCACTTGGGAGGTTCCTTAGTTTGGTTAGGCAATCTGTAGACTAGTGAACACAATCACCTGACTGGCTTAAGTAAAAATGTTGATATGCTTCATTTTCCCCTCCAATTTCTCCTAAAGTTGAACAATGGAATCAGGGATGTATCTTTATCATTCTTTAAAGTTGGGTGCTGCTTTTCCCTACATAATAGAGAGAAATTCTATTAAAATCCTAGTAGTTTGAGATCAAAAGAAAAACAATGAAACAAAGCAATTTGAAAAGAAAGGATGACTTGAAACGAGTAAAACTAGTCTACAATATGTGATGAGAATGGGATGAATATACTTTCATAAAAATACGTTATACTTAAATGTTACTCATCCTTGACTGACACAAATTCAAAACAACTAGCCAAATGATACTAGCAATATGCCATCCTCTCTTTCATAACATCATTTGATACCTACAACCAAATATTGACAAGAAACCCTGACTTCCTAGAATCAAGAAATGCAACTTCACATTCCATGTCCAGACTTTGCTTTCACAAACTTACTTCTGTGTCAAAACCTCTAAAATCACAATTATAATATCATTGTGTTCATAATTTGCAACACAATCTAATGAGATTTGTAGAAGAACACAATTTAGCAATGGAAGGGATGTGTTGGGGGTTGATTTTGTTAGAACTGGTGTTGAGAAATGGAGTGAAGGGGGTATGGAAGTAATAATTGTGAATCTCTCCTCTATTTGACTCAATATTTCTTTTTATTGTTGCAACTATATTGATATTGTTTTTTGCTTTTTATGTGCATTTACACTTTCTATTTTGTGATACGCCTATATGTGAGGGGTATGGAAGAAGTAAAGTAGAGGGTGGGGGTGTTCCACCCCAAACTATTGGTAAGGTATGCCCATAGAGACAATCATGTGATGTCTAAAGAATGATGTCTAATGAGGAAACATTATGAATGTCCAAAGAATGAAAATACTCAATGACGTATGTCTTCAAGTACATGACTTGGGGAATGAGATCATACAAATTCTAAGAGTATGTTCATTTTTATTATGTCCCTACTTATATGTTACCGTGGAAGGTAATAGACACCAGTAACACACAAGACTAGAGTGTGAGTTGGTTGATGACTGAGTCTCATTAGTCATGATATGGCAATATCAAACCAAGAACACAAATACATGTTAGGGAACTATGTATCAGACAGACCCACCTTGAGAGTGACACATGGAAACCATCATTGGTAGGCATAGTCATCTCTCATAGTGAAGGTGGTGATTGTGATTCTTAGACCTAAAATAACTACACTCATCACATGTCGTTGGGTACACTTTGACATCATCAAATGCAATCGTGAAACATGGGTTGTTATAACGGTGATGATTGGGTGACTTTGACACATGGGGACTGACTATCAGTGATAGAGATGAGGTTTGTCCCTCCTACTAGAGATTGATATCTTGGCCAGTTGATAAGCGAGACTGAGAAACGCATGCACATGCACATGTGAATCAAGATATGATATTGAGGTCACCTTATCTCAGACAGTCTGCTCTTGGTTCAAGGAACATGCGTTGAACATTGAGAGGATGACGGGTCCATGCCTTGAGTTCACTCTTGATATCAGAAACAAAGGAATTATACAATCACTACAATACCTTACACAGATTGTAGGTTGAAGTTGTTCTACAACTTTCCATTCAGTTGGGTAGAACTGATGTGCGACTAGGAACCACTCTCTTCTTGTGATGTCATAAGTTAGTTATGGACATTCACTGCCAACGTGATATGGGACCTATAGGGTCACATACATAGGAACTCATCTAGAAGATGAGTTTAATTTTGAATGATGATTGGATTGATTACTAAAGTGTTTAGGTATTCAATTTATGCAATAGATCAGTGGAATGCACCCCATTCGATCGTCTCATAAGGTGGTATGGTCATTTAGTGCACTCGATGATCTCCTCAAAGCATGAGATGGCCGTTTAGGTTGTCAGACTGATCTGAAATTGAATTGGCTAATTTCTTCCCAAACTGAGGTGTGAACCAACTAGTTCATTCTGATGAACCGATCAGTTTGTCTTGGGTCACCAAACGACCATCTAGGTGAGCAAGATGACTGTCTCACATGTGTGAGATCACTCAGTTAGTCTGGAGGAAGGTTCTAGATATTTTCCCAAATTTATTTTAATTGCACAATTCTTGTGGTGCAAGGAATTAATGTTTAGCATTAATGAGAAACAATTTTGCCAAATTCATATGTGATTAGAAAACTACAAAACAACCATCTCCTAGTATGAGATGACTGTCTCGCAGTGTCAGATGACTATATAGATTTCCAGACAACCCTTTTGTGTCTTGCAGGTTGCAGAAATTTAAGATCTTCTAGTCCCTTCCACTCAGGCACAAATCCTTAACAAACTGAGAACCCTGTCCCTAACCCCACCTATAAGTAGAGGGGTACCGAAGGCTTTCCAAAGCACAACAATAACACAGTAATTGAGAATAAGTTGCTTTAACAATTTTTGTCCTCTCTGGTTGTGGTAACCAAGAGAGACCAAAAAAGTCCTACCCTACTAGGGAGGGATAGCTATGGGAGAGAACAACCGAGGATCATTGTTGTGGGAGAGAAAGTTGGTGAGTAGTACGCCAATGGGAGGGACAACTCCTTCCTGTTTATTCTAGTTGAACAACAAGAATTCTAGTTGGTCCGTGTGGACTACTCTAGAGGCAGGGGTCCTTTGGCTGCTGCTAGGAGGACAATATTAGCCTGCAGTATGTGGAAAGGCCATAGGAGCCACTATAGAAACCAATCTAGTCTGTCGTCCGTGGTGAAGACCAGGAGCTGCACAACCATCATCCAATAGCAACTAGAAGATAGTTGTACTAAAACAAGTTGTAGTCACTGGACTTGCTCTAGGACCTGGTATAAACTTGTTAAACCATCCTACTTATTTCATAGTAGTTGATGTGATCTTGGTATTATGATAATATAGATAGATAAAAAAATATGTTTCTACTTCCTATACTTTGTGCCCATATTTCCCAATAGCGGTATTAGAGCCATTCAATTTACTATGTTTTAGGATAATCAATACTATAGGATTTTTTATTTATCATTTATTTATTGCATACGATGTGAATATTTAAACTGTCTCATATGTGTATCCTATCAAAGACCGCATAATACCAAAATTATATATATATATATATATATATATATATATATATATATATATATATATATATATATGCAATTTACACGCGTCACCCTAAAAGCAGTTTTAATGGTGGATGTGTAGCATGGTTTTCGCCTAAACCCAATATATGTGTGTGGATGGATGGTTTAGTTTTATTTCTATATATGTCGGTCTGCGTGCCGGACCTCTATCTTCTTATTTCTAATGTAAAGTTAATTCTTTCCTACCTTTTCTCCCATCGAATGTAACTCAAGGTTTCTCTTATCAATGTAATAAAGTAGTAATAGGATAGTTTCCTTTTCTTGCAATGACGATGAAGATGATCATCACCAAATGAGATGACTAGTTCATGAGACGAGTCGACCATTTGGGGGACCAAGGAGGACATAAGTAAGGATCCAAACGATCACCTGGTGGGTCCAACCAACCATTTGGAAGGAGTCCAAACATTAGTTGGACAGGAGCCCAGACAACCATCCCAGAAGGCCCAACCAACTGTTTGGAAGGTGTCCAAGCATCAGTTGGACATGAGGACCAATCGACCAGCCAAGTGGCAAGACCACCGCTTCAAGGGTTGAATTAATCTACCTAGATTGGCAAGCACAGATCTACACCAACAACAGGTTCATACATGTGATGTGATGATTGACCTAGGTGGTAGTAATTTCTTATAGATCTAAGGAATTACAATATACATGACCATAACCATCACTTTTTGTTTATATTGCATGTTTACATTGTGGGCATGTATATAATACATACTATATATGTGGTGATTGGATACATTATATGTATATATATGATATATATAAATCCCTCAATCAAACATATTAAGTGTAACATGCTTTCTAATAGAATTACACATGAAAAACTTGTTTGACTAAGCGTAGGTTATGCCTTCGTGTGGTGCGTTGTATACCTCATGGAGGTGTGATGGTAATAATGTAGGTTCCGCCTTTGCAGGGTGCATTATTATCATATTGGCTATTGGGTCAGGCTTTACTGGTGATTCTTAGAGCGTCTAAGCCTAGAAGCATACAAATGATCATGACAAGGAGTTGTGCATATTGTATATCCAAAGTTGTATATGATGCAATTGGAAAAAGTTGCCTACATTGATAGTTGACTATTTATGCTGATGTTGGTCGGGTCATAGTTGAATTATCTTGGATCTTGGCTCGTTAGAAAATTGTTCACTGTAATTTTTTGAATTGATACTTAAGGGTTATCAATTTTAACAAAATAATTTTCCAAATTAATCTATACTCCCTAGGTTATTGAATATTCTAGACATGCATTTCTTATATGTATGTCCAAGGTTATTGAACCTAAAGACATGCATTTCTTATATTTACGTCAATTTCTTATATCATTAGAAATAGTCACCCTGGACGTACATCAATTTTAATCTATACTCCCTAGGTTATTGAACCTAAAGAAATATGCAATTCTTGCTTGTACATAATGTGACATAACATTCTTCACTAGACGTAGTGGGAGGATAAGTCTTCCATAAGACCTCATACATGTGATGCATGAAGATCTTATGGAATGAATGCTATAGATAATTTCTTATACTTCATTTCATTTTACTAGTAATGTGATGATATGCACATAATAAAGTAGAAATATAAATCTCTTAAAGTGTTCAAGAAGATTATAAATGAAGTATAACTTTGATAAAAGTATTAAGAACCTTTGATGAATTCAAATCTTGAAATTATTTGCATCAATATCTTGAGAACCTTCAGGAAAGAACTTTGATAATGTATCACAAGTCAAATACATCGGAACATAATGATGTATCAGAATGAAGGAATTATACCATGATGAGTCATGATATAATAATCAGTTAATCTAGTCTTCTTATATTCTCATAAATATATACCTACTACTAAATCATGTACCATCAAACTGGTTTATTAGACATCATATGTGATATGATATGGGAATGTCCCAATATGTCTAAAGGATTGAAACCTACATTTGAAAAAGTAGTTTCTTGAAAGGTTTATCCACAAACATACTTGTTGAATGCTGCTATTAATCCCAATCCAATAACAAAATTGTTTTGTTGACATGATAACTGAATTCCTGAAGAAGTAGTGGGAGTAAAAGTAGAACTCAAAATGTTTGAGATCAACAAAAGGTTACAATGAGAACCAAGAGAATCAGAAGGTGTTGTAGAATCTCAGGTTCATCCAGATAACACAAAATAAAATAGTTCTAGTAGAACACATCTGAGATTGGAGGATTGTGAATCCAATGATTCATATGGGTTGGTTATAACAAGATGAGCCAACTAGTTAACTAGAAGCTATTGAGAACCATAATCTTAGAAATGGATCAAGGCCATTATGGGATCCATGTAAGCTAACAAGGTAGTACCTTAATAGCACCACCTAAAGGGAAAATACCTAAAGGGTGTAACATGGTCTTGTGGCAAATACCTACATGGATAACATAAAAAGACAGATTGGTTGAATAGTTTTGAAATCAGTTCAAGTTGTTGAACATGATTGAAATTCCTTAACCAATTGTCAAGCTTGTTTTCGTAGCTAAAAAGACTAAGAGATTTAGCATATGAAGATTAAAATCGGATTCCTTGAAGGAATACATCAAATGATGTGTACGTGACACAACCTAAAAGGTTTATAACTTCAAGAATGCAAACAAAGTCTATAATCTGCAAAGTTTAATCTGGAATTGAAACAAGCATCTCAGAGGATGAATCTTTTTACTTGGCAAGATAGTCAAAAAGTTTGAATCAAATCAAGATAAAAGATGAAATATGTGATTACAAAAGATTTAGTGGGAGCATATATGAACATTCCACAAATGATGAGGAATAACAACTCAATATTGTGAATATCGAGAGTTGGCATGGAAAAACACCTTTTGTAATGAAGGATAAGATGAAACATCTTATGAGATAAGGATCAAGACCTATGATATAGTTCTTGAATGCTTCACAAATGGAAGTTTGAGCACATACAATAGCAAATTGTTGAAGGAATTCAACACTGAAGGATTCAATGAGAGAGAATCTAGATTGGTCTCTCATGAACCATAAGTTCCAATTCTTATGAAGAATGGAAATGACATGATTGAGATGCCATAGGTTGTAGCAATGGATCTATCATGGATGTTATAATTGTGCTTATCCCATTTAATTTTGCATGTATTGGACATGACAAGATGATAGTAAATTCCAAAAAGGGTTATTGAAATTTCATTAAAGATATCCATTAGTACTTGAGAAGTACCTAAGGATAGATTGCTAGAAATTTGAGATATAAATAAAGGAAGAGTTTGATGTAAAGGTTACATCGATGCAAGCTTCCATAATGAAAAAAGTGATTGCAAACTAAAATATGTTTGATTTATAAAGGAAAAATGTTATTAGTTGGACGGGTTCTGAACTAATAGACATTAATTCTAGAATACAATAGATGTCGAGTATACTACTGTTATGAACACAGAGTGATACTATGGATCTAAAGGCTCATATCATATGTGAACTTATAGATGTTCCAACTATTGATGACTCAGTAGTGATACGGTGACAATAATGGAGCTATTTGTTAGGCAAGGAATATCAGATACCATATTATGGTAGTTTCGTCTCATACGAGAAATTGTACATCGAAGAGACAAGGAAACATGAAATATATGGACTGATAGCAAAGTGTTGCTAACCTTCTAGATTATCACTTGCATAGTAGTAACATGGTGGACATGTTTAGATCACTAAGAATATGATTCATGGGTGATTGTCTCTAAGTAAAAGTGGAGTATGTTGGTAAGGTATGCCCATAGATCCAATCATGTGATGATTGAGATGGCATATACCATAAAGGATTTAATTAATAATCATAAAGGTAAGCTTCCAATTCATTTTGTGTCATTCAGTTATGAGACAATGAGGAAACATTATGAATGTCTGAAAAATGACAATACTCAATGACATACGTCTTCAAGTACGTGACATTCTAGTAGTATTCTAAGCCTAGAAGCATACAAATGATCATGAAAATGAGTTGTGCATATTGTCTATCTAAAGTTGTATATGATGCAATTGACAAAAGTTGTCTACATTGATAGTTGACTATGTATGCTGATGTTGGTCGAGTCATAGTTGAATTATCTTGGATCTTGGCTCATTAGAAAATTGATCGCTGTAATTTTCTGAATTGATACTTAAGGGTTATCAATTTTAACAAAATAATTATAATGATAATTAATTAAAGACCTAATTATTATCTCCCAAATTTTAATTAAATAAAATAAAAAACAAGTTTTTGAAAAAATTGCAAATTCTTTTGTAGACTCAAATGGCAGCAAACAACAATCACTTTTCTATGTGATCAGTCCTTGAGAAGGATAAACTTAATGGGAACAACTTCTATGACTGGTTCAAGATGTTGAGAATTGTTCTCACACAGGAGTGCAAGATCTATGTCCTGGAGATGCCAGAACCAGAAGAACCACCTCAAAATGCACCTAGGGCTGACAAGGATGCTTACAAGAAGCATAATGAAGATTTTGTAGATATCAAGTGTTTGATGCCATGATCCATGAACTATGAGTTGCAGAGGTAGCATGAGAACATGGTGTGATTGAGATTGTCACACATCTCAAGAACATGTTCCAAGATTAGGCAAGACAAAAGAGATATGATGTCTCTAAGGCACGGTTCAAATGTAACATGGTAGAAGGAGATCCAGTAGGTCCTCATGTGCTCAAGATAATTGGGTATGTGGAGAACCTAGCTAGACTGGGGTTCCCCTTGGGTCAAGAGTTGGCCACTGATGTGATTTTGTAGTCTCTGCCACAGGGCATATAGTGAGTTTGTCATGAACTACAACATGAAAAACTTTGAAAAAAACATTCAGACAGAGTTGTTGGGCATTTTAAGAAAACTGAGGGACATATGAAGAAATACAAGCCCAAGTCTGGGATGATAATCAACAAGACAAAGGGGAAGTCTAAAGGCAAAGGAAAAGCTAAGAAGAGTTCTAAAGCTAGCCAAAATCTCAAGTCTTTAGATCTCAAGGCAAAAGGAGGAGTAAACAAAAGAGGCAATTGTCACCATTGTCAACATCTTGGACATTGGAAAAGAAATTGCCCACTCTGGTTAGAGGAACTAAAGGTGAAGAACGAAGGCACTTAGGCCTCCACTTCAGGTATAAACGTTATAAGATAAATTTGATTACTTCTTCATTTGTTATGTGATACCAAACAAAGATATGACATACTTGATGTACAGGATCTGACAAGAAGTAAAATCCCTCATGGAGCACAAAGATGGACAAGGTGGAGAAAGAGTTGCAGAAGCTTTAGTCTATATTTAAATTTATCTTAGCCCAGTGGGCATGTAATAGAGTTATTTGAACTGATATTTCATTATGCCAAGAATATAGAAACATTAACTTAAACATCTTGTATGATACGAATGATGAATCAATAAAGTAAGATATTAATGTTTTTGTTTCAAAAGATATGATCTTGCAAGGAAATGCCCAAATATATATAATGATCTTTGCTTTGAAAGAATATTTAATAAAGTTTTCAACATTAATACCAAAGGATGGTAATTGATAACTCAAAACTATCATTAGAATTAGTCACCTTGGACGTACCTAGGTTATTGAACCTAAAGAAATATGCAATTCTTGCTTGTACATAATGTGACATAACATTCTTCACTAGATGTAGTGGGATGATAAGTCTTCCATAAGACCTCATACATGTGATGCATGAAGATCTTATGGAATGAATGCTATAGATAATTTCTTATACTTCATTTCATTTTACTAGTAATATGATGATATGTACACAGTAAAGTAGAAACATAAATCTCTTAAAGTGTTCAAGAAGATTATAAATGAAGTATAACTTTGATAAAAGTATTAAGAAACTTTGATGAATTCAAATCTAGAAATTATTTGCATCAATATCTTGAGAACCTTCAGGAAAGAACTTTGATAATGTATCACAAATCAAATCCATCTGAACATAATGATGTATCAGAATGAAGGAATTATACCATGATGAGTCATGATATAATAATAAGTTAATCTAGTCTTCTTATATTCTCATAAATATATACCTACTACTAAATCATGTACCATCAAACTGGTTTATTAGACATCATATGTGATATGATATGGGAATGTCCCAATATGTCTAAAGGATTGAAACCTACATTTGAGAAAGTAGTTTCTTGAAAGGTTTATCCACAAACATAATTGTTAAATGTTGCTATTAATCCCAATCCAATAACAAAATTGTTTTGTTGACAGGATAACTGAATTCCTAAAGAAGTAGTGGGAGTAAAAGTAGAACTCAAAATGTTAGAGATCAACAAAAGGTTACGATGAGAACCAAGAGAATCATAGTTGTTGTGGAATCTCAGGTTCATCAAGATAACACAAAATAAAATAGTTCTAGTAGAATACATCTGAGATTGGAGGATTGTGAATCCAACGATTCAGATGGGTTGGTTATACCAAGATGAGCCAAATAGTTAACTAGAAGCTATTGAGAACCATAATCTTAGAAATGGCTCAAGGCCATTATGGGATCCATGTAAGCTAACAAGGTAGTATCTTAACAGCACCACCTAAAGGGAAAATACCTTAAGGGTGTAACATGGTCTTGTGGCAAATACCTACACAGATAACATAAAAAGACAGATTGGTTGAATAGTTTTGAAATCAGTTCAAGTTGTTGAACATGATTGAAATTCCTTTACCAATTGTCAAGCTTGTTTTTATACTAAAAAAGACTAAGAGATTTAGCATATGAAGATTAAAATCGGATTCCTTGAAGGAATACATCAAATGATGTGTACGTGACACAACCTAAAAGGTTTGTAACTTGAAGAATACAAATAAAGTCTATAATCTACAAAGTTCAATCTGGAATTGAAACAAGCATCTCAGAGGAGGGATCTTTTGACTTGACAAGATAGTCAATGAGTTTGAATCAAATCAAGATAACAGATGAAATATATGATTACAAAAGATTTAGTGGGAGCATATATGAACATTCCACAAATGATGAGGAATAACATCTCAATATTGTGAATATCGAGAGTTGGCATGGAAAAACACCTTTTGTAATGAAGGATAAGATGAAACATCTTATGAGATAAGGATCAAGATCTATGAGATAGTTCTTGAATGCTTCACAAATGGAAGTTTGAGCACATAAAATAGCGAAGTGTTGAAGGAGTTCAACACTGAAGGATTCAATGAGAGAGAATCTAGATTGGTCTCTCATGAACCATAAGTTCCAATTCTTATGAAGAATGGAAATGACATGATTGAGATGCCATAGGTTGTAGCAATGGATCTATCATGGATGTTATAATTGTGCTTATCCCATTTAATTTTTCATGTATTGGACATGACAAGATGATAGTAAATTCCAAAAAGGGTTGTTGAAATTTCATTAAAGATATCCATTAGTAATTGAGAAGTACCTAAGTATAGATTGCTAGAAATTCGAGATAGAAATAAAGGAAGAGTTTGATGTAAAGGTTACATCGATGTAAGCTTCCATAATGACAAAAGTGATTGCAAACTAAAATATGTTTGATTTATAAAGGAAAAATGTTATTATTTGGAAGGGTTCTGAACTAATAGACATTAATTCTAGAATACAATAGATGTCGAGTATACTAGTGTTATGAACATAGAGTGATACTATGGATATAAAGGCTCATATCATATGTGAACTTATAGATGTTCCAACCATTTATGACTTAGTAGTGATATTGTGACAATAATGGAGCTACTTGTTAGGCAAGGAATGTCGGATACCATATTATGGCAGTTCCGTCTCATACGAGAAAATGTACATCAAAGAGACAAGGAAACATGAAATATATGGACTAATAGCAAAGTGTTTCTAACCCGCTAGATTATGAATTGCACAGTAGAAACATGGTGGACATGTTTAGATCACTAAGAATATGATTCATGGGTGATTGTCTCTAAGTACAAGTGGAGTATGCTGGTAAGGTATGCCCATAGATCCAATCATGTGATGATTGATATGGCATATACCATAAAGGATTTAATTAATAATCATAAAGGAAAGCTTCCAATTCATTTTGTGTCATTCAGTTATGAGACAATGAGGAAACATTATGAATGTCTGAAAAATGACAATACTCAATGACATACGTCTTCAAGTACGTGACTTGGAGAATGAGATCATACAAATGCTAAGAGTATGTACATTCTTGTTTTGTCCCTAGTCGGGTTTTACTGTGGAAGGTAGATAGACACCAGTGACACATAAGACTGAAGTGTGAGTTGGTTGATGACTGAGTCTCATTAGTCATGATATGGCAATATAAAACCAAGCACACAGATACATATTATGGAACATTGGATTAGACAGACCCACCTTGAGAGTGACACATGGAAACCATCATTGGTAGTCATAGTCATCTCTCATAGTGAAGGTGGTGATTGTGATTCTTAGACCTGAAATCACTACACTCATCAGATGTCGTTGGGCACTCTTTGACATCAAACACAGTCCTAAAACATGGGTTGTTATAACAGTGATGATTGGGTGACTGTGACACATGGGGACTGACTGTGAGTAATAAAGATGGGATTTGTCCCTCCTACTGGAGATTGATATCCTAGTCACTTGATAAGCGAGATTGAGAAATGCATGCGCATGCACATGTGAATCAATATATGACATTTAGGTCACATTATCTCAGACAGTATGCTCTTGGTTAAAGGAACATGAGTTGAACGTTGAGAGGATGGGGAGTCCATGCCTCAAGTTCACTCTGGATATAGGAGAAAAAGGAATTATACAATCACTACAACACCTTACATAGATTGTAGGTTGAAGTTGTTCTCCAACTTTCCATTCACTTGGGTAGCACTAATGTGTGACTAGGAACCACTCTCTTCTTGTGATGTCATTAGTTATGGACATTCACTACCAATGTGATATGGGAACTATAGGGTCACGCACACAGGAACTCGTCTAGAAGAGGATTTGAATCTTGAATGATGATTAGATTGATTACTAAAGTGTTTAGGTATTCAATTCACATAATAGATTAGCTTAATGTACCCCAATCACATCTCATAAGGTGATATGGTAGTTTGATGTACTAGAAGATTGTCTCATAGGGTAAGACGGGCGCTTGGGTTGCCAGGATGATCAGAATTGAATTAGCTAATTTCTACCCAAACTAAGGGGTAAACCGACCAGTTCGGCTTGACTCACCAAATGACCATCTGGGTGAGAGAGACAATCGTCTCGCATGTGAGAGATCACTCAATTAGGCCAGAGGAAGGTTCTATATGCTTTCCCAAATTTGTTTCAATTGCACAATCTTGTGGTGCAAGAAATTATTGTTTAGTTTTAATGGAAAAATATTTTGCCAAATTCATATGCAATTTGGAAACTACAAAATGACTGTCTCGCAGTAGGAGACCACCATCTCTTAGTTTCAGATGACTATCTAGACTTCCAGACAACCATTTTGTGTCTTGCAGGTTGCAAAAATTCAAGATCTTTTGGTCCCTTCCACTCTCACACAAATCCCAAACAAACTGGGAACCCTGGCCCTAACCCCACCTATAAATAGAGGGGTACTGGGTGCTTCCCAGAGCACAACAATAACATAGACAAGTGAAAATTAGTTACTGTGACAATTGTTGTCCTATCTAGTTGTGGTAACCAAGAGAGCCCAAGAAAGTATTACTTGACTAGGTAGGGATAGCTACAGGAGAGAACAACTAAGGATCATCGTTGTGGGAGAGAAAGTTGGTGACTAGTACACCAACGGGAGGGAACTCCTTCCTATCTGTTCTAGTTGAACGACATGAGTTCTAGTTGGTTGTGTGGACCACTCTAGAGGAAGGAGTCCTTTGGCTGTTTCTAGGAGGACAACATCAGCCTACAGTCCATAGTGAGACCACAGGAGCCGTTGTAGAAGCGGTCAGTCTTTCGTCTGTGGTGAAGACCAGGAGCTGCACAACCACTGATCCAAGAGTAACTAGAAGACAGTTGCACTGTAATGATTTGTAGTCACTAGACTTGCTCTAGGACCATGTATAAACTGGTTACACCACCCTTCCTGTTTCATAGTAGTTGACACGATCTGGTTGTTATGGGAATATAGATAGATAAAAAATTTATTTTCGCTACCTATACTCTGTGCCCGTATTTTCAAACACTAATTTGGATTTTGGCTTTTTGATTTTTTACAAATGGAGGGGTAAGAAGATAATGTAAGAAGTGTTAAAGAGGAGTGGACTTACACATCTCAAATATTGGAATTCAAAGTGTAGGAACAATCTTAACAATCAAACGACTACATCATGAGGCTTACAAGGTTCTGGCATTTCCACAAGTAGATATGCTAATCATTAAGAGAAATGTTGCATTTTATTCCTCTCAATCCCATACACTTGCCATCTTTTCCAAGGAATGATATCATTGGTGATAGAATGACGTCTAGCATTGGCAGTTCATGATTCATCATTGAAAAAGGATTCACTTCATTTAGATGGGTAAATTGATGCTTAATGCATAATTAAGGCAAGAAAATATGAAACTGAATCTAGGTCGACTAGATAATGACCAATTATAAGTAACTTAAGAAATAAAAAGATTGAAATGACTAAAAAAGAACAAAATGCATAAACTAATCCTAAAATGAAGCCACAAAAAGATAAATATAGAGTGAGTGGAGTAGAGACATACTGCCCACGCTCAAGCCCAAACTTAGAAATTTTCTCATCTTGAGCAAATTTTAGGTCCAGAATGGAGGGGAAGAGAACTACTAGAATGTCCACCAACTTCCATGGTGACTTGATGATGATGGCTCCTGATGAGGCTGATGTAGGGTGGGTGGGGTTGGCCCTAAAAAGAATATCAGGATGGTCGGTCAAACCAATCTTAGATCATGGCTGACCGTAGGGGCTCCTCATAAGGTGGAGGCTCAATGTAAACAATCACCTTTGAGCCAATAGGTTGCAATATGAATTTTTTGAAGGTGTACATAATGGCAAGTAGATCCTTCTCGGATGTAGCATAATTCCATTGTGCTTCATCTAATGTTTTTAAGGTATAAAAATGACATAGTGATTCTTGTCAATCTACTGACCTAGAATGGCTCCTACTGCATAGTCACTAGCATCACATGTGATCTCAAAAAGTTGAAACTGATTTGGTTCCCTGGTGATGGATGTGGTAGAAAGAGAATCTTTCAAATTGGTGAATTTTTCCATGCATGCAGAGTCAAACAAGAAAGTGGCATCCTTCAAAAGAAGATTCAAAATTGTTGCAATCTTAGAGAAATCCTTGATAAACCTATGATAGAAACTTACATGCCCTAAGAAAACATAGAATTCCTTCATTATATATGGTGGTAAAAGCTTGGGGATAACTTCAATCTTTGTCTTGTCTACCCTTATCCCCATGTTGCTTACTCTGTGGCTGAGAATAATGTAATCCTTCACCATGTTGTAGCTCTTTTCCAAATTCAGCACCAGGTTTGCTTCTTCACATTTGCTAACATAAGTGAAAGGTGATGCAAACAAGAGTCAAAAGAGTCAACATACAACTAAGTCATCCATGAAAACGTCCATCATAGTTTCTTTCATTCTCGTAAAAAATAGCTGCCATACATCATTGCAATGTGACAACAACATTGCATATCCCAAAGGGCGTCCTCCTAAAAGAATAAGGGCCAAAATGATAGAAAAAAGTGGTTTTCTCCTAGTTGTCAAGGTGGACAAAAATGTGATATAAACCCCAGTAACCATTTAAATAGAAGAAAAATTCCTGATGGGCTAGATACTCTAAGACTTGATCAAGAAAGGAGTGGGGGAAGTGATCTTTCCATGTGACTTTGTTCAACGTCCTATAGTCAATGCACATCCTCCACCATGTGACTGTGCTAGTGGAAATGAGCTCGTTGTTGTCATTCAACACGATGGTGGTGATACCTTTCTTGGGAACCACTTATATGGGGCTTACCCAAGGAGAGTTTGTGATAGGGTAAATGATCACAAAAAATAGCTTAATCACTTCCAATCGGATAACTTACTTCATGTTGGGATCCAATGTGCATTGTGGGTCACAAGATGTCTTGTAATCTTCAACCATGGGTATCTTATGCATACATATGGCTTGATTGACACACGTCAAGTCTATCATTTTGTACCCCTAATGTTGATTTCCGCTTCCTAAGATATGTCAAAATCTTGTCTTCTTGTTCTTGAGTGAGATTAGGATTTATAATCATTGGGAAGACTTGCATCTCATTGAGAAAAATGTACTTGAGGACTCTAGGTAATGGCTTCATCTATGGATCTTCATATGTATATGCCTCTTCTTCAACAACTAATATCATTTTCATATCTTCAAACTCAATGTCTGATTCTTCTTCATAGGTATCTATGTGCAATATACATTTCTCAACTTGTGGATCACAAAAATATGAACTATTTTGTATTGGTGAGGGTTGTTTGCAAAGGGTCTTCATACAATTAAGTATCATGTCTAAGATATATATAAAAATTTATCAATGCAATCAAGCAAAAAGACCTCCTCATGAATGCTAGGTCCCTTGAAACTATCAAACACCCTGAACTTGATTGTCTCTCTTCCTAAACTCAGAAGAATAGTGCCAACTTCTACGTCAATCAAAGCTCAAGCTTTGTCTAGGAAAGGTAAGCCAAAGATGGGATAATATCTAAGACCCTCCTTGATGTTCATGATCACAAAATCGTCATCCACATAAGCATCCTTGTCAACCTTGACCGGAATGTCCTCTATGATCCCCATCGGCTTCGTCATAGAGGAATCTTCTAGCTGAATGGTCTTGGTTATTGTGATTTGATCCATGAATCCCAAACTTTTACAAAGGTTGTATGACATGATTATAATGTAAGCACCCAAATCTACTAGCCCCTTTCTATATGTGTTGTCTTCGAGGTAGCACCCAGTTCCAACATAGTCAGGATTCTTTTGCTTTGTAGGCATCTTGTTGAGGACAATATCTGAGGTTGTCCTCGCTAGCTTCATAGTTTCATATTACTCCATAGTGTATTTTTTGGTTAAGAGAGTCTTTACATACTTTGACCATGATGGTATCTCAGGAAGGGCATCTAAGAAAGGAACAACAATGTGAAGCTTAATCGCACCTTCCTTGAACTTAATGAACTCGACATCCAGTTTTGTCTACCTTAGATGTGATTGGAAAGGGGTCATGTCTTGTAAACCTTCATGTAGGGCTCAACAACATTGAACGGTTATTTCTCAACATCTTGTGCCTTCCCTACATTAGTGTCAATAGTGGTGTCATGTGCTTGTTCCTTTTCAACCATCATTGTCTCATTATCATCAAAGTCAATATGAAGAGTGACTGGTGTAACTAGAGGTGCGTACACATTTCTTGAATGTGTAGAGATAACCTTTAGCTACTCAAGATGTTTATGAGTGTTTTTTAACTATCCAGTAAAGGTATCTGCAGGAGGATGTGGGGAGGTGGAACGTTGGCGCAGCTTTGAGTCGATAGACTTTTGGAAAGCTTGCTTATTTGGAAGCATATTTTGCTGAACAGAAATCATGAACTACTGAGACTGGAGGATCTTCTCTATGGCATAGAACTTGTCATGAGTGGAGGTGGGAATGGTGGGATGTAGAATCTATGGCACTTGATTTAGATTTTGAAATGATTGACCTTGATTGTAGCCATGGTTTTGCAAGTTTTCCCTAAAATTGACTTGGTTCCTAAAATTTTGACATTTATTGAAATGGAACCTTAGGGGACCATGGCCTTGATTGTGAAACTGAGGAGGGCAATGTTGTGATTCATTATTCACTGTTGCTAGATTATCCTAGAAACCCGAGGGGTTTTCTATCCTGGATGGTATTGTAGTAGCCTTGGACAAGAATGCTATAGATACAATTGAGATCTTACCGTTATCCTTATTCATCTTGTGATCGAGCATTGTTTACCATGACATTATAGAGAAGTTATCAACTTAGAGTAAAAGGTTCATTGCCTTTGCATGCTTCACAAACAAGATTTTTTGACTTGACTCATTCTACATAGGATGTGGTTATCCTCTTATTTCATAGGATCTGAAAGAGGATTCTAGACACTCCTGTTTCAAGGCCTAAAAATTAAAAGACTCCTTCAAGATGTCTATAGATTTAGCCTCTTTGAGAAACATTCATGTACTCTTTTACGAATGGGATTGATTTCATAACCTCTTTCGAAAACCTTCCAAGAAATGTCAAAATTCTAAAACATGAAATTTCCTCCCGATGAGGAGTGTAGGAACTTCTTGGTGTCATCATCAACACCCTTGTAGAAAGTCTCTATCAGTTTCACTTATGGGATGATATGATGTAGGAATCAACATAGAAGCTCCTTTAATCTTTCCCAATCCTCTACAATGGTCTTGCTTGAGACTATAGAGAATCTTGTGATTTGGTCTTAGATTTGTTAGGTGAGAGATGGAGGGTAGCATTTCTCTAGGAATTGGGTTTGAATCCCTTCCCAAGTTGTGATGTTGTCACACTCCATGCCATTGTACCAACTTCTTACTTTATCTTTCGAAGAGTACTTGAATAGTTAGAGTTTGCTGGCATCTTCTGAAACTTGAGTCTATTTGTGTAAGACACAGAAATCTACAAACCACTACATGTGGCATTGGAAATCTTGGCCCTTATTATCGGTGAAGGAACTACTTTGCGTCATGGTGACCCATTACGATAGAATCTCAAATTATGGGGCAGTGATAGCTGGAGGAACAACCAGGTGATGCACATATGTATCCTTAGGGACATTGTAGTTGCTAACCTATTTTTTGTCTTGATTTAAGAGTGGAATCCTATTTGTCTCTATTTTACTTTGCTAGGAGGATCTTATTTGTTGCATGAGAGCCTATATTTGGGCATCAAGTCCAAGTGTCTTCCTTATCAATCTTGTTTCTATAAGCTCATTCCAATCAGTGGGAAGTTTGATCAATATCGAGATTAATGTGAAAGAGGGTGGAACCAATGCTTGTAGAATGTCACATGCACCAATAGTACCTAAAATGATAATGACAAAGATTAATTGGAGAAATAAATTTTCAAGTAAACATGAATAAATATCGGATGGAAACGAAAAAATGAATTGTTCATAGCATCTAGGTTTGTAGGCTATTCTATTGTCCCCTACAATGATGCCAAATTTGATGTGAATTTTTATCACACAAGAAATTCACTAAGATAAATGAATCCTAGGTCTTAGTCCTTTTTCTAAGTGTGATATCACTCATACGCAAGTGGATGAGTTACATAGTAGTATAGACAAAGGGTCAAACCCAAAGGATAACTTGATTAGAAAAATTGCTTACAAACTCATTCCTAAGAACAATATTTAAAAACAAATTATTGACGGAGTTTATTACCTAAGGTTGGATTAAAGATTGAAATGCAAAGGAAACACTTCAAAAGTGGATAAAAAACTATATTTTAAGGACAATGGGACTTATGTATTTCACCATCATCACATGTGCAATTATCCTATATATTAGGACTCGACAACATAGCTAATTAGACTAGGACCATGTGAGTTTGTATCATTTTGGAACACAAATTGGTGTAAGGATCAAATTCCTCATGGACTTGAGGTCTCGTTACTCATGGATCATTCATTTCTCTAATAAAACTCCTTATGTGATCTCATTTGGGATTCTATAAACCTAAATTTTGGGACTTTTACATTTAGGATTATATGTAATAGGAAAATCAAATGATTAGTCTGAAGAGCAAACAATAGACAAAAAATCTAATTATCTGAATTATTGATCTTGATAACAATCAGAACAAAATATGAGAAATGGGGCTACTCTCCATGCCCCAATAATTGGTTTCACTTGCTCTATCCATGGACAAATCATGAATACAAAGAGGAGAGGAGAGAGCATGTCATTGAAGACAGTGAATTAGATAGCTAGTGTTTTTTATTGCAAATCTCCATTCCAAAAACAATAGGTCCAACAATCTTTGTGGACAGGAGGATGCCCCTTCTCTTAGAACTGAGTGTAGATGACCCCTCTAGCAGTTGGTCTAATTCTTCTTTTACAGTGATGGATCCAAACCAATAGTTGAGATTGTGGCGATGATTCTTGTGCCCTATCTACCATGTCAATCACCTGGATGGTAACACTAGTTAGCCGATTGGCCTTTAAGTAGGGCATTTTCTTGACTTTCAAGTTAGACGATTGGGATGCTTGGACAATAGAGTGACCTCTAGTAAGTATTCTAGAGAAATGTTGGGTTGCCTGATTGAGTGTGAGTCATCTGACTAGAGAGATGCCCAAAATCATAAGTGTTACTGTCTTTGAGGGCCAATTAGGATCAAATTTCAATTGGTCGACTGGTGAAATGAGTTGGCCGACTAGTAGGTCTCCAAAAACATTGATAACTACTAACTTGAGAGGAAATTGAGAGTGAATTCCAATTGGCTGACTGGTGGAACCAATCGTCCGGTTGGCAAGTCACCAAGTCTTCTTTGGTTTTGAAACTAAGTAATTTATTAAGAAATGATTTGCTTGAGATGAGCAAAAGAAGTCTAAGATATGCAATGCGAATGGGATGAATATGCATTTATCAATCCCTAATGCCTAACTAAGGATAGTGTACATCTAAATCTCAATAAAAAGACAAGTATTTTCACAAAACAAATAAAAAATAGATGAACAATTTCCAATGTTCATCCATATTAATGCTCTTCGAACAATATTAAAGAAAAAACACAATGCAAGAAAATTCATGAGATGAATTATTTAATGAAGTATATTTAAAATTGTCCTATATGGTTTGTATTTATAGGAATAGCTTGGGGTTAACTTATGGTAGTGTATTGGATCATCTAACTAATATAAATTCATTGGGTCAAATTTGAAAATGACATCTAATAATCAATAGTGCACAAAATAGTCTTTCTTAGTCAAACTAGCACTAGAAATTGAGGTACATTTTACTCAAACTTTGATGAAAGGTGTAAAAAATGAATTGTAACAAAATCAATGTATAAGATTTTGATTGCATAAATGGTTTTACTAACAAATAGTCAAACTATTAGTTGACTGACATGCTCATTCAAACATATAGTGTATTCCATAGCTATCTTTATGTCTCTTGATAAACATTCAATTCAATAAGAGTTTGGATTGCCATAATCTTGAAATAACTAAGAGTTTTATACAAGTAAGTCTATTAGTCTCCTTGAAAAAAAAACAATTCTCCACTAGAAAGATATCTAAAAAGTTATTGATCCAAGTGGATCCCTAATGTGACTTGTCTCACACAAGAAATTCCCTAAGATAAAATCATCCTAGTTATTAATCACTTTTTCAAGTGAAATATCTCTCACTCGCAAGCATACATGTTTTATCACAATATAGATAAAGGGTCAAACCCAAATAAAAACTTGATTAAGAAATTACTTACGAACTACTGGTTAACAGTAGTATTTAAAAACCAATTGTTAAGGAGGTTAATTCATGAAGGTTGGACTAAATATTGTAGTGCAAAAGAAACGATTAGGAAGTGTGGGTTGAAAATAATATTTAAAAAAAGTGAGACATATGTCTTTCACCACCATCACAACAAAGACATGATCTTTATGATCAAATATTTACAAAATTTACATCTAAAAATATAAATAAATCTTTTTTGCACATGCTCTACATCAAAGTCACAGAAGATTTACATGGGATTACAAAATTAAGAATAGGTGTTGAATCCTATCTACTCTTCAATCATGGACATCTCGTGCATGTATCTTCTACGTCATTATTTGATCACATGTCCATGAGTTCCTAGAGAGAACAAAACCACACATGGACCCCAAGTAGGAAAATATGGATCAGTTAAATGACTCGTATGAAATTAATATTTAAAAAGTAAAAGTATGAACATTTTTCATGAAAAAATTTAAAGAATTAAGAAAACTAGGCAAGTATCAAATGGGAATAAGGTTTGCAACATCAATAATAATCAATATCAATTATTTGACTAGTAATTCAAAATTTCAAATAGATAGCAGAACGGAAACACACCAAATGTGTTTCACATTATACTAAGAGACTTCAAATCCTTGTTTCTATGTAGAGTTTTGGAATCATTATTCCATTAAACTAATGTGCACCCGCCTACCCTTTTCAGTGTTTAAACGATGTGGTACTATTTCTAGGTATAATTTGTTGGCGGACTTTAAAAGAGGAAGGATAAGGTTTTAAACAAATTTTAGGCCAATCAACCTATCTAATCATGCATGCAATAAATGAGGTTAATAAATTTTCAAATAGAAATAGAAATTTTGTACCTTGAATAAAATTGTAAACATACATACATTCCAATGATAGAGCTCCAAGATTCAAGTGAATGGTCTACAAGTGTAGAATTATATTGCTTACAATTGTCTTGGAATGAATTAATAAATTATATTTATTATTATTTCCCTATATTGTATAATAGGTATTAATGTTACCCCATGATTTCATTCAGTTTAAAATGTTAGGGTTATCCATATGTAATTTTAGTAAGATACATTATGCACCATAATATTTCCACATCCCTAATAAAGACGTAACTAGTGATGTTATTTATAACTAAGAGCACACCAATTGTAATGTCCTAGGATTTTGAGAACATGGATAAAATGATCTTAAAAGGAAAGATTGGACTACCCATACCACTAAGGTGAACCTCCTTTTCAAGGAGCCCATCACTAAAGAACTCCATAGTTAAGTGTGCTCAGCTTAGAATAGTACTAGGATGGGTGACCAGTCATGAAGTTTATCCTAACTTCCACGTGAGTGAGGATAAAGCGTGGAGTTAAGGGTAGTGGTGATCTGTGGGGCCAGACATTATTCCTGAAACTCTACTTAAGACTTAGGCAGTGGGCCCGAGTGTTTACAAATAATATCAGAGCCATGAATTCTCCAATAGGTGGGGCCCACATGGGCATATGGTATCTCGTGATTGGGAACTGGGTGTCCATGGGTCATTATGGGTCTTCACTAAAATGGGGAAATATTATGAGGCCATATAGTTGAAACTTGATGAGGACGTCAAGAGTCTAAGTGGGGGGATAGTAACATTCCAAGATTTGAGACCTCAGATAAAATGATCTTAAAAGGAATGATTGGAGTACCCATATCACCAAGGTGCACTTCCTTTTTACAAAGCCCATCACTAAAAAACTCCATAGTTAAGCGTGCTTAGCTTGGGGTAGTACTAGGATGGGTGACCAGCTGGGAAGCTTATCCTGACTTGCGCGTGAGTGAGGACAAAGCACACAGTTAAGGGTAGTGGTGATTTGTAGGGCCAGTCATCATCTTGGAAACTCTACTAAAGACATGGGCAGTGGGCCCAGGTGTTACAAAATGCAACGACCTCACTTTTCAACAATAGGAAGTCCATAAATGTGAGAGGCATTACCTAAAATTTTCCCAAAGATCTAGACTTAGACAATAATAAACAATAGAAAACAATTTCATTAATTCACAATTATGATTTATAAAATGCTTACATGAACTTTCACCATCATATGAGAAGAAGTGTTTAGCTAATCCTCCTTTTAAACCTTTAATGTCATCATGTATTTCTTCATGTGGGGCCAATCATCATTCCTGAAACTCTACTGAAGACTTGGGCAGTGGGTCTGGGTGTTTTACAAATGGTATTAGAGACATAACTCCTCTAGTAGCTGGGGCCCACATTGGCATATGTCATGCCAGTCTTGAGTTGTATAGTCCAGGCATGTTGTAAAGGGTATCCATGGTGATGCAACCACCCTTACGCTAGTATTTCATGATTGGGAGTTGGGCGTCCATGGGCCATTACGGGTATGCATTGAAATGGGGAAATACTATGAGGCCATATAGTTGAGACTTGGCGAGGATGTCAAGAGTCTAAGTGGGGGGGGAATTACACCTTTTTTATATGTAAGTATAATTTTCCTCTATGTATGTTAACATATTATATATTTTTTATATTTTTGATGATTGTATATAACCCCTTTTTTAATTGAGTTGAATATTTTTGTAAAATATTAGCATTTTCCCCAGGTACTCAAGAATTTCCTAAGCTAGGTTGGTATGTAAAGTGAGGAAACCCCACCACCACCTAAGTGGATTGGGGTTAATTGTCGCAGAACCTTCACTGAACATCCTTCCTTAGACATCTCAGCTCATACCACTTACATGATGATGAATTACTCTCACTTAATAAGTCTGAAGTAAATTATTTATATTATACCACCCTCAAATACATTTTAAGATTCCAAATAAAAGTTACTGAATGTGATTATGCATACATGAAACTTACCATTTTAGGATATGTGTCGTGATATATATTTTTTTCTTTTATAATTACTTATGGTTGCTCCAAAATAGGGCACTCTAACCATTTTATACCCAAAGTGGTGATTTTAATGTTGAAGGGTCTCGTTGTAAATCTACCTCAATAATATCTTCATGTAAGTCAATGCCTAGTAGAGTCCAAAAAAAATAGATGAGCTCGGTATGTTACATGACTTTCTACATTTAGGTACATACCTTACATCCTAGGCTCTGTTTCCTTCTTTTAGTCTAGGTATATCCTAATAATTGAGCCAATGATACTAGGGTCTGTTGGAACAATTTGTCTATGCTCTAGGTGTATTGTGATTTCCATGAGTATTGCATGAATGTTGATTGTTTATGGATTTGGTGCCAAGTTGTAAAGATCTTATCCTTATGATGAAATATTTTTTTTTTTAAATTATATTTGAAAATATAAACAAATATTTTTTTACAGTCATGCTTTACATCAAACTCGTGGAAGCTTTACATAGGATTACAAAATTAATAATATGCATTGATTCCTATCTACTCATCAATAGGGGACAACTCTTGAACATATCTTTTAGGTATTGCTTTAATAACCTACCCATGAGTTCTCAGAGGGGACAAAACAACACTTGGACCCCAAGAAGGGAAACGTAGAACAGTCAAATGGCCGGTACAAAATTAATATTTGAAAAGTAAAACTATGAACCTTTTTCATGACAAAACGTAAAAAATTAAGCAAAGTAGGTGAGTATCAAATGGGAATAGCATTTGCAACATCAATGGTAATCAATATCAATTTTTTTGACTAGTAGTTAAAAATTTCAAATAGATAGCACATGCCAATGTCTATGTTGTTGGGGAAGCCTCTCCATGGAGAATGACAACACATCAACTGTGTTTCTCAGTATACCAAGAGACCTCATGTCCTTCTCTTTGTGAAGAGTTGTGGAAGCATTATTCAACTAAACTAATGGGCATCAGTCTGCCTTTTTCAACATTTAAACAATGTGCTACTATTTCTAAGAATAAATTATTAGTGACCTATCAAAGAGGAAGCCTAAGGTTCAAAATCAATTTTTAGGCCATCCAACCTATCTAGTCATGCATGAAACCAATGAGGGAAATGACTTTCTAAATAGAAATAGGAATTTCATACCTTGAATAAAATTTTATAAAATCCATACAGTCCCGATATAGAGCTCCAAATTCAAGTGAGTGATCTAAAAGTGTATAATGATATTGGTTACTATTGGCTTAGAATGACTTATTATATGATATCTATCAAACTTTCCTTTAGTTTTTAAATTAGGTATTCATGTTACCCCATGATTGTCGTTAAGTTTTATTATGTCAAGGTTATCCATATGTAATTGTAGTAAGATACATTAGGACCATATATTTTCACATCCCCTAATAATGAGGTAACTTGTGCTTTTATTTATTACTAAGACTACACCATAAAATTCATATGTCCGTACTTAGGAACTGATATGCTTATAGATATTAATATGTGAATGTAAGGATGGATGAGTTCCTTGTATAATCAATGAAGATGTGTCATCATATGTTTCATTATGAAATACGAGGTTATCTAGGATTATATGGGTTCTCCTTTATTTCTACTATGTATGTTTCAATTTAAAGTTTGATCTAGGTTGAAATGGTGTATAATTCAAAATATTGTATCCAAGTATATTCATTAGCATATATAGTTTCATGGTTTGGACTTATAACATGGATATTTATTACTTATGATTTTATCAATGCATATATGCATGAAATTTAGAACTATCATGGAAAATATCTACAAAAGGACCAACTAGGTTAGTTAGTTGTCATGACAACATGTACACTTAGCATGTTCTCTTTATCATTCATGATCCACTTTGACCATATTTGTTTTTCATGTAATTAGACACCATAGGTCTACGACTTAGTAATATTAACACCCAAATTATTGCATAGTATTGTAAGAATCATCAAATGTTATAACGGTAAGATGAACTTATATGTGAGTTTGTGCTCCAACATATATATGGTGTGTATAGATACTAGGGTTAATCACTTAAGAAATTAATATCTTATGAATGGGTTGATATAAGTCCATCTAGGTTCTCCATCTTGTTTAGTATATCATTACCCTTATACCCATTAAATATCTCAAGTTTCAAAAATAGTAGAAATAAAGCTCACAGATCATTATGTACAACTTCTCATCTGGGGTAGACACCAACCAAATCATGATCTGACAATTTTACTTCAGCCTAACTGAAGGTGTCCTAGGTGGTGACTCCCTTTATGTAAGTAGGTTCCCAGTCTTTTACCTAGGTTGTCTCCTGGGATCTAGAAATTTACAGTCACACATGTTGGGTTGCAATGGATATAGAGACTCCTTAGTAATCTGTAGCATCGTTGATTTACGAAGGCATTGACAAACTGATATTGTTTACTGCAACTCTCCTTGCTAACATTAGTAGGAACCCTATGCATCAATCTTGGAGTTTAGGGGCCAACACTAGTGTCAATCATAGGGAGTGGAGGAAGGGGCATTAGTGGTAGAGGTTGTTGGTAAGTTCTATGTCAGGTTGCAGGCTCATTAGCACGACCAGATGTTGGCAAGATGGCAACACTTGTTGTCAAGGGCTATTGTTGTCAAGGGTGCTCTAGACGTGGTTGTTGGGGTTCTTCAGGACTTGCCAATGGTAATGGTTGCAAGTTTACCGACCATGGTGTGGAGTCTTTGCATCTCCTCACCTAGGGTGTCACTTTATAGAGAAAGGATGTCGAGTAGAACTCCAGAGAAGGTGCTGGCTAGCATTTGTGTCTGAGTGTCGATTAGTTGTGTTTGATCGGTGGTGGAGGCTATGATCTAGTGGAGGTAGCAAGATTGGTGGGTGATCACCTTGCAAGTAGTAACGGGAATGGTACTCCAATTACTGTAGAAGGTTGCAAGTCATGTACTTCTCATCCATCAGACGAGGAGACCTTTATATGGAAATAGGATGTGAAACTAGGGTTGGAAAAGGTTCTAGGTGACTCATAAGGGCGTTTTAAGAGGAACATGTCATAAATTCTCAGTTGGTCATGAGGAACATATAGTCTGTAACCACAATGTTATCATTTTTTGGCTGGTTGATGAGATATTTCATGGTGGTGGTTGGAGTTTAGGATTTACAATAGTGTTGGATATAGAAATTGGAAGTGGGAGGCTTGGGGATGAGACAGTGACATGTTACAGAGTCACTAGATGGGGAAGGAGGAGTCTTCAAGGTAAACACTCTCTTGGAAATGTCAGATAGGTGGAGACGACGTTATAGTAGATGGTTTGGTGTCATTGTTCATTTATTTTCTGGAAAGTACCACATATTGATGTAGTGACACTTCCCTTTTTATGTGCCTTATTGACATTTGTTTTCAAGATTTAATATCTTGCAAGTTACAAATCTGTTTGCCATAAAAAATTGACCATGGGTCTCATTTGCAGTATACTAAATATAAAAAGTAGTAGTTCCCAAATTTATTGTCATGAGGTGTTTAATATAATAAATTTCATAAATAAGTCTAGTGTACGTATTGACTAATGCGTCTGATGTTCTTCTTTATTCAAAAGACATTTATTGAAATCAGATGTATTTGATTCATGAGAGTGATATCAAAATATGTAGCCCAAAAATATTGAATTCGTAAGAAAATGACTCACTAAATAAATAAAGGGCCTATCTACAAATATTCTTCTAGAGAGGAGGGTCAATTCATTGAGACAAAAGAAACACAATAGAAGGCTAACTATATTAAAGAATAAGGTGATGGATCAACATAATTAAATGGAATATTGAATTGAAGGACCAATTTATAAATGGGATCGCGTTAATGGAATTGTGATTCATGGCTAATAAATAGATTTAATACTTAAAATTTAGTATGTTACAATCACCTATGTAATTATCTTAATTGTTATAAATCAACAACATGACTAATTAAACTAGGACCGTGAATTCGTCTCCTTCTAGAACAAGAATTGGCACAAAGATCAAATATCCCATGGGCTCGAGGTCTCAATCCACATAGATCATCAGTGAATCATCATGTAGAACTCCTTCTATGATCTCATTTGAAAGTCTATGCATTCATTTTGGGATCTAATCCTAAATTTGGGTTTTTTACTTTTTGGATTTAAGCTAACATACAAATTAAATGATCAGTTTGAAGAGAAAGATAATGAATTAAGAACAATCTAATTATCTAAAATACTAAGTTTGATAATGCTTAGAAAAAAATTACATGTGATGGGGATGCTCTCCATGCTCAATGATGGAGTCTACTCACTCATATCTGTGGAGAAAGCACAAACACAAAAGAGAAAAGAAGAGAGCATGTCACTAAAGATGGTGAAGAAGATAGTCAGTGTTCTCTAACTGCAAATCTTCACTCCAACAATAATAGGTTTGACAATCTTTTCGAAGAGGATGATATCTCTTCTCTTTTCTCTAACTCTAGAATTTAAAACCATTTTGGAACTGAGTGTCACCAAGTCTTCTGCGATTTAGTGGTTCTGAAGCACAATTGAATCGAATTCCAATCAGCCGACTGATGAAGTGATTCAACTGAATATCTCATACTTATGAGGCACCTTGGGCTGGTCGGTCAATCGGCTGACTGGTGAATCCAGTTACGCAATTGGCTTGACTAAAAATGATGGTATGATTTATTTTACCCTCCAAATTCTCCTGAAGTTGAACACTAGAATAGGGGATGGATCTCTATCATTCTTTAGAGTTGGGTGGTACTTTTTCCCTACATAAGAAAGAAAAATTCTATCAAAACCCTAATAGTTTGAGATCAAAAGCAAACAAAAAAAGCAATTTAATAAGAACTGATTACTTGAAATGAGACAAAATAGTCTAAAATATGCAATGAGAATGGGATGAATATGCATGCATCAACCCTAAGGCCTCAATAAGTGGATCTAAATATCAGCAAAGGACATGTACTTTCTTTTTTCAAAGCACATTAAAAGTTCATATTCATGTAATTTCCACCAATTAACGGATAGAAAGATATGTTGATTTCTATTTTTGTTAGCCCATACATTTTGTTTTTTATGATGTACTTTACCAAAATAAAAATAAATAAATAAATTAACAATTTGTAATGCGTGTCCACATAAATGCTCTTCGAACCATATCAATGCTCTTCAAACTCAAACTAAATATGAAGTGATTTGCAATGCTTGTTGATATCAATGCTCTTCGAACTCAAGTTCTTATGAAACTATGAATGGTATAGTTAGAATAATTAAAAGAAAAATAATACACCCTTAAAAGTATTTGTATGATATTCCCTTATCCCAATAGGTAGATTTGTGACAAGTTAAAATAATATTGGCAGTTTGAGCTAATATATGCCACAATTTCTTACTTGTTCAAAATGCCTTTGTCATACCTTACTTTTCCTCAAGTGAAGCCATAGAAATGTTATAAATATATAGAATGATGCTAAACAAATATATGTTCTCAATAGAGAAAAGAATTTAAACTTAAAAAATAAGTTAGTACAAATATTAATATAATTTGCACCTCCTTCCTTCTTACTTAATATCCCTTCCAAATTCCATAATATGAATTGCCTTATGTGTGTATGTGTGTGTATGTGTATATATATATATATATATATATATATATATATATATATATATATATATATATATATGGATAAAAGAATTGTGTACTCAAGTACATGTAGCTTACATGTACCCACCATCATTTATGGAGATTGTAAAATAGTAATGAACAATCCAACCTTATGGATGTAAAGTATACCCCTTAGATAAGATGTATACCAAAAATCAAAACAATCTGATATTCATAGATCACCAAAAGAAAGAAAATGTGTATTTTATGATCAACAATAAGTTGCAGAAATTGCATAAACCATTGAATGATTTACTGCTCTATCTCATGATCTATATGAGATATGGTTATCATTTTTTAAACACGTGTAATCTATGTAGTATTGAATCAATCCATATGGTTGTATTTTATCAACATATTCTACGTTTGCTATTTTAATGGTTGGTACACATAAGTTACATGTACTGGCTGGTACACACTTCCTAACCTCTCTCTCTCTCTATCTATCTCTCTCTCTCTCTCTCTCTCTCTCTCTATATATATATATATATAGTGCAAGAGAATCTCACCTTACCATCTCTCTCAACTGAGTACACATATTAAGTTTAATATATAACAACATAAAAATGTACTTTTAATCTTCCCTTTCTACATCATAGGAATACTATTGCATGTATAATAGCTCTTGTTTTCTTGTGTGATGCATCTCTATTAAATGTGAGAGTTATCAAAATATTCTCACGTTCTAATTGGTCTAAAGACATTAGTCTATGAAATACCACAATGATCAAGTAACTCAAGATCCCTAAGGATTAGAACATGATCATAACAAGTTCATAATCAATTATAGAAATGTGTAATATATAGTAATAAACCTTTTAAAAAAATTCTTATTATGGTATGATTTAGTGATATCAAAAAAGGGATGAAAATATTAAATGGTATAATTTTCTCAATTAAAGATTTTAGCCATTTAAAGCAATATTACTCCCCTCAGTGTTGACTACCAAGTTTACATCTAGAAAATGGAGAAACTAGATGGTTGCATATCATTTTACAAACTCGAGGAGATATATATAATAAACTTGCATGGTTTAAACTTTGCAAAAAAATAATCCTATCATAAGATTTTGGTATAAAACCAAGGAGCCACCTAGTGAAGAAATTTGAGGTAATTTCATAAAGATTAGCGATTCACAAGATATCACATCAATTGATTCATTGTCATCCATAATGCTCCTTGGGGATAATGCAAAACATAATGCTCCATGGGGATAAGGTAAATGGGGAACACCATTTCAAGTTTTAGTGTGTAAAGTGAATACTCACACCCCCATAGTCAATGGGCAATGACTCCACATATATTGTGTGGTCTGTAACCTTCTTGTCCTATGGATATTTCCATACCTTGTATATTGTGGAACTAAATCATTCAAGTTCCTAATGTGTTGAGTATGAGATATCTTCATTATTATATTTAATATATATGTTGTGATAATAACTTGAATTCCCAATACTTATTAATTTTTAATTCTAAACCTACCCATCTTGGTGAACCGAAAAGGCAGATACATACTTATTAACGTGGAAAGGTGAAACAATGTTCAAGTTGAGCACATTGCGACTAGGCATGACTAGGTGTGACTACACGTTACCTAAATAGGTAAGTAATTTAATAATTTCAAACTTATATGTATATATTTTTATATTATGAATTTTTATTTGTTAATTTTTAAAAATTTGACGATATGTACTAAATAGCCGTAAATCATGTCCAAGCATCAGTAAAATATTTTCTATCATATATTAAATATAAAACAGCCACTACATGAATAAATTAACATATAGAATTCAAAATAAAGAACTAGATTTCTAGAGATAAGAAAACACACACATTATAATCTTCATAAAGTAATTAAATTGAAGAGGTAAATTTTAAATAAGATAAGATACGACATACCTTAAAATATAAATCTTCAAAACGGTTGCTATATTACATGATTGAAGACAAATCAGTCTTTTTTACTCTTTGAGGCCTTAAACCTCAAGTGTAGCTATTCATTTCTAACACAAAATAGTGATACATCAAAAAATTAAAACCAAGAAAGAGTACCATTAAGAATAGATTATCTAACAAGTCATTACAAATCAAAAGTATGAAGACATAACAAGAAAAAAAAGGATTTGGATCACTCGTCATCAACTATGTGAGAATGTGATCTGATACCATCATATTCAGTGCCATAATTATTGTTCTCAGCAATCTCAAGGAACTCTTCCCTCCTCCCCCTCAAGGACAAATGGTGGGTCATTTCCTTGGCATTCCCATGTCCACGTCCATCAACATGACCACACCCATTACCACATGCATGTAGAGTGCTTGGTTGCACTTAAGAAGTCATCATACTAGTCCTCCTAACATCATAAACATATGAAGCACTTAAACTTATTCAAGAACCTTCAAAGTAACACAAGAAACCACCCCAAGATCCATACATTTTTTAAGGCTCCAAAAAAATTCCAATCATTCACTCACTCGATCAATCAAGTTTAGGAAGTGCAAGATGAAATCAAAATCCCTCTTTATGTTGCTCAACCTCCTAGTCATGAACTGATGATCTAGTTGCATATTGTATTGAACGTAAACAAGCATCATTAGCATGCCTGCTTCCAATTTACTTGTCCTCTTGGTATGGATCTAAATATTTAAAAATAGTTGAATAAAAATTATTGTAATTTATATCATGAAATCTATGAAAGTAAATTGCAAAAAGGACTTACATACTGAAAGGAACTTCAATTACACTCAAAATATGATCAATAGAAATATCATCATCATCATCATCATCTAAGCCTCAGTCCCAACTATGTTGGGGTCGGCTACATGGATCCTTCATTTCCATTCAGCTCTATCATGGGCCATATTCTGGTTGAGATGTAGAGATTCAATATCTCTCTTTATAAGCTCATCCCATGTTAATTTAGGCCTTCCTCTTCTTCAATTTATAGTATTTGGCTCAATAGCATTGCTTCGTATAGGCACACTAGCTGGTCTGCGTTGCACATGTCCGTACTATTTGAGTCGGCCCTCGCACAACTTGCCCTTAATGCTCGCCACCCCCACATTATTCCTGATATAGTCATTTCTCAAGCGATCTTTTCTAGTCTTCCCACATATCCATCTCAGCATACATATTTCAGCCACGTTCATCTTGTTGAGACCTTGTTTCTTCACCGCCCAACATTCACTCCCATAGAGCATGGTTGGTCGTATGGTTGTTCTATAAAACTTACTTTTTAACCTGAGAGGGATCTTCCGATCACATAAAACTCCAGTTGCACTCCTCCATTTCAACCATCCTGCAGTGATCTGGTGACAAACGTCATTTTGAACATCCCCATCTATTTAAATAATAGAACCCAAGTAATGGAATTTATCACATTTTGGTATATCTACTCCGTCCAACTTGGCTCCATCATTCACACTGTGAGATTGGCTGAAATTGCAATGCATATACTCATTTTTGATCCTACTAATCCTCAATCCATTTGATTCCAATGCCTTTCTCCTACATTTAGCTTTATCATTCAATCCATCTTTAATTTCTTCAATCAAAACAATATCATCAGCAAATAGCATACACCAAGGAATATCATCCTGAACATTCTTTGTCAACTCATCCATAACAAGAACGAATAGATATGGGCTGAGTGTGGATCCTTCGTGTACCCCAATTGTGATAGGAAAAGTTGGTGTCTCTCCTCCAGGAGTCTTGACCCTTGTAGTAGAGCTATCATACATGTCTTTGATCAAGTCAATGTATTAGATTGGCACACCCTTTTTCTTCAAAACCATCCACAACACTTCTCTGGGTACTCGATCATAAGCCTTTTCTAGGTCAATAAACACCATAGCAATAGAAACCCAGAATATATTTTCCTAACATCTGCAATGATATATTGTCACCCCAAAGGTATCCCACCGCTACACTTCAATCAAGGATATCATTCAATCACCAAAATATTTGTATTTATGCAACATTAAAAGTGATATGAAAAATGACTTACATGGAGTTCTTTGTTGTCTCTTCCTAGTATTCATTTCCTCCCATACAAATCATGGGTGCCCCTAGACTTGTTAAGATACTAAAAAAATATATCCTACTTTTAGGGTCATCAATCATTTGTTGAATACATTCAATGAGACCAATATAATATATTCCAGTTGCAATCCTATCCCTCCCTCAAGTCATATTAATAGGTAGGATTCAAGACATCGACACCATACAATTGATGTGTCATCTATTATCCCAATGATATTTAATGATATATAAGAAAGAATTGTAATCCTTCTCCCTATAGAATGTATTTTCAATAATATTATCTTTGTTCGTCTCAAAATGATGAGTTACCACATAGGTGGATACTTATTGGCATCAACTAATCTTGATACAACCACAAGAGGTTGGGTTGCACAAAAATAGTTCTTCACCTTCACCTAGAATGATTTTTCCATCACTGTGATCAAAATGGGATCTCCATTCGTAGTTTTTTTCTCAAGTACAATTGGTTCAAGTTTTATAAACAAAGATATTACTCAAAGATGAATGATGGTTCAACAAATCTAGTTAAAAACTAAAATATGTGTAGCAAATAGTGTCACCCCATTTCCTAAAAGCTCTTTGTAATTGTCAATACCTTTCATAAATGCATTGTGTAGGCCAATATGTTGGTAAACAAAAGTAGTGGTATCTCTTTCCCTCTTAATAGTACCTTAAAACTTTCAAGTTTGGAGATGCCCTTTGACATACGATCCAAGCAATGTGCAACATAAGGAGTCCAGAAATTTTTTCCCTATTCTTTGTTAATTTCTTCCCAAAAAACACTATGTTTGATGCATTTTTGGTGACAACTTGCACCACATTCTCCTCCCCAACCTTATCAAGAACTTCATCTATCAATTTGAAGAACAAATTCCCTATGTGCTTGTAAAATGTGGCATCCTTTGCATTCAAGAAGATTGAACCCTCATGAGTGTTTACAAGAAAGCTTATCAAACTACGTTGACATTTATTAGTCCACCCATTACACATTATCATACAATCATAAGATCTCTAATGGTTCCCATAGATCACGTGCATCTCTTTTCATCTCTCATATTCCTTTTCAAGTAACTCAATTTATGATAAGAAGGTGGAATGAATCCCTTATTAGCTTGGACAATTGCCTCAAACATGACTTCAAAGTCGGTGTGATTCACAACATTAAAAAGGGTTACCTACTTCATAGAACCATCAAGATATATTTTCATAAGAAACATGTGTAGCTTCTTCCCTATGGCATCATCTATTTTTGTTTTTGACATCATGTGGATTGGTTGATTGACCCTTTTCTGGAAGTATATTTATGAATGGGTTGCCTATTTGCAGAACTAGATATGGAACTAGAAGGACCACTCTTATCAAGAGTGGTTTGTACAGCAGGGAGAATGATTACATCATCACCCTCCTCATTAGGAAAGTTGGACTCATTCTGACTATATTGGTAGTCAAAATCTACTTCCTCCTCTTATGAACATTCTCAAAGTCACGAAACTCCTTTAGCAATTTTACTTTTTGTTTTGAGACACTTGATGCAATCCTAAAATCCTCCAAATAAATTCTCCTTTAACCCATTGTAGCCACATAAAGCACATCTAACCTAGTTGTTATCATTTATATTAGGCCAAAAGGGATACTTCTACCCTCAATCTTTGCATTGTGCCTACAATTTTGGTTTGTTCATCCATCTACACAACCTGGGTCAAACAACATAGCAAGTCTATCAGTTTGAGGGATGGAAGTAGGAGTGTCACAAACTGGATCCAATTCCATTATGTATAGTTATGCAAAAAATTAAATAAAAAATGGAAATAAAAACATTCATGCATCAGTAATTAAGTTCATATTAACTCTTACACAAAACAACAACATATTCACACATTAGTAAGACATTCATACATCAATATTGTAGTCACACTAAGTTTGGGGGAAGAGGTAAAAATAATGAAAAATAAAAGAGTAAATTTTAAATCAAATACTAAACATTATTGACATGAAGAAAATACCTAGGGATATGGGTGAGTAGAATAACACAACTAAGTAGCACTCAATATAGTACTTTACAATGGACTTTACGATAGGCACAATGCTAAAGAAATGAAGAGAGAGCAAGAGGGATATAAGAAAATAACAATCATAGTTTTATTCAAAATCAAATCATACATATTTTTGAATCAATTATTATCTTTTATAATAAATTATCATAGATGAACAAACACTATTATCATTTAAAAAGAAATACAAAAACCAACTACAACACAGTAGGCAGGAAACAAAATTGTTGTGTGTTGTTGGAGGGTCATGCCACTTGGAGAAGAGGAGAAGTAAGGAAGAAGAAGCAAGAGTCAACATTGTGAATTTTTCTAGCCATCACCAATTGTGGTTTCACGTTCCAAGAATAATCCAAAAGAAGGTAGTGCTTGGAGGAGGATCAATCAATCCTCCATAAAAGTAGGGGAGAAAACAACACAAATAACTGGGCATTGACCACCACCTTTGGTTAGCACAATGGCTTGTCCAACAAACTTTCTAGTACCTCGTGACCTACAAGACCCCCTCCTTGGATTGGATTGGATTGTAAACACTGGAGATGTTGGACTCTATAACATATCAAAACCTAGCATGTTGAGTCCAAAAACTCTAATACCATGAATAGGAGATTAGTATGATTGGTTCTTATGATTTGACCTAATGAATATAGTTAATGTATGTTACATGTATAAATAAAAGGTAACCTTAACTTGTATATCTTTGAAATAATATATAATACATTAAGTTGCATTGGGTTCTATAATCAACATCACATATCATGATACACTCATATTGTCCTAATAACCTAAATATGTGCTAACATGTAAGTGAGTTCATGAAATATGTCACATATGTTTCCTTTACAAACTAATATACACATACTAATTAAGCTATGTCTAATGAGAGTTATAATGTGCTTAATATATTAATTGGAAAAACAATCAGAGTTTTCATGTCTATAGACATGAATTATGTTCTATGTTCCATCATCTAAGTTAGTATTGATTTAATGGACTTAATAGGTTAAATAAGTAAAATATCAAACTCGTGCATAATATATAAGGTAACTATTTTGGTAACAAAGTGATAATATTACAACTCAATTTAATGAATGTTAATAGTAATGATGTAATTTTGAAATATAGACAATGGAAATGAGTCTAAACCCCAATGCACTAGAACTTATAAAATGAAACCTAAAAACACAAATATAATGGAAAAATCATGATCCTTGAGTCCTAACTAGCCTGGGTGGCAAGTTTCACATTAATTAAACTATCATACATTCTTTATTTTTATTTAGGAAATAAAATATAAGATCAACTTCAAAGTATTAGAAAAACCATTAGATGACTCAAAAAGTGAAAATTGATACCAAATCAAATTCTTCAAGTTGTAATTCATCTAGGTACCAAACTTGGTATTACTTGAACCTTGCTTGAACCCACAAACATATGGGTAAGAAACTATATCAAATAACCCCTAAATTATAATCAAATGAATTAATGCAACTAGTTTACTATGCTTCTTGATTTCATTTGTCATGCAAATTAAATGCCAGGTTTCCGATCATTTCTCAGACTAATAGGTGACAAACACATTTATGCTTTGTGCATGGTTTCCTATCTTTTGTTAAATAACAGACTCATTTAGGACTATTTGGTTTGGATCATGTGATTCAAACCTTCTCTCTTACCTCAACTCCATTTATTCTCCTCATAAATGGGAAACCAATATTTTTCCTGATTTTATTTTCTCAGATATAAATCTTTCATTCCAATTTCTTCTCCTTTGTTTTCCTTTTTCTATTTCAAGCATCGTGACCCCGAATCTTCTATGGGTTTGACATCTATATCCCTTTATCTGGATGGACTCTCTCTTTGCCTATGTATAAGCTTCTATGTTTGATTTTCCTATAAAACTAGGGCATCACACACATATCCATATGATCAAAAATAGCAATCTATCCTATCCCCAAAGTCTATTGGTTAGATTCCTTCTTAGGTTCTTAAAATCCAACTTCTTTAGTTGTCTTTTGGAGTTTGTCGAGAGTACTTCTAGGTCTTTAAACTTCACTAAAATGATCTAGAACTCCTCTAGTCCCCACATAGCTTTCCAGGCCTTTGATTTTGAGCTTCCAAACCAATATGTAACATTGTTAATCCCTCTTTTCCCCTTTTTTATTTTGGCTTTCCAAACCAAGATGTAATGTTGGCATTTGCACCCTGTCTTCCCATGATTTTTCTTCGATTGGATTTTCCTGATCGGCATGAAAATTTTAAAACCATGGAACAATCTTATTGTTCTTATTTTATTCTCAATTGGTTTGTCTTTGTTCCTTGCTCCTACTGGAAACGGCAAAGAGCCACCCATGTGCATCTCAATTCCTTGCATCCTAGTCAGAGGATTGTTGTGATCATAAAGGTGAGGTGAAGCCAAATATTAGAAATGGAGGTCCCATTTCTATCTTGTGCGATGTTTCGATCCTTGACTTGGAGATCTGGTGTTTTGAGGTTTTCATCGCGTGGGTGAGTGACAGGAAGAAGATGGCCCCTTGTTTTTTGACAAATTGGCCCTCAATTTATCTTCATTTCATCATGCCACACTGGGCTTTCTAGTCTTTTCACCCTACTATATTGAGTTACTCGTGCACTAGGTATGCTATGAGCTAAGATCCAGGTGGACAATTCCTATTGTTCCACCTCAACAAGTTCTATCAAGATTAATTAACTATGTGTCTTTTCCTTGTTTAGAATTTGGCCAGCATTTCTAAAATACATAATTAATTTTCTAATTTTCGTAAAATTCCAAGTGAATAATCGTTGAAATAAAAAAAACATCATTTATCAAAATAAATATATTTCATAACCTACTTCCAATTATAACTAGAATTATTAATCTAGAGGTTAAAATATATGTACTAATGAATGGTTTGTATATATAATTCTATACTAGGTGAAGAAGTATGTTGAGTTGGATCTAATTTTTGGACTTTGACAAATTGACACACATTTTGAGGTACATTATACATCCTTAATCCTATATTGAGAAATTGATCATATTTTTCTCTCTCTTGAACCTCTATGAGGTATTTGTATGTTGGTTTTTCTCATTCTTGTTTTGATGACCTATTTGGGTCTGCTTCTAATAAATCTAAGTCTAGATATTCTTTAACAGTCTATAATTCATGTTGGACTCTAAAATTTTACTTTGCTTCATGATGAAATCCTACTCGTGGAGTTGAACTAAATTGTTCCTTATTGAGAGACGAATCCTAATTTTCCCCACTGTGTGGTAGATGTTTTATATTATCCATTTATGTGATGGAAATCTCATTAATTCCATTTTTGTGAGTCAATTATGTGTTGGAGCTTGGTGCGATGCTCCAAAAGCTGCTCCCTGGTCCAGTGTCCAACTTCTGTGACGTCCTTTGAAGGGGAGGCCATCCTGTAAATTTAGCAAGAAATCATATATTAGAAAAAGTTGAAATTTAGTGCTAAAGGAATTATTGTATGATTTTTGAAAAGATTGCAAGATGGTGCAGGCTTCACGGTCTTAAAACCATGAAGATGTCACATGGTTTCGAAACTGTGAATAGATCAAATGGTTTTTAAGATCACATGAGTCAGTGCGGTTTTCAAGACCGTGAGGGTGAAACTGTGAGAGCGAAATCGTGAGGGTGAAACTACGAGGGTGAAAACCGATGACAGTAGATATGTGATCTTAGTTGAATATGTCATAATTTCTTTATAGATATAATCCGCTGCCACGGCCGTGCTATCCAGCACGGCCGTGGTGTCTGGTCCGCTGCCACAGCTGTGCTGGCCAGCACGGCCGTCGTGTTAAGGAAATAGACGTCGGTTTCTATTACAAACTGACACTGTAACTATTTGGCGTCGGTTTTATACAAATAACCGACGCCTATTTTTTGTTTTTTTTCTGTCAGTTTGCAGACATGTTGTATGGCTGGTCGCAGCTGAACTGCAGGTTTTATGACATCCATTGATATCAGCCAACAACAGGCCACAAATCTGCAAAATTAACAACAAAAATATTCACACATTTAGCAATGCAACCTGCAGTTCCATTTGATTTTCATACATTTAGAAACATTCATATAGCTAGCAATCTGTAGTTCCATTCATTTTCACATTCACACATATAGAAACATTCATATAGAAACCAACAGTTTCATTCATTTTCACTCAGACACATGTAGAAAAATCCAGACATGTAGAAACATTCACACATATATTATAATTCAGAAATTCATTTACAAAATATCATTCTTTAGTCATTATTTGCTATCAACATCCCAATTATATCTTAAATCCCCCACTACTTGTATGGTTGTTGTCCATTCTTCTCTTACTTCATTTAATTCTCCCATCGTATATGGAGCATGTACATCTGGTAAGGCATTTCCTGTAGTGTGGTCAGTTGTAAACACCTATAAAGAGAATGATGTATATATATAATTAATGAGCTATAAATAAGATTGATATATTTCATATTATCTAATGAGACTATATAATACCTCAGCAATACAATCAATGTCCATTGCGGCATATTTGATAATCATGTGCATAAATCACATCACGTAGTATCCACATGCCCATCCGTTGTCTTGTGTGGCACACTATAAATTCAAACATACAAAATATTAAAAAATACAACTAATTAAGCATTGTTCACATAAATAATATACACATATATTGCAGTCGGGAACTTACTTTCACGTTCTTCCAAATTATTGGCTGGTTCTTTTTCGTGGGGACCTTTCCTCCAGCCTTTTTGAACTCATCGAAACCCCTACATGTTAATGTAACACAATACATTGCATAATTAAATAGTAATGTAATAACATATGTTAACGGATATGAAAATGAAATATTTCTCACCGGAATAATGCCATTTTCATTATGTGTCCATATTTTGTATTCAATTTACTCCCCTTAGGATCTAGATAATAGACAGTGAACGTCTCGGGGACAATAACCAGTAACTCCCAATGCATACCACTAGAGGTAAAAAAGTTAAAAATTAATAACTCAAAATCCACAATAAAAATGTAATTTTCTTAAGTCCAAATTATAATAAGCAAAGTAAACTTACTCTACATTGAATGGAGCCATTATCATCATCTTCTTATTTTGAGAAAAAATTGAAAAAGCCTCACAACAGTATTGTTGAACTGACGGAGGGTCTTTAGCTACTAGACTAATCAAAGATGGAATCAAAAATCCTACATGTTCGAATGCAAAATCTGCTCATATCTTGTCTAAGTAGCTGCAAAATATGTATTAATTACGCATGCATTAATAAATAAGAAACCAGATCACCAGAATAAGCAAAGGTATATGGATGTATAAAGAAGATCTCACCTTATCCATAGCTCTATCACAGATGTATTTAGCCAATCATATCAAAACAACTCCAAAATATCTTGTATAAATAGTTTGCTTTCGTATGATTGACCTGCAACATCTGAATCTATAGAAACAGTTATAGGGCAATTTATATCATGTTCGCCTAACCATATTGCCATACCCCTACAGTTAGGACCTAACGGGATAGTTAGGTCCTGTGGAACCCAACTGGGTAATGTAGGAGGTGGAAGTGGAGGCCTAGATATTGTGTGTGTCTTCTTTTTAACCTATATATATATATAATAATTTCAGATCAACTGACATCATATACACACACTAACAATTTAACGTAATGTAAATTTACCATACAATTTCAGTAAAGATGACATCCACTTTTAGCCACAATATCACTCCGCCTAGTGCCTCACCAAGTGTTTCATAATCTGGGTGGGCATATGGCAATGGAAGATCCATCCACTTGGGGAATATATGTACCGGGCTCACACAAATCCAACCAGCTGGTAATGGAGACCCGTGAAACAGTTCCCCTGGTAGGGATGGGTAAGCCGACACCTCTGCAATGACATATTCATTAACTTTTAGACGACATGGCTTCAACCCCTACAAATTTTTGTGTAAAGAATGTTATATACATATATACGTATCATCTTGAAAACATATCATATTGAATTAAAAAATAGTTACTATGTCATAAAAATACTTACAGTGGATGTGCTAGGTGGTGGGTCTATAGGATTACTCCCAACCTCTGCAGTAGGAGTAGAGCGGGATGCTATGATAGGTATTGTCTGCTGAATGGCAGTCTGAGATGCCTGCCGAGTGGCAGTCTGAGATGCCTGCCACTTTTTCAGTGCTTCTTCCAGTTTCCTATCAACTAGCTTATCTACCTATACATGGATAAAAGAAACGTTAGCTTCTAATTATTGAATTCTCTTTTTACAGTAACATTATAAAGAAAGAATATGTTACCTCTTCTTGTGAAAGTCCTACTTTTGGGACATGTTTGCGCTGGGATGGCCCAAAAAAAGATTTGATGCCCACACCAGCTCCTGCAGCCCTAACACGTCCAGGATGCTCTGGGTTACCTAGAGCAACTGTCAATTCATCCATTGTGCCCTCAGGGATGAACTTGCCTTGTTTCCTCAGCTCGTGCAGCTCCCGCTAATCGCCAAAACAAAAATTTGTAATTAAGTAAACACCACAAATAATCAATATTTGAATGATTGCTATAAGAGTTGTATTTTACCATTTTTGCATCCGCCTCAGCAGTTGCAGGCTTCCTTATTTCTTCCTTCTTAGTTTGCCTCCCAGCTATCCAGATATCATGGCGAGGCAGAGGTGTTCTACCTACAGTGGAGGACTCCTGAGTAGCAGCAGACTGAGCAGTAGCCTCAGACTGTAGTCTTTGGTGAATGCCTGCATACCCCTTTGGACCCATTGTGTGGCCATGCACATTCAGTGCACGCCTTGATCTTTGTGCCTCACTGAGGGCCTAGTTAGTATGCACATTAATGATTTGGTTAGTAACAGTAAATGTTAATCTTGAATAGGTGAATACAACATATATTAATGAGATAGGGACTGACGCCTAATACCTTGAATTCATCTGTTTGTCTTGAAGCAACAAACACGTCCCATTCTTCTTTGTCCAGGAAGTTCCACTATTCAGTGGTTGTCTTCTTCCTCTTGTCAGCTTCTTTTATGTATTCTCGGGTGAGATTTGTCCTATAGTTCCTTAGGACTCTCCCACAGCGTTGCATCACGTATTTACGATGCAGCTTTTCATCCAATTCAAATATACTCTGCAAATTAGAATTGCTATTAACTAGTATCCAAAAAATTAGTAATCTACAAAATATAATTGCAAATTAATAATAACTCACACATAAATCCCTCCATATTACGTCTTTCTTCTCCTTAGAAACTTTATGCCAAGAATCTATCATACAACCGTAATGGCTGCGAGTAACATACCCAAGATATGAAACAAATGAATTGCGATTCACACCAGATGCATTTCCTGCATTGTCAAAATCCACAACAAGTTTGGGTCCATTGCCCTTTTGTGCTATTAACTTCTTCATCATAGTGATGCCCCTTCTCCTGTCAACTTTTTGGTGTTGCTGATCAAGTGCCTCAAGTGCTTCATATGGTACATGTGCATCATCAACCTAAAATTTGACAAAATAAACACATTTACAAGATATAACTATAAATGGACATATGGATATAAATATATGATATATTTTTAAGACTTACATTGTGAGGCGATGCATTGATGTCCTCACCCTCACGGTAATCATCAGCACGGTCATCAGGAGAATGCTCAGCCATCTGAAAATTCACATTCACATTGTAAAGTTTACATTGTAAAGTAATTCACATTCACATTGTAAAGTTCACATTATAAAGTAATTCACATTGTAAAATTCACATTGTAAAGTTCACATTCACATTGTAAAGTTCACATTCAGAAAAATAAAACATATAAAAAAACATTGTATAAACATGCCTCTAATATTGTGATTTTTTATCAATTAACAATCCTTCATTGTGATCTCCGCGCACATACAAGTCATCATTAGCTTCAATATTTGCTGGTGCTGGCAACCCAACTGAGAATGGACTGGAGTCATCATACTTATCATAGTATTGTTCTTCATCTATAGGATCTTCAATGAACTGTCTTTTACCATGAAGAACAACCGACCATTTATCATTTGCAGGATCATCGATATAAAATACTTGTTTCGCATGTGATGCCAATATGAATGGTTCATCCTTCTCACCAATCTTTTCAAAGTTCACTAAAGTGAAACCCAATTCATCCACTATAACTCCTTTGGTGTTATCTACCCAATTACATTTGAAGAGCGGAATTCTAAAATCTATGTAGTCAAACTCCCATATGTCTTCAATGACACCGTAATATGACATTTTAGCTTCACGTGGACTCTTATCCTTTGCACTTGCAAAAAACATAGTTGATGCTTAAAGGGTGACCCCACTGTTTTGGATGACACTCTTATCATCTTGGCGCTTAGTGTAATATGTGAATTCATTAATGTCATACCCTTCATAAGACATAACAGTCAATTTTGGTTTAAATTCGAGGCATTTGATAGTTTCAGTAATATCATCTGATGTTTGAGATAGTTGATGTAAGACTTTATTTTCAAACCACTTAATAAATGTCTTGTTATGCTCTCTAGCAAGCCACATTGTTATGTTGTCTAGCAAGCAACAATGTTGAGATATACAGTCTTACCGCCATGTTTTAGTCTTGTTGAATCAGTGTTCTCTTCACATATAGGACACGCTTTAGCTCCTTTGACACTATATCCAGACAAATTCCCATATGCTGGAAAGTCATTAATAGTGCAAAACAACATAGCATGCAAACGAAATGTCTCTCTTTGTGAAGCATCATAGGTCATCACACCTTCACCCCAAAGTTTCTTTAAGTCATCAATCAGAGTTTCAAGATAAACATCGATGTCATTTCCAGGTTGTTTAGGGCCCGATATCAACAACGACAGCATTACGTACTTATTTTGCATACACATCCAGGGAGGAAGATTGTATATAACAAGCATGACTGGCCAAGTGCTATGTTGGCTGCTCAATGTCCTGTACGGATTCATCCTGTCTGTACAAAGCCCAAGTCTTAGATTCCTGACTTCTTCACCAAATTCAGGGTACAATAGATCAATCTTCTTCCACTGTGGGGAATCAGACGCATGTCGTAGGATCCCATCATTATTTTTCTTAACATCTGCATGCCACCTCAAATTCTCCGCATCTATCAGATTGGCAAACAAGCGTTGAAACCGTGATATTATAGGTAGATACCACATCACCTTGGCAGGAGAACCAGTTTTGGACTCCCCCGAAGTCGTCAATTTATACCGTGACGCACCACATTTTAGACAATCTTTCAAATCCGCATAGTCCTTTTGAAATAATACATAATCATTTGGGCATGCGTGTATCTTCTTGGCATCCATTCCCATTGGGCACAACAATTTCTTTACCTGGTATGTTGATATTGGCAGCTCGTTTCCTTCAGGAAGCATTTCTTTCAACAAAGACAACAATGACGTGAAGCTTTTGTCACTCCATCTATTGTTAGCTTTCAGCTTATACAATCTCAACACAGCGATAAGCTTCGTAAACTTAGTACAACCTGTGTATAACGGTATCTCAGCATCGTGCACAATGTTTCTAAAAATGGGAGGTGGATCGGTGTGCTCTACCCCCACAACTATCCAACATCACATCAACGATGTCTACTGGAACTGGTTCATTCACATCTACGTCATCGTAGGCAATTTCTTCTTCCACACAAGCACTTCCTTGTATAATCCCGTTGCACATGACATGACTTTTGATTTCTTCACCAGTGCTGACTTTCAAGTTGTTACCACAATGCCTACATGGACACTAGAACCTATCTCCAGGTTTTTTCCTATGTTCCTCGGCAAATCTAATAAACTGGTCAAGACCAGAAATAAACTTTGGGGTGCAGCGATTGCGAATGGACATCCATGATCTATCCATTCCATGATCAAAGAGAAATCAAATATACATTACAACAAGATTATGGTCTAGGGTTAACAAATTAGAATTTGTGCATGGTTAAAACTTTAGGCCGGCCAACAAATACATGTGTTGTCATTCTTATATATAATAAATGTGTACCACCTATCCCATTCTTGAACACATAATCTCACTAGTAAGTGTATAATGTGTATTGGGTTTTCAAGAAAATTTCGGCAGCATTTCGCCGCTGTTCTCTAAGTACATATGTACTTAGAGAACAACAAAATTTTCTCGAAAACCAAATACACATTATACACTTACATCCTAATAAGTGAGATTAGGTGTTCAAGAACAGTCCCAAACCGGGGACTATCCAAGATTTACTCCTAATCAGTATATCTTGGATGGGTTTCTAGGCCAACAAATACATGTGATGTCATTCTTATATATAATAAATGTGTACCACCTATCCCATTCTTGAACACCTAATCTCACTAGTAAGTGTATAATGTGTATTGAGTTTTTGAGAAAATTTCGATAGCATTTCCCCACTGTTCTCTAAGTACATATGTACTTAGAGAACAAACGGGGAAATGCTACTGAAATTTTCTCGAAAACCCAAACACATTATACACTTACATCCTAAGTGAGATTAGGTGTTCAAGAACAGTCCCAAACCGGGGACTATCCAAGATTTACTCCTAATGAGTAAATCTTAGACGGGTTTCTAGGCTAATGAGTACATATCCACTACATGTATTTGCTCACTTACATTGCATCACTCACAATTAGAGCATTATTAAATAATAAATCAAGAATTCAATAGTTTCAAACATGCAATAATTCACAATTAGAGCGATAAGATTCACTTTGTACAAACATACATGGCATAATTCAGGCACAATAGCAGGTGTGGTTATTGACCCGATTCAACAATATAAGAATAATTTTAGAAGAGTAATAACCAACAGCAACCACGGTCGTGTGGGTTGGCATGGCCGTGGCTGTGTTGGCCAACCACACGACCGTGTTGGGTAGCACGGTCGTGTGGTCGGACAACACAGCCACGACCGTGCCAGCCCACACGGCCGTGGTTGTTGTTGGTAAGGAGAGGGAGAAGCAATAAGAAGAGCAGGAGAACCAGTGATGAAGAAAGGAGGGCCTACTGTTGGTTGTTGGTAGCAGCGTGGAGACGGAGGCGGCGGTGAGCACACCAGTGGCAGGAGACGGCGCGGAGGCAGGCGAGCAGAGAAGGAGAGGTGCCGGCATCGACCAGAGAAGGAGAGGGTGCCGGCGGTGAGCAGAGAAGGAGAGGTAGGCGGAGGCGGTGGCGAGCAGTTGCAGCAGCAGTAGGCGGCGGCGCGGAGGCAGGCGACGCAGCAGCAGGCGGCGGCGACGCAGCAGGGTCGGGAATCGTCGGAGCAAAATCGCACGATCTCAATGAAACAGAAGAGAAAGGGGGAAGAGTTCTATATGCGTGGGGGCTATTAAGTTACTAAACGGCGTCGATTATCCATACCAACCGACACCTTTACTATTAGGTGTCGGTTATCAAAAGACAACCGACGTCAATTGGACATTCCTTAACCCTAATTTTTTGGCGGGGACGGCGCGCGCACCTTATCAACGTCAGTTATTCTAAGAAAACCGACGCCCATATTGTAACTTTTGGCACAAATTTTATCTTCATTCAACGTCGGTTATTAGGTAAAACACCGACATTGTATCTGATACTTTGGCGCAATTTTTTTGCTCGAAAAAATTGGATTTCGCGGGCTACTTTAGGCGTCGGTGGTTTATTCTAGAACCGACGCTAAATAGAAAGTGATACCCGTGTCTGGCCACTCGTATACTATATATGTCGGTTTGTGTTGTAAATTGAAGATGTAGGTTTTAGGCGTCGGTTCTTATTTAATAACCGACGCATGGAAAGTGGCTTCATAAGCCATTTCTGTAGTAGTGCTTCTCCGCAGGTCACACACTTCATTACTTTTTCAACAGGCTTCTTCCCTTTACCACCAGATTCTTTTAGCTGCTTGACATTAGTTGCTACCCTTTGTATCTGATAAGTTATAGACTCCAGAGCCTTGGATTCGAGAGAGGGTCCTTCACTGACCTTCTTAGCCTGCCCTCTGTCAGATCTATCATACTCAGCGCCGGATTGCAGCTCGGCCATGTTTTTTATGATCCTTTCAGACTTGCTCGGTTTCTTCCCTAAGAAGTCACTCCCTTCTTCCGCATTCAGTGACACCCTTTCATCGGGAGTCAGACCATTATAGAAGGTAGTTACTAGGAAACCCTTCTTGTAGTTATGGTGAGGGCAGTCCCTCTTGTATTTTTGGTATCTTTCCCAGGCATCGTGAAGGTTTTCATTGGGCTTCTGCATAAAGGAGGTTATCCTCTGTCTGTTCCTTACAGTCCTCTCAATTGGATAGAACTTGTTTACGAAAGCATCTGCCAGAGCTCCCCATCCATTAAGAGTTTGGTGGGGCAACCCAAGGTACCATGACAAAGCTTTGTCTTCCAAGGAGAAGATGAAGCCCTTGTAATAGATGACTTCTTGGGGAACCCCCCGTATTTTAATGGTGTCACAAATATTTTTGAAGGCATCCAGATGATGATAAGGGTTGTCGTTCTTGGAGTTCCCTCTAAAACTCTTATTTTGGATCATGGAGATTACAGAAGACTTGAGCTCAAAGTTAGCGGCGTTGAAACATGGAATGATGACCGGACACTGGGAATTGTTTGCCTTCGTGGAAGCTAACTCCCTCAGCGTTTTCTCTTCTTCTTCTGAATCTTCACTGTCGTTGGCATCTCGGCACTGATTCTGATCATTCTGATTCCTTCTGTGCCTTCGATGGTGGCGATGTCTATCTCAGTGTTGGTCGTCCTCGGATTGCTCTCCCTCTGGATCTTCATGTTGATCATGGCCGTCATAGCGGTCATGTTCTTCAGGTGGAGGGGAGTTAGGTCTAGCCCTCCTTTGACGTTCGCCTTCTGAAAGCGGTTGTTCAATACGAGGTGGCATGTTAGAGCTCGGTGCAACATGTCACCTTTCTTCGGAGTTCCTAGAATGGCACGAAAAATCAAGTTTAGGAAACTGAATTATTTAATTAAGGCAAAGGATAATTAATAATAACCAAAGGAAAGAAAAGAGTGATGTCAAGCTCATTTCTAAGCTTGAGGCACGGGAGTGTAGTTAGTGGATTCGGGTCCGTCAACAGTACCGTTTTGCCTTGTCCCCGGCAACGGTGCCAAAAAGTTGACCTGGCCTAAATCGCGCGTCCCAAAGTTGGAGGCGGATTTGAGGTAGTCGAGCTTTTACATTTATAACCCGAATCATTCTAGGCCCCCGCAACTTTGTTTACGGGGTCGAAGTAGATATACGGGGTCAAACACAGGGACAAGGGTGGTAGTGTTGAGAACTCAGAATCGACACGCTACACTCCGGCAAGGATAAGAGATGATAAAATTCCCAGGAGGGAACAACAGAACAAGGTCGATAAAAAAAACCCTATCTCCAAATGGAGCTACAAGAAAGATTAAAGTTTTAGGCATTTAGCAGTTTTTAGGGGTTTTCATTCAACTGAAACAGAGAGATAATACTAAAGCTAAAGCAAGGTACGAAGGAGAAAACTTCGGTAAAACAAGCGGCAGCAGAAACATCCTGTACCCCTCCTCTCAGAGTGGGTACCTCTAACCAAGCATCAACACTCCTCTCAAGGTTGTTGGACTCAAATTAGAGTGGAAAGGTTACTAAAGCAACTCCGATTCTGGGCACTCTCGTACTCCAGAATCGGACCAAACACTAGAGCCACAACACCTCTCTCGAGGCTGTTGCAACGGGAAAACACGATTCGGTAGCTAATCGAAACGTGATCCAACGTACAAGCTAGAGTTCGGATATTAAACATAGTATTTATCAAACAGGGGTACCAAGCATAAAGCAACAAATAATTAAACTCTTCTAATTCTATTAGCATATAAAGGTTTGATTACATTGTGGAAATGAAAGAAATAAATGACAGAAATGAAGGATAAACGTCGCCCTCTTGATATAGAAGGTCGACAGGCTACAGCTGATCCTCCGGCCCGATACCGGGCAGAACCCTAGCCCGATACGGCCGCGTCGGGTGGCACACCCTCTCAAGTGGCACGCGGTGACGGGGTGTTGTATCATGCGAGAACCCTGGCCCAATACGATCATGTCGGGCGGCACCCTCTCGGGCGGCACGCGGTGACGGGTGACACGTATCGAGGTTTGGTATCGCGCCGGGCTAAAATGAAGTGCATCTAGTATCAGTCACTTGTATCCAGTATCTACGTTATGTCGGCCGATATCGGCATGTAGTGGTGCTCGGGACGACACTAAGTGAACCATTCCCTCCCTCTCGGGATGGGGAAATGCTCACCTAGTGACGCCCGTCACAACTACTGAGGCACGATACTCTCGCTCTTTGCAGCCTTCCTGAGATGACTTACGCAGCGTTCCGACCTGTCTTTTCGGCTTCATGTAGCTACTATTTATAGGCAGCGGTTGGGGGAAGTTATGGTGCTCAGGGCGCCACGTGTCCCTCTTATCTTTGCGGTCGGTGGACGGCCGATATCGATATCGCCCGACACAAGGATGTCGGCTGTCAGTCACGTGACGAGCGGCGCCCACCGGTGGGTGGTTGTGTCGCACGACAAGCTTTGTTGTCGTGGCGAGCTCGGCTCCCTATCGGGTAAAAGACGTATCGTATGCTAGTTTCTTCTCGCGCGGCATCCTCATGTCGCGCGTCGGTGCGTTGCGCTTACCCTGTCGGGCAGTGATCTTATCGGCCAGAGGGCCGATGCAGGTGGAACTTGCTTGTGGGCTGGGACAGCCTTATTGACGATAAATGGGTCAAAATAGGAGGAAAACACTACAAAATACGGAAATATTGAATTAAGAGCGTCGTTTGGCCAATTATTGCAAAAGTACATATAAACAGAGAGGAAAACAGTTAAAAAGGCAGTTTTGATAACAGAATAACAGTCTAAAATATCACAAAATTTGGTGTTATCAATTATGTGCCCATGTCATGTTTTGGGATGGAGGTTATATGCCCCATACCCAAGTTTTGTGCTCACTTCTATATATTGGGAAGTTTGATTGTGTGCCATTCTCTATCAAGTTTTGGTTTATGTGAATTATCTGCCATTGTTTCTTTACATTTCACTAGTGTTATATTTATCTCACTTGCATGTCGGTTGTTTATCATTTTTGAAGGGTTATGTGCCCTAAATTCTTTACGTGTGCTTTTGTGGCACATGTTATTTTGTTTAATGGAAAGTGTAACTATTGATTGTCATCTTATTGAAATTCATATTCTTTTGATAACCACTTGGATAGTATTAAACTCTTGTATTGGAAGTCTTGTTATATTTGTTGTCCCTTTTCCTATTATTGCTCAATCCTTATTATATGCCCATGTCGTCATTATGTTGACAACTTCTACTTTGTCTTCTGTTGTGGGGGTATGCTTCCAACCCCTTAGGTGGAGAGAAAGGAGGAGTGGATCAATGTTGACTAGGATTTATTCAAGTGTAGAGGATCCTTTTTATGAGTTAATTCAAGGTGTTTGGATAACCCTTTGCAAGTGTCATTCTATAGATTAGTTTTCTTATCTATCACCCTGTGTGCTTAAGAATTATGACATAATCAAACATTATAATAGTTAGATCTTATATCTTCTGTTGCTACTTTTTGATATCTTGAAATATACCTTTATATAAATTAGATTATCATCCCTTGTAAAAGAAATTAGTTGTGTATTTGGCAGATGAGATGTTTCCTTTTATTTGATATAGTGAGGAGTGGATCCCCTCTTGGAATCTCACTACAAAAAAAGAGGTATTTAATTACATTATATTTATTTACATTGATTTTATATGTAGTTAAAACTCATTTTAACTACAATTTGAGAAAATCTAATTAAAAATGTAGCTAATAATAAATATAATTTAGTTCCGATTCTAATCCATTCTTAACCTACATGGTGCATGGTGCTAATATTTTGATAGCGCACGCGTCTTCCCATTTTCAAAGACACTTTATATCTCCTGTCTTAAATTTAATTTTCCCTCGCAATATATTTTCTCCTCCCGCTACCCGTATCCTTTTTTTTTTAATAAACGGTCATGCAATTCTATTAAAGATCTTAAAAGCTACAGATCTACAGGTTATCACATGCCAGATCACAATTTCGGTTTCGACAGTAATAAAACTAAGATGAAAATAAGCGATGAAGATAAAAGTTTTTGATGGGGAGGCAATCTTTAGACAAGCCTCAAAGTGATGCATGTAGATAGAACAAGAAACTAAGATAAAGATAAAGATAGTCATCAACCCTTTTTAGAAGTTTGGTTCTTCCCCCAATATCTCCTCCAGGGTGTAAAAAAATCTCCAGTAGCAGCTTTGTTTTCCGGGCTATCTTCGGCTGGGGTCATCTTAGATGACGTCGGCGCTTGTCCTGCAAGTATGTGCAATATCAAGATCTGATTTAATCTTAAGCAGAATGATGTTCAGATGATTTTTTCATTATTAAATTTTCTATGGTTCCGCTCTATCCAAATGTGCCATAAAATGACAATAACAATGTCTTCTGGGTGGAAGCTCGCAACTCTTTGGAGGGTTTTTATTTTGAATGGGATAACGTATAGATTTTGTTGATTAGTTCTGTAGTTTAAAAAGTTTTTGATGATGAGTTGTGTGACTGAGCAGTTCTTGAATAGATGATCTGTTGTTTCTGAGTTTGTTTGGCATAGATAGCATCTCGATGGTCCTACAAAACCTCTCTTGGTGATGTTGGCCTTGTAACCCCCTTTCTTCATGTCCCCTACCCGCAATGCCTTCCTCCACGATCTCCTTCCAAATGTCGCTCCCCTCATTTGCTTTCCTCTTTCTTCTATACGTGCGCCTTTGTGTATCCCTTATTGAATGAAGCCATAGATCTCCATAAACACCCTGGTAACTTGGACACATTGATGATTGATCTAATAAAGGTGAGGGTTGTGGCTGAACTCATAGTTGGATGCACCGTTGGCAATAGCATGCAACATTCAGAGCTTCCTTTTGATTTGATTTCTCAGCCTCGCCCATGTCCTATTAGTTTTTGTTAAGGAGAATGTGGACGCTCACTGACACAATTTGGTCTAGCTCATATGCGAGAACTGAACAGAGTGTTGAGAGATGCCTGGTTCTTGTATTCAGATGGCTAAATAGTATTCTCCTCATTGTTGTTTTATTTTACATCGTTTGTATGTGGTAAGAAGGCAACTCGTGACCATCCTGAAGCTAGATGATTGATTTCCAGAAAGGAAATCATCAGATATATTGCTTCCATAGAAAATCCAGCAACATGATGTTTTAGGAACAAATTACCTTTTAATTTATGAATTCATCTTGATACTACTGAGTAAGCACAACCAATTACACCCTCTTTTAAAATGATTTCCTAGTGTAGAACTACTTATTCTAGTTTGTTATGTATCTTTTACCAGTCGGTAAGGCATTGGCTTTATAACACAATCGAGTGTATAAATGCCCACACTGAAAAACTGACTTGAGGTTGAAAATTTCTTCAAGACATTTTAATGGATTTTTTTTTTAATTTGGTTAAGTTATTGCACCTAGTAAATTGGCAATTACTTTTTTTTTTAGTCTTAGGGAGACCCCGCTCCCCCTCCTCAAACAGGTGCCAGAGCCCTAAATTGGCAATTACTTGCTATTGTGTTTGTATGTACTGAAAGGCATATATCTAGTACCCTATTGTATTAGACATATATTTATCTTGGGTTGTGTAGTTATTTTAATTATGCTAGATGTAAAATTCATATTTTAGCATAAGTTGTGCATGTTAGTTGCTGAATATTTCACCATTCTCTATTCTATTTTACGCAGCATTTGTGTGGATGGACAACGGCACCAAAGAGCACTATGGAAGTAAACTGTTGCCGGAGCTACATATGGTGTAGAAAATAAAAACCAAAGCCGAATCTATGAGGCAGTGAAAATATTATCTTTACGATGTGCTACTTGCAAAACAAGGACACATGTACAGTAAGTGGCCCAACTCTAATATAAAGTAATAGATTGAACATCTTAACTTTTGTAGGGTATGAAACAGGAAATCGAATTTCGCAATGCCCTGTATATTAATTGAGATACAAAATAAATATAAAATATTGTTGTTCTGCATTTCATGATATTGTCTTTAAATATCATTCTCCATTGTTTTAAATTGGTAGTTCATAAGATAGCATGCACATGTGTATGCACATGTTAGAAACACGGTCTCCACTATGGCTCGTATGTCTTTAATGTTTGACTTGTGATAATAGGAAGTACTTCAAGTGCTCTACCCTTCCATTACTTTGACCAAACTTTGTTAAGAGGATTTATTTTTTGTTAAGACTTAGGAGAGGAACTTGTTGCAGTTCAAACAGTTTATTCTAGGATAACAATCTCACACTGAGAGGGCCAGTGCATTTACCAGCCATGGGAAAATTTTGGAGTTGTCGATTCGACTGGCATTAAGTTAATCGATTAGTTAGTTATCTTTGTGGTTTATTGACACGTGGGATAGGTGATGTGGGAATGAAATTCACAAAAGTAAAAGGATGGGCTACTCATATGCAATGATGGTCACTTCAGTTGATTACTTGATTTTCATTTAAACCTACATGTATATCAGTTGGAGCTTTCAGATTCCATATGATCTTTAATAGGACAAATTCATATGCAATTGCAATATATTTTTACGATTCCTTAAATAACATGATTCGTTTATTGAGATGGATTTTGACTATTTTCAATTGTAAGGAAGATGTCAAGAAGAAGGCACATTCAGTTATTGACATACACTGACTTTGTATTTCACATTTATTTTCTTCCTAGGCCCCAAAGGATTTGCTTCACATGAATGTGAACTTTTTTAATTCATGATCAAGGTTGTTGACAAGTTGATTCATGGGAAAGGTTGAAGTTTAAGCCAGACAATGGAATCATTCAACTGTTGAATTTATGAAAACTCATTCTGAGTGAATCATTTATTAACTATTTTACCATCAATGTGAAAGGATTTTTGATTTGTATCAATAACATAATGGTCTTTATTATATCAACCTACAAACCAAACATGGGCAGACTTTTGTATTTTTTGTATAGTTTTACCAAACATATATAATTTCGATTCCTATTTCACACTAGTTACATCAATCTTAGCGATGTCTACATAATGTGTAGGTTTGATTTTGATAGTTGGTCAAATTAGCACTAAAAATATGGGAGTACTTATTTCACCTTAATACATAAGATAGACATGTGGGGCCTATACCACTAAATTGATTATATCGCCTTAGGTAGTTGTACATGTATTGGAACCTTTACCTGAAGCAGGACATCAGCCCTTGATCGAAAGGGTGTTGACCCTAGGATTCATGATTAGAGACATCAACCATACTTCTTATTGTGGCCTAAGGTGTCCAAGGCAAAGCACCCTCAAACAATTATAGTTCATGCTATCACTACTACAGAAACAACATTCAGTGTCGCTTTTCTGGGCGTCAGTTATTTACCAAAACCGACGCCTATAATATTCAACGTCGGATATTTAGGAACCCCGACGTCTATATTCGAAGACCAGCCAGATACAGGTACCGCTTTGTATTCAGTGTCGGCTGGAAAAACCAAACTGACGCCTAAAATTGCCCGTGAAATCCAATTTTTGAGTGAAAAGTTTTTGCCCCAAAGTAGCACATACAGCGTCGGTGTTTTAACTAAAAATCGACGCCGATATAAGATGGAAATTTGCATGAAAAGTTCCAATATAGGCGTCGGTTATCCTCTTGAAAACCGACGTTGATAATGGTTCCTGCCAAATAATTTAGGGCAAAGATTGTCTAATTGGACGGCGATCTTGTAATAACAACCGACGCTTAAAGGTAAAAGGTGTCGGTTATACATATTACCGACGTTGTTGACAAACTTAATAGACCCGTATCACCCGTCTCTTCCCATTCCTTGCTGTTTCATTGTGATTTGATGTGATCACCGCTCGCCTAAAATCGCCCGACGATTCGCTGTCACCGCCGCTCTGCTCTGTTCTGCAGCTGCTGCCGGTCTGCTCTGCGGCCGCCGCCGGTCTGCTCGCCTGCTCACCTGCATTGCTGCTCGCCTGCTCGCCTGCGTTGCTGCTCGCCTGCTCGTTGCCACTGTTGTCGTCGGTCGCCACCGCTCTTCTCCACACTAGCTTCAGGTAGCCCTAGCCTCTTTGCTTCCTTCTCCGTAGCTTTCCTTCTCCTTAGCTTTCCTTCTCCGTAGCTACTTACCAACAGCAAGCACGGTCGTGGTTGTGTTATGGGTTAGGGGCACCACGGTCGTGTTGGGTAACACGGCCGTTTTGGAGGAGGAGGTGACCGTGGGGAATCACCACGGTCATCTTGAGCTTCTTCGGCCATGGTCGTGGCAGGTGGCCACGGTCGTGGCGTTCTGGGGAAAAACCATGTTGCAAGTTGAATTAATTCCCACGACCGTGGCAGGGTGCCACGGCCGTTTTCTCTTCTACTGACCACGACCGTGCTGATGCCTACGGCCGTGGTGTCTTCAATGGCCACGGTCGTGGCAGGTGGCCACAGTCGTGGGATTCTGTAGGATTTCCCTGTTGAGCTTGGTGTCATATTGCTAAAAAAAAGCACGACCGTGGCATAGTGCCCACGGCCGTGGTGAGGTTGGCCTCACTTAATTACACTTCAATCTTCGTCATTTTTGGATGTCTTTTCTTGGGGACGTTATATTTGTGTTTCTAATCCTAGTGTTTGACCTAATTCAGTAAATTTTGATGCATGTTGAAATAAGATTTAAACTTGTCCATTCTAGCATCCTAATTTGATTTGATTAAACCCTAACATTGATGAAACCCTAACATCAATTGTGATGAAACCCGAACATTAATTGTGATGAAACCCTAACATGTACCTATCTATTATTGTGTTTATGCACTGATGTTTCATTATCTTCTAGTTAATACAAATGCTAAATGTTTGCCTTTTTAATGACATTTTCAGATGGTTGACCATGATGAGCATGATGTCCATGATGAGCATGAAGTCCATGATGAGCATGCTGTCCATGATGAGCATCGCCAGGATACCAATGTAAGTTCTAAAAACATATTCTGTATTTCTATAAAATTCATTATCTTCTAGTTATGTCATATATCCCATATTTCTATATTGGGCTAATTCAGTGTGTTTATTTTTGTCAAATTTTAGGTTGATGATGCACATGTACCAACTGAAGCACTGGAGGAACTTGATGCGCATCACCAAACACTTAACAAGAAAAGGGGCATCACTCTATTGAAGAAGTTAACAGCGCTAAGTGGCAGTGGATCTAGATTGGTTGTGGAGTTTGCTAATGGAGGAAATGCAATTGGAGTGAACCGCAATAATTTTGTAAACTATCTTGGGGTTGTCACTCGAAGCCATTGTGGTGTTAAGTATGATAATTGGCATAAAGTTCCTCAGGCGAAGAAAGACTTGATATGGAAGGATTTATGCATGAGTTATTATTATTTGCAATTCTATTTTATAGATTACAAATTCTATTATTTGCAATTCTATTTTTGGATACTAGTTAATAAGAATTCTATTTTACAGAATGTGTTTGCATTGGATGAGAAGCTGCATCGTAAAAGCGTGATGCAACGCGCTGGAAAGATGCTAAGGAACTATAGGACAAATCTCAATAGAGAATACATAAAAGATGGTGATAAGAAGAAGAAGTCAGCCCTTGAACAGTGGAACTTCTTAGACAAAGAAAATTGGGACACGTTTGTTGCTTTAAGAAAATCTGAAGACTTCAAGGTATTAGGCGTCACTCCCAATTTAATTAATATATGTTGTATTCACCTATTCAAGATTAACATTTAGTGCTACTAATCAAATCATTAATGTGCATACTAACTAGGCCCTTAGTGAGGCACAAAAAGCAAGGCGTGCATTGAATGTGCATGACCACACTATGGGTCCAAAGGGATATGCAAGCGTTCGCCAAAGACTACAGGTGGAGTCTGCTGCTACTCAGGAGTCCTCTACTACATGTGCCACACCCATGCCTCGCCATGATGTCTGGATAGCTGGGAGGCAAAACAAGAAGGGTTAAATAAAGAAGCCCGTAACTGCTGAGGCGACTGCGAAAATGGTAAAATACAACTCTTAGAGTAATCATTTGAATATTGATTATTTGTGGTGTTAAAGTACCAATTTCTATTGATGGTGATTAGCGGGAGCTGCACGAGCAGAGGAAATAAGGCATGTTTATCCCTCATGGCACAAGGGATGAATTGACAGTTGCTATGGGTAACCCAGAGCATCCTGGACGTGTTAGGGGTGCATGCGCTCGTGTGAGCATCAAAGCATTCTTTGGGCCATCCCAGCGCAAACCCAGAGCGAGACTTTCACAAGAAGAGGTAACCTATTCTTTTTTTAGAATGTTACTGCAAAAGGAAATTCAATAATAAGAAGCTAATGTTTCTTTTATCCATGTATAGGAGAATAAGAGAGTCAAGGATATATTTGCTAAGAAGGTCAATGATATAGTTGTTGAGAAGGTCAAGGAAGAAATAGTGCGGTGGCAGGCATCTCAGGCTTCCAATCAGCCTATGGCAACCCACTCTTCTCCTGATGCACAGACTGAGAGTAATCATGTAGACCCACCGCCTAACATGTCTACTGTAAGTATTGTTTATGACATTGTAGCTAGTCTTTTCAAGATGATATGTTTTCAAGATGATATGTATATATGTATAATATTCTTTATGTAAATTTGTAGGCATTGAAGCCATGCCACATAAAAATACAAGACTATGTTGTTACAGAGGCGCAGGCTTACCCATCCCTTCCTGGGGCAACATTTCACGGGACTCCAATGCCACAGGGCTACGTTCGTGTGAGCCCGATATGTGTATTACCCGATTGGAAGGAAGCTACATTGCCATATCTCCACCCGGATATTGATACACTTGTTGAGGCAGAAGGCAGGGTGATATTGTGTCCCAAAGCAGATGTCGTCTACACTACTAAAATTGTAAGATAAATTTACATTACTTTATATTGTTAATGTGTATATATGAGGTCAACTGATCTGAAATTATATATATATATATGTTAAAAAGAAAACACCCGGAGCACCTAGGCCTCCACCTCCACTTCCTGCATTACCAAGTTGGGTTCCAACTGACCTAAAATACCCATTAGGTCCTGCTTGTAGGGGAATGGCATGTTGGCTACGGGCACATAATATACATTGCCCTATAATTGTTTCTTTAGAAGCGAATTATGCAGGTCAATCATACGAAAGCTCTTTATTTATATAAGATATTATTGAGCTGTTTATGTATGATTGGCTGAATACATCAATGATAGAGACATGGATAAGGTGAGATCTTGTTTATACATCCATATACCTTGTGTAAGATCCGGTGATCTGGTTTCTTATATATTAATGCATACGTAATACATGTTTTGCAGCTACTTAGTCGAAAATCAATGCAAACAATTTGCATTTGATCATGTGGGATTTTTGATTCCATAATTGATTAGTATGGTAGCTAAAGACCCTGATAGTGTTCAACAATACTGTATAGATGCTTTTACAATTTTTGGTCAGCAAAAGAAGACGATAATAATAGCTCCATTCAATGTCAAGTAAGTTTACTTTATTTATAATTTAGACTTAAGAAAATTACATTTTTATTGTGGATTTTGAGTTATTAATTTTTAACTTTTTTACCTCTAGCGGTAGGCATTGGGAGTTATTAAATGAAGTAAGAGAAGAATGGGCAAGAGCCATACAAACAGTGGCGATTGTAAAATATAATTGGGATGTTGATAGCGATGTTGAATGATATTTTGTAAATGAATATTTCTGAATGTTTATACATGTCTAAATGTTTCTACATGTATTTGAATATTTCTACATGTGTGAATGTGAGAATTGAATTGATGTCTGAATGTATCTACTTGTATGAAAAGTATATATGTTGATTTTGCAGGTTTGTGGCCTGTTTGTAGGCTGATATCAATGGATGTCGTAAACTTACAGTTCAAAAAACTGAACTGCAGGTTCTCATCCTGCTGACCAGCTACAGCAGGCCTGCAAACTGATAAGAAAAAAAAATTAAAACATAGGCGTCGGTTATTTATAGAACACCATCATCAAAGGCTTACATCGTTGGTTATTGGATAAAAACCGTCGCCTAATATGACAAACAACCCGACCGTACATGAAAGCACGGCCGTGGTGGAAAAAGCGTCGGTGATTAGTATAAAACCGACGCCGATAGTACTAAACACGGCCGTGCAGGGAAGCACGACCGTGGCGTCTAGAAATATGGTGTCGGTTATAAAGTTGCAAACCGACGCAGAAAGTGTCCTAGATGGCACCCTTTTTGTGGCGTGAACCCGTTTGGCATCAGTTATAAAACTGACGATGAAGAGTTTGACCTTTAGCGGCACCCACATAGGTGTCGCTTGAGAACCATCGCTAAAAGGGGTTAAACAACCGACGTCAAAGACATGTTCTGTAGTAGTGTATGTTCCCCTATTTATACATAATCTTATGCTTATCGTGAGTCTTTCTTATCTATGTACACATATTTTATGGTTATATGCATAGATGTTCATATCCATGATGGTTGTTTGCATACACTAACAAGGAAACAATAGTAAAGGAAAGGAGGTTTCAAGCCTGCTCTTACCTACAATCTGCAACAAAAGAGAGAGGGGTTCCAATAAGTAATGACCCCTTCATCCACTTTAGAGGAGGGTGTCAGCCCCTGAAGTCCTATTTATATGTTTGTGTATAAGTCTTAGGTGTGTCCCTTTTAAGAGACTAGGAGAGAAAGGGGTGTTGATCCCTAGTAGCTATGATTCTTACTAAATCAAAAGAGAAATTAATCAAAATGATGTCCTAAAGGTACTTGATGCAGTCCTATTTTAGGGCTTCATCTTGTGTCTTATTGCACTTCAATTACATCTATACATGTTAGATTACATGTTATTTCACTCAATATGCATATTTCTATCAAATGCACTTATGGAGGTGTTTTTCATGTTTTATAGGTACTTTGGTCACTACTTTATGGAAGGGATATAAGGAGGAGAATCTAAGGGGTTCTTCACCCTTGAAGCATCCTAAAGAGATTCCAAGAGCTTCCCTAACCTACCCCAAGTGGTCAATAATCAACCTAAAGCAAACAGCATCAAAGATGAGCAAGTTGAAGATCAAAGTGCAAGGAAAAAGTTCCAACATGGTCGTGGTACATGGCCACGGCCGTGGCACAAATGCCCCATATCATAGTAAAGTGCAAGTTTGAAGCTGTTAGCCTCCACCCTAGTGGTGATCCACCACCCCGATGTTGGTCAAGCTCCACCACCCCCGTGGTGACCCAATTCCACCACCCCAGTGGTGACCTACCACCCCCGTGTTGACCCAATTTCACCACCCTCACGGTGACCACCACGGCCGTGCCACTTCATGTACAAAACTCCAACTTTTATTGTGATTGCTCCCAATTTTCACCTCAATCATTTCCAGGACACCACGACCATGCTCCCCTACACCCACCACGGCTGTGGTACCCACCATGGTCGTGCTACATACAAAATCCCAGCTACTTTTCCACTACATTTTCTATTTTACCCCCCCCCCCACACTTGACCTAATTCTTCCCCACCACCTATGTATACATAGGTGGCATCTAGGGCACAAGGTTAGCTACCTTCTACCACCTCCTAGCTCCCCATTTTCACATTCCACTTCATTTCATCATTTCCACCACCAAACCCAAGTTTCCAAATGTTTTGACTCTATTCCACCATCATTCCATGCCCTTGCACCTTGAAGAAGGAGGAGGACGTCTTGCAGTATCTAAAGAGGAGTACTCCATCCACACCGAGCTTCGTGGCCTCTTCTACCTCTTTCTCCTTCCTTTTTGTATTTTGCATTTCCATGAGTAGCTAGGCCCTTTGGTGGGTTTTTTGGGGCTAAAAATGTTACTTTGATACCATATTGGGGGAAAATGATATGTAAACATTGTAATTTCGTTTTCTAATGATTGTGTTCTATTTCTATCCCACTCTTCATGAATTGCTTGTTGGTTTATTCTTTAAATCACCTAGGAATTTAGGGAAATTGATTATATGTCTGAATTTTGGGATTTGCTTCTAGGTCTAATTCATGATCCCTAGCTAGCTACCCATCCTCCTACATGCTATTCAATTCTTGTAACCTTATGTGAGATATCTAAGTAGCTAGTTTAGATAGAATTTAGTGTGATTAACTTATAACTTTCTCAAGGCTAGAATGTGGGTGATGGGAGGCCTAAAACCTCACTTCCACTCCCATCACTAACCTCATCCCCTAATCACCCTAAGATCCTCTAATTTAGAAACCTAGGCTTGTTTAGACTCAAAGTGAATTACACCCAGACCCTAACCCAATTGAGCCTCGTAAAGGTAGTAGGAGGGGTTAGGGACTAGTTCCCTTATGCACAAACTATCCTATCCATGGCCAATTAGTAGTCTAGGGTAATTCATTAGACTCTAGCTTGTTGTTGGAATTGGTAATATAAATGAAAGCATAACGTTCACATGTCACGCCCCAACCTAATTGATAAGTGCATACCCCAAACAGCCCCCACACCCCTTTATTGCTTTAAAATCCTAATTGTCTTCTTGCTTAGCTAGTGTTATATTAGTTAGCTCTTTACTTGCTTAGTTAGCTTCTTGCCTTGTTCTTGCTTTGCTCTTGCTAGTTTAGGTCTTTAATTGTTCTTTTACCCTGCTTGCTAGCTTAGTGTAGTGTAGACCTTTTTTTGCTTTCTTTAGTGTAGCTTGCTCTTTTCTTTTCTTACCTTGTCTTTTTTTGCTCAGTATAATTAATTGTCTAGGGTAACTTAGGTTTTGATCTTGTTTGTTTCCTTTAATTGCTTTCTTGCTCAATCCTTAGTGTAATCAAAAAAATCAATTTCAAACCCTTCAACCCTAGACTCCACAGTAGAAACCTAGCCCAAAAACTAACATATCTCAAGTGCCCCTTTTATCCATGTGGATTGATCTTATACTTGTCACCCTCCTATACTATGATACAACCCTGTGCGCTTGTAGGTGTAGTGTTTTAGTGTGTGTGAGTGTGTTGGTGTAGGTCCATTACAAAATTTAAAAGTTATCCCAAGTGTTTTCCGATCTCTTCGGGCGCATCTAGTCAAATCTAAATTGATTAGTGTATGCACCTATGGCGGGACGCACCAAGCTTTCTGGCACCATTGTCGGGGATAGAAAGTGCCATAGCTACCTAGTAGTTGTGGTGTTGACTCTCACCTTTGGCACCATCTTTTCCCGGTTTACTTGGTTGCATTTGAGAAACACACCAAGATTTTTGGTGTCATTACTGGGGAGGAAGGCGCTCGGCCTAGCTAGTTAGTTTTTCTTTGATCTTTCCCTACTATCCCCATCATTGCTATTATTTATCTTTATTTTTTATATTCTTTGTGCAGATTGGTTTGATAACTTGTTCTCTTTTGTTTGGTTGTTCCTTGTACATGTGACAAGACACTTGGGGAAGACAAGATGAAAGGCCAAAATGCACCTCACAAGGAACTTCAAGAATACTTCATGCCTAGAAACTACAAATCGCCAATTGCTAGCAGGGTTGAACAAATGTCATGGGAGAAATTTTCCATCCCTCTATGTCTGCTTGGGATCTTATCCACCTTCTACGGCTTGGAGAGTGAGAACCCCTACAAGCACTTGAGCCCATTTCTTGAACTGTGTGCCACCTTCAGGACGTCGACAGCCAGTGATGACACAATTAGGTTGACCTTGTTCTCATTCTCCCTCAAAGATAAAGCCAAAGATTGCTATGATTTGAGAAGGGACATCATGAGTGGGGAAGAGATGAATAATTCCTTCCTAAGGCAATTATACTCTATTTCAAGGTTAACACAAATGTGGCGTGTCATAGTGAGTTTCAGTCAGATGGGCAATGAGCAGTTTCACAATGCTTGTGAGAGATTTAAGAAGCCCTTTGTGGCAGTTAGTTCAGCCCTTTCACTCTGGTCTATCTCCAAACGGTCAAGCTACAGTAGATTCCTCTTATGGAGGAGTTTTCATGGCTAGGCTACCTAAGGAGATATGGGCATTGTTTGAGAAACTGGTAGAAGGTTCAAGAATCTGAGCTTCTAGCATGTTGAATGACAATGACCGCCCCTTTGATGTGACATCTTGGATTTATAGTGATTCAAGCCCACAAGTGATGAAGATTCTTGGTGACATGGTGAGCTTCATGAAGAACAAAGTAAAAAATGTTCATTACCACTCGGTTAGTTCTATTGAGTTCTTTGGTGAAGAAATGAAGATGCCTCACTCCTATATCTACCAGGGACCACAAATTCTAAGATATAGATCAAGGTTTGAGGAAGAAGTTCTCTCCCATTTGAAAAGTTTTGATGATGTCCAGAAGAATATTACAAGGCTTGAGGAGAGGATAGAGAAGCTATCTTCCATACTTTATCTCTAAGAGGAAAAGTTGTCTTCAAAACCCATCTTTAGTTTCAATGAAGCAAGTGGACCAATGCAACCCATATACCACTTCCAAGTAAATTACAAGCCTTACACTCCTCCTCCCCCTCCATCACCACAACCTTCCAACCAATTCACCTTCCAACCTCAATTTCTCCCTCCACCTCAATTTCAATACCAAGTACCATCTCCACCTCATCCACAGCCCCAACAAGCTCCCCCTCTCCACCATGAGCAAGGAAGTGTTGTGATAATTGTAAGGAGTGGAAAATCTCTTGAGCAGCCCACAAGTCAAAGAAATGTAGAAAAAGCAAAGCAAAGGCATCCAAGTGGTGATATTGTTATTGATATTATCAAAGATGATTCCACGATACCTCCTGTTGAGTATGTGATACCATGTGGTCCACCTCACACTCTATTTGCAGGACCCACCATATGCAGGACCCACCATTCCTAGTGTTCCACCTTATGTTGATGCAAATAAGGTTGATCCACCATTCATTGAAGCATTAGATGAGCCACCAGAAGTAAGGAGGGGATAAAAGCACAATGTTGACATTCTTGAGGTGTTTTGCCAAGTGAAGGTCAACATTCCATTGTTGGATGCTATCAAGCAAATCTTGTCATATGCCAAGTTTCTTAAGAACTTATGCACTGTGAAGATAAGGTCAAAGGAGAGAATGCCCAAGAGAGTCAAGTTGTCTGAACAAGTGAGCTCAGTCCTCCAGCACTCACTTCCCTTGAAGAGGAAAGACCCAGGAGCCTCACTCATACCTAGCTACATTGGGGGACATCACATAGACAAATCCCTACTTGATTTTAGATCTAGTGTGAATTTGATGCCATATAGTGTCTATGTTGAGCTGGGCTTAGGTAAGTTGAAACTGGCACATTGCACTCTCCAATTGGTGGACCATTCCATCAAACTGCCAAGAAGAAGAGTGGATGATGTTTTGGTGATGATAGACAAGGAAAGAGGATCAGTGTTCCCAATAGATTTCATTGTTCTTGACATGGAGACGGATGATATGAAGATTCCCATCATATTGGGAAGACCATTCTTATCTATAGCTGATGTTGATACACACGTTCGTAGTGGCATAATGACATTCTCTTTCTTGGACATGAAGATAAACATCAACATATACAAGTCCTTAACCCGACGAGTTCGAGATGAGGATATTGTACATGGTCAATTCAAGAGTCCAACTGGTCATTTGAGAGAAGGATATCCGGATGAAGGACTTCATGACAGTTTTAGTGATCAAAGGGATGAGGAGCATAGGTTGAATGCAAATGAGAGATGCATTTATTGCAAGAATGAACACATGAGTATGCCAAATGGATGAATGATGCAAGAATCTCCAAGAAGCCCAGCTGAAGTCATGAAACTCAGTGCTTGTGGGAGGAAACACACATAGGTTTGAGAATTTTTCTCCCAACCTTCAATTTTTGATACGTTTGGTTTATATTTTACACTTTTCCAAGAAAACACACACTATACTTGATGGTTTTGTTATTTTTGAATCATTTTAGAATAGGTACAATGGAGGAAAGATGATGCATGGAAGAGCCAACCAAGGAGAAGATCAAAATTGAAGAAAAGATTGCAAAATAGTAGAAAAGCTATAGGAAGGAGACCAACATGGATGTGTTGGTGGTAATCCAGAACAACCATTTTGTGCACAACGGATGTGGTGGCTATGTCATGCGTGGGACATCTTGAGATCTCCCTCCCTATTTTTCTACCCCGACTCCATGTCCTCTACCTTATCATCCTAAACTTGTATTTCATGTTGAGGACAACATGGTTTAAGAGTTTGGGGTGGTAGGGAAGTAAGCCCTTGTTTTACCCAACTTTCCTCTATATTGTTCTAAATTTTTTCTCAAGGTTATCAAATAGTATAACCATATCACATGCTTGTGTATCCATATTTTATGTGCTTGCTTTACATGCATGCATATCATATAGGTCGATTTCATGCTTTTTTTTGCATAATTTTCAAAAATTTTGCTCTTTTTGTCATGCATTACGTATCATGTAGATTTTTGTAATTTTTGCATGTTTTAGCTAAGATTTTCTTGTTTGTTGCTTTATTTTCCATAAAGAAGGCTTAGATGTGATTGAAGGCGATCTAGCACCATTTGGGCCAATTTTGTCCAAATTTAAAATCTCTTGCCTAAAAGTGTGTTTTGACCCAATATCTACTTTTTGGATTGAAAATGATGACCTTTGACAAATGCAAGTAAATTATCATGGTTTATTTCTAAATGGCCTCAATCTTGACTTTTTACATGTGAACCACCTCTCTCATTCTTATGAACTGTTTGGTTGAATTTTGATTGAAGCAAATCACAAACACTTAGTTTTGTAGAATCTCATGATAGAAATGTGGTTTTAATATTACTCATTCATGTGGTGTCTCATTGCTTGATGAAATTGTTGGAGTAACTTTCATTCAGGAGATCTCATGTTTATATCTACACTAGTAACCCCTCTTTGATTCACTTTTATTCTACCATCTTCTTACCACTCTGCCTCATGAAATGATGCCAAAGTTCACACATTCAGCCTTGGCCACCTCCAAAAGTTTGGGGTGGCCATATTTATACCCTCCCCCCTCACTCTCATCATCATGTACTCTATACACATCAAGGACAAAGAAAAAGAAAAAGAAATGCAAAAAGAAAATAAAATATGCTCATATTTAAGAGCATCTAAATAAAGAAAAGATGAGTGTGTAAAAGCACTACAAACTCTAACCACAACCCTTTCTTCCTTTTATAGGCCCATGGGGCTAGGAAACATCAAAACTAGATCATTTTGCCCTTTTTCACAGCCATATGGGTTAACATATGAGATTGAATGCATGAATATAAAATAGAACAATTAGTCATTTTTTACCTTCGCACCATGAAACGGTTTACCCGGAGTGATATGATAGTCATATGGATTGATTGTGTTTTCTATGCTCTATATATGAAGTTTGTAGACTCATTTCTCTAATCATGATTGGTTTGTGAAAGAGGAGAGGAGAGAGGTGGAATGCATGTACCTAGTCATCTTTAAGCTCATTTAGTTAGTATTCATCTATTGCATTACATTTGTCACTTCTAGATTGTGGAAAAATTGTAGAGAGATTGAGTTGGAGCATACTTGAGGACAAGTATGCTTTGAGTTTGGGGTGGTGATGCAGTCCTGTTTTAGGGCTTCATCTTGTGTATTATTGCACTTCAATCACATCTATACTTGTTAGATTACATTTTATTTACCTCAATATGCATATTTCTATCAGATGTACTTATAGAGACTTTTTGCATGTTTTATAGGTATTGTGGCCACTACTTGATGTAAGGGAGAGAAGGAGGAGAATATAAGGGTTTCTTCACCCTTGAAGCAGCCTAAAGAGATTCCAAGAGCTTTCCTAACCTACCCCAAGTGGTCAAGAATCAACCTAAAGCAAGGAGCATCAAAGATGAGCAAGTTGAAGATCAAAGTGCAAGGAAAAAGCTCCAACATGGTTGTACTACAAATGCCTCATATCATAGTAAAGTGCAAGTTTGAAGCTGCTAGCCACCACCCCATGTTGGTCAAGCTCTAGCACCCCCGTGTGATCCACCACCCCTGTGGTGACCCAATTCCACCACCCTAGTGACGACCTACCACCCCTGTGTTGACCCAATTTCACCACCCCCATGGTGACCACCACGGTCGTACCACTTCATGTACAAAAATCCAACTTAACTGTGATTTTTCCCCATTTTTAGCCTCAGTCATTTCCACACACCATGACCATGTTCCCCTACACCCACCAAGGTCGTGCTACATATAGAATCCCAACTACTTTTCCACTACATTTCCTATTTAACCCCCCCCCCCCCACTTTACGTAGTTTTTCCCCACCACCTATATATACATAGGTGGTGGCTGGGGCACGAGGCTAGATACCTTCTACCACCTCCTAGCTCCCCATTTTTGCATTCCACTCATTCCACTTCATTTCCACCTTTGTTCCACTCCATTTCATCATTTCCACAACCAAAACCCTAGTTTCCTAGTGTTTTGACCCTATTACACCATCATTCCATGCCCTTGCACCTTGGAAGAAGAAGAAGGATGTCATATAATAGTTGAAGAGGAGGATTACTCCATCTACACCGAGATCCATGGCCTCTTCTATATCTTTCTCCTCTCTTATTGTATTTTGCATTTCTATGAGTAGCTAGGCCCTTTGGTGGGTTGTTTAGGGCCAAAAATGTTACTTTAATACCATGTTGGGGGAAATGATATGTAAATATTGTAATTTCATTTGCTAATGATTATGTTCTATTTATATCTCACTCTTCATGAATTGCTTGTTGGTTTGTTCTTGAAATCACCTAGAAATTTAGGGAAATTGATTATATGTTTGAATTTTGGGATTTGCTCCTAGGTCCAATTCATGGATCCCAAGCTAGCTACCCATACTCCTACATGCTATTCGATTCCCCTAACCCTATGTGAGAGATCTAAGTAGCTAGTTTGGATGAATTTAGTGTGATTATCTTAGAGCTTTCTCAAGTCTAGAATGTGGGTGATGGGAGGCCTAAAACCTCACTTCCACTCTCGTTACTGACCTCAGCCCCTAATCACCCTAAGATCATCTAACCTAGAAACCTAGGATTATTTAGAGTTTAATTGTAGTACACCCTATCCCTAATCCAATTGAGCCTCGTAAGGGTAGTAGGAGGTGTTAGGGACTAGTTCCCCTATACACAACCTATGCTATTCATGGCCAGTTAGCTGCCTAGGGTACTTCATTAGACTCTAGCTTGTTGTTTGGATTGGTAATCTAAATGAAATAATAATGTTCATATGTCACGCCCCAACCTAATTGATAAGTGCATCCCCCAAAAAGCCCCCACACCACTTTATTGCTTTAAAATCCTAATTGTCTTCTTGCTTAGCTAGTATTATCTTAGTTAGCTCTTTACTTGCATAGTTAGCTTCTTACCTTGTTCTTGCTTTTCTCTTACTTGTTTAGGTCTTTAATTGTTCTTTTGCCCTTCTTGCTAGCTTAGTGTAGTGTAGACCTTTTTTTGCTTGCTTAAGTGTAGCTTTCTCTTTTCTTTTATTACCTTGTCTTTTGTTGCTAAGTATAATTAACTGTCTAGGGTAACTTAGGTTTTGATCTTGTTTATTTCCTTTAATTGCTTTCTTGCTCAACCCTTATTGTAATCAACAAAATCAAATTCAAACCCTTCAACCCTAGACTCCACAGTAGAAACCAAGCCCAAAAACTAACATATCTCTAGTGCCCCCTTTTCTCCCTATGGATCGATCATATACTTGTTACCCTCCTATACTATGATATGACCCCGTGCACTTGCAGGTGTAGTGTTTTAGTGTGTGCGAGTGTGTTGGTGTAGGTCCATTATAAATTTTGAAGGTTATCCCAAGTGTGTTCCGATCTCTTCGGGCGCATCTAGTCAAATCTAAATTGATTAGTGTGTGCACCTATGGCGGGATGCACCAAGCTTTCTGGCACCATTGTCAGAGATAGAAAGCACCATAACTACCTAGTAGTTGTGGTGTTGACTCTCACCTTTGGCCCCATCTTTTTCCAGTTTACTTGGTTGTGTTTGAGAAACACACCAAGATTTTTGTTGTCATTGCTGGGGAGAAAGGCACTCGACCTAGCTAGTTAGTTTTGCTTTGATCTTTCCCTACTATCCCCATCATTACTATTATTTATCTTTATTTTTTATATTCTTTGTGCAGAGTGGTTTGATAACTTGTTCTCTTTTGTTTGGTTGTTCCTTGTACATGTGACAAGACACTCGGGGAAGACAAGATGGAAGGCCAAAATGCACTTCAAAAGGCACTTCGAGAATACTCCATGCCTAGCAACTACAAATCGCAAATTGCTAGTAGGGTTGATCAAATGTCAAGGGAGAAATTCTACATCCCTCCAGGTCTTCTTGGGATCTTATCCACCTTCTATGGCTTGGATATTGAGAACCCCTACAAGCACTTGGACCCATTTCTTGAAGTGTGTTCCACCCTCAAGACGCCGACAGTTAGTGATGACACAATTAGGTTGACCTTGTTCTCATTCTCCCTCAAAGATAAAGCCAAAGATTGGTATGATTTGAGACAGGACATCATGAGTGGAGAAGAGATGAATAATTCCTTCCTAAGGCAATTCTACTCTATTTCAAGGTTGACACAAATGTGGCATGTCATAGTGAGTTTCAGTCAGATGGGCAATGAGCAGTTTCACAATGCTTGTGAGAGATTTAAGAAGCCCTTTGTGGCAGTTAGTTCAGTCCTTTCACTCCGGTCTATATTCTAAGGGTCAAGCTACAATAGATTCTTCTTATGGAGGTGTTTTTATGGATCGGCTACCTGAGGAGATATGGGCATTGTTTGAGAAACTTGTAGAAGGTTCAAGAATCTGAGCTTCTAGCATGTTGAATGACAGTTACCGCCCCTTTGGTGTGACATATTGGATTTATAGTGATTCAAGCCCACAAGTGATGAAGATTCTTGGTGACATGGTGAGCTTCATGAAGAATCAAGTAAAAAGTGTTCATTACCACTCGGTTAATTCTATTGAGTTCTTTGGTGAAGAAATTAGCATGCCTCACTCCTATATCTACCAGGGACCACAAATTCTAAGATATAGCTCAAGGTTTGAGGAAGAAGTTCTCTCCAGGTTGAAAAGTTTTTATGATGTCCAGAAGAATATTACAAGGCTTGAGGAGAGGATAGAGAAGCTATCTTCCATACTTGCTCTCCAAGAGGAAAATTTGTCTTCAAAATCCATCTTGAGTTTCAATGAAGCAAGTGGACCAATGCAGCCCATATACCACTTCCAAGTAAATTACAAGACTTACACTCATCCTCCCCATCTATCACCACAACCTTCCAACCAATTCACCTTCCAACCTCAATTTCTCCCTCCACCTCAATTTCAATACCAAGTACCATCTCCACCTCCTCCACAGTCCCAAAAAGATCCCCCTCTCCACCATGAGCAAGGAAGTGTTGTGATAGTTGTAAGGAGTGGGAAATCTCTTGAGCAGCCCGCAAGTCAAAGAAATGTAGAAAAAGCAATGCAAAGGTAGCAAAGTGGTGATATTGTAATTGATATTAACAAAGATGATTCCATGATACCTCCTATTGAGTTTGTGATACCATGTGGTCCACCTCACTCTCTATCTGCAGGATCCACCATTCCTAGTGTTCCACCTCATTTTGATGCAAATAAGGTTGAGCCACCATTCATTGAAGCATTATAGGAGCCACCATAAGTAAGGAGGAGACAAAAGCACAATGTTGACATTCTTGAGGTGTTTTGCCAAGTGAAGGTCAACATTCCATTGTTGGATGCTATCAAGCAAATCTTGTCATATGACAAGTTTCTTAAGAACTTATGCACTGTGAAGATAGACAAGGAAAGAGGAGCAGTGTTCCCAGTAGATTTCATTGTTCTTGACATGGAGACGGATGATATGAAGATTCCCATCATCTTTGGAAGACCATTCTTATCTATAGCTGATGATGAGAATCACGTTCATAGTGGCATAATGATAGTCTCTTTCATGGACATGAAGATAAACATCAACATATACAATTCCTCAACCCGATGAGTTCAAGATGAGGATATTGGACATGGTCAATTCAAGAGTCTGACAGGTCATTTGTGAGAAGGATATCCAAATGAAGGACTTCATGACAATTTTAGTGATCAAAGGGATGAGGAGCATAGGTTGAATGCAAATGAGAGATGCATTTATTGCAAGAATGAACACATGAGTATGCCAAATGGATGAATGATGCAAGAATCTCCAAGAAGCCCAGCTAAAGTCATGAAACTCAATGATTGTGGGAGGAAACACACATAGGTTTGGGAATTTTGCTCCCAACCTTCAATTTTTGATACTTTTGGTTTATATTTTACACTTTTCCAAGAAAACACACACACTATACTTGATGGTTTTGTTATTTGTGAATCATTTTAGAACATGTTCAATGGAGGAAAGATGATGTATGGAAGAGCCAACCAAGGAGATGATCAAAATTGAAGAAAAGATTGCAAAATAGTAGAAAAGCTACAGGAAGGTGACCAACATGGTTGTGTTGCTGGCAAGCCAGAACAACCATTTTGTGCACAACGGATGTGGTGTGTATGTCATGCATGGGACACATTGAGATCTTCCTCCCTATTTTTCTACCCCGAATCCATGTCCTCTAACGTATCATCCTAAACTTATATTTCATGTTGAGGACAACATAGTTTAAGAGTTTGGGGTGGTAGGGCGGTAAGCCCTTACTTTACCCAACTTTCCTCTATGTTGTTCTAAATTTTTTCTCAAGATTATCAAATAGTATAACCATATCTCATACTTGTGTATCCATACTTTGTGTGCTTTCTTTACATGCATGCATATCATATAGATCGATTTCATGCTTTTTTTGCGTAATTTTAAAAAAAAAACAGCTCTTTTTGTCATGCATTACGTATCATGTAAATTTTTGTAATTTTTGCATGTTTAGCTAAGATTTTCTTGTTTGTTGCTTTATTTTCCATAAAGAAGGCTCAGATGTGATTGAAGGTGGTCTAGCACCATTTGGGCCAATTTTGTCCAAATTTAAAATATCTTGCCTAAAAGTGTGTTTTGACTCAATATCTACTTTTTGGATTGAAAATGATGACCTTTGACAAATGGAAGTAAATTATCATGGTTTATTTCTAAATGGCCTCAATCTTGACTTTTTACATGTGAACCACCTCTCTCATGCTTATGAACTGTTTGGTTGAATTTTGATTGAAGCAAATCACAAACACTTAGTTTTGTAGAATCTCATGATAGAAATGTGGTTTTAATATTGCTCATTCATGTGGCGTGTCATTGCTTGATGATATTGTTGGAGTAACTTTCATGCAGGAGATATCATGTTGATATCCACACTAGTAACCCCTCTTTGACTCACTTTTCTTCTACCATATTCTTACCACTCCGCCTCATGAAAGGATGCCAAAGTGCACACAATCAGCCTTGGCCACCTCCAAAAGTTTGGGGTGGCCATATCTATACTCTCCCCCCCCCCCACACTCTCATCATCATGTGCCCCATACACATCAAGGGAAAAGAAAAAGAAAAAGAAATGCAAAAAGAAAATAAAAGATGCTCCTATTTAAAAGCATCTAAATAAAGAAAAGATGAGTGTGTAAAAGCACTCCAAACTCTAACCACAACCCTTTCTTCCTTTTGTAGGCCCATGGAGCTAGGAAAAATCAAACCTAGATCATTTTGCCCTTTTTCACAGCCATATGGGTTAACATATGAGATTGAATGCATGAATGTAAAACAGAAAAATTAATAATTTTTTACTTTCGCCACCATGAAACGGTTTACCCAGAGTGATATGACAGTGTTAAACCCTAATTTATTGCTTTAAACTCTAATTTCCTTCTTGCTTAGCTAGTGTTAGCTTAGTTAGCTCTTTACTTGCTTAGTTAGCTTCTTGTCTTGTACTTGGTTTGCTCTTTCTAGTTTAGGTCTTTAATTGTTCTTTTGCCCTGCTTGGTAGCTTAGTGTAGTGTAGACCTTTTCTTGCTTGCTTTAGTGTAGCTGCTCTTTTCTTTGCTTGCCTTGTATTTTTTTTCTCAGGATAATTAACTGTCTAGGGTAACTTAGGTTTTGATCTTGTTTGTTTCCTTTCATTGCTTTCTTGCTCAACCCTTGGTGTAATTAACAAAATCAACTTCAAACCCTTCAACCCTAGACTCTGAAGTAGGAACCTATCCCAAAAACTAACATATCTCTAGTGCCCCCTTTTTCTCCCTGTGGATCGACCCTATACTTGTCGCCCTCCTATACTATGACACAACCCCGTGTGCTTGCGGGTGTAGCATTTTGAAAGTTATCCCAAGTGTGTTCAGATCTTGTGGGGCGCATCTAGTCAAATCTAAATTGATTAGTGTGCGCACCTCTAGCCGGACGCATCAGTACTCAAGTTGATTAATTTTTTTAAAGTTCTTATAATCTTTGATGTACTCAGGTTCATGATACTTAGAGTTTCTACATAAATGGTTGCCTCTTGTTAAATATATGTTCTAGAATGAATATTATACAATTTTAATGACTTGCGGTAGGTGAAGAAGGCCCCACTGTTTGTAATTGTATTATGTTTTGGTTTTCTGCTGACCATACATGGTGGGTGATTCTATAAATTCCTCACTTAAATCACTATTGATTTAGCATCTTCCTTATATGTCCTCCCATTCTTTCAATTACACTGCTATGTTAGTTCTTTGTAGTTTACCTATAGTGTTTCTTTTGTGTGTAAAGAATAAGGCCTCGTTAGTTGATTATGAGGATGTTGGCACTGAAGCACTAACAACCCTAATCATCGATATACTTTGATCTAGGATTAAGGTGTTGTTATTCACGATGGCACTGGGGATAAGAAAGCTATTAAGGAGAGGTGTAAGAATGTTGGTTATTGGTCATTTTTTCCCTTTGATTTGATTTGGTGGCTTACTAAAATGCATATAATGACAAGCACATTGGTATAATAGTTGAGGTATGTCATTAAGGGTAATGCTTCTAACAATGATACAAGCTACTGGAATGACTAGGAGACTATTTGGTGGTGTTTCTTCTCTAAAGCTAATTTCATTTTCACAATTTTATTTTCAAGTAATTGCTACATGGTTTATTAGAAAAAGTAGTTGTTGCACTGAGCTAGATGTGGCCTTTACCGCCTTTCACATGCATATAACAATGCTTTGGCTAGTATTTTCCATTGATCATGTCCCATTTACATAGGTTTTTCCAGTTTTCTATGAAAATATATCATTATTAGTTGCTACCCCTTATACTAAAAGTTTGTCATGATTAGATGTGTCTTTAGCATCTTATTATTTTTATCTAATCTGTATAACATTTACACTAACTAATTTAATTTCTATTACTTTTCTCTATATCTCATCTCTTCCGAGAGTAATATTTCTACAATCCCTCTAATGACACACAAACTATATATATCTGAACCAACTAGTAGGGAAGCTTCTAGCCAAACATTTGGAGTTACCTCTACTTGCTAATGTTAACTTTCTCATTTTGTGATGGAAATTTGTCACCAACTTCACGACTTCAAATTGTTAAATCTTCATCTTGGCTCCCTAATTTTAGTGTATAACTTTTATATGATTTTCTGGCTTCATTATTGGTAGAAAATTTTAGTAGCATAAATATTTTACAAAAGGAATCCTCCATTCTTCATTTTTCTATTAGAGATTCTTCCTCTTCTATTTGATGTCTTAGAAGCACAACCATTATGAAGAGAATAAAAATTTTATCATGTTTAAATGTGTACTGAGCTTCTTCCTGTCAAGTTACATAATCTTGTCTTTTATGGAGTAATTAGGAGGAAAACTCATAATGGAAACAACATTGTCTCCCCTGACATAAAATCTACAGGTTGATGGATGGTAGCATTTTCATCCATTGAAATTTGAGCAGATTCTTTAGGCTCTAGCTAGATTTAAGGCCATCCTCAAGGTGTCCCCAGAAGTACAACTACATATTCGTAAGATTCTCCTAACAAAACATGTTCTCTAGGCCTTTATCTAGATCTTTGTGGTAGGCACTACTCCTTCTCATCAACATCAATCAAGTGTACCTTCTACACTAAGTGTATCTTTTATGTCCTTCCTATGACATTTTGTAGCAAAAGTTTATGAAGAAGCTCCTTCCCTTTTTACACTAAGAATTATTCATATCTGAACCATGCCTCTTTCTATCAATAGAAAATCCATTTGATGATATTCCTAAGGGTAGATTGAAGTTGAAATCTATTTTTTTCAAGCTAAAAAATAAGATAAGATTATATATAGAAACTATGTTCTTTCACCATATGAGTCAAGGTAGTTTTTTCACAGTTCAACAAGAGATTCTATGGGAATTTCTATTCTTAGATGAAATGCTTGATGTTTCCACAGATCTTTCAATTTCGAGCCCTAATTTTGTTGATTTATTATTCTCTAAAATAAACTACTTTTCTGCATCCTCTTCATCATTCTTTGTATTTCTTTCTCACTTCATGTCCCTCCCTAAGTTTCTACATTGTAGGTATTATTAGTAGAGTTGTTTACATTGTTTACATGAGTAAGAAATAGTGGCATTTAGCCTCAGTTCATATGTGTGTCTAGTTTTTACCATCATTTTCAAAGATGAAAGAGTAGATGGTAGTGATGAGGGTTTGTTATCTCACTACATAGGTATATCATATGAATAGCTACTACAATGTTGCATTTGAGTATTTATTATTCTTTTGAACTGTTCTTTCAGATGAACTAGTTGTTTTTTAGTGAAGTCAATAACAAGTATGAGTTCATGTGCAAGCACTTTCTCTTCCTCAGGAAGAACAAGAAAGAACTTGATATGTCCACTCTGTATATAAATCTAGCCTACAACAAGACTTCCAGTAGGTTGAGTTTCATGTTGTTTGGGAAATGACCTGAATTCAAATCATGCAGAATAGCTATTATTCTATTTTTATTTGTGACTTCTTCTAAAGTTGTTGGCTGATATGGAATTTTTAATTGTGAGCTTCCATCTTAGATTGTATAAATCTTTAGTGACTTCCTACCTTGGGCTGTTGAGGTAATAGAATTTGGCTATTTCTCAGTTTTGCCAACATGGCTTGTTGGTTAAAAATGTGTGATCTGATGTGGTATTATTATGGTCATTTTCTATTTTTAAAGTTGGTTATTCTCCAAACTTCAATTGTTGTTAAAGCACAAGTGTTGCCTCATCATCATTTCCAATTTACTGGTTACATGTCAGTTTGTTAATTGAGCATTGTTGATTGATTATCACCCTATGTTGACCGCTTGAATCACCTTCTTATTAGTTGATGATGATTGTATGCATGTGTAGTAACTCAGTGGCTAAAGTCTTCATTTTCCTTTTTTGGTGTAGGTGGATTTGAGATATGGAAGCAAGTCAAGTTTTCAAAGATCATGAAGTAAATGATTCATTAGGAAACAACTTGTATGCACTATTGTCTTAGGGACTAGCAACATGAAGATAATGACTTTGTGGGTGCGAGAAACCTTTTTTCTCAGTCAGATACTTGTAGTTTGAAAACAAGGTTATACTTGTTTGGCTAATTCATTGTTGTTGCTAGTAAGGCACTTGTTTTCAAGTAGAGAATAGGCCACCTATCTTCAACTATTAGCTATTAGGCTTATATACTTCAACTGTGATCCAAATAGTCGTAATAGTAAAATAACACTTGAAAGGTATGATAGTATAGATGATGCTTGGTTATCTCATTCAATTGTGTTCTATTATTAAATGGGATCACTATTTTAATTATTTGATTTAGCTTGATCATTTTTTTTACTATAAAATATACATCAACATTCCCCTTAATGTGGTAGTATTGGTCACTTATTGTGTTGGGAAGTGACAGATTGTTTGACTTTTATGCATATGACAAATTAGTGCAACTTCTCCATCAATATACATTAGAATCCATCTGAATACCCTACAAAACATTCTGTCGAGCAGCTTGTTCTCAAAGCTATTGGTATCCATGGTAATATTTTCTCGTAACTATTCAATTCCTTACTAGATAAACATCAATGTCTTTTTTACTATATTAAACATAATTTTGTAGTAATGAATTAACTGAATATCTTGAGATCTAAGCCTTTTGTTGTTTAACCTCTATAGGTCTTAGTGTTGAAGGACTAATGAGTATACATGTCACGAGGAATAGGACATGATGATGTAATGGCGATTGTCATAGTGTTGGGAAATATGCTAGGGACATCGAAAGCACATCTATGTATTTATTCTACTAGTTCGTCTACACCATTATAGCCCAACAAACAGTGTGTCCCTTATATGATTGGCCGTAATAAATAAATGGCTTCCTTCCCTTAGTTCCCTATCATTTTCAAGGGCATGATTGTCATGCACCAATGTGTGGTTGTTGAGAGGACGTGTAAAAGGATTGGAATCATGTTCAGTAGATGACTCATTTAGGATCTTGGTTGGGGATTCAGTGGCATGGACTCCTACCCATTACTAGAAATAATGATTGAGTGGAGGTTGCCTATTTGGGTCTAGTAGTTGGGCGTCCAGCTTAGCGACCCCCTTGGGTATCTTGTCGACTAGGCCACACCTAGGAGCCCCCTTCAAAAACTATTATATCACATAATATGGACAAATAATCAGTTTACATACAAAAAAAATTAAATCTTTTAGCAAAGGTCAACATTCGTGATTCTTTTTTCCGTATTGATGCATGGTCGGAACATCCTTGCCATTTCTCATTGAAATGGCCATTGCAAGGAAAGAAGAATTCTCTTATTCTTGAAATTACTCCTATAAATAGTCATCAATGCTTCTTTTCTTTTTTGGTACCATAACCTTCGGTACCATTTTGTAATTTTATCTCACCAAAATTATCAAAATAAGCAGAATTATAAACTAACCCACACTAATATATATAGTATAATGATTAATAATCTATTATGTTTTGTAAATTACTACAGAGATGTGCATGTCTATTGTTTTCACTATGGCAAGTGTGATTAACACAATGGAAGTTGACTAATTGAGAACTTTTGGTCATTATTTAGTGTGTGAATCGTTATCCATAGCTAGAAGTTGCTTTTGTGACGCCTATTGGTCAATCCTATAAAGATATCAAATTGCTAGCTCTAGATGCTACCCATGTCAGACACTTCTTATCAGATTATCAATTGATGATTTGAAGTCAGGGTGCTGAAGATAACATTCAGTATATTTGATGCAAATTATGAGAGTTGGCTTCGTATAGAATATTTGTAGGCATGTTCTAGCTAATATTTAAACTTTTCATGATCTAGCAACTAATGTTGTGTTCATTCTACATGGTCAATTTACTACATGATCCCTAGATGTCAAGTTGGAGGTAGATCACAACCAATGTACTGAATCTCATATTCCATGCTTCTAGTAGACCTGTCATGACTTCTGAAATTGAATACATTCATAACACATTCATTCAAATATAAGTTATTTCTTTGTGGAAGGTAATTTGTATTTGTAAGCATTGTAGGTTATTCTTGTAGTCGTGCATCAACTGTCGGTTATGTAGTTGTCAGTAATTTAAAGACTAGAGAAGAAAAGGAGGATGGTAGAAAACTTAGGTATTCTTATTTATGTTTTAGTTAAGTTCTTTCCTACACTAATTGTCATTTTATAAGATGATACGATTTTATGGTAATTATAGTCACGCTATTTATAAGATGATATGAATTTACATGATATATGCAACTAAAGAAATACCCAGAATTTAGCTTAACGCAGTACATTATATGTCTACTTTTTATATTCATTTATATTCAGCTTAAACTTTCCTTGATGAACAAAATAGCTAGCTTTTTGTAGTCAACAAATTCTGAAAGGGGTGATCTATAAATCTTCTAACTATCAGTTACATACCTTTCCCTAAATTATACCATATAAAATTGCTTTCATACATATCCACTAACTGAAAGTACTTGCCACATCATTGATGTGACACTACTTCTATGTCATCTTTTGCTTCTGTTGGTCCCCAAGAAAACCATAAATGAAACCATGAAGATCAGTATATGGTGTCTTACCCTAAGGAAATGCACATAAAAATAGAAAAAATATTAACCACTATTCCTTTAATGTAATATATATTATTTATTTTTTAAATTTATAAAAATAAAAATTCTCAATGATTGTTAAGTCTTGAATTTGACTCAAGTTGTTGTATATACTCTGGGAAACATGTGCATTGAGTTTTGTCTTAAAAATTGCATACTTTAGTTTCATAGTCTGAAAATATAATTTGATTAGTTCTTGTTAGAAGATGATGGTTCATGTGCAGATCATCATTGACAAGTTCTTATTCTATTGGTTAAAGCTTGATCCATGTTTGACTTGGTTCAAGCTGCAATGCATATGATGGTTGATGTACATTAAAGGAATAGTGGCTTATATATGTGAAGATTTAAGCATTTTCATAGTAAGATAAATTGTGAACGGTGTTTCTTACATAATTGTTGATGCCAAAAAAAACTTGGGTGAAAGTGAAATTCATGAAGCCAATTTGGCTAAAGCACTGTATTATGTTTAAATTAGTGACAGGTTAACAGAAACTTAGCATCTTATGTTGATTTTTTTCATGATTAAATTTTGCATCTTTATACCTAGTTCTCTTAACTCTGCCTAGGTTTTCATATCAAGTGCAAATGTAGTCGGTCCCAAGCCCAGGTTAAGGAGGAGGGTTGGTGGTAGGTTGATAGCCAGCCATAAAAACTTTGACACTCTTTCATATGACATGGAAGAGTGGGCACAATTGTAGCCAAATTGATTACATCCTTACAAGGCGGGAGGATCATAAAGTATGCAAGGACTGTAAAGTGATTCCTGGAAAAGAACTCATGACCCAACATAGGTTGGTGGTTTTAGATATTAACATCAAGATCAATAAAGGTAAGCATAACAAAAATCAAGATAGCAGGATCAAGTGGTGGAATCTTAAAGGAGAAAAGAAATTGACCTTTCATGATAAACTCATCAAGGAGGGAACTTGGAACTTAGAGTCTAATGTCAACACTATGTGGCATAACATGAGCTCCTGCATAACAAAAATTGCCAGAGAGGTTTTGGGGGAGTCCAAAGGTTGTGGCCCTCCACAAAAAGAGATTTGGTGGTGGAATGATGAAGTACAGAAGGCTATTAAACTAAAAAGGGATATCTATAGGAGCTTGCCCAAATCTTGAGATGATGCAACATTCCAAAGATACAAGCAAGCAAAGAAAGAAGTGAAAAAGGTTGTTCATGAGGCTAGGTCTAGATACTTTGATGATATTTATAAGATGGACACTAGAGAAGGGAAAAAAGATATGTAGAAAATGGCTCATATAAGAGAAAGGAAAGGAAGAAACTTGATTCAAGTAAAATCCATCAAGAATGAAGACGGTAGAGTGCTGGTAAAGGACAATGATATCAAGAACCAATTGAGAAATTACTTCCATAAGCTTTAAATAAGGATATTGTAAATAATGTTAGAGACTCGCGTGACAGGGATATAAGAGATATCATTTACACACGACGATTTTCACATTTTGAGGTCAAGAATGCCTTGAAAAATATGAAAATGAGAAAGGAATGCGGACCAGACGGAATTCCCATTGATGTATGGAAGAGTATGGGGGGTGAAGGAGTTATGTGGTTAACAAATTTATTTAACAAGATCATGAAGACAAAGAAGATGTTGGATGAATGGAGAAATAGTACTATAGTCCCCATATACAAGAACAAAGGTGATGTTCAAAGCTACACAGACTATAGAGGTATCAAGTTGATGAGTCACATAATGAAGCTTTGGGAGAGGATTATCGAGAAGAGGCTAAGATCTATAATGTAGATATCAAACAACCAATTTGGTTTCATGTCTGGTAGATCAACAACAGATGCTATTTTTTATAAGGAGGCTTATGGAGAAGTATAGGGAATGAAAAAGAGATCTTCACATGGTTTTTATTGATTTGGAAAAGGCTTATGATCGAGTACCCAAAGAAATGTTATGGATGGTTTTGAGGAAAAAGGGTGTGCCAATCCAATACATTAACTTGATTAAAGACATGTATGGTAGCTCTACTGCAAGTGTGAAGACTCCTGGAGGTGAGACACCAACATTTCTCATCATAGTTGGGGTACACCAAGGATCCACACTCAGCATGTATATGTTTGTTCTTGTTATGGATGAGTAGAAGAATGTTCAGGATGATGTTCCTTGGTGTATGTTATTTGCTGATGATATTGTATTGATTGACGAAACTAAATATGGTTTGAATGATAAAGTTAAACTTTGGAGAAAGGCACTGGAATCAAATGGATTGATGATTAGTAGGAGCAAAATTCAGTATATGCAAAAATATAGCCAATCTTGCAGAATGTTGGAGCCAAGTTGGACAGAATACATATACCAAAATGTGATAAATTTCATTACTTAGGCTTTATCATTAAAACAAATGGTGATGTATAAAATGACATTTGTCATAGGATCACTGTAGGATGGTTGGAAGGAAGGAGTGCAACTAGAGTATTATGTGATCGGAATATCCCTCTCAGACTAAAAAGCAAGTTTTATAAAACTGCTATACAGCCAGCCATGCTCTATGGGAGTGAATCTTGGGCGGTGAAGAAATAAGGACTCAACAAGATGAACGTGGCTGAAATGTGTATGTTGATATGGATGTGTGGGAAGACAAGAAAATATTGCTTGAGAAATTACTATATCAGGAATAAAGTGGGGGTGGCGAGCATTGGGGACAAGTTGCGTGAGGGCCGACTCAGATGGTATGGACATGTGCAACACAGACCGACTAATGCACCTATATGAAGCAATACTATTGAGACAAGAACAATTAATAGAAGAAGAGGAAGGCCTAAATTAACATGGGAAGAGATTATAAAGAGTGATTTTGAATCTCTACATCTCAACCAGAATATGACCCATGATAGAGTTGAATGGAAAAGAAGGATTCATGTAGTTGACCCCAACATAGTTGGGATTGAGGCTTAGTTGATGATGATGATGATACCTAGTTCTCTTTGTTAATAGGACAATGTACTGGGACAACTGATATTAACTGAAGGGAAAATAGTTGTTGTTGGCCAAAAATGGAACTTTCTTAGGGTGAATACTTTTCTGTGCCACCATGGGTAATGGATGAGCACCATAGGTCAAATATGAATCTTTCTTAGGGTAATACATGAGAACCATTTGTTGGTCTCTACATAGCAATTGAACCCTCTTCTAAATCTTAATTCAACTTCTAGACTTGAGACTCAACTTTTGATAAATCAAGCCTTGAATCAAGAAATCACGAAGACAATGTTCTGTGATAAAATCTACATAAAGGACCCCACAAGTTGTTGAGTAGGATCTTATTATTTCTAAGTATCCTTGTCATTCTTTTGTTTACAGTTGATTCCTAAAGCAAGTCCTTTTTGTAACTTTGTAGGCAGCCTAAGAGAGAAAATAAGTGAGAATCCAGTCCTCACTTCAGTTGTCAATAGAAGTTATCAGGATTTTATAATTAGTGAACCCTATAGTTGTTTAAAATTATGATATACATTTCTATGAATTTGCACTTCTGTTACTTCTAGTCTATTCAAATTTCAATTCTAATGAATAGTTCCCCTTTATTATAATCACTTGTTCTCATAACATATTGGTGGCTCATGGTTTGCTCAGTGTCTGATGGTCAATGCAACAAGACTTTCTAGTATAAAATGGTGGCAATTTACAGCTTCCCATTTGTTATGATCTCATATATACTCAGTAGTGTCTTCATGTTAATGGAATATTTATTTTTGTTTCTATTTGAAAGTGAAATTTTTGGTAATGCCTGCACTATTTGATAGAAAATATGTAGAAGCATTCGAGAATCTGTTTCACTGTAGAAGCTATTAGAACGAGTTTAGTTTTTCTCTTTGCAAACGAACCTCTATTGATTCATAGATAGCTATGTAGACTTAAACTTACATTTGTGTTTTATTGTAGGAGGTCAATTAGTACAATTAGCATCATGGACAAATGAAAATCAATGTATGTCATGAGTACATCATCCAAACTACATATCATGTGCAACCTTCCACAAATGGAATGGATGCTAAAGTACATCTCAACTTTTTACCCATCAGATAAATCTTACGCATCTCAAATTAGCTCAAATCTTATGTCTTTTCCCTTTTCTAAAAGAGAGCAGAACAAAAAAAACACCACAAGGTTATCGAAGTTCTTATCAGCTAGTACTGGTGATTCAGTTTTAGGTCTGATGATGTCTTTAAATTTTAGGTCCACTTTTAAAAGAGGTATGAAGCAATTGTTTCACTTTTTGCCCACCGATGTGTTCTTGAGACCCTATTCCCAGGGCTTCATCCTCTGCTCTAAAATGGATGACCCTTCCATTTTAAGTGTTGATGTCGAGCTTTTTGGAAAGATTATTAGCCACCTACCATTAGTGTAGAAGCCAGAAGAACCTGAGGTTAAACCTTCTACTCTTAGAAAGATTCTCAGCTACTCGCAACTAATAACTGCATTGTAATGAAAAATCCTCAATGACTTTCTCAGTTGAATACAAGGTATGTCATGGTTGAACTACTGTAGAGAGAAATGGGGTGGATCCATATCATGGTTGCAGCCAAGGTGACTACTGCAATGCATTCCAATATTCATCAAACTCAAGACAATTTTGACCTTTATTTTTCACATTCAAAAGAAAATCTCACCACAGAGACGAGGATGGAAACATAATTTAGACCGCAATACACTTGGAGGGAGGAATTCACTAGTTTCCCTTATATGGTTGATGGTTTTGATTCTGTCAAATGGTCAGTATGTATTGTTTTTAAATATTGTCTAATAGGGGCAAGGCATACATCCTTCATGTGTACATTTTTTGTTAAAATAAAAAGAAAAACATGGTTGTTGGCATAATGATTATAACTTGTTCTATGTATTGTAAATTACATAGTATATGCATAATAAACTAACTACATAAATGTATGTTTCATAAATAGCATTACGTGTATAGCTAGATGTATAATCTAACTATATATATATATATATATATATATATATATATATATATATATATATATATATTTGTGTGTGTGTGTGTCTGTGTGAAATAAGTGTTGCTTTCCCTACACATTAACTACATATAAAATGTAGTAACTTCATGATTTTTCTACATATTGACTACATATGCAATTGTAGTTATACATTTAGCTATAGTTACACCTACATTTAAATATGTAAAGACAATATATAGCTACATTTTTAATAAGTATGTATGTGTAGCGAATGGATTATTTAACTACATATTTGAAAAATATAGTTAAAGCCTTTATCGATACGAGCACATACTATAATTTGTATATGTAAAGAAAAATGTAGAGCCTTTAGCTACAAAATATGGGGTTTTTGCTACATTTTTCTGTAGTTAAAGACCATTTTTTGTAGTGGAATTCACTCCTTATAGTATGGTATCAAAGATAAAAGTGGTCAGTTAATCTAACTATTTTAATCTTATCACCCTTAGGATGTTAACCTCTTGCCTCGGTGCTTAAATATGGTACCCTTGCCTTGTGCATATGGCTGGAGATAACTCATATGTCAATGATATATCTAGTTTTGAGACACCCTAGAACATGAAGTAAGGAATGCTAAGGATGGATCTTCCTTTTACCCCTCAGGTGTATCAAGTTACCCATACAGTTGAAGTCATCCCATAGTGGGTCAGGCTACCTCGACATCTATTTTACCAAACACGGGTTTGGGTATCTCCCTTGAGCAAGAGGTGTCTTGCAACAGTTGCTTAGTGCAACCCTAGTGGTGAAAGGTTAACCCAGTTCATACTCTAGAGAAACCCAAGGAGTACACCCTTTATGAGTTCATGAAGATGCAAACCCCATGCTTCAAAGGTGAAAGTGAGATCAATATGGTGGACAAATCCAATGACTGGGTGCTCTCCGTAGAGCATTCTTTCCAATGTATGGCATGCTACATTTGACATCTATGTAAATTTGACACCTATGTACTTTATGGACCTACTGTCCATTGGTGGAATAATATTGCAAGGACCTGAGATATCGCTATTATGTCTTGGATGCAATTTCTAGTTATCTTCCCTGAGAAGTACATATCATCTTCCTCTCTATGGAAGAAAGAAGAAGAGTTTTACAATATAAAGCAAAACTCCTTGTTTGTGGTGGAGTATGTACAGAAGTTTCTCTTACTGGAAATATACTCCAAGGTCTTGTCTTGGGAGATATGTGCTAATATGTTTCCTCTAAGAACTCAACTACAGTATTGGATGTGTGTAGCGCCCCAACTTTTTTATGACATTCCAACATTTGGTGGAAAAGGTTATGGCAGTTGAGTCTTATCTAGGATATCAACACTAGGATAATAACAAGAAAGAAGTATCCAATTGATGATCAGAAGAGGGACAATCGTGCTAAGTGTCATGGTTATCATCCTTCTGGGAAGCGTCCTTCTATGGGAAATCCAACAAGACCACAACCTGACTTCCAAGTTATATGTCATCATTGCAATGATCCTAGACATATATAACCTAGATGCCCCTAGCTTCAGGTTGTACGTGCACCAACTCAACAACAACACCCTCATCAACCTTCATAAAAAAAGAACAATGGAAGAAGACATGTTGAAAGACGTGCTGGAAGAGTCTTTGTTTTATATGGCCAAGAGGCTTATGAAGAAGAACGTGTTGAAGGTTAGACTATATAGCTATGTTTCCCTTTTCCCTTGTTTCATGATACCTTTGAGGATAAAAATGATGAAGTGCAAAAAAAATTGGATGGATTGTTCTATGTACCTATAGGTTTGACTGCATATTAGGTTTAACCTTTTAAGGGTTGGAGAGAAGTCTTTTAGTGGTATAAAGATGATTAGATTTTGAGGATGAAATCCTTTTAAGGGATGGAGTGTTGTAACATACCAAAACCTAGCATCATGACTCCAAAAACTCTTATCCCATATTAGGATATTATTAGCTTGGTTCTTTAGATTTGACCAAACAAGGATTCATATAAACTCGAATATACTTGTTTGCACCCTAGTGAATATAGTTATAGTACTTAACATGTATAACTTAAAGTAACCCTAACCTATATAGACTTGAAAGCATATAATATAGATTAATTGGCATTAGGTTCTATAATCAACATGGCATATCATGATACACTCATATTAACCTAATAACCTAAATATGTGCTAACATGTAAGTGAGTTTATGAAATATGTCACATATGATTCTTTTTCTAACTAGTATACTATATAATAACTAAGATATGTCTAGTGAGAGGTATAATGTACTTAAAACTTGAATTGGTATAATAATATTAAGTTTTCATATCCATATATACAAACTATGTGTCATCGTCTATGCTAATATTGAATTAATGGAATTACTAGGTTTAATAAGTACAAATATGGAAATTCATTCATAATAATATAAGTAAGTCTTTTGGTAACAAAGTGAAGATAAGAAAACTCAATTCAATGGATTTTAATAATTATGTAATATTAAAAATATATAATGGTAATGATCATAAACCCTACTTGTATTATAACTTATAAAAGGAAACATTGAACCCAAATTTAATGGAAAAATTGTGTTCCTTGGGTACCAATTAGCTTGGGTGCAAAGTTTCACACTAATTAAAATATCCTAGATGATTTGATATCATCTATGAAAGAAAATATAAGATTCATTTAAAATATTAAAGAAAATTATTCAGTGGAAAATCATACCAAATCGGATTTTTCATGTCCTAATTAGTCTACGTAACAAATTTTGTATTAATTGATCCTTTCTTGAACCCTCAAACAAATAGGGAAAGAAACTATATTCAATAACCTATAAATTTATAATTGAATGAATTAATGCATTGGTTTTGTATGGTTTCATATTTCATCTGTCATGCATACTAAATTGTGGGTTTTCAATTGTGTCACATGCATTTATGTGTCACATGCATTTATGTGTCACGTGTGGTTTCCCAACTTTTGTTAAATAGCAGCCTCGTTTAGGCTATTTGATTTGGATCATATGATCTGGACATTCTCTCCTACCTCTGCTATGTTTCTTCTTCTTGTGAGTGGGAAACCAATATCTTTCCTGATTTTGTTTTCTCAAATATATGTTTTAACTCTCAATCTTTCCTTTTGATTTCTTCTCCCTTGTTTCCTTTTTCTATTCTAAGCATAATGGCCTCAAATCTTCTAGGGTTTCAACATCTATATCCATTTATCTGCTTGGACTCTGTCTCTTCTATGAAGAAGGTTATCCATCCAATTTTCCTATGTAAATAGGACTTTGCACCCATATCCAAATGATCTACAACAACATGTACATTTGTTTCAAGGATATCCTACCCCCAAAGTTTCCTAGTTAGATTCCTTATTAGGTTCTCAAACTCAAACTTCATCGGTTGTCTACCAGAGTTCTTCAAGAGTGCTTCCAAGTCTTTGAACTTCACTAAAATGATCAATAACTCCTCCAGGTCCCTATGCAAAGCTTTTCGGACCTTCAATTTTGAGCTATTGGTAGTATGTTGTCGGTCCCTTTTTACCTTTCATTCTTGTGGCATTTTGGACCAAGATGTAATGTTGGCTTTTGTAACGACCCCACTCCTCGATAACCCCCAATTAAGAAAGACCAAGAAACTAGAGCCGCTATACCAAAATAGGATCAATGGTTTTGCAAATAATCAAAACTAATTAATAAATTCTACCAAAGACTAAGCTTAAAGCAGGATAAAAATTTACTTTTCACATACCTTTTCAAAAAATAGGAGTTTGGAACTTTACCCAAAGTATAATTCTATCTAACTAAATCCTCCAATATTTATATAAATTTATTCTTCAAATTTCACTTTAATGTATATCCACTTTCAAAGATTTCCTAAAACGTCGACAAACAAAATGTAGGTCAATATAAAGAATATACTAGTATGTGGTAATAACCAAACTTTTTCACATATATTCTAACAACCTAATCACATAAAATAGTTGTTACCAATTCAAGATTATGTTTTCAATATAACTTCCCAACCTCTTATACTCATCCTCTGGGATACCCTCTCTTAGGGTCTAGTCCTTGTAAGGGACTTTAGGCTACCTTCTCCATCTGGAGCTTGGTACCTTATGGGTCACCTCTCTGGGTGCCCTGTGGTCTTCCCTCTGGGGCTTGACCACCTATGACCTTCCCTCTAGGGCTTGGTCCTCTTAAATCTTACATCCAGAGTTGGTATGTAGGTTCGAGAAAGTCATATATATATTTACATTGTGATAATCATAGTCACTTTATAGATTGTAGAAAATAAAGTCATCCAAGAAATTATTTTCACACAATAAATGAAACCTCGAAAATCGCCAGGAAAACTAAAGTGAGTAATCATAAAATAACCACATACCTGATTTGGAAATCTCAAAGAAATAAGCAAAGTCCAATCGAATCAGGTAATCCAAGCAACCAATCAAGTCAATCACACAAGAACAATAGAATCCTGAAAAGCATGTATAACCTAATTACTATATACTCATCATGAACTCATTTTATTGACTTGGGAAATCCCTTCTAGGGTTTCTAGGTTGAATTAAGGTTTTTTAGATATATTTCTCAACTTTGCCTTTTTAGGTCAGCCATACCCTAAAACAACATTTCTATTTACAAAACCTTAATTACTCAATTATTCACATTAAGCCTCCTTTATTACCAATTAGGCTTAGGATCAATCTAACTCTGTCTCTTACATAGGATTTCGAAATATAACTCATTGAAAGTAATAATTACCTAGATTAGGGTTTCTAAGCCCATTAATGCACTTTATACATATGAAACCCTAAATTAGCCAATTAAGCACAAAGATCATCTTTTTAGATCTTAAACATCCTTTTTATTAACAACATGTTAATATCAACTTGAATCATCCATAGAACTTTACTCAATCTTACTAACATCAAAATTAGGGTTTCTTATCCATAAATACATTAAAGGTGAAAACTTTATATACTTTTTTAATTGTGAATAGATTCGGGTTTCAATTATATGGTTATTGCAATCTACAAATTTTTCTGATCAACTTTCATATATAATTTACCATCATCTGATATTCCAATAATTACTTATGATTTTAGCAAGTTAATCATTTATTGACCGATGGGAGTTTGCCATCTGGGCAGAGCATCCCAGGTCCCGCCCAAGCCAACTCGGATGGGTCAGCCAACTAGCTCTCGCCATCTCGGTAAAGCGTGGCTGGACCTTCTCGCGAACAAAAACCAAATAGAGGAGGAGTCTAGCCCTTACCTGATAGAAGACAAGTCTGGGCAGAGTGGTAATTGACCACAAGGTGGTCTTAAACCTTCATCCATGCTTGCCATAGGAGCGAGGGGTCAACTCGCTCGTTGACTCTGGGATTCTGACCTCCTTTGCACTACACAAGAGTTCCAACACCTCTGCCTCCTTACGCCAAACTCAACTATCCTGTCAATTGCTTGGTTGGTGATCGTGAGTGATGGGTCAAGTAGTTGGCTAGTTCAGGTATCTGGAGATGAGGACAAGCAGCGAAGGATAGTGCCTTGAGCCAAATTGGACGTCGCAAATGACACAGAGGGTTGAGGGTGATCTTGCAGAGATGTTGGTGGATTTGTCGGGGCATCCATCCTCCTTTTATAGGTAAGGGTATCCTTCATAGAGAATCCCCCTCCAAGTGGATTGGGGAAATCCAAATCTCTTCCCAAGAGTCCCATAATGTCAGGATCATTCAATTCGGGAAGGTCTCTCGAACTTGTTGAACAAGTTTCCGATATTCCTTTTACATCAGAGAATGAGTTAGATCAAAAGGAAACTCTACTGGTTCCCTACTCGGGATGGGATCTAGACGATGACCCAGCACCATTGAATCATGAGATCTGTCACCCGCGTCATAACTAAATCAAATCTTTATTCTTAAATGAATCATGGCATTTAATATATTCGAATGATTATCCTTTCATTGTAGGCATCTTACAAAATCCATAATTCTCTCCTCATTTATCCTTTTTCTTCCAAATTTTAAGGGAAACATTGTATTAACTTTATCTACACGTGTGCCAAGTTTGAGTCCCAAACTCAAAAGGATAAAGGACGTTTCTTCATATGCAAGTTAACTATTATTAAGGCATATTCTATTCATATTTTCTCTCTTTCTCTTATATATCCTTTATTTGGAATCCTTTTAGCATTAGAACCATATGGATTCAAAATCTAATCCATAATGATCAATCATACCACTTTCCTGAGAATTCCACATATTTCTCATCATTATCTTAATTTCTTTTCCTTTTTATGCATTATTTGATTTCTTTCGTTTTTATCATATTGAAATCACTAACTCATTAGGATCCATGAAATTATACATTTGAAGGAAATATTATCAAATAAATCCATTCATTACACATAAATCATACAATTTCATAATCATACATTTTATTGGAGAAATTGCATTTCAAACCATATAAGCCCAAAAATTGGGGTTATAACAGCTTTTGCCCCTCATTTTCCCATGATTTTTCTTAGATTGGATTTACATGATCGTCGTGAAGCTTGTAAAACCATTGTACTATCATATTGTTCTTTTTTTTATTCCGAACTAGTTTGTCTCCGATCCTTGCTTCTACCGGCAATGGTGGAGTGTCACCCAAGCGCGTCTCAATGCCTTCCACCCTAATCAGAGACTTGTTGTGATCGGAAGTTCGAGACAAAGCCAAATATTAGAAAATAGTGGTGCCATTGTTGGCTTGTGCAAGGATTTGATCCTTGACTTGGAGCTCTAGTGTTTTGGGTTTTCCATCACATGGGAGAGCGATGGGAAGAAGATGGTCGCATGTGTTTTGACAAACTAGCCCTAAATTGATTTTCAATTTGTCACACCATAATGGGCTTTCTGGTCTTTTCTCCCAGCTGGATTGAGTTACCTACACTCCAGGTAAACTATGGGACAAGATCTAGGTGGCCAATTCCTATTGATCCACCTCAACAAGACGTACTAAGATTAATCAACTATGGGGTTTCTGGGTTTCTAGATGGTCAATATTTCTAAAAAACATAATTAAATATATAATTGTCATAAAATCTCAAATTAATAATCATTGGAATTAGAAAACTATCATTTATCCATATATATATATATATCATAACCTAAATCTGATTATAATAGGAGCTATTAATCTAGGGTTTAACACATACTTACTAATTAATGGTTTGTATATATAGTTCTATACTAGGGGAAGAAGTAGCCTGACTTGGATCTAAGTTTTGGACTTTGAAAAGCTAACACATGTTTTGAGGTATGTTGCATCTCCTTAATACTATATTGAGAAATTGATCCTATTTTTCTCTCTCTTGAACCTCTATTAGGTATAATTATGTTGGATTTACTTTTTCTTATCTGGATGAGCGATTTGGGTCCAATCATAATGAATTTGAGTCTTGATATTCTTGAAAATTATATAATTTGTGTTGAACACTAAATTGTACTTTGGTTCATGAAGAAACCCTAATCTTCAAATTGAACTAAATTGTCCCCTTATTATGAGATGGAACCCTAATGTTTTCGAATTTTGTGGTGGATGATTCATATTATCCATGCATGTTTGGAAATCTCAATTATATTTTTTTATTGTACTTTCATTTGCCTCTAAATTTATGCATGCTAATTGATTTAGTAGTGTGGAGTTATATAAGTACTTTGGTTTTTTTGTCCATGTTATGTTGTGGGATGGAGGTTATGTGCCCATAGTCAGGTTTTTGCCCATTCTTATATATTGAGGAGCTTGGTGATGTGACATTCTCTATCAAGTTTTGGTTTATGTGTTCTACCCATTGTTTATTTATATTTCACTAGTGTTAATGTTCATCTCACTTGCATTCAACATGATTATTATTGTTGAATGGTTATGTGTCTTAAATTCTTTATGTGTGCTTTGTGGAACATGTTATTTCATTGAATGGAAAGTGTATTGGTGATTATCATGTTATTGAAATTCATATTCTTTTGATATCCACTTGAATGGTACTTAACTCTTGGATGGGAATCCATGTTATATTCATGGTCCTTTTTCCTATAATTGTTCAATCCCTATTAATATGCTCATATCAACATTTTACGTTGGCAGCTTCCACTTTTATTTCTGTTGTGGGGTTTGCTTCCAACCCCTAAGGTAGAAAGTAAGGAGAAGTGGACCACAGTTGACCATGACTTATTCAAGTGTAGTTGATCCTTCCTGGGAGGTATATTTGAGGTGTTTAGATAACCCTCTGCAAGTCTCATGCTATATATTAGTTTTCTTATGTATCACCCTACATGATGAAGGATTATGATATAATTTAACATTATAATAGTTATCTCTTTTATCTTTTGCTACTATTTTTTGTTATCTTGAAACATACATTTGGATAAATTGGATGATAGTCCCTTGCAAAAATTTGGTTGTGTTTGGCATGTGGGATGTTTCCTTTTATTTGGTTTAGTGAGGATTGGATCCCCTCTTGGTTCTTACTCCTTACATATTATAGGCTTGGGGTCAAGATATGTTTGGGAGGGGTTGAGAAAAGCTAAAGGGTTTGAGAGAGAAGTCAATTCCTATTTTCCCCTTAAGGGGCTAATGGGTCCCTAAGTGAATTTGGATCCACAATACAGTGACCCCACTTACACCCAATAGTGCCAAGGCTCACAAAGGGCTACTCGGATCCTAGGTGGATAAATCACATGCTTCTTTCATATAGAACTTGGTGAATAGTGAAGTGATCCCCAAAAGGTGCTATGTCACCTAAACAAGCACCTTCATAGGTATGGTTGGATGTGATGAATTTGTAAGAAATTGTTTTGTTCTTTGGCCTGCATTTAAATGTTGAGTTGTAGCATTGAAGAAGATATTGGTATTAACACCTTATATCCCTATGAAATTAGATGATTTATCCAAGTTTGACCAGATGAACTTAAATGCAAATTACATATTAATATAATCATATTCTCACTCTATGTGTCCTTTAAGTTTCTAGGATTTTAGTTTTAGATAATACCATCCATTATGTTTGTGTTTACACCAAACTATATAATAAATCAACATAGAAAAGTTATCACATTTTTGTTTCCATGAGTGTGTCCCATTTCATCACAGATCAAATGCATGTGATGCTTTCATATCAACAGTTCCCTAAATATCATACTACTAACTTACATTATGTAGGACAAGTTGCGATAGAAAAGATATCAAAAGAAGAAATAGATAATGCAGCAACAAGGAGAACAAATAGATCAAGTGTGAACAACAAAAATAACAAATGGATTTGAATATGACCAAATGGGAGTGAAGGGATCACTGAATACTTTAGTAAGAAGCTTTAGATTGGGGTTCCACCTCAAAGGGCCACCCTACTCATGCATGAACAGCACATTATAGAAATTGCATGCATACAATTTGTAGTAGATTATACATATATCTTAGAAGGATAGACTCACTCTTAAGACGACTATAAGAACATATTCAAACAAGTATGATAGCCATGAGACAAATAAGTTCACCATCATCATGCATTTCACTACCACTCTCTATTCTAAGTTTTGAGTCCACACTCTTATTTGAGACCCAAGGATGCATCAATGATTTCAAAATGGTATCTAAGAGTACATACAAAGATAAATAGACATAGGATTAGATAAACATGTTGTGTAACACATAAATCAATATGTCTATAGTATGTAAATGAGCATGAATACTTGATTGGCAACATCCCAACATAGTAGGAGATATAGCCACTAGTCATAATATGGAAAAGATCAAACGCTATGAAGACATTCAACATAAGAACATGAAAGAATAAATAGAAGAAGATGATAAACATGAGAGACGAGTGGACGTCCTGAAATATTATCTTAAGTGTATCTATACTTTGATCTTTTATTCTCATTTCTGCATAGTTTGCACAACCTCCTAGTCTAGAATTGTTGTGTGTGTGAAAATGGAAATGGTTACACAATTAGGATTGAGATGATATGATGGTAAGGAGGAAGTGGTGTAGGCTTTTAGGGAAAGGGGGTGCGACATAAATTTAAAAAAAAATCCAACAAAACTCTTAACCAACAAATCTGTCACATTCATAAAATGTCAGTATATACAAGACGTAGAAGGGACATCAAGTATACCTTGGTGACCATTAGTTTTCCAACAACTAGACACGTCTTATGATGGCATAGAACTTGCACTTCCGTATCCATGTCATAAGAGGTTGTTGTTGTTTCCACCTAGTCATCACAACAACACCTTGTCTTATGCTTAGATAAGTTTCTTGTCCTCAAGTCTCTTCCCAAGGGCCCTTGATATCTATGTTGTCCATGTAGATGCGTAAACTCTTAGTAAACAGCCTTAGTTGCTAAGAGGAAGCAAAACTCAAAGTTGTCAACATGCTAGTGTTTTTGGCTCTCATTCTCCTTGTATTGTAGGCTATAGTCCTTGTGGTATGTTTTTCTCACTCCAGGAGGAAGATCTCTTAGATAAATTGTTTTACAATGTGTTTCTCAAGTGTGTATCTATTTGGACGACTGCCCCTCTATATAGGAGAGGCATGGGCTCATATTTTCCAAAATCTAATATCATTCCTAATCACAACTCAAAATAGAATCAAACTCAAGATACTGCCTGCAATTCTAGTTACCTAATATGTGAACCAAACAAATGGTTGGGATTAGTTTGGTCGTCCAACCAATCTCTTGACTTTCCCAATCACCCGGTTTACCCATCCTAGTCCAATTTCAATTGAATTTCGAATCAAACAGACCACATATTTCTTGTTGTTTCCCGAGTTCAATCTAGTTGACTAATTGGGATACTGCGTGACCAACTAAACAGTCTCCCAAAGTGGTGATCTATTAATAGTTTGGAAGCAACTTGATTGATCGATCCAATCATCCAGTCAAGATAATGGAAGGGAATTCATCATGTACAAGATCCAGAACCATTATAATCATAGGTTTAATTGAAAACTTCATATCCAATATGCATCCGTATGCATGTAACCCTATAGGTTCCTTATTTCATTGGTAGTGATGTTCATAATCTCACAAGAAAATATTGGTATCTATCAACAAATCATTGCTAGAAAATTAATTGGAATAAGTTAGATAATAACTATAACATGTAATGTGACAATGTTACCACGACATATAATCCCTTTATTATAGATATCCACATTGAAAATAAAGCACAATATGACAACTTGACTTTTCTATCTCCTCTAGTGTATTGTTATCTCATCGAATATGCTTGTTACTCAACTTGAAATTAACTTCATAGTTTGAGTGTTGTGACACTCCAATTTGATCACTTCAATGATCAATTTTGCTATCTGTGACATTAAACACCAGGTGTGACCTAGGTTCAATTCTTTTAACAAAAACATGATCTTGTTCTTGATTTTGAACCTTGCCACTAAACTCTCTTGAAACTCTAGTACATCTAATGTCGTAGAGCTCTAAATTATACATCCATCAACTCAAAAATCATCTCAATTGAACCTACATATCCCAAGATATGTCATCTTGACTATAGCACTTTTAGACTCATTTTAACTTAATTTTTATGCTTTTATTTGTGCTTGGGTCGGCCCTCTGGCCCAGCAGGGCGTGTGGCTCATGATCAGCTCCTTCTGCTTTTGATCGCCCACCCATGTGCGGCCAACTCAAGGTGTTGGATCAGGTGGCCATGGGTTGGACCACTGATCCAAGCTACCTTTGTATAGTGTCAGAAAAGGAGTCAATGTAGCCCATCCAATCCATTAGATACCCTTCATTCTTGGTTACTTTTCACCAATTAAGCCCTCAAATGGCTCCATTCATCTTCTACATATCAGTTTTCCCTCATTTCCCTCTCCATTGTGCCTTAACACACCTCCTTTTCCCCTTTTCATCTTGCAGTGCTATTGCCTCTATGGGTTGGGTATCTATCAACCTGACCACCTTGATCTTAGACACGACTAGCTACGAGTCTGCATGGGAGTTCTCACCCTTACTGGCCACCTTATGTGCCTTTTTATGGGATGAACATTGCATTGGGCCAGAGCATCAATGAGAAACTTTGTGTCTGCCTTTGATCCTAGAGGAAGCCCAGATCAGTGGAAGGGGCACCCACTATGTATGTAGGCCTTCTGATCTAGGGCCTCCAACCTGCATGTGGTTGGATCCTCTTACTCCATGGCCCCCACTGTCTGGTCTTGGTTAAAGGTGGACCAGGCTCACCAAGGAGTAGATGTCAGACGTCCCTATGGCCCCACACTGATTCATGTATGAGCAAGGGTTAGGCATGATGATGGTCGTAGGATGCACGAGCAATGACTAGGATCTTTAGGTTGTTGTCCATCACTAGAGCTCCCCATTACGGCTAATCGATCGACGACAGTAGTAGATTGTGAACATGTCTTTCACCATGCGGGCACGCAGGTGGGATGCAAGGACCAGTTGTCTGATCGTGGACCTAGGGCCAGGATGCGCCCTCAAATGATATGAATGGTAACACTCTTATTCCTCCATAGTTTTGATGTATATATTACCAAAAATGATAACTTCCCCCCTCCCTTATTCAAGTATAGAGAACCTACATATCAAACTCATCAGTTTGACAAGACTAACCCATTGGACACATGTGCAAACCTTGAATCTTCTTGTAATCCTCTTTTTCTGCTAAAGATGTAATCTTTGACTATGTTGACCATAATAAATGCACCATTATGATAAATATTGAGCCTTTTATGTTCTATCTACCTCCCACACCTCAAGTCGATAACTTTGATGAACTTTATGCAATATAGAAGCCTTATTAAATCAATATGTACCTTGAATGACTCAAATTGTGCTAATATGACTTACTTGGACCGTAATTGTGTAATTTACACTATTTATGCTAATCTTTCTACCTAATGACACCAAACACTCATTCAACCTTGAAAAATAGTAACCGTGTGCTTATCTATGACACTAGCATCAACCCTAAATCCATTTTGTCTATGCTTGTTCTATGAATGTGAACCCTTTATGGTGATGCATGATTATACCTTGATTCATATGATGTGTTTGACCTATAATATGTACCCAACTACTTTAGATCCTTCAAATAAGTAACCTTATGATTCTTGATGACCTTAATGCCTATGATCAACCCCTTGCACTATGATGATGTTTGAAACTCTAAGTCCATTAGTGGTGGCCTAGTGTGAAACATATGACTTGGTTGCTTTACTTGTGTCATAATTTATTCATGAATTGCAATCTTAATATCCCCTCTCATATTAGGATTGAGTATAACATTCTTGATCACCTTGATGTGTGTGTCCCAAAAATCCACATGTTGAACCCTCGTGATATAATTCGTATATGTTGGATATGAATGTATGTTTGAAATGTTGAGCCTAATGTTGGGTATATGTTGCCTAGACTCTAAGGGACATATATCTATATTTGAATAAGCTAGTCTTGCCCTTGTATTTCTGACCTAAATAATCTTTTATCCTTGGTTCTCATGTCATGATGATCCTTGACCTTGGTTACTCTATTGTGAGTGTTTTGACCATGAAATGTACTTCAATTTCTTAAACTTTGAAATAATCATGAAAAGTGAATGGAACCTTCGAGTGACATTGAACTTGAACAATGCCTTCATAATTGCCTCTACATCACTAAAGATTATAAAATATGAAATTAACCAAGTTGAACTTGCCCAAAACCCAAAAATGGAGCTTATTAAGGTTAATGATGAAAATCTAATACATACATGTAACATTATGCTTAACCAGGTGGTTGGTTGTGATTTAGATGGTCAATGATAGGTTATGAATCTCTAAATCAAGTACAAGCTTTAAATATTAATATGACTATGGCTTTATTACTTGAACTGTGATATGTATGTATGATTGTTTACTTGCTCAAATAAAATGTCATGTTGTAATCTAGTATTGTACTTGATGTTTGTCTCATTGATTTTATAACCTACAAACATGATATAGATTTCCATCATACAAACCTTATGCACTTGTATGTATTCTTAAGGTAAGGACATAAGGTTGGGCACCCTTCTTGAGTTTTCAATGATAGGGTGGACCATGTCAATAAAAAGGGTTAGCTAATCTTGAGCACTCTTACAAACCCTTCCTGTGAAAAGTTGGTCAACTTATGATACATTATGTTGTTAGTATAATATGAGTAAAATGGACTAAACATGGGTTTTCATTTTATTAATTACGTAACTCATTTAATCTTTTTCTCTTACTTATATAACTTTGTTCAAGTTATGCAATCATATATATGTATCTTTATGTCATGTATTCAACACCTTGTGTGTTGATCCGCTTATTTCACATATATTTTAGGTTCAAAGAATAGCTTGAAAGTTGATGACTTGTGAGATTATGTTAAAGTGTACTTGTTGAAAAATCCTAGCTAGTGTACATGAGAAAAATGTTGTTATTAATATACATATTTAATTTTGGCATTATGTTGGTGCCTTTATCTTATTATTTATTCATGTATGCTAAGATTTTATGCTTCTTCATTTTCAAGTTGATAATACATTAGTACATGTCTAGCCTCTAATGTCACTTTTCCTAACATCGGTTCCAAAGTAAAAAAATGACACTATTGACTAATAAATGTCGATTCTTCAGCACAAACGTCACCATTGATCAAGTCATGCCAATTTAGAAAAGACACATGTACCATTTTTTCTATAACATTGGTTATAAATTATAAAAATTGACATCTAAAATAACCCACAAAATATAAATTTTTGGGGAAAATTTCCTCTAAAAAGTTTAAGATTAACATTAGTTTGCTAGGAACCAAAGACAAATACCATTGCATGAAATATATTTTGCCTCCAAAATACTTCTGGCATTGATTTGGAGTTAGAAAAATTGACGTTCTACGTCTTATAAACCACAAAAAAGTTGTACAATCAGTGTCAGTTTGATGTCAAGAAACTGACAATAGAGGATTCACGTCACATCCCTATAAAAATAGTGTCCACCCTCAAATTTCTCTCTAGTGTCATTTTTCACAGAGAAAATCGGTGACTAAGTCCTTACTGAGGTCGATTTTTTTTTAGATAAGGGTCTCTGTTATCAGTTTTTAGTTCAAAATTGGCGTCTAAATACTTACTTAGTCATCAATTTTCACAAAATAAATCGACGACCAAGTCCTTATTGAGGATGATTTTTTTTATTTGGATAAGGGTCTTTGTCATCGTATTTAGTTAAGAATCGACATCTAAGTCCTTACTTAGTATCAGTTTGTCTCTCCAGAACTGACGTCTGGTTCTTAGTCATCATTTTTTTTAGAACAACTGATGACTAAGTTCACTTAATAGTACCTGAGAAATGTTTCTTTCTTCCATTCTGTATTTCCTACCCCCCCAATACCTAGCTCTGGTGATTGTGCTTCAGCAACCACCATCGTCATGTCATGATTGTTGATGTTGATGGTTGTCGCTTCTGCTGCTATTGTACATGGATCAGTCTTCGTCGTCCTCACGATTGTTGTTGTCAAAGTTGTTGTTGCTACCATGTTGCTTGTCGTCGTCGCACTATTACTACTACCACCTTTGTTGTCAGAGTTGTCCTCCTGTTGTTGCTGTAATTACCCTGCCAGAGTTGTTGCTATCAGATTTTCTGATCAAGGCTTTTTTAGCTATAATTTTATGTAATTTCATTAAATGTAAATAGGTTTTAAATATAATTATTTGTGTAATTTGATTAAATATAACTAGGGTTTTGATACCTAAATTGATATCAATTGGAGAAATGATACTTGTGTAATTTGTTTTATAATTGAAATTCATGTATAAATACTTGTATGTTTGAGTGCATTGTTCAATTTGAATGTTGTATCGATATATAACCACACCTAAGAATTAATTATATTGAAATGATATGAATGACCTAAATTTATTTGATTTAGACAAAAAATTTTATGTATTTACCTAATTTCTAAATTGTAAACCTTAATTTAAACATATATCTTCCTTTGCTAGGTTTGTATTTACACCAGATTGATATGAATCATAAACCTTAATTTTGGACATAGATCTATTGGCATAGAAATCCATCAGAGATTCACTCACTAGGAGTAAATCTTGGATAGTCCCCAGTTTGGGATTGTTCTTGTACACTTAATCTCACTTAGGGTGTAAGTGTATAATGTGTATTCTGCTTTTAAGATGTTTTGTCAACACTTCTTCATTTATTCTCTAAGTATATTTGTAGGTGAATATTTTCCCATCTACATTGATGTACTTGGAGAACTGCAGATTTTGCTACCAAAATTTTCTTGTAAATCAAATACACATTATACACTTACTAGTGAGATTAGGTATTCAAGAATGGGATAGGTGGTACACACATTCATTACTAAACCCTAAACCCTAATATGTAAACCATAAACTCTAAATCCTAATATGTAAACCCTAAACCCTAATATGTAAACCATAATCCCTAAACACTAAATGATAAACCCTGAGCCAAATACACATTATCCCTAAACCCTAATACTTGTTTTCTCTTTGATCATAGAATGGATAGATCATGGATGTCCATTCTAAATCGTTGCACCCCAGAGTTTATTACTGGTCTTGATCAGTTTATAAGATTTATGGAGGAACATAGGAAATGACATGGAGATAGGTCCTATTGTCCATGTAGGAATTGCAATAACAACTTGAAAGTCAACATTGTTGATGAAATCAAAAGTCATATCACGTGGAATGGGATTATATAGAGTTATATAGAATGGTACTAGCATGGAGAGATTCCTACTATGAGATCAATAGATTTTGATAGTAGTACTTGTGTTGAAGAAGAAATTGTCGATGATGATGTAAATGTGAATGACCCGATGACATGGTTGATGGGATGGTAGATAGTTGTGGGGTAGAGCACACCGATCCACATTCCTTATTGATAAACAATGTGCATGATGTTGAGAGACCATTATATTTAGTTGTGTTAAGTTTATAAGTTGAATGTTGTGTCGAGATTGTATACTCTGAAGGCTAATGATAGATGGAATGACAAATGCTTCAAGTCATTGTTGTTTTTGTTGAAAGAAATTCTTTCTGAAGGCAACGATCTCACAATATCAACATACAAACTAAAGAAAATGTTATGTCCAATGGGAATGAAGGATAAGAAGATACATGCATGCCCAAATGACTTTTTGTTATTTCAAAATGACTATATCGATTTAGAAGATTGTCTAAAATGTGAGGCATCAAGGTATAAAACAACGACTACGGGGAAGTCCAAACCTGGCTCTCCTGCTAAGGTGATGTGGTGTCTACCTATAATACCATGGTTTCAAGCTCGTTTACCAATATCATGGATGCAAAGAATTTAAGGTGTCATGCAGAGGAAAAGAAAAAATAATGATGGGATCCTACGACATGTGTTTGGTTCCTCACAATGGAAGAAGATTGATTTATTATACCGTAGATTAGGTGAAGAAGTCAAGAATATAAGACTTAGGATTTGTACCAATGGGATGAATCCATACGGAACATTGAGCAACCAACATAGCACTTGGCATGTTATGATTGTTATATACAATCTTCCTCCCTGGTTGTGTATGCCAAATAAGTATGTCATGTTGTCGTTGTTGATATCGGGCCCTAAACAACCTGAAAATGATATCAATGTTCATATTGAACCTCTAATTGATGACTTAAAGAAACTATGGGGAGAAGGTTTGATGACCTATGATACTTCACTTAGAGAGACATATCATTTGCATGATATGTTGTTTTTCACTATTAATGACTTTCTAGCATATGGAATTTGTCTGACAATGTAAAAGGATCCAAATCATGCCTTATATGTGAGGATAACACTAATTTAATATGAATAAAATATGGCGGCAAGACTCTATATCTTGGTCATTGTAGGTTTCTTCCAAAAGTTCATCCTTATCGAAGGTTGCGCAAAGAGTTTAATTGATCGAATGAGGAATAGAGTGCCCCTAGCCTATAGTTGGGTAGGTTGTTCATGAAAGAGTAAAGGACTTTTTCAATGCATTCGGTAAGAGATCACAATGCACTATTCCCACACAGAATGAGAAATCTTTAAATAAGAAGAGGTCAATATTATGGGATCTTCATTGTTGGATTTCTTCGACATTTAAGCATTGTATCGATGCCATGCATGTTGAGAAAAATGTCTATGATAGCCTTATTGGTAATCTATTGAATATACCAGGTAATACTAAAGATGGCATCAAATCCAGAATGGACCTGCGTGAAATGAGCATAAGTAGCAATCAATATATACCTCCTACTTGTTAAACATTGTCTAGAAAGGAGAAGAAAACTTTTTGTGAGTGCTTTCTTAATGTTAAGGTACCACATGTATACTCTTCCAATATCCATAGAGAGGTATAATGAAGGATCTAAAGCTGATAGGTCTTAGGTCTCATGATTGTCACACACTAATGCAGCAAATATTGCTCATGGCAATTTGATCTATATTGTCGAAGCATGTAAGGTTTGCAATCACCAGGCCTTATTTCTTCTTTAACACTCTATGCAGCAAAGTTATTGATCTTGAGAATCTCAATAAGTTGCAAGGAGAAGTGGTCATTACCCAGTGCCAGCTTGAGATGTAATTTCCTCCTTCATTCTTTAATATCATGGTACATCTTGTTGTCCATTTGACTGGGGAAGTGAAAATGTTGGGACCGGTTTTCTTACATTGGATGTATCCTTTTAAACAATACATGGATGCTTTTAAAGGTGATGTTCCAAATAGTTATTAGCCTGAAGGGAGTATTATTAAGGGTTATGTGGCAAGGGAGGTTATGAAGTTTTGCAATGAATTTTTGAGTTGTAGTGAAGTCTAAGGAAATGACAAGAATATTAAGGACTATTCTAAAAAAGGGACTTTAGGAGTAGGAGGATTGAAATTAATCAGTCGTGAGTTGTGGGAACAAGAACACTTGTATATTTTACATGAAGTGAGTATTTATATCACCGAACATACCAATTTCATCAAGACAAAACATCTTCGAGCCAATTCAATGTGGATTGCTAGAGAGTATAATAGGACATATATTAGATGATTTGAAGATATATTCTTACATCAACTATCTCAAACACCAAATAATATTGCTGAAAATATCAAAAGCCTCACCTTTAAACCAAAAATGAATATTCTCTCTTATGAAGGGTTTGACATAAATGTATTTTCATATTACACAAAATATCAAGATGATAAGAGTGTCATCCAAAATAGTGGGGTCACCCTTCAAGTGTATTCATTGTATTTTTCTACTGTGAAGGATAAGAGTCCACTTGAAGCTAAAATCTCATATTACAGTGCCATTGAAGACATATGAGGTTTGACTACATAGACTTCAGAATTATGGTTTTTAGGTGTAATTGGGTTGATAACACCAAAGTAGTTGTAGTGGATCAATTGGGTCTCACATTAGTGATTCTTGAAAAGATTAGGATGAACCTCGCATCACAGGCAAAGCAAGTATTTTGTCTCGATGATCCTATAAATGAAAATTGGTCAGTAGTTTTTCAGGGTAAAGGTAGCTCATTCCAGATCCTATAGATGAAGAAGAGTGCTATGATAATTATGATGGCTCAAGTCCTTTATCATTTGGCTTGCTAACACCAAATGTCTAACATTGACTTATGTATGTGTGGAAATCACACAGAATAAATGTCAATTGATTCAAGATCCAATCAATACTAGAGGCATGCATTTTCTTTTTTAAATCTTATATGTGCATTTATTATTTTCTATCACTTATATTTTACTATTTTTCTATTTTTTAAAATATTATGACATTTTTCATATGGTGTCTGATCGTTAGTATGATGACCGTGAGGATGAGCACTATGACGATGACACTGAGTAAGTTGTATTGTTTTTTTACATAGATGTGCATTTTACAATGTCTATCACATTTATAAGTTACATTTTCTTATGAGTTAATATATGTTTCTTGTCAATTTTAGTATGAGGATCTAAACCCTAAGGATCTTGTTTAGCTTCTCAAAAACATTGTGACCACGCAAACATAAGAGGCATCACCATGATGAACAAGTTAGTATAGCAAAGCGGTAAAGAACCAAATCTGGTCACTGAGTTTGATGATTAACGAAATCCTATTGGGAAGAATCATAATTCTTTTGTGCAATATATAGGCTTTATTACTCATAGAAAATCAGATATAAATGTAGAATCTTAACATAAAATTACTCAAGGCACAAAACGCTTAATATGGAAGGTACTATGTGTTTAGCCTAATGTTGGGTATATGATGCCTACACTCTAAGGGACATATACCTATATTTGAATATGCTAGTCGTGTCCTTGTATTTCTTACCTAAACCTTCTTTTATCCTTGGTCCTCATGTCATGATGATCCTTGACCTTGGTTTCTCTATTGTGAGTGTTTTGACCATGAAATGTACTTAAATGGCTTAAACATTGAAATAATCATATAAAGTGAATGGAACCTTGGAGTGACATTGAACTTGAACCACACCTTCATAATTGCCTCTAAATTGTTAAAAAATTATAAAGCATGAAATTAACCAACTTGAACTTGCCCAAAACCCATAAATGGAGCTTGTTAAGGTTAATGATGAAAATATAACACATGCATGTATGACTATGGATTTCTTACTTGAACTGTGATATGTATGTATGCTTGTTTACATGCTCAAATAAAATGTCATGTTGTATTCTAATATTGTACTTGATGTTTGTCTCATTGATTTTATAGCCTGCAAACATGATATAGATTTCCATTATACAAACATTGTGCACCAATTTGTATTCTTAAGGTAAGGACATAAGGTTGGGCACCCTACTTGATATCAATGATAGGGTGGACCATGTCGATAAAAAGGGTTAGCTAATCTTGAGCACCCTTACTAACCCTTCCTAATGAAAAGTTGGTCAACTTATGATATATTATGTTGTTAGTATAATATGAGTAAAATGGACTAAACATGGATTTTTATTTTCTTAATTACTTAACTCATTTAACTTGTTCTCTTACTTACATAACTCTTTTCAAGTTATGCAATCATATATATGTATCTTTATGTCTTGTATTCAACACCTTATGTGTTTATACACTTGTTTCACATATATTTTAGGTTCAAAGAATATCTTGGGAGTTGATGGCTTATGAGCTTATGTTCAAGTGTACTTGTTGAAAAATCCTAGCTAGTGTACATGAGAAAAATGTTGTTATTAATATACATATTGAATTTTGATATTATGTTGGTGTCTTTATCTTATTATTTGTTCATGTATGCTAAGATTTTATGCTTCTACATTTTCACATTGATAATACATTAGTACATTTCTAACCTCTAATGTCACTTTTCCTAACATTGGTTCCAAATTAAATATTGACACCATAGACTAAACAACACTGGTTCTTGAGAACAAACGTCACCATTGATCAAGTCAAGTCAATTTAGAAAAGACACAGGTACCGTTTTTTCTATAACTTTGGTTATAAATTACAAAAACTAACGTCTAAAATAACCCACAAATTTATAATTTTTAAGGAAAAATTGCCTCTAAAAAATTAAGGTTAACATTGGTTTTCTAGGAACCAAATACAAATACCTTCACATTAAATATATTCTACCTCCAAAATACTTCTGGTGTAGGTTTAGAGTTAGAAAAATTGACGTTATATGTCTTATAAACCACAAAAAGTTGTACAATTAGTGTTAGTTTGATGTCAAGAAACTGAAAATAGAGGATTCATGCCACGTCCCTGTAAAAATATTGTCCACCCCCAAATTTCTCTCTATTGTCATTTTGCTAAGTGAAAATCAGCGACTAAGTCCTTACTGAGGTTGAATATTTTTTTGGATAAGGGTCTATGTCATTGATTTTTAGTTCAAAATTGACATCTAAGTACTAATTTAGTCACTGATTTTCACAAAATAAGTTGACGATTAAGTCCTTACTGAGGTTGACTTTTTTATTTGGATAAGGGTCTTTGTCATTTGTTTTTAGTTAAGAATCGACATCTAGGTCCTTACTTAGTATCGATTTTTCTCTTCAGAACGGATGTCTAGTTCTTAGTCATTGGTTTTCTAGAACAACTAATGACTAAGTTCACTTAATAGTACCCGTGCAATGTGTCTATCTTACATTCTCTATTTCAAAGCCCCCTGATACCTAGCTCTGACGATCGTGCTTCAGTAACCAGCACCTCCGTGTCGTGATTGTTGTTGTTGATGTGTTGTCCCTTCTGCTGCTATTGCACCTTGATCAGCCATCATCATCCTCACAACTGCTGCTGCCGGAGTTGTTGCTTCTACCCTGTTGCTCGTCACTATTGCCCTATTGACCACTGCCACCATTGTTGCCGAAGTGGTCATCCTGCTGTTGCTACAGCTACCTTGCCAGAGTTTTTGCTACTATAGTTTCTGATCAAGGTGTTTTTAGCTACAATTTTTTATAATTTCATTAAATGTAACTACGGTTTTAAATACAACTATTTGTGTGATTTGATGAAATATAACTAGGATTTTGATACCTAAATTGTCAATTAGAGAAATGATACTTGTGTAATTTGTTTTATAATTGAAATTCATGTATAAATGCTTGTATGTTTGAGTGCATTGTTCAATTTGAATGTTGTATCGATATATAATCACGCCTAAGAATTAATTATACTGAAATGATATGAATGACCTAATTAACTAAAATTTTTATGTATTTACCTAATTTCTAAATCTTGAACCTTAATTTAAAAATATATCTTCCTTTGCTAGGTTTGTATTTACACCAGATTGATATGAATCATAAACCTTGATTTTGGACATAGATCTATTGGCATAGAAATTTGTCAGAGATTCACTCACTAGGAGTAAATCTTGGATAGTCCCCAGTTTGGGACTGTTCGTGTACACTCAATCTCACTTAGGGTGTAAGTATATCATGTGTATTCTACTTTTAAGTTGTTTTGTCAGCACTTCTTCGTTTATTCTCTAAGTATATTTGTAGGTGGATATTTTCCCATCTACATTGATGTACTTGGAGAACTGCAGATTTTGCTACCAAAATTTTCTTGAAAATCAAATACACGTTATACACTTACTAGTGATATTAGGTATTCAAGAATGGGATAGGTGGTACACACATTCATTACTAAACCCTAAACCCTAATATGTAAACCATAAACTCTAAATCCTAATATGTAAACCCTAAACCCTAATATGTAAACCATAATTCCTAAACCCTAAATGATAAACCATGTGCCAAATACACATTATCCCTAAACCCTAATACTTGTTTTCTCTTTGATCATAGAATGGATAGATCATGGATGTCCATTCCAAATCATTGCACCCCAGAGTTACTGGTCTTGATCAGTTTATTAGATTCACGGAGGAACATAGGAAACGACATGGCGATAGGTCTTGTTGTCCATGTAGGAATTGCAGTAACAACTTAAAAGTCAACATTGTTGATGAAATCAAAAGTTATATCATGTGGAATGGGATTATATAGAGCTATATAGAATGGTACTAGCATGGAGAGATTCCTACTATGACATCAATAGATTTTGATAGTAGTACTTGTGTTGAAGAAGAAATTGTCGACGATGATGTAAATGTGAATGACCTAATGACATGGTTGATGGGATGGAAGATAGTTATGGGGTAGAGCACATTGATCCACATTCCTTATTGATAAACAATGTGCACGATGTTGAGAGACCATTATACTTAGTTGTATTAAGTTAAGTTAAATGTTGTTTCGAGATTGTATACTCTGAAGGCTAATAATAGATGGAACGGAAAAAGCTTCAAGTCATTGTTGTTTTTGTTGAAAGAAATTCTTTCTGAAGGAAACGATCTCACAATCTCAACATACAAACTAAAGAAAATGTTATGTCCAATGGGAATGAAGGATAAGAAGATACATGCATGCCCAAATGACTGTGTGTTATTTCAAAATGACTATATCAATTTGGAAGATTGTCTAAAATGTGAGGCATCAAGGTATAAAACAACGACTACGGGGAAGTCCAAAATGGGCTCTCCTGCTAAGGTGATGTGGTGTCTACCTATAATACCATGGTTTCAAGCTTGTTTTCCAATATCATGGATGCAAAGAATTTAAGGTGTCATGCAGAGGCAAAGAAAAATTAATGATGGGATCCTACGACATGTGTTTGGTTCCCCATAATGGAAGAAGATCGATTTATTATTCCCTAGATTAGGTGAAGAAGTCAAGAATCTGAGACTTAGGATTTGTATCGATGGGATGAATCCATACGGAACATTGAGCAACCAACATAGCACTTGGCCTGTTATGATTGTTATATACCATCTTCCTCCCTAGTTGTGTATGGCAAATAAGTACGTCATGTTGTCGTTGTTGATATCGGGCCCTAAACAACCTGCAAAATGATATTGATGTTTATCTTCAACCTCTGATTGATGACTTAAAGAAACTATGGGGAGAAGGTTTGATGACCTATGATGCTTCTCTTAGAGAGACATATCGTTTGCATGATATGTTGTTTTGCACTATTAATGACTTTCCAGCATATGGAATTTGTCTGACAATGTAAAAGGATCCAAATCATGCCTTATATGTGAGGATTATACTAATTCAATATGAATAAAATATGGCGGCAAGACTGTATATCTTGGTCATTGTAGGTTTCTTCCAAAAGTTCATCCTTATCGAAGGTTGCGCAAATAGTTCAATTGATCGAATGAGGAATAGAGTGCCCCTAGCCTATATTTGGGTAGGTTGTTCAAGAAAGAGTAAAGGACTTTGTCAATGCATTCGGTAAGAGATCACAATACACTATTCCCATACAAAATGAGAAATCTTTAAAATAAAAAGAGGTCAATATTCTGGGATCTTCCTTGTTAGATTTCTTTGGCAGTTAAGCATTGTATCGATGCCATGCATGTTGAGAAAAATGTCTATGATAGCCTTATTGGTAATCTATTGAATATACTAGGTAATACTAAAGATGGCATCAAATCCATAATGGACCTGTGTGAAATGAGCACAAGTAGCAATCAATATATACCTCCTACTAGTTACACATTGTCTAGAAAGGCGAAGAAAACTTTTTGTGAGTGCTTTCTTAATGTTAAGGTACCACATGTATACTCTTCCAATATCCATAGAGAGGTATAATGAAGGATCTAAAGACGATAGGCCTTAGGTCTCATGATTGTCACACTCTAATGCATCAAATATTGCTCGTGGAAATTTGATCTATATTGTCGAAGCATGTAAGGTTTGCAATCACCAGGCCTTATTTCTTCTTCAACACTCTATGCAGCAAAGTTATTGATCTTGAGAATCCCGATAAGTTGCAAGGAGAAGTGGTCATTACCCACTGCCATCTTGAGATATAATCTCCTCCTTCATTCTTTAATATCATGGTACATCTTGTTGTCCATTTGATTGGGGAAGTGAAAATGTTGGGACCATTTTTCTTAAATTGGATGTATCCTTTTGAACAATACATGGATGCTTTTAAAGGTGATGTTTGAAATGGTTATCAGTCTGAAGGGAGTATTATTAAGGGTTATGTGGCAAGGGATGTTATGAAGTTTTGCAATCAATTTTTGAGTTGTAGTGAAGTCTAAGGAAATGACAAGAATATTGAGGACTATTCTGACAAAGGGACTTTAGGAGCAGGAGGATTGAAAGTAATCAGTCGTGAGTTGTGGGAACAAGAACACTTGTATATTTTACACGAAGTGAGTATTTATATCACCGAACATACCAATTTCATCAAGACAAAACAACTTCGAGCCAATTCAATGTGGATTGCTAGAGAGTATAATAGGACATATATTAGGTGGTTTGAAGATAAATTCTTACATCAACTATCTCAAACACCAAATAATATTGTTGAAAATATCAAAAGCCTCACCTTTAAACCAAAAATGAATATTCTCTCTTATGAAGGGTTTGACATAAATGTATTTTCATATTAAACAAAATATCAAGATGATAAGGGTGTCGTCCAAAACAGTGGGTCACCCTTCAAGTGTATTCATTGTATTTTCTGGTGCAAAGGATAAGAGTCCACTTGAAGCTAAAATCTCATATTACAGTGCCATAGAAGACATATGGGGTTTGACTACATAGACTTCAGAGTTATGGATTTTAGGTGTAATTGGGTTGATAACACCAACGGAGTTGTAGTGGATGCTTGTAAATGAAAATCGGTCAATTGTTCTTCATGGTAAAGGTAGTTCATTCCAGATCCAATAGATGAAGAAGAGTGTTATGACAAGTATGATGGCTCAAGTCATTTCTCATTTGGCTTGCTAACACCAAATGTATAACATTGAATTATGTATGCGTGGAAATCACAGAGAATAAATGTCAATTGATTCAAGATCCAATCAATACTGAGGCATGCATTTTCTTTTTTAAAACTTATATGTGCATTTATTATTTTCTATCACTTATATTTTACTATTAGTCTATTTTTTAAAATAATATGACATTTTTTACATGGTGTCTGATCGTTAGTATGATGACTGTGAGGATGAGCACTATGATGATGACACTATGTAAGTTGTATTGTTTTGTTACATAGATGTGCATTTTACAATGTCTATCACATTTATAAGTTACATTTTCTTATGAGTTAATATGTGTTTCTTGTCAATTTTAGTATGAGGATCTAAACCTTGAGAATCTTGTTTAGCTCGCTCAGAAACATTGTGACCATGCAAACATAAGAGGCATCACCATGATGAACAAGTTAGTATAGAAAAGCGGTAAAGAACCAAATCTGGTCACTGAGTTTGATGATTAATGAAATCCTATTGGGAAGAATCATAATTCTTTTGTGTAATATATAGGCTTTATTACTCATAGAAAATCAGATATAAATGTAGAATCTTGATATAAAATTACTCAAGGCACAAAACACTTAATATGGAAGGAACTATGAGTTGAGCCTAATGTTGGGTATATGATACCTAGACTCTAAGGGACATATACCTATATTTGAATATAGTAGTCGTGTCCTTGTATTTCTAACCTAAACCATCTTTTATCCTTGGTCCTCATGTCATGATGATCCTTGACCTTGGTTGCTCTATTGTGAGTGTTTTGACCATGAAATGTACTTAAATGGCTTAAACTTTGAAATAATCATATAAAGTGAATGGAACCTTGGAGTGACATTGAACTTGAACCACACCTTCATAATTGCCTCTACATCGCTAAAAAATCATAAAGTTTGAAATTAACCAACTTGAACTTGCCCAAAACCCATAAATGGGGCTTGTTAAGGTTAATGATGAAAATATAATATATACATATAATCTTGTGCTTAACTAGGTGGTTGCTTGTGATCTAGATGGTCAATGATAGGTTATGGATCTCTAAACAAGTACAAGATTTAAACATTTATATGACTATGTATTTCTTACTTGAACTGTGATATGTATGTATGCTTGTTTACATGGTCAAATAAAATGTCATGTTGTATTCTAGTATTGTACTTGATGTTTTTGTCATTGATTTTATAGCCTGCAAACATGATATAGATTTCCATTATACAAACCTTGTGCACCTATTTGTATTCTTAAGGTAAGGAGATAAGGTTGGGCACCCTACTTGAGTTTTCAATGATAGGGTGGACCATGTCGATAAAAAGGGTTAGCTAATCTTGAGCACCCTTACTAACCCTTCCTATAAAAAGTTGCTCAACTTATGATATATTATGTTGTTAGTATAATATGAGTAAAATGGACTAAACATGGGTTTTCATTTTCTTAATTACTTAACTCATTTAATCTTGTTCTCTTACTTATATAACTCTTTTCAAGTTATGCAATTATATATATATATATATATATCTTTATGTCTTGTATTCAACACCTTGTGTGTTGATACACTTGTTTCACATATATTTTAGGTTCAAAGAATAGCTTGGGAGTAGATGGCTTATGAGCTTATGTTCAAGTGTACTTGTAGAAAAATCCAAGCTAGTGTACATGAGCAAAATGTTGTTATTAATATACATATTGAATTTTGACATTATGTTGGTGTCTTTATCTTATTATTTGTTCATGTATGCTAAGATTTTATGCTTCTACATTTTCACATTGATAATACATTAGTACATTTCTAACCTCTAACGTCACTTTTCCTAACATTGGTTCTAAAGTAAAAATGACACTATAGACTAAACAACATCAGTTCTTGAGCACAAACGTCACCATTGATCAAGTCAAGTCAATTTAGAAAAGACACAGGTACCATTTTTCTATAACTTTAGTTATATATTACAAAAACTAACGTCTAAAATAACCCACAAATTTATAATTTTTAAGGAAAAATTACCTCTAAAAATTAAGATTAACATTGGTTTGCTAGGAACCAAATACAAATACCTTCACATGAAATATATTCTGCCTCCAAAATACTTCTGGCGTAGGTTTGGAGTTAGAAAAATTGACGTTGTATGTCTTATAAACCACAAAAAAGTTGTACAATCCGTGTTAGTTTGATGCCAAGAAACTGAAAATAGAGGATTCATGCCACGTCCCCATAAAAATATTGTCCACCCCCAAATTTCTCTCTAGTGTCATTTTGCTAAGTGAAAATCAGCGACTAAGTCCTTACTGAGGTTGAATATTTTTTTGGATAAGGGTCTCTATCATTGGTTTTTAGTTCAAAATTAACATCTAAGTACTTACTTAGTAATCAATTTTCACAAAATAAGTCGACGATTAAGTTCTTACTAAGGTTGACTTTTTATTTGGATAAGGGTCTTTGTCATTGGTTTTTAGTTAAGAATCGACATCTAGGTCCTTACTTAGTATCGATTTTTCTCTTTAGAACTGATGTCCGGTTCTTAGTCGTCGGTTTTCTAGAACAACCAATGACTAAGTTCGATTAATAGTACTCATGCAATGTTTCTATCTTACATTCTCTATTTCATGGCCCCCTAATATCTAGCTTTGACGATCGTGCTTTAGCAACCAGCACCACCGTGTCGTGATTGTTGTTGTTGATGTGTTGTCCCTTCTGCTGCTATTGCACCTTGATCAGCCATCATCATCCTCACGAGTACTGTTGTCAGAGTTGTTTCTTCTACCCTGTTGCTCGTCACTGTCACAATATCGACCATTGCCACCATTGTTTCTGAAGTGGTCATCCTACTGTTGCTCAGCTACCCTGCCGGAGTTTTTGCTACCAGGGTTTCTGATCAAGGTGTTTTTTAGCTACAATTTTTTATAATTTCATTAAATGTAATTTGGGTTTTAAATACAACTATTTGTGTGATTTGATGAAATATAACTAGGATTTTGATACCTAAAGTGTCAATTGGAGAAATGATACTTGTGTAATTTGTTTTATAATTGAAATTCATGTATAAATGCTTGTATGTTTGAGTGCATTGTTCAATTTGAATGTTGTATCGATATATAATCACACCTAAGAATTAATTATACTGAAATGATATGAATGACCTAAATTAATTTGATTTAGACTAAAATTGTTATGTATTTACCTAAATTCTAAATCGTAAACCTTAATTTAAACATATATCTTCCTTTGCTAGGTTTGTATTTATGCCAGATTGATATGAATCATAAACCTTGATTTTAGACATAGATCTATTGGCATAGAAACCCATCCAAGATTCACTCACTAGGAGTGAATCTTGAATAGTCCCCAGTTTGGGACTATTCTTGTACATTTAATCTCACTTAGGGTGTAAGTGTATAATGTGTATTTAGCTTTTAAGATGTTTTGTCAGTACTTCTCTGTTTATTCTCTAAGTACATATGTAGGTGGATATTTTCCCATCTACATTGATGTAATTGGAGAACTACATATTTTACTACCATAATTTTCTTGAAAATCAAATAGACATTATACACTTACTAGTGAGATTAGGTGTTCAAGAATGGGATAGGTGGTACACACATTCATTACTAAACTCTAAACCCTAATTTGTAAACCATAAACACTAAATCCTAATATGTAAACCATGAACCCTAATTTGCAAACCCTTATCCCTAAACCCTAAATGATAAAGCTTGAGCCAAATACACATTATCCATAAATTGTAATACTTGTTTTCTCTTTGATCATAGAATGGATAGATCATGTATGTCCATTCCAAATTGTTACTCCCTGGAGTTTATTACTGGTCTTGATCAGTTTATAATATTTGTGGAGGAACATAGGAAATGACCTGGAGATAGGTCATATTGTCCATGCAGGAATTGCAGTAACAACTTGAAAGCAACATTGTTAATGAAATCAAAAGTCATGTCATGTGGAACGGGATAATAAAATGATATACATAATGGTACTAGAATGGAGAGATTCCTACTATGAGATAAGTAGATGTTGATATTTGTACTTGTGTTGAAGAAGAAATTGATGACGGTGATGTAAATGTGAATGACCCGATTCTAATAGACATGGTTGATGTGATTCTAGGTAGTTTTGGCATAGAGCACACCGATCCACATTCCTTATTTAGAAATAATGTTCACGATGCTGAGAGACCATTATACTTAGTTGTATTAAATTTACAAAGTTGAATGTTGTGTCAAGATTGTATACTCTGAAGGCTAACAATAGATACAAAAGCTTCAAGTCATTATTGTTTTTGTTGAAAGAAATTCTTCCTAAAGGCAATGAGCTTACAATCTCAACATACAAACTAAAAAAAATGTTATGTTCAATATGAATGAAGGATGAGAAGTTACATTTATTCCCGAATGAATGTGTGTTATTTCAAAAGGACTATAATGATTTGAAAGATTGTTCAAAATGTGAGGCATCAAGGTATAAAATGATGACTTTGGGGGAGTCCAAAACTATCTCTCTTACCAAGGTGATGTGGTATCTACCTATAATACCATGGTTTCAATGCTTGTTTTCCAATATCATGGATGTGAAGAATTTAAGGTGTCATGCAGAGGCAAAGAAAAAATAATAATGGGATCCTACGACATGCGTTTGATTCCCCGTAATGGAAGAAGATCTATTTATTGTACCCTGAGTTTGGTGAAGAAGTCAGGAACCTAACACTTGGGCTTTGTACCGATGGGATGAATCTATACGGAACATTGAGCACCCAACATAGTACTTGGCCTATTATGGTTGTTATATACAATCTTCCTCCCTGGTTGTGTATGACAAATAAGTATGGCATGTTGTCGTTGTTGATATTGAGCCCTAAACAACCTGACAATGATATCAATGTTTATCTTGAACCTCTGATTGATGATTTATATAAACTATGTGGAGAAGGTTTAATGATCTATGATGCTTCGTGTAGAGAGACATATCGTTTGCATGCTATGTTGTTTTGCACTATTAATAACTTTCCAGCATATGGGAATTTGTCTCAATACAATGTAAAAGGATCCAAAGCATGTCCTATATGTGAGAATAACACTTATTCAATATGAATAAAATATGGTGGTAAGACTATATATCTTGGTCATCGAAGGTTTCTTCCAAAGTTTATCTTTATCAAAGGTTACACAAAGCGTTCAATTGATCAAATGAGGAACGGAGTGCCTCTAAACCTATATCAGGGGAGGTTGTTCATGAAAGTGTAAAAGACTTTGTCAATGCATTCGATAAGAGATCACAATGTACTATTCCCACACAGAGTGAGACATCTTTATACAAGAAGAGGTTAATATTCTGGGATCTTCTTTGTTGGAGTTCTTTGGTAGTTAAGCATTGTATCGATGCCATGCATGTTGACAAAAATGTCTATGACAGCACTACAGGTGATATGTTGAATATACCAGGTAGGACTAAAGATGGCATCAAATCTAGAATGAACTTGTGTGAAATGAGTATAAGGAAAGAATTAACCACAAAAGTTAGTAGTGATCAAAAGACATATATACCTCCTGCTTGTTGTAAGGAGGCGGGATCACCCCCTTACTATTAAAAAGTTGAAGAATAAAACATCCATTTCAAACACACTCAAAGGTATGCTAGAATAGGTGCAAAATTTTCAAAATTCAATAAATGGTATTCAAAACAACCAAAGTATAAAAACGGAATAAAAATAATGACTATATTCAATTTTCACAAAAGATTACAAAAGTACATCATAATATCCCATAAGGGTTTACATGTATGATACAACATAAGGATCTAAGTAGAGGGAATTCTAAACCATAACAACTTCATCTCCAAGCTTTAACTCCTTAAGCTAGTACAAAACTGCATGCCTTATCATCTAAGTCCTTCACCTAGGGTTGGAAGCATACCCCAGCAAGAAGAGAAAATAGATGACATTAGCAAAGGCTGATATCTACATACTAAATAGGAAATTAAGCAATATATGGAATAAAGGACATTAAAGTGTAAAGGCTTCCCATGAAAAAGATAAGGACAACCCAAGGGGGTATCAAGAGAAATGATTTTCAATAACAAAAGAGATACTTGCCATAATTAAAACAATAAAGTTGTGCCATACTAGCACATGTAAAGAAAGTAGGGAACATACCCCTACAATCATCATCAACATGCATGCATGTGAGATAAACCTAGCCCTAGAACAATATAAACACAAAGGCGGCCAAGTCTCATAAACTTGAAACTTGATAGAGAAAGGAATACTTCCAATCTCCCAAATATATAAAACATGGGCCAAGAATCACACATCTTGCCCTAGGTATGAGGTTCCTTTCCATCCCAAAAGAGCAGGAAAAATCACATCTGCTTGGCAGGAAATAACACATCTGTCATAAAAACTAATGCAATTACACAACTCTAGTGCTACTAAATCACATAGCATGTTAAATGTAGAGGCAAGTAGAAAGTATAGTCAGAATATATAAACTAGTCACCACATAAGTGACCAACATATACATCCACCTCATAAGTAGGCAAAAGACATCACGTTAAGCTAGTACAAAACTTCATGCCTTATCATCCAAGTCCTTCACCTAGGGTTGGAAGCATACCCCATCAAGAAGAGAAAATAGATGACATCAACAAAGGCTGGTATGTGCATACTAAATAGGAAATTGAGCAATATATGGAATAAAGGACATCAAATATAAAAGGCTTCCCATAGAAAGGATAAGGACCACCCAAATGGGTATCAAGAGAAAAGGAATTGAAATCGTATGATAACAAAAGAATACTTGCCATTAATAGAACATAAAGATTGTGCCACACAAGCACATGTAAAGAATTAGGGCACACAGCCCATATCATCAACATGCATGCATGTGAGATAAACATAGACCTAGAACAATATAAACACAAAGGTGCACAATTCTCATAAACTTGAAACCTAATAGAGAAAGGAATACTGCCAATTTCCCAAATATATAAAACATGGGCCAATAATCACACATCGTGCCATGGGTATGAGGCTCCTTTCCATCCCGAAAGAGCAGGAAATATCACATCTACTCGGCAGGAAATAACACATATGCCATAAAAACCAATGCAATTACACTACTCTAGTGCTACTGAATCACATAGCATGTTAAATGTAGAGTCAAGTACAAAGTATAGTCAGAATATATAAACTAGTCACCACATAAGTGACCAACATATACATCCACCTCATAAGTGGGTAAAAGACATCACGTGTCATTATTTAGAGTTCCATCATGAATAAAGCATAAGATAAGAATTTAAAAGAATATACATGATCACATGATCAATATCAAATAAGGTAGTTCACATGAACCATGATTTTCAAAAGAAAAGACATTGTGTATAGGCTAATGTCCATAGGACAAAGAGAATGAATAAGCATAGGTGAATTGCTCAACATAGAAGAATCGGGGATGCATCATACCTCAACTTCAGAGTCTAAACAATCCAAGTCAATCCTAGATCCAAGCCTAGGCCTACAAAGAACCTCTAGGGAAGGTGGACAGGTCCAATAAGTAAGGTTCCCAAGCTTAGAGAGGATGGTTTCTCCAACAAATCTCCTATCTCAAGCAAGAAGCACCTTCTCCACTTTAGAGGTGAAAAACCCTAACAAAAGAACATGGAGATGAGGTGTTTATGGGTTCTAGGTGGGGTTTCACCATGGAAGACCATGGTTCTGACCTGGAGGAGGTGAAAGGAAGACTAAAAACATGAAAATAGGGAAGGAAAGGAGGATTCTTACTGGTTTTGGTAAAAATCACCAAGGAGGAGCTTAAGAAATCTAAATAGAGAAATTTGGAACCCTAGGAGCCTTCTTCACCAAGGTAGGCACATTCTATTTCCTTGGGACATCACCTTCATGGTCAAATAGAGTAGGAGTTATGCTCTAATCTAGAGAAAAGAAAGAAGAGCAAGAGTTTTCGAATTGGGAGTTGGGAAGGGGTAGATATGACTATATAAAGAAAGAGGTCAAGTATGAGGTGTCTATGAGACTTTCCATGTGTCATGTATAAGGGTGTCCATGGACATGCAAGCCTTTATGGATAAGGAAGAAGTCAAGCACGAGGTTTCAAGTTACTTTCCATGTGTCCAAGGCTAAGGGTGACTATGGACATGCAAACCTTTATGGATAAGGAAGAAATCAAGCATGAGGTGTCCATGGAGCTTTCCATGTGTCCTTAGCCTAGGGATTTCATGGCCATGCAAGAGAGCAGCTCATAGAGGCTTCTTGAATATCAAATTTTGATTTATGGACACTTATAGGCCATCCCAACTGACCTCCAGTCAAAGAAATAACCCCATTGGTTGATAGCTTCCAAAGATAAGCTCGTTTATAAAGAGAGTAATCCCTAAAATGCCCTTGGAAAGAAACACCTTCAAACCAAGGTGAAACTAGGAGCCCTATGGTTCAAAAACTCGATAATGGTAATAGAATATATAAGGATTATAATACATGTGATAATTTGCAAAGAAAACCTCCCAATTGGGTAAATTGTAGAAAAGTCCAGAATGTACCTAAAATTGCATAACTTGCACAAACAACATCCAAATTGGACCAAACTTCATCCACAAGTTATCTTTGATGTTTTAAATATGAATTTGCCATTATTTCCATATTTGGAAGTTATATAATCATATTATTCATTACTTATGCCTTTTACTCATTTTCTCTCTCCTAAACTTATCCTAATATTTCAAGGTTGTCCAAATTAGATGAAATTTGACGTGTAGGCTAATTTTGATATGTAGATTTTGAATTTGAAGTTTTTTTCCAATTTTGAGACTTCTTTTTATGAGATATGTCATATGGCCCATTAATGGCCCATTATCTAAATTATTCATCCAATTAGGTTTCTTATCTTCATATTACCATCAAATGAGTTATGTGGCATATTTTATATATTCATTATAAACCTAAGACTAATGTTAGAACATTAGATTACATTAAGGTGATCTATACATGCATTAGCTCATTGGGGTTATACTAAACATTTATTTAGGTCTAACCTTCAACCTTGTTTGGCTAAGTCCAAAATGTCAACTTCCAGGGCAGGGTCCAAGATCTAGTATGTTACACTTGTTACACATTGTCCATAAGGAGAAGAAAACTTTTTGTGAGTGGTTTATTAATGTTAAGGTACCACATGGATACTCTTCCAATATCCATAGAGTGGTATAATGAAAGATTAAAATTCGATAGGTCTTAAATCTCATGGTTGTCACTGTAATGCAACAAATATTGCTCGTGGCAATTCGATCTATATTGTCGAAGCATGTAAGGTTTGCAATCACTAGGCTTTGTTTCTTCTTGAACACTCTATGAAGCAAAGTTATTGATCTTGAGAATCTCAATAAGTTTCAAGGAGAAGTGGTATTACCCAGTTCCATCTTGAGATTTATTTTACTCCTTCATTCTTTAATAGCATGGTACATCTTGTTGTCCATTTGACAGGGGAAGTAAAAATGTTGGGACCAGTTTTCTTACATTGGATGTATCCTTTTGAATGATACATGGATGCTTTTCAAGGTGATGTTCAAAACCTTTATCGGCCTGAAGGGAGTATTATTAAGGGTTATGTGGCTAGGGAGGTTATGAAGTTTTGCAATGAATTTCTAAGTTGCAGTGAAGCCTGAGGAAATGACAAGTATTGAGGACTATTCTGAAAAAAGGACTTTAGGAGTAGGAGGAATGAAAGTAATCAGTTGTGAGTTGTGGGAATAAGAACACTTGTATATTTTACACGAAGTGAGTATTTATATCACCAAACATACCAATTTCATCAAGATAAAACATCATCAATCCAATTCAATGTGGCTTGCTAGAGAGCATAATAAGACATTTATTAGGAGGTTTGAAGATAAAGTCTTACATAAACTATCTCAAACACCAAATAATATTGCTAAATATATCAAATGCCTCATCTTTAAACCAAAAATGAATGTTATGTCTCATGAAGGGTTTGACATAAATGTATTTTCATATTACACAAAATATCAAGATGATAAGAGTGTCGTCCAAAATAGAGGGGCCACCCTTCAAGTGTAGTCATTGTATTTTTCTAGTGTAAAGGATAAGAGTCCACTTGTAGCTAAAATGTCATATTACAGTGTCATTGAAGACATATGGGGTTTGACTACATAGACTTTGGAGTTTTGGTCTTTGGGTGTAATTGGGTTGATAACACCAAAGGAGTTGTAGTGGATGAATTGGGTTTCACATTAGTGAATTTTGAAAATATTAGGATGAACCTAGCATCACAGGAGAAGCAGGTATTTTGTCTCGATGATCATGCAAATGAAAATTGGTCAGTTGTTCTTCATGGTAAAGGTAGTTCATTGCAGATCATATAGATGAAGAAGAGTGCTATGACAAGTATGATGGCTCAAGTCCTTTCTCATTTGGCTTTCCAGCACCAAATGTTGAAGCTAGTATTGACTTATGTATGTGTCAAAATCACACAGAATAAATGTTAATTGATCCAAGATTTAATCAATACTAGAGGCATGCATTTTATTTTTTTTATATTAGATGTGCATTTATCATTCTCTATTACTTATATTTTATTATTTGACTGATTTTTAAAATGTTATGACATTTTTCAGATGGTGTCTAGTCATTAGTATAATGACCATGAGGATGAGCACCATGACGATGACACTAGTGTAAGTTTTATTGTTTTGTTACATAGATGTGCATTTTACAATGCTATCACATTTATAGGTTATATTTTCTTATGACTTATATGTGTTTCTTGTCAATTTTAATATGATGATCTACGGCCTGAGGATCTTGTTGAGCTTACTGAGAAACATTGTGATCATGCAAAAATAAGAGGCATCACCATGATGAACAAGTTAGTATAGCAATGTGGTAAAGAACCAAATCTGGTCACTAAGTTTAATGATTAACGAAATCCTATTGGGAAGAATCATAATTATTTTGTGCAATATCTAGGCTTTATTACTCATAGAAAATCAGATATAAATGTAGAATCTTGGCATAAAATTGCTCAAGGCACAAAAGACTTAATATGGAAGGAACTATATGTGAGATATTATGATTTATAGTTCTGTTTTTAAAGATATATACAATTCTATTTTTAAGAATTTTCCACTAAAATATATGAACTTTTATAAGGCATATTTGAGTTGGATGAAAAATTGCATTATAAAAAGGTGATGCAATGCTGTGGAAGGGTACTAAGGAATTATAATACAAATTTGACAAGAGAATACATACTGAATGAGAACAAGAAGAAAAAATCAGCCCTTGAGAAATGGAACTATCTAGACCCGAAGGCGTCGGAGGCATATGTTGCTAAGAGAAAATCTGATGAATTCAAACTATAAGCCTCCTCATTATGTTTTATGCATTTATATATTATGTATTATGTATTATGTATTATGTATTATGTATTATGTATTATGTATTATGTATTATGTATTATGTATTATGTATTATGTATTATGTATTATGTATTATGTATTATGTATTATGTATTATGTATTATGTATTATGTATTATGTATTATGTATTATGTATTATGTATTATGTATTATGTATTATGTATTATGTATTAGGTATTATGTATTATGTATTATGTATTATGTATTATGTATTATGTATTATGTATTATGTATTATGTATTATGTATTATGTATTATGTATTATGTATTATGTATTATGCAATTATGTATTATGTATTTAACATGTGTTTTGGATTTACTAAGCTTTGAGCGATGCTAAAAAAGAATGGTGTGCAAAGAATGTGCACAACCACAAGATGGGTCCAGGAGGCTATGCAAAGCTTTGCCAACAACTAGAGGTGTCTTCTTCTCAACAACCTACCCCCAGGATTGTTGAGTCCTCTACTACTACTGCATCTCTACCTTGCCATGATATGTGGATAGTTGGGAGGCAAACCAAATCTAGAGAAATACCCAACCCCACAACCATTGAGGTGGCTGCAAAAATGTTAAAATTCAACTCTCAGAGCAATTACTATTTATCATAGTTATGTTCTACCTTGACCTTGATTGGCATGCTTTACTTACCAATTATTATTGATAATGATTAGAGGGAGATCCATGAGAAAAGGACAAAGAAAGTCCATCCTAAGGGTATAAGGGATGAATTGATAGGTGCTCTAGGTAATCTAGAGCATCATGGGTGTGTTAGGGCTGTTGGTGTTGGTGTTGGTGTTGGTGTCGGTAGAAGAGCCTCCTTTGGGCCATCAGAGCATAAGCACAATCTATCCATAAAAGAGGATTTTTAGAAGAGAAGGTATATGATTGCAAAGGGAATAGAGGAAGCAATGAGACATTAGCATGCTTCTCATTCAACTACTCATCAGATCGTACGTGTGGCACTTCACTCTTCATACAAGGTGGGACCCCTACAACATAGGTGGTTGGGAGTAATGTTGTGGACCCGCCAGTTAGCATGTCCACTGTAAGTTTTTTTGTGATATAGTCATCTTTCAAAATGATTTGTATTATATGTTTATGTTTAGGTATATATATAACACTATATATAAATTTGTAGGGGTTAGGTCATGTTGTTTTGTATTAAAAGGATATGACGTTGCACTAGGTGTAGCTTACCCACCCCTTATAAGTGACATGATTCATGGTGCTCCAATACCCATTGATGTAGTTCGTGTGACACCAAGGCTTGTCTAAAATGCTTGGAAGCAAACTACATTGCCATATGGCCACTCGAACATGACACAATAGGTGATGCAGAAGGTGGCATGGTTGTGAGGGCCAAAGTGGGAGTTATATATATATATATATATATATATATATATATATATATATATATATATATATATATATTTATTTATTTATTTATTTGTGTGTGTGTTTGTGTGTATGGGATTAAGAGAGAAATATTTCTCCCTCCCCCCCTCCCATGCTTGTGGCAGAGGCCGAACGCCCGAGAGGGTGGTATATCAAGGCGGCAACTAGGATTCGAACCCGGGTCCCTTTGTTAGGAGACACAATGTGTGTATATATATGTATGTATGTATATATATATATATATATGTGTGTGTGTGTGTGTGTGTGTAGGATACAACACCTAAGAAACCTTCTACAACTCATGCTCTATTTCCTCCTCAAGATATTGAATTACATGGTTGGCTTGAAAAGAACCTATTTGACTCACTAGGTCCTAATTGCAGGGGGTGGCAGTATGGATAGGAGACTTTAAGGAAGGGTTGCATATGATGGCTCATATTAAGGAGGACGTTGTAGGTCAAGCTCATGATAGTGGTATGTTTTTGCAAGATGTTTTGAAGATGTTTAATTATTCTTAGTTGAATACATCTACGATAGAACTTTGGATATGGTGAGATTTTATGGCTAAATACCTTATTTTATATATATTGATCTATTTTCTTATATATGAATGCATACATGACATACGTTTTGTAGATGTTTACCTAGAGTGTGTACATATTCATACTGCCCCATGTAGCACTTCTAGTTCCATTGATTAGCCATGTACATAAAGACCTTATATCTATGACCAAATATTACTCTACCACATTTAAATATTTTTGGTAAAGAAAAAAAGAGAGTGATTATAGCTTCATTCAATGTGGAGTAAGTTCACTTACTTTACTTATAATTTTGACTTAAGAATTATATTTCATTGTGGTTTAGTTTTATTTTATTTGTCATTTTTTCACTTAATCATTGAGTGTTGTTGGTTATTGTCCCTGAGATGCTAACTGTGTATTATCTAGATCCTAAGGGTGATCAAGTAGACAGTGGGGGATATGACATGAAAAAGACATTATACACGTGAGTAAATTTTTATATTCGTTAACATATATTAATACATGAGTATTTACTAACGTTGTTATGTGTTACATTAACTTATAGGGCTATAAAAGAATTTAAAAAGGTTGGAGGAAAGGTGGATAAAGAAATTGTTAAGTTGGAAGAATATTGAGGTGTTTTTCTGACTCCAATGCATATTTATTTCTATGCTTACTTTTATTTATTAACGTTTTGTATGGTGGTAAATTTATAGTGTCATGTACAAGACAATGATTGGGCATGTGCATACTACATGCTATGGTATATGAACATGATCGTCGGACTAGGGGTACTAGACATCCACTACATACAAAATGTAATGTATATATAGTCTTTATCATCATAAGTAAATAGTCTCATTTGATAATATAAATATATCAAATCAAAGTCTTTAATTATGTCATTATCTTTGCAACTATTTGACACAACAATGCCTATACGACACAAAATCTAGATGAGATACAAGAAAATGGGCACAAGACTTCATTAGAAGTAAACTTTGAATTTGATTGGGATTAAATATATATATATGATTTTTTGTACTTTAATGTCATTATATGATTAAATCCATTCTTCTATTGATTCTATCAATGAGCCTTCCACAATAATTCTTATTATCGAAATCGAAGACTTTGTCCTTTGCTGGTAGGGTAGAGCTGGTCAAATCTACGTTATCTACTCTACATCTTTACTGGATTTTATCTTTCCCTCTACCTAGCTCTGTTTTGGATGACTTTGATAGAATTTGTCACAATTTCATTTGGGGGGATTCTGAGTTGAAATCTAATATTCACCTTCTTAAGTGGGAAAGTATCACCTTACCTAAGGTTGAAGGTCGACTTGGTTTAAGGAAGAGCAAAGAAGTGGCTGAAGCTTGTATCATCCTGAATGCTTGGGATGTGGCACGGAAAAAGGATTCGTTGTGGGTGAAATGGGTGAATGAGAAATATTTAAGGAAGGAAACTTATTGGAGTGTGAATGTATCCACTAATTTCTCATGGATGTTTAATAATCTCATTCATATTAAGGATGAGTTGCTGAGATTCTTTGAGATAAAAATTGGCAAAGGGGACAGTGTTGATATTTGGAAAGATCCATGGCTTAATGGGAGATTCCTTCATGACCTTGTTGAGTATAATTATTTTGTACGTGCTGGATTACCTAATGGTGCTAAATTGAACACTATTATCAAAAATGGTTGTTGGAATATTAAGGATTCGAGGTGCTCTAAGAAGCTGTTGGAAGTTCTTGAAAACGTGCATATTGACAAAGAGCAAGATGATAGTTACTACTTCAAGGGGCAGAAAGAGGTTAGGTTGAATTTTATTTGGTATCATGTAAGAACTAAAGGTGAGAAGAAAGACATTTTCTCATGTCTTTGGAAGACAAAAGCCAGCATGAACTCTAAGTTCCATATGTGGAAAGCTATCCATAATAAACTTCCTACTACTGACTACTCTAGAAGAAGGGGAATTCATGTTACTTCCATCTGTTATCTTTGCATGAACGATTATGAGGACACCTTTCACATATGTTTTGACTATATCTTCATGAAGGAGATGTGGAACAAAGCCTTGTATAAAGAGTTAATCAGTTCTATGCCTACGAATTGGGATAGTATTATTAGTATGAAGTGTAAAAGTGTTGGTGTTGTTGTCCTTGCTATTCTCTACCATACTTGGTTTGAACGAAACAGAAGGGTCCATAATAATGTTTGCAAGGATGTGAATACTCTTTGGAAGCTTACTGAGTCTGACATTCTCCTTATTATTCACTGACTATTTTGTGTTTTCTGAAGAGGGTGGCTGTCTGTTCTTTTATTCTGCTGTTCAGAGTTTCTGTCTCGGTTCCTGTGGTTCTTTGTATCTTAGAATTGTTGTCATATGCCCTGCATGACGCTCAAGCAATCTTGTTATGGTTTTAATTTCCTCTGGTTTTTGTGTATGGGACCTGCTCTATGCTCATGAGGTTTGATGGCTTACTACTGGTGGGTGTATGAGTCTGGCGACCCTGCTGGATTTTCTTTGCTGGATTTATAGTTGTGGTGGTTGAGTGATGATGGCTGGTTTGATTTGGCTGAGATGGTTGATGTGGTTCTTGTATTTCTTGTTTCTTTGGCTCTGTTTTACTCCCCTCTCATTGCTTTCTGCAATGATGGTTGAGTTCTTCTGCTGATCTGTGATGGTTGTAGACCTGCTAATTCTTTTCTTTGGTCTTGTGCTCCCCTCTCATTGCTTTGGCAATGATGGTTGAGTTCTTCTGGTGATCTGTGATGGTTGTGGATCTTCTGTTTCTTGCTGGTTATTCTGTTGGTTGTTCTTCTTGACAAGGGAGTTTTCTTCTTCTATTTTTTTGCTGAAGATTGTTTGGCTCGTTGATCTGTGTTGGTAGTGGACCTTATGATCTTTTCCTTTGATCATATGCTCCCCTCTCATAGTTGTTTTACATCTGTGATGGTTGAGTCTTTTCTGGTTGTTCTTTTGGCTGTTATTCATGACAAGGGAATCTTTCTCTAGTTTTTTTCTAAAGATTGCTTGGCTCTGAAGGGGTTGGTGTCTTGCTGCTGTTCGGTGCATGAGTTCCTGTTCAGTTTTTTTATCCCCTCATTCTTCTTTCTCTTATTTGAGTATAACACCTGTAAAGTTATATCCTTTTTTTCCTTCTTTCCTTTTTTACCATCTTCAGTTTTGAAGGTGGATAGCATTGTACACAAACCAAAAGAAAATACAAAAAAAGCAACACGAGTTTTCGACCGACCAAAAAAAATGTCATTATTTCTATATGCATGTGGTGCTTATGACTTCTTGCAACTTTAAATTTGATGCAAGTAAATTATTGGTGTATATGTGAACAATGAATATATACATGTGTGTGAATGAATGTGAAGATGAATAATATAATGAGAATTATGTTTCTACATGTCATGAGAATGGAATTGGTGCATGTGTGAATGATGTATACATATTTTAAATGAATGTAAAGATGAATGAATAAAATGATAATTATATATGTACATTCATGAGAATGGAATTGGAGAATGGATCTCGTATGTGGATGGATTGTGTGTTTGTTATTGTATATTTTGCAAGTTTGTTGGCTTGTTGTTAAGCTAAACGCATGATGGAACTCATAGTTCATTAGAAACTATAGGTTATGTGTCACATAAATGTTTATTACTCAAATACTAACTTCAAATGACTATATAGTTAATGGTGATAGGACCTATACGTCCTTTCCTAGCATGGTATTAACAAAGCACAAATGCATAAGTGTAAAGCTTAGCATACATGAGCAGATAGCAAGCTAAAAACACATAATCTTGAAAATCCACAAGTATCTATTAAGCAACATTCTTTTATTACAAGATCGCCATTACATATTAAAGAGTCAAATTATATAAGTCTTCTCATGTACACTAGGGATGTTACAACAAGTACACCTGACATAGCTCACCAAGCCCATCAACTTCTAGCCATATATGAGCCTATAAAATATGTGAAACGGGGTGGGTCAAGCACATGAGGTGTTGAGTACATGGATAAATACATATGCATAAGCTTTGTATAATTTAAAAAGATTTGCAGAAGTAAACAAACAAGAATAAACAAGTTGAGTATTTAGCAAAGCGAGAGCATGTGTTTTATATCATTTCACTCCAATTATACCATCATTTTGTGCATTTAACAATATCATGTATTTGTAAGACCTTTTGTGGACGACTTGTCATTGGAAGATCCAACCAATACTAGAGGCATGTATTTTATTTTTTAAATGATAGATGTTCATTTTACATTTTTATTATATTTATATATGCTTCATATGTGACATGTACATTTTACATTCTTTATCACTTATATCTCATTATTTAACTATTATCTATATGGTGTAACCATGACGATGTGCAATGTCAGGATGAGTACCATGACGATGTAAGTTGTATTTTTTTATTACATAGATGTGTATTTTACATTCTCTATCAAAATTATTTTATAGATGTGCATTTTACATTCTCAATCTCTTATATGTGTTTCTTGAAAATTTTAGGATGAACATTTTAAGGAGTGGACCCTGAGGCTCTTGCTGGATTTGCAGAGGAACAATGTGATCATGAATGTAGAAGAGGCATCACCTTAAAGAACAAGTTAGCAGTGCAAAGTAGTAAAGGACCGCAGCTGGTTGATGACTCTGATGATGTAAGAAATCCTATTGGGAAGAATCACAATACTTTCTTGCAATATTTTGTGTTCTTACTCACAACAAAGTGGATATAACAATAGAATCTTGGCATAAAGTTGATCCTTCCAAGAAATAATACATATGTAAGGACTTATGTGTGAGATATTCTTCTTTCTAAAGATATCCACAATTCTATTTTTATAAATTTTCCATTAAGTATTTAAAATCTCACAGAGCATCTTTAAACTTGATGAAAAATTGCATTATAAAGCGGTCATGCAATACTGTGGGAGGCTAGTAAGGAATTATATGACAAGACTGAAAATAGAATACATAATAATAAATAAGAAGAAGAAGTCATCCCGCTAATTATGCTCACCCTATCTTGACCCAAAGGTGTGGGATGTGCTTTTTGCTTCAAGATAAATAGATGAATTGAAGGTATTAAGCACGTTTTTTGTATATATTATTTTTAATGACTAATCAAATGAATTCAATGTATTATGTAAGTAACATATGGTTTGGATTAACCAATATTTACACAGTGCTAAAAAAGAAAAACTTGCAAAGAATGTGCACAACCAAAACTTGGTCCATTGGCTACAACATGCATAAGCAAAAGAGACTAGAAGCGCCTTCTTCTGAGCAACCTACTCTTGGGTCTAGTGAGTGTTATACTACTCATGCACCTTTACTTTTCCATGAGGAGTGGATATCTATGAGGAGAAATCAATCTAGAGAAATACCCAACCCCACAACTATTGATGTGGCTGCAAAATGGTAAAATTCAACTTTGCATGCTATATGTTCATTTTTTACCTCAATTGTCAATTGTTATGTTTTACTGACCAATTATTATTAATGATGATTAGTGGGAGCTTTACAAGCAAAGAAAAGAAGTCAAGTTCATCCATGATGGCCAAAGGGATGAATTGACGATTGTTCTAGGTACTCCAGAGCATCCTACACATGTTAGGGTCGCTGGAGCTGATGTTGATATAAGATCCTTTTTTGGTCATTAGAGAAGTGCAAATCTATCAAGAAAGGAGTTTGATCACAAGAGCAGGTGTGAGACATGATTGCAAAGAGAATAAAGGATGCAATGAGACAATATCATTCTTCTCATTTTGTACCTACTCAGACAATACTTGTGTCACCCCATTCTTCATAGAGGTGGACCCCCCAACGATAGAGGTGGTTGGAAGTAATCCCATGGACCCGTCAGCTAGCACCCGGTGTAAGTATATTCGTGATATAATAGTCTTTTCAGGTGAATTTATACTATGTTTGTGTTTATGTTTATATAAAAATATATACAAATTTGTAAGGGTTGAGGCCATGCTGTCTTTTACTAGAAAATAAGTATGTCGTTGCATTGGGAAAGGATTACCCATGCTTTCTAGGTGACTTGATTCATGGTCATCCTATACCCACTAATATGATTTGTGTGTCTATCAGACTTGTCTATGACACTTGGAAACAGACACCACTGCCACATTTACACCCCAAGAACGAGACAATAGGTGACGTAGAAGGCGGCGTAGTTGTGTGGCCCAAAGAGGGAGTTGACTATAGTGATGTATGTTAAAGTTTCATTGCATTCATATTTGTGATTCTTTTATTCTTGTGTATATATTTGACAATTGACATGATAATATATATGTAGGCCATAGCCTACAGTCCGTCCTCCACTTCCTCCTCTTGTTATTGAATTACCTACTTGGATTGCAAATGACCTATTCGAATCGCTAGGTCCAAGGTGCAGGGAGTTGACAATATGGCTAAGTAATATAGAAGAAGGGTCAACTATGATGGTCCATATTAAGGAGGATGTTGCAGGTCAAGCTCACGATACTAGTGTATTTATGTATGATGTTGTGGATTTCAATTTTTCTTTTGTTTGCTTTCTTTTCATTAAGTAATAATCATTGGGTGCTATTGGTAATAGTCCCTGAGATGCTTATTGTGTGTTATCTAAATCCTTCGGGTGAGGAAGTATATAGTGGGGGACACACAATGAAGAAGGCATTAATAACATGAGTAAATTTTTATATCTATCAACACATATTAATGTCTACATCATTAATTACATGACTATTTAGTAATTCAATAATATGTGTTAGTTTAGTTATAGGGCTATAAAATAATTCAAAAAAGCTAGAGGATAGGTATATGAGAAAAAGAAATCATTAAGTTGGAAGGATGTTGAGGTAGTTTTCTGACTCCAATTCATATATATGCCAACTATGCTTACTTTTATTTATTAACATTTTGCATAGCTATAAATTTATAGTGCCCTATACAAGACAATGGTCGGGCATGCAGATACTATGTGATGAGTTATATGGACCTGATTGTCAGACATGTGACACTAGACATCGGTTGTATGCAAAAGGTAATCTATATAGTATTGATAATCATAAGTAAATAATCTCATTTGATAATATGAAAAAAGTCAAATCAAACTCTTGAATTTTGTCATTCTCTTTCCAATCATTTGAAATGACAAAAGCCTATACAAAAGAAGAGATAGATGAGATATAACAAGTGTGGGATCATGCCTTCCTTAAGGAAGTCAACTTTGAACATGATAGGGATAAAATATGAGTTTTCTAAACCTTATGTCATTTATTTCTATATACATGTGGTGGTTATGACTTTCTACAAAATAAAAATTTGATAGGAGTGAATTGTTGGTATATGTGAATGATGTGTGTATATATGCATGTGTGTGATTGCATGTGAGATGAATGTATACAATGAGAATTACATTTGTAAATGTCATGAGAATGGAATTGCTGAATGGATCTTGTATGTGTGTTTTTTGAAATGTGTATGGGCATGAGAATGGAATTAAGTGTTGACGAGAATGGAATTGAAGAATGAAAATATATGTGGGTGGATGAATTGTTTGTATGTATTTGCTATTGTAGGTTTTGCATGTGTTTTGGCCTATTGTTAATCTAAACACATGATGGAACATGTAGTTCATTAGAGCTATAGGTTTTGCATCCAACTGAACAGCCGCATAGTAGGTCTACATACCTGCTATCTAAAAAAACATCACTGTGGCATCTGTTGTTATAAAAAATATCAATATTGGAGGTCTTTGTCGTCAGTTTCTTTATAAAACTGACAATATAGAATAGATGTGTTGTTAGTTTTATCCTTAAACTAATGACATAGATATTCCATAAAAATTGTGTTGGGAAGCACGGTCGTGCTACCGACTGGCTTGTGGTGTTGGTTTTTTAAAGAAACTGACATTCTATATATGTGGTGTCAGTTTTTTAGCCACAACTGACGAAAGAGCTACCCTTTTCAATTAAAATTTTACCTGATAAGGAAGTAAAACGTCAGATATGGTGTTTGAACTGATGACACAGTCAGCTATAGCATCAGTTGTTTTCCTAAAACTGATGACACAGAGTGATTCCATGACTCTTTATTGCTCTGAGTCATTGATTTTTGTTTTCATAGCAATCACCACTCGCTTTTTGTCTTTGGTTTGATCGTTGCCTAAAAATCGACACCGAAGGTCCATAGTTGTAGTGTCACCCACTTAGGTGGCAGTAAAAAATGACATTATAGGGCTATGTTAACTGATGCTAAAGGTGGTAGTTGTACTAGTGGTTCAAAACCCAAATCAGCATTAAAATCATATATCGTCAGCTCTAATGTTGCGGTAGGTTTTGAGAAAAGGGAATACAATGAAAATACTAAAATTTTCCCAACAAAACCCTTATCGAATGTATCTATCATAGCCATAAAATGCCAATATATTAAACACATGGAAGGTATATTGTGTATAACTTGTGCATATTGTGTAATAATCATTACGTAATATATAAAGATCATGGAAGCCAATACTCGACATGTCTTGTGTATACTCGACATATATGTGGTTGCGATCATAATTGGTTGCAATTATAATTTTCTGGTTGTCTACGCTTGATAAATTCTGGTTTTCTACACTTGATAAATTCAAACTTATTTAGTGGTTGCAATTATAATTGGTGTGTCAAGCCAGAGGTGTACACACTAGCCAGTTAAGGGTGGCTAGATGCACTCCACGAGACTCAAACACACAGGAGGGTACTTTTGAAATTTGTATTGGCCCTAACCAAGTTGATCATAAAACCAAACAAGTCACCCGCAAGTACACGGGGTACTGTTGTAGTATAGGTGATTGGCAAGAATAGGGGTTGGTCCTCAGGGATAGAGGGGACACTAGAGCTAGTCTAGTATTGGCTATGTTCCTAGTGTGGAGATCAGGGTTTAAGGGTTTTAAAAGGGTTTGTTTGGTGATTAATCTAAATGGACAAGCAAGAAAGGTGGAATTAAACCTAAGTTATCTTAAACAAGAAAATTTAACTAACTAGGTTAACCAACTAACTAAGCAAGAGAAAAGGTGATTTATACTATACTAGAAGAGCAAGAAGCGATTTAGAAGATAAGCTAACCACTAGACTGATCAAGAAGCTAAGTTAACACTAAAGAGCAAAACTAAGCAATTAACTAGATTGAGTAAAAGCAACTAAACTAGACTAGCGTGAACAAGCAAGCAGAGTAAGTTGAGTTTTAAACAAGTTGATTAAGGTAGGTGGGCCATTTGGGGATGTAACTTTGATATTAGTTGGGGGAGGTTATTGGACAAGCATGGTTCTCATCTTTCATCTAGATTACCAAACCAAACAATAAGGCAAATGCTATTAGAATGTACCCTATACTACTAGTGGAAGACTAGGGTTAGGTGTAATTCTAATAAGATTGGCCAAATCTAGGTTTCTAGGATAAGTGGTATTGAACAATTGAGGGCTGAGGGTAGAGATGCAAGTAGAAATGAGGGTATTTGACCTCATGCGACTAGCCATTCTAGCCTTTATAACACCCTAGGCAATCACATCAATCCCACTTATACTAGTAACTTAGGTCTCATACCAAGTAGTAGGAGAGGGGTTAGGCATGTAGGAACAAAGGGGACTAGCTAGGGATCCCCTATTGGGACCTAGGAGTCACACCTAAGATTGCCACATGCATCCCAATTCTCCTAGAAACATGGTATCATCAAGCACTATCAAACAAGCAATTAATAGCAAAAAGCATAAATCACAAGCATGGCAATGGGATAAGAGACGAAAGCATGGAGCAATCATCATAGATAAAAATGAGTTCATTACAAGCCAAAATTCCCCCAACATAGTATCAAAGTCACATTTTATCCCCAAGCAGCCCACCACTAGGGGCTTAGCTACACATAGTCAAAGAAATGGCAAAAGAAAGGGGAAGAAGGGGAATAAACTCCATGGAGCTCGGGGAAGTAGCCTTCTTCTTCACCTCCTTACTGTTGGGGATGTCCTCTCTCCTCCGAGGGTGCAGATGAGCATGAAGATATGGGGGATTATGGAGGAAAACCTAGAAAACTAGGTTTCCAAGGTGAAATGGAGATGGAAATGGTGGGTGGAGAGTATAAATGCAAGGGAAATGCACTAAATGCTCAAGGAGAGGAGTAATGGAGGCTAGGAGAAGTTAGGGGGAGTTAACTTAGTATTGTTGCCACCACCCATGTATATATAGGTGGTGGTGGAAGCACTAGGGTAAGTAGGGGTATTGTGGGATTCTTTCACTTCTTTGGGATTCTCAAGGCATCCTTGTAGTATATGTCTTTCTCATCTTCTTCCAAGCACATCTCTTCATCATATTGTTGTTCTTCTACAAGCATCACAATGTTAAAACTTTGATTGGCCTTGTCTGAGCCTACTTCCACAACTAGCTTTAATCTTTGTCCATTGACGGAAAACTCTTTTGATCCTTCTCTCTCACATATCACAACAGCCCCAGATGGATACACTTTCTTGATAAGATAAGGTCCTTCCCTCTAGACTAGAGTTTTCTGGGAAATAACTTCATTCTTGAATTGTACAGCCATACCCACTTGCCGAGCTCAAATTCCTTCTTTTTGATCATCTTATCATGGAGAAACTTAGTCCTCTCCTTATAGCTCTTGGACATGTCATACGCTTCATGGTGCATTTCCTCCAACTCATTCAGTTGAAACTTCCTTTTCATTCCCACATTTTCTCCATCAAGATCCATAGTTTTCAAAGCCCATAATGCCTTGTGTTGCATTTCAATCGCCAAATGGTAGATTTTTCCATAGACAAGTTTGAAGGGTGTAGTGCCAATCGGGGCTTTGTATGCAGTCTGGTATGCCCATAAAGATTCATTTAGACGGAGTGACCAATCCTTGCGGTCCGGTCTCACTGTTTTCTCTAAGATGAGCTTTATCTCCCAATTGGCTGATGGAGCTAGGATTTACACCAAAAGATTGCTCTTCCGATGGAAGTCCTAATGTGCACCAAAAACCCTAGCGAGTTGATGTTCTCTCTAGGTTTACCTACAATTGGTGTTAGATAAATGCTACAACCCCACAAGAGTGTGAAAGCCTTATCGTAGTACAGATTTAGAATCGAACCCAAAGGACAACGTGAAGAATATGGATGTCTTTGTGTCATTTCATCTTGATCTAAGTTAATCATTTACAACCAAGAGATTGATAGGATTAATCTAAACTAATCTAGAGCATGCAAAAATAAAGGCAAGTATGAAATCTAGTTAAAGTTTGAAATCTAAGATTATCAGATGATGATGGATCAATGGGGTGATGCGGATATTCACCACCACTACACTTGCATTGTACTTGTACCAACATAGTAAGACCTGCAAGCAAGATACATGGATGTTGTGCAATGTCGATGCCCTCTTGGACAAGGAGCATTGCACACATCCTTCATAGGTTGAGTAGCTCCTGTCCGGTATATATCTGTGTGTCAATGAAGATATGTGCCCTCTGAAGGGAGGTCTTACTCAACCTCGTGAAATGTGCATCGAAAGACTAATAAGCGAGTGATATTATCAATTCGATAAGTATCCTTATAGACTATCCCTCTTTTGAGGACATAGGTACGAGAAATGTGGGAGTGTTGCAATGCCATCCATCCCCGAATGAATGGTCACTTACTTTGCATCACTCCCTTCGCAGAGTGTGTTCCTCGACCTATCAAGATTGTACTTTCATACGTCAACTGATTCCATTTCATAGTATGAAAGTACAACAATGGAGGTGAGTTTACTCCACTCCTTGAAAGGCATTCCTAGATACCAAAATAGATGTGTGGTGGATACACACATCAAGAACCAATGCTAAATCGGTAATCGAGTCTCAAGAGTAGACGTAGACAATCTACAACAAAAGACAATAGATCATGCAAGAAAGTGGCCAACATTCGAGCATGCAATGAAACGATTAGCATTGAATCGGAAAGATAACATTTTTAGGTACATATTATAAATCATGGGTAGAGGGGCTAGTCCCCGCACCCTAGTGAATTACACTACTCACTCCTCATAGAGGGAGCAATAAAGACAGAGAAGAAAGATAGAACAAGCATCGTCGGAGTAGAAGAGTAGATCTGTGACAGCCCGGTGTAGATCGCCCCAGTCTTTGGGACTGCTCCGACTTGGTCGATGAAGTTCGTCTCTTGCTGCCTTGATCTTCATGTGCACCTCCGGAGACATACGAGCAGGGCCAGGTAGAGCTTGGTGGAGATGAGGTAGCAGTGGAGCAGCCTTGTGGCCTCCCAGATCTGATGCCAAATGAGGACCCTTTAGGTCCTGTTTATAGGCCTTGGTGGAGTCCTGAATGGTTTGGACTCATTTTTTGCAATTTTCACAGTAACCGGTTTGCTTTACACGGTTTGAGAGAGTGTAAGACTCTCTTCTCTTGGTCTTAGAGACCAGTTAATCTCATTTCAGTTTAGAAACAGAGAGATTTCTCTTGGTCTTCAGCCTCACGGTCCTGCCTCCACCGGTCTTCAGTGCCTCGCGGCCCTCACGGTTCCACGGCCTAGCGGTCTTGAAACTGTTGTAAACTTCAAGCGGTCTTGAGATCATTTTTCAAGATCGTTAGGCCATGTGGGTGGTGATCGCGGGTGTCGTTGGGTGCATGCCGGTGGTTTCTGTGGGAACGGAGGAAGCAAGTGGTGTCGACGATGCTGCGGGCATTGTAGGTGAACAGTGGAGGAAGGGAAGGTGGAGGTGAAGATGGCAGTGTCGACGCTGCTCCTTGCGGTCTTGGGACTGTGAGGGCAGACCGCAAGGGCAGGTGGCGGTCAATTCTGGCAGGCACAGGTGTGCTGATCCAGGCGATGATGATTAGGGTTGTGGCGCAGCACTGCTGGGAGCCAGAATCGGTGGCGAGGAGGAAGGATGTGGCGCCTGTGGCCACTATGGTCTGTTGATCTCAAGAGCACATGAGAAGGATAGGGCGACGGTAGGCGGTGCTGCAAGCTAGAAAGGACAATGGAGGAAGAGGAGGAAGGTGTTGTTGGATTGGTGGTGAAGCAGGTGAAAGCACTGTCCTCTGTGTGGTCTTGGGAGAGGGAGCACTCCCTATGGTCTTGGAAGGTTACCGTTCAATCGGTCTTCAGGACCGGTTGCTCCTGCCACGGTCTTGAGACCGGTGGAGTAGAAGCGGTCTTGAGACCGGTGGGTGAGACCGTGTAAAGGTGTGAGGGTCTAAGACCAATAGAGTAGGAGATCGAAAGGGTTAATCTGCTTGGGTTAATCTGCTTGGGTAAAAATGCTAGGGTTTGGATGAATATGAGGCTTCGATCCTTGATCGGACGGTGTCAGAAAATGCATGGTTTTGAGGGCAAGATCAAATAGTTAAGACCGCTAGGATCAAAACTGAGGGAGCAAATACAGAGGCCAAAACCGAGTGAGGTCAAGACTGAATGAGGTCAAGACCGACTGGATTCAGGACCTAAAGGATGAAACTGAATGGGTCGAGACTGAATGGTCAAGACCGTTTGGTTGGATGAAGAGGAATCGTTGGATCTCGATCTGATGGTTGAGCATGATCTACAGAGAAGAAGGAAAGTGAGTAAGGGAAAATAAATTGGTAATTAGAACTATTAGAGCACTATTTACATGAAACTGAGGAGATACTCAAAGTAAACCAAAACAAGGGTAGATCAGTCAATATGAGGCACAAAAATCCCTAGAATTGGCGACTGTGAGGATGAATCTAGAGGATTCATCATTGGCCAACTCAACTTGGCCACTAGTTTGAGGGTGGTATGGGGTGGCTACTCGATGGTTTATTCCATGCTTCTTGAGCAACCCTTCAAAAGTGCGGTGAATGAAGTGACTTCCCCTGTCACTAATCATGGCCCTTGGGATGCCAAAATGGCTAAAAATGTTTGATTTCACAAAGTCACACACCACCTTATGGTCATTCATTCGGGTTGCAATAGCCTCGATCCACTTTGACATGTAGTCCACGGCGACCAAAATGTAGACATACCCAAAGAAAGGAGGGAAAGGACCCATGAAGTCAATTCCCCATACATCAAACACCTCCACCACAAGAATGGGTGATAGAGGCATGATGTCCCTTTTGGAGATAGTGCCCACTTTTTGGCACTTCAAGCAGCTTTTGCAAAATTCATGGGAATCTTTGAATAAGGATGGCCAATAAAACCCACATTGGAGAACCTTTGCAGCCGTGTGTTTTCCTCTAAAATGACCTCCACATATTCTGGAATGGCACATGGATAGGATTTCTTGTTGTTCTATTTCTGGAAAACGTCTCCTTATGAGCTGATCGGGGCAATATTTGAAGAGTTGAGGGTCATCCCAAGCATAATTCTTGACCATGGCAAATAACCTTTTGCTTTCCTCCCTTGTCCATGTTCTAGGTATCCTCCCACTAGCCAAATAATTAGCTATGTGTTGATACCACGACCTTTGAGTGGATGAGAGTAGGAAGAGTTGTTCATGTGGAATCATTTCCTTCATTCGACTTGTATCATCAAAGGGCTCATCAATTCGGGAGAGATGGTCGGCAACACCATTTTCCACTCCCTTCTTATCTACAATCTCCACATCGAACTCTTAAAGTAATAGAATCCATCTGATCAGCCTTGGCTTTGAATCTTTCTTTGACATGAGGTACTTTAGTGTGGCGTGGTCCGTGTATATCACTACTTTGTTTTTCAAAAGATATGATCGGAACTTTTCAAGAGTGAAGATAACTACAAGCAACTCCTTCTCAGTGGTTGTGTAGTTTCTTTGGGCTTCATCTAGAGTTTTGCTTGCATAGTAGATAGCATGTGGAATACAGCCAACTCTTTGGCCCAGCACAGCCCCCACTACCATGTCAGATGCATCGGTCATAATCTTGAATGGCAAAGAGAAATCTGGGGGCTGCATGATAGGAACATAAACTAGTCTTTCCTTCAAGTGGTTGAAAGCTTCAACACACTTGTCATCAAAATGAAATTCAACATCCCTCTCAAGCAAGTGACATATAGGTCTTGAGATTTTACTGAAATCCTTGATGAAGCAGCGGTAGAAACTTGCATGTCCCAAGAAAGACCAAATATGTCTTACGGTAGAAGGAATGGTGAGAGTAGAAATGAGGCCTACCTTGGCCTTGTCAACTTCAATTCCATCCTTTGAAACCTGGTGACCCAAAACTATGCCTTCGGGCACCATGAAGTGACTCTTTTCCAAAGATAGCACTAGGAAAACCTTCACGCATCTCTCAAGATTAGCAGCCAAATGTAGCATGCACTCATCAAATGTCTTACCAAAAACTGAGAAATCATCCATAAACACTTCCAAAGACGAATCAAGCATATCTGCAAAAATCAAGGTCACACATCTTTAAAATGTAGAAGGAGCATTACACAACCCAAATGGCATTCTCCGGTAGGCAAACATACCACTCGGGTAGGTAACTGTTGTATTCTCTTAATCTGCAGGATGTACGGAAATTTGAAAGTATCCAGAATATCCATCAAGGAAACAATAGAAGCTTTGCCCTGCTAGTCTCTCTAGAATCTGGTCAAGAAATGGGAGAGGGTAGTGGTCCTTCTTGGTCTTTTCATTGAGCTTCTGGTAGTCAACACACATTCTCCACTTTTATTGTTCTCTTACTGGCATAAGTTCACCATCTGCATTTTCAATTACAGTGATCCCACCTTTCTTAGGAACAACCTGGATGGGGCTAACCCATGTAGATAATTCCAGCATCAAGCAATTTTACAACCTCTTGGGTCACAACCTCTTTCAGCTTTGGATTAAACTGCCTTTGCATTTGGCAGGTCGGCCTTGCATAATCCTCTAGATAGATCATGTGTACATAGATGGAGGGATCAATACCCCTCAAGTCAGCTATAGACCATCCAATGGCTTGAATGTTCTTCTTTAAGACTTTCATCAATGCCTCCTCTTGTTCTGGTGAGCGAATGGAGGAAATGATCACTGGGAGAGTGTCATTTGCACCTAAAAAAACATACTTCAATCCTTCTAGAAGTGACTTCAACTCAAGAGTGGGAGGTTCTTCAAGGGAGTTCTTTAATGGTTCAGAAATAGAAGGGAGGTCTTCACTTGCAGCCACCAAGGCTAGCTCATTCTCTTCATCATCTTCATCATCATCAGGGAACTCAACTATTGGCTCTAGACCTCTACCTTGAGTGGCAGTTTGAATCCATTTAGGTAGGCATTCCTCCACAATTTTATCTAGGCACTCAATGAGATAGCAATCTTCTTCAGTGGCCCCTATTACCTCAGTTGTGGCTGAAGATTTAAAGATTTTCAACTGGATCTTCATGTGCATGAATGTCACATACATTGTACCGGTCCTCACATGAATTACCGCATCTGTTGTGGCTAAGAAAGGCCTCCCCAAGATGATAGGAACCCTCCTTGTGTCTTTTTCCATGTCTAAGACAATGAAATCGATAGGGAAGAAAGTGGATGTCTCATCATCAAGCCTCACAAGCACGTCATCCACATGCCCTCTAGGCATCTTTACTGATCTGTCATCCAACTGTAAAGACCAATGAGCCAGATTCAACTGCCCATATGTACCTCGGAAAACACATCATACAACATTAGATTGACGCTAGAACCCAAGTCTAAGAGAGCTTGGTCTATGTGATGTGACCCAATGTAGCATGAGATGATAGGAGCACCGAGATCTTTTCTTTTCCTTGGCATGGTGTGCTGCAAAATCGAGCTCACTTTCTCGGTGAGCTTGACTTTCTTTGGGGTCCTCCCCATAGTTTTTCTCTTGAAGGTGCATATTTCTTTCACGAACTTAGCATAAGAAGGGATTTGCTTGACTGCATCAATTAGAGGAATGTTGATTTTCATATATTTGAAAGTCTCAAGGATGTCTTCAGTATGCTTCTTTCTTCTCCTCTCAGCAGAAGGCTCCTTAAGAGCCTCAGGAAATGGGGGAAGTTGGGACCCCACATGGTTCAGATCAGCAGTATCGTCAATGAGAATCATAGGAATCACAATATCAACCCTCAATATCATAGTATCAACTATGGCTCTCATCACAGTATCCTCAGGTTGTATCTCAGTATCAACTCATCCAGTCTCAGTATCACCTCTGTCAACAACAATGGTAGAATGGGGGTTCTCCAACGTCCGACCACTCCTCAGAATAGTCACTGCCTTTACATGCTTGTGGGTAGTGGAAGAAGAGGCTTGTGGAGGTGGTTGTGGCTGTTGAGGTGGTGGTGGCCTTTGGTGAGGTGAATTTGGATTTTGGAGGATGAACTGCGGTTGTAGTTGTTGTTGTGGTTGTTGTTGTTGTTGTAGATGGGGGTGGTATTGCGGGGGTGGATGATGGTATGAATGAGGTGGAGGTGGAGCATATTGGTAGTTAAGAGGTGCCTGAGGAGGTGGTAGAGCATAGGGGTTCGGCGGTGCTTGGTATGACGGCAGAGCATATGAACTTGGAGTATTTCCTAGGAAAGTACCATCATTATTTGGGTTGGGCAACGGTTGCGATGGAAGTCTTCCTTCTTCCCTCCTAGCAAGAGAGAGAGAGAGAGAGATCTGATCCAATCTTTGCTCAAGGCGGTTGATGGACTGCCCATGTGAGGTTACATCCTTCTTCACATCATCCAAACTTCTTAACCTTCCAAGCACCTCCTCTTCAAACTTTGAACTATAGTGTGGCCTCTGCTGCCCTTATCCTCGTCCATCCTCATTTTGTTGCTTCCAAGAAAAATTTGGATGGTTCCTCCACTTGGGAGTATAGGTGTTGGACATGGGGCCTTTATTGTTTTGAGCACCAAAGGAGTGCAAGGCATTCACTTATTCATCAAAAGAATCGACTGCCATGGTGGGTTGTCTAGGAGAGCCACCAGCTTGGTTCTTCATCATCTTCATCATATCTACCATCATTTTCATCATATTGGAGTCGAAAACATTGCAGGTTGGAGCAACAAAAGAAGTTGGAGGGATGTAGCTTCGGTCGCAATGCTCCCCTTTTATAAAATCATGATGGCGTGAGTTTTCAGCAAGATGATCGAATAAAGGCCATGATTCCTCAGGTGGCTTTGCCATAAAAGTACCTCCACATGAGGAGTCGATGTTGTTTTGACTCTATTCTTAAAGCCTGATGTAGAAATCTTGAACTAGTTGCCACAATGGCACTTCATGGTGAGGGAAATCATGGAGAAGTTTTTGGAACCTCTCCCATGCCTCGTGGAAAGGTTCATTCTCTTTTTGGGAAAAGGAAGTGATGCATCTTCTCAAATAGGATAGCTTAGCAATCGGGAAGAAATTCTTGAGCAATTCATTCTTGACTTCATTCTAGGTTACCAGGTCTGGCTTCAAAACATACCACTCTTTAGCTTTTTCTTTTAGGGAGAATGGAAAGAGGGTTCTCTGAATGGAGTCGGCGGTGGTGGCGGGAGTAAGGAAAGTGGAGCACGTCTCAAAGAATGCATCGATGTGATGGTAGGGATTCTCATTCTCCATCCCATAGTAAGTGGGGAGGAGTCCAAGGAGTGTGGGTGGAATGGAGAACTGTTGACCTCACATTTGGTCAACTAGGGTGGTGATGGGTGAATTGTAGTTCCCCGGGGTGAAATACTTGTGGAGTAGGCGGTGCTGCGGTGGAGGTGGTTGAGCATCCACATGAGGGTTGTTTTTTTCCATCTCAGCTTCTCAGTGTTGGTTGTGGTGACTTTAGCGTCTCCTTCTACCTATCTCGGGGTTGTACAACACCAAGTCAGTACAAGTGGAACGTGTGTGGTGCATGCACAGCTGTCACATGCACAATACACAAACAAGCAACAAGAAAACAAGTTACAATGGCAATATGTAAAAGTAAACAAAGAATAAAGAATAGCAATGATGAGGGCAAAAGGAAAGGCTAAGCTACACTAACTAGCTAGGCTGAGCGCCTCTATCCCTGGCAATGGCGCCAGAAAGCTTGGTGCGTCAAGCCAGAGGTGTACACACTAGCCAACTAAGGGTGGCTCGATGCACTCCACGGGACTCGGACACACGGGAGGGAACTTTTGAAATTTGTATTGGCCCTAACCAAGTTGATCACAAAACCAAACAAGTCACCCGCAAGCGCACGGGAACTGTTGTAGTATAGGTGATTGGCAAGAATAGGGGTCAGTCCTCAGGGATAGAGGGGTACTAGAGCTAGGCTAGTGTTGGCTATGTTCCTAGTGTGGAGATCAGGGTTTAAGGGTTTTAAAAGGGTTTGTTTGGTGATTAATCTAAATGGACAAGCAAGAAAGGTGGAATTAAACCTAAGTTGTCTTAAACAAGCAAATTTAACAAACTAGGTTAACCAACTAACTAAGCAAGAGCAAAGGTGAGTTATACTATACTAGAAGAGCACGAAGCAATATAGAAGCTAAGCTAACCACTAGACTGATCAAGAACCTAAGTTAACACTAAAGAGAAAAACTAAGCAATTAACTAGATTGAGCAAAAGCAACTAAACTAGACTAGCATGAATAAGCAAGTAGAGCAAGTTGAGTTTTAAACAAGTTGATTAAGGTAGGTGGGCCATTTGGGGATGTAACTTTGATATTAGTTGGGGGAGGTTATTGGACAAGCATGGTTCTCATCTTTCATCTAGATTACCAAACCAAACAATAAGCCAAATGCTATTAGAATGTACCCTATACTACTAGTGGAAGACTAGGGTTAGATGTCATTCTAATAAGATTGGCCAAATCTAGGTTTTTAAGATAAGTGGTATTGAACAATTGAGGTATGAGTGTAGATATGGGAGTAGAGGTGAGGGTATTTGACCTCATGCTACTAGCCATTCTAGCCTTTAGAACACCCTAGGAAATCACATCAATCCCACTTATACTAGTAACTTAGGTCTCATACCAAGTAGTAGGAGAGGGGTTAGGCATGTAGGAACATAGGGGACTAGCTAGGTATCTCCTATTGGGACCTAGGAGTCACACCTAAGATTGTCATATGCATCCCAATTATCCTAGAAATATGGTATCATCAAGCACTATCAAACAAGCAATTAATAGAAAAAAGCATAAATCACAAGCATGGCAATGGGATAAGAGACAAAAGCATGGAGCAATCATCATAGATTAATATGAGTTCATTACAAGCCAACATTCCCCCAAAATGGTATCAAAGTCACATTTTATCCCCAAACAGCCCATCACTAGGGGCTTAGCTACACATAGTCAAAGAAATAGCAACAGAAATGGGAAGAAGGGGAAGAAACTCCATGGAGCTCAGGGAAGTAGCATTCTTCTTCACCTCCTTGTTGTTGGGGACGTCCTCTCTCCTCCAAGGGTGCATATGAGCATGAAGATATGGGGGTTTATGGAGGAAAACCTAGAAAAGTAGGTTTCCAAGGTGAAATGGAGATGGAAATGGTGGGTGGAGAGCATAAATGCAAGGGAAATGCACTAAATGCTCAAGGAGAGGAGTAATGGAGGCTATGAGTAGCTAGGGGGAGCTAACCTAGTGTTGTGGCCGCCACCCATGTATATATAGGTGGTGGTGGAAGCACTAGGGTAAATAAGGGTATTGTGGGAAAATTAGTGCAAAAAGTGGTAGGTTTAGGGTGGAAAAACGACTGTGTTGATGGGCCACGGCCATAGTGGGTGGAGATGAGAACGGTCGTGGAGCTTGGATACGGGCGTGTTGTGGAAGGGTGGTGAAAGTGTTGAGTAGGAGGTGGCCATGGCCGTGGGGAGTGCCACGGTCATGTTGGGTGAGTAGCACCACGGTCGTGTTGGGTAACATAGCTGTTTTGGAGGAGGAGGACTTGGTCGTGGGGTAGCACCACGGACGAGTCGATCTTCAGCGGCCAAGGTCGTGGCGGACAGCAACGGTCATGGTATCTTCAATCAGCCACGGCTGTGTTGATGGGACATGGTCGTGGTGAGTTGGGGTAGATCCCTATTGAATCTGGCATTTTTTCACCAAAAAAGATACAACCATGGGGGTATGCCCACGGCCGTGTTGGGGTCTGCATCAATCAATTGACCATCAAACTTCATCATTCATGGATTTCTTTGCTTGATGATGACTCTTGGCCAATGGGGGTAGGTAGAGGGAGCTTTTAGGTCCTTCTTTGGACCCCTTCATGAGTGGAGGAGCCCTAGAACTCCTTCCTTCTCTCTCATCCATCCAAGGCATTGTCCAAGTACCTAAAAACAGTGCAAAGAACATCCATAAGTGCATTTGGCAGTGATAAACATATTAGGGGAAATAGCTTGTAATCTAACATGTTTAGATGTGATTTAAGTACAAAATGGCACAAGATGGAGCCCTAAAATAGGGTTACATCAATCATCATGCTCACTAATCACATGCTTCACTACCTTACCAAGGATGCTATGTCGTGACACCTCGGCCGAAAAAATCGCTATGAAGGATAGTGAAAAAAACATGCAGGCATGCCCTCTCTCATGATTAAATATTGAGGAATTAAGATCTGATACCCATTGATGATTCCAACCCGAGTGAAAACTCTAGAAACTGAGGCCCCAAAATTGTGGTATGGAGACTTTCTCTGTTACATGGCTTGTGGTATCATTCACACAGAAATGCTTACAGTAAGAAGACAATCTTATCTAATGTGAGAAACATTTCTCAAATGACACCTACCCTTTTTGCAAGCACTTTGACATGGGATCGTAGAGTGATATCACTCATCTCCTTACTACAAGCACAAAATCTCAATAGAAAACAATGATCCAGATCTTGTGGTAACGATTTTCTGACCTCACAATTTATAGAGATGTTTGCACCTTTGTCACCTTCTGCCGCACTTGGATTGGAAAGAGGGTTGATTCGCCTTTGCTAGTAAGATGTTACCACAAATAGCCACGACGAGCAACCCCCTTCCCAAAAAAAATACGCACACAAAGAAAACAAATAAAAAAAACATATGACTGTGATCAGGGAGACATATTTATACAACATTTGGCAACACGATTGTATTCATTTCCGGTGGGTGATCACAATATGACTCATCGCAACAATTTATCACAGTGAGAAATGAGCGGCCGGTAGAGTTTGTCAATCGCTTTAGACAGAAAACACAATTTGAATTGAGACTAGTGGACAACCGTGTGTTTGATAACACAATTGATAACTATTAACCCACTGCTTGTGGTTGTCCATCACTGCGTGAACAATTGACACCGCTTTGCCAAATGAAGCATTGCACATATAACAATCAGTGAGGCATATTATCTCCATTCGGCATATCAGCATAACATAACAGTAAATGTTCCATTGATGCAAATTCAGAGGTAGATGTCAATGGATATCCGGGATCTCGCACATTCCGTATGTATTCAATTCCAAAATTATGAAAATCTGGCGTCTGCTTAATCCAGATTGGTTTTAGGATATCAAATTTAAGACCTGAAAAGTTCAGATAGGATATTGAATATGAATATAGTCGCTCTAAAAATATTCGAATCCGATAAATACATACATAATTATTAAATATATATTATCCATATCTAAACATATGAAATTTTAGATATTTATCATATATATTCATAGTAATATCAATGTTTTCTATATAAAATATTTATTAGCAATAAATTTATGATTTTTGGTTCGGATCGGATATTTATCTGAATTTGGATATTATTCGTTCAAATGAGATTCATATATTATCACACGATAACCATCAGATGTGATTTGGAGAGCGGATCAATTTTTTCTTTTCAGATTCAGATATGTGATATAGTAGTATTCGTTCTTTATTATCCATTTACAAGTCTATTCAGGAGGTAAAAATCTAGAGTGCTCCATCGCTAGTGTTGGGGAATGCGGCCTGACAACGATGTCTTGCTCTCGTGCAGATATAATATGTTGTTATTAAAACACATGTAGGTTATGAAGAAAGGATTGTTAGTTCAATTAGCTCTCAACATTTCTGTGAAGATAGACTAGACAATCATAGGTAGGTAGTCTAGATATTTTGTTCAGAAAAGATTTTGACAACAACCTGTGGGGATTAGTAATCACAGGCAGCTACGGGTAAAGAACGATCAACCCAAGATATGTTGCACAATATATTGATGTCACTTCCTATATCACTCAAGCGATTATTAGTATTTTTCAAAAAATGAACCGGATCGGCCGGTTTGACCGATAAATTAGTGGCTGATCAGTTTAGAAATCTAAAAAATCAGTTGTGTTCTTTTCCGGTACAACTGGTCAGAAACACGGTTCAATCGGTCCAACTAGCTGACCAGGCTGAACCAGTGGTTCAAATAGAAAAAAAATAAAAAATAAAATAAAAAATAAACTCGTGACCCACATAGTTGATACTTTATTCTGATTACATTAAAGAGAAAAGATGCTTTATCTGCTTAGTTGGAGGGGAATCATGTGATTTTATATATATATATATATATATATATATATATATATATATATATATATATATATATATATAAAGAGATAGAGTCAGACTAGTCTACACTTGAGTGCACAAATCGCACCATAGACTTCAATGGTGTTTGCCTATCTAGACCTTTTTTGTAAAATCTAATCTATTGATTTTTATAATTATAATATTAATAGATCACATATAAAATTTGAATCCATTTGAATGAGTGTAAGTGACTCATCTAACGATAACAAAATCATCCCACAAAACTAATTTGATATGCATAATTTTTGTGCCCTTAGCATGCATGACATATAAGTGTCCAAATGAGTTAAAATTTATTATGTAGGATGTTCATAAGATATTTAAGAAGATCAACGGTTTAGATTTTATAATAATTACTTTATGATATAAAACAATTGAGGTGTATGGCATCTCTGGTACACTTGAGTATAATATAACTTCTCTCTCTCTCTCTCTCTCTCTCTCTCTCTCTCTCTCTCTCTATATATATATATATATATATATATATATATATATATATATATATATATATATATATATATATTGACACACACTCAAGTGTACTCATGCCCCAATACAATTAACTTTCTAGTCGTTAGATTAGCTTTCAAATTAGATGAGTAGAATCTACTGGCAGCCGCATCCCATCAACTGACCCCACTGTTGATAATAATCATGTTGCTTTATTTTGTCTTCTTTTATTTTAGCATAGGTGTAAGCTTCGTATAGTAGTGTGTGCATGGAACCATGAGAGTGGTAGATAGTGCACAAGAGTAGTGGAGTTAGTTGGATCTTAGATCCACTTTTGTAGCTACGTGTTGTTATCTTCTTTTTAATATAAATAAGAGAAAAAAGGCAATGGCTGGAACAACTAAGATCAAGTCTAGATGAGACAAAGTCACAGTCAAGCCTAGTCACCAAAATATCCAGTGTATCTCTTTCTCTCATTTTTTTTCCAATTCATTCATTGTCTCCAGCAGAACTCGTATACGTACAATACGAGTAATGCGACAGAGCCTGTATTAGTACAATACAACTCGGCACAGCTCATACACATATTTTGGTATCCACGTCGGGGATCAAAGACCTAGGCTAACAAGTGGTATCAGAGTCACATTGTCCCCCAGATGCCAAAGTACATGTCTAAGCAATCGAACAACGATTCTTCATCGAGTGGAGACATGGCAGTAATGAAGGGGAAGGAGAGTAGCTACACGTTGCAATACCCATTGCTCACACGGAGCAACTACGTAGCCAAGTCCTTGAAGATACGGATGAACCTGCAAGCACAGGGCCTATGGAATGCTATTGTAGAGGATGACTTCGAGGAGCGCAAGGATAGAATGGCCCTTTCTGCCATCTATCAGAGAGTATTGGAGGATGTTCTCCTCACGACCACTGAGAAAGACTCGGCGAAAGAAGCATGGGAGATGCTCAAGATGATGCTTATGGGCATGGATCACGTCAAGGAGGCAAAGCTCCAGACCTTGAAGAGCGACTTTGAGGTGATTCACATGAAGGACAGTGAATCAGTGGATGATTTCTCCATGAAGTTGACAATGGTCCTCAACAACATCCGAGCATTGGGTGAAAAGGTGGAAGAGACCACTGTCATCAGAAAACTCCTATGTATAGTACCTATGCAATTTACGTAGCTCTTAAAGTCAATCGAGCAGCTGATAGACCTCAAAACCATGATGGTTGAGGAGTTGATCGGTCATCTCAAAGCCCACAAAGAGTGACTGCGTGGATATAACAGTAGTTGTTTCTCACTCATTCCGAGTGGCTTTCTTGACAGAGGGGTACTATTTTACATCACGGTGGTGGATCAAAGGCACGAAGCAGCAACGGAATTCCTAGCTATAGGCATGCAAAATAGGCGGTCATGGCCGTAGGCGCAACAAAAGCGGACGTGATGGCAAGGAGAAAGATGGTGACGACAATCGTGGAGCTGATGGTGGTCGTGACAAAAGCAAAATCAAATGCTTCAATTGTAATGTCTTTGGATGTTATTCTTCGGAGTGCCAGAAGCCACGGTGCAAACACGACGAGGAGGCACACCTTGCTAAAGCAGCGGATGATGAGCCAGACATGTTATTGTCCATGCGTGCAGAAGATGTGCACGAGATGGTCATGCTCAATGAGGAGAAAGCTTGGACAACCAGAGATCTAGACCAATGCTCCAGTGAGATATGGTACCTCGACACAGGAATCGGCAACCACATGACTGGTTGCAAGGAAATATTCTCTGACTTGAATACTACAGTCAGAGGCACTGTATGTTTCGGCGATGATTCATTTGTGTAGATTTACGGGCATGGAACATTGTTGTTTGAGTGCCAAACAGGAGAGCATCTTATCCTCACAAAAGTATACTATATCCCAAGTCTCAAGAGCAACATAGTCAGCCTCAGACAACTCGATGAGAATGGATGCAAAATGGTTTTGGAAGGTAGCTTCCTATAAATATGTGATCAAGAAAGACGGATGCTAGCCAATGCGGAGAAATGCAAGAACTGGTTGTACAAGCTCAACCTCAACCTTGCACAGTCAATGTGTCTCTTGGTGTGCATCAAGGAGGATGCATGGTTGTGGCATGGCCAGTATGACCACCTCAACTTACAAGCATTACAGAACCTAGCTAACCATGAGATGGTGGATGGCATGCCTCACATCAAGCATATTGATAAGGTGTGTGATGGTTGCATGATCGGGAAGTAGCGGTGTGTACCTTTTCCAGCAACACCTTTGCACCGTGTGGATATGTCACTTCAATTGCTACATGGAGATTTGTGTGGCCCAATCACACTAGCAACACAGGGAGGTAACAAATATTTGTTGTTGTTAGTTGATGATCATGGACGCCATGTGTGGATTGCATTGATAAAAAGTAAACATGGAGACCTTGCTACGATTAAGTAGGTCAAAGCAATTGATGAGATGCATGCAGAAACAAAGGTGAAGGCTTTACATACTGATCGAGGTGGGGAGTTCACATCACATGAGTTCCAAGAGTATTGTACGAGCTCATGAATCAAGAATTTTCTCATAGCCCCATATTCACCACAACAAAATGGCATGGTGGAGAGGCGAAACCAAATGGTGGTTGACATGGCTAGGAACATGTTGAAGAGCAAGGAGATGCCAGGAACTTTTTGGGGAGAGGTCGTTGCTACAACAGTCTATCTCTTGAACTGTGCACCAACCTAGAGTGTCATTGGAAAGACACCCTACGAAATAATGTAGGAGAAGAAGCCAAGAGTGCAGAATCTTCGCTCATTTGGTTGTGTGGCACATATCAAAGTGGTGCAATCGCATCTCAGAAAGCTCGATGACCGCAGCATACCGATGATATTCATTGGATATGAGCCTAGATCTAAGGCGCATGGGGTGTATGATCTAGTGATAAAGAAGTTGCAGTGCCAAGAGATGTCATGTTCGAAAAGGCTCGAAAGTGGGACTCGAAGTCCAAGGCTGATCGAACGTGGATGATCATGGTGAGGTTTTTATTATGTTTTATCTGCCTAACATTGATATAGGGATTTAGGACGTTGTGCATGGATCACCGGATGTAGCAAGCAGCATCATGACGGGATTACAATACAACTCTAGTACGAAGTACAGCACACCAGGCGTACAGTACGACTTAGTGGCTGTCAATTACAGTCCATCAAGCCAGATCACAGAGGGTGCTACAAGCAACAGCATGTCAACACCACCAAGGAAGTTACATTCCTTACAATACATCTACAATGCCACGAAAGAGGAGGAGCTCAAAGACTTTGTACTTTGCATGTTTGCAATGGAGGAGCGATCAAATAACCAAGAAGCTGAAAGGCATGCATGATGGAGGTGTGCAATGCAAGAGGAGCTTGTTGCCATTGAAAGCAATGATATGTGGGAGCTTTTCAACCTCCTAGTTGGCTAAAGACCCATTGGTTTAAAGTGGGTGTTCATAATGAAGAAGGATCGGTAAGGTGTTGTCATCAAGCACAAAGCATGTCTCGTTGCCAAAGGCTACATGTAAAAATAAGGTGTGGACTTTGATGAAATCTTTGCACTTGTTGCAAGACTTGAGAGAGTTCGTCTACTTCTTGCATGAACTGCACAAGAAGGATGGGAGGTGCACCACATGGATGTGAAATACACCTTCCTCAACGGTGATTTGGAGGAGGTAGTGTATGTGACGCAGCCACCCAGCCACGTGTGAAGACAAAGTGTTGAAGCTCAAGAAGGCATTGTACGAGCTACGTCAAGCACCAAGAGCCTGGAATGAAAAACTTGATAAAAGTTTGATCTCACTTAGTTTCACATGTTGTCTAGTGGAGCATGATGTTTACAAAAGAAATCTCGATGGTGCAAATCTTTCTCGTTGATGTGTATGTGGATGATTTGGTCATCAACGGTGTAAGTAATGTTGAGATTGCAAAGTTCAAGCTTCAAATGAAGGAATTGTTTAGCATGAGTGACCTTAGGCCATTGAAATACTACTTGGAGATCAAAGTACAACAAAATTCTCAGGGAATCTTTTTGATCCAACCACCTTATGCATCAAATATTCTTGAGAAATGTGGGATGGCAGATTGCAACCCAATACAAACACCAATGGAGGCAAGTATGAAGCTGAGAAAGACGTTCTCAAGTCCTACAGTTGATAGAACCTACTACAGAAGCATAGTAGGGAGCCTTCTTTACTAGTTGGATACAATGTCAGACATCGCCTATATGGTTGGGATCGTGTGTAATTACATGTAGACACCCACTAAAGCAACACATGGTTGATGTGAAGCAAATCTTGAGGTACGTACAAGGTGTAGTACATTTTGACTATTATTATGTGAAGAAAGGCAAGGAAGAACCAAGCCTTGTGGGCTATAGTGATAGTGACATGGATTGAGATGTTAATGATTGGAAGAGCACTACAGGAGTTGTATTCTTCCTTGGCTCAAACCCGGTGACCTGGACATCATAAAAGCAGAAAACGATGGCATTATCTTCATGTGAAGCTGAATACATCACAGCTAGTACTACTGCTTGTCAAGGTATTTGGCTTAGGCGTCTTCTTAGAGAGGTGGAGATGCACAGTTATGGGAAAATGCTACCCAAGGTGGACAATAAATTGGCTAATGTATTGAGCAAGAATCTGGTTCATCATGAAAGGAGCAAGCACATTGGTACAAGGTACCACTTTATACAGGAGTGTGTAGAAGATGGGAAGATAGAGGTGGAGTATGTTGTGACAGATGATCAGCTGACGCACATCCTCACCAAAACACTTGGAAAACTCAAGTTCGTGGAGATGCACAAGAAACTTAGAGTGCAAGCCGTCAAGTAGCAACCTAGCAACGTGATTAGGAGGGTGAATGTTTATAATAATTACATTGCTTTATTTTGTCTTCTTTTATTTTAGCCTACGTGTAGGATACATGTAGTAGTGTGTGCATGGAACTAGGACAGTGGTAGATAGTGCACAAGAGCTGTGAAGTTAGTTGGACCTCAGATCTACTTTTATAGATATGTGTTGTTCTCTTCATTTTAATATAAATAAGAAAAAAAGGTAATGGATGGAACAACTGAGACCAAGTCTAGATGAGACAAAGTCACAGCCAAACCTAGCCACCAAAATATCCATTGTATCTCTTTCTCTCATTTTTCTAAATTCATTCGTTGTGTCCAGTAGAACTCGTGCCCCCCACAGTCCTTCTTTCTTGTGGCATCTCTCTCCCTCTCCCCCATCTCCCCCCTCTCTCTCTCTCTCTGCATGACTCTTCTCTTCTCTCAGATAATCTCCCCTCATATTGACAACTTTCTCCTTGAGACGCCATCAAGCAGTTTCTTCCTCGAGCTGGCCAATACCACTAGTAGCACCAGCCCACGATGCCACCAATAGAAGAAGCTCGGACGTTTATCACTGCCACAGTTGGATGTGCTTGTGCCCATGTCGGGTTATATGTATATGAGTGCAAGACGTTCAATATGTACTTCCTGATGTTCACAAAGGCCATAGTGCCAACTATAAGAAGCCCACAGCTAGCCATGTGGTCTTCAAGAATCAAGATCAGTCAGAGGAGAAGACCAGGCCTTTTAGATTAGGTTTTGATTAACTAGATGTGGACCGGAGCAAGAGTGGGTGGTAGGATATGGTTCCTTCACCATTGGTGTTGGCGGCTTGTAAACTGGAGTGGGCGACGTGTATACCAGAGGAACCAGAGTAGGTGGGTTGTACACCGGAGGTGGTTTATATACGACCACTAGAGTGGGTGTTTTATAGATTGAAACTTAGGATGGGTGTGTGTAGACAGGTGATTTGTACACCGAAGTCTTGGTTGGGCAGGGTAGTAGCTTCAGCCATCTGTGGTAGTATGGGAGCTTGAAGTAAGGGTGAGGACATATTGTAGGCGGACGTGGACTCCGACATTGCTAGAAACAACTTTCTGACACCTGGGGTGAAAACGACGCTCTTGCTGGCCTTAGGCTTGAGCACTATATTCAACTGGTTGACTTCACTATGGAGCAGGAAGGTGGAGGTTTTGTGAATGCATTTGACATGTGTGAAGAAGTCATGCTTCAGGGAACCCTACTCGTCAACTAGCTAGGGAGTTTAGGAGCTACATGATGAACTTCTGTCGCTCGTAGTTGTCTGCATCAGTCTGCATCGGCTTTTAGATGACAGAGATGCCCATGCCTCTAAGAAAACATTATGTCATGGTGGGACCTTGTTTTCCTCTTAAAGTGAGAAAATCTAAATATATTCATATTTTAAGGAGCAACTCTTATGTTGTATCCACCCATACATTCAAGACATCTCCTTCGTAGTACGACTAGTAGTGGATCCGTTGATCCTTTTTAAATCCAAGACTAAGCTAGTCTTGTTCCTTAACCTTGCTGCGAATTTACTAATGTAGTGTTTGGTAACGTGATTGCATTCATCACCAGTGGTCCATCACAGATGACCCATTGTAATAATTTCTCATGGTAAAAAATGAACGAGCAGTAAAGTTTGTCGATCGCTTCAGATAGAAAATACAATGTAGAATGCTATAAGTCAGAAAATGTGTGTTTGACAATGCAATTGGAAGTGATTGGCCCGCTATCCGTAGTTGTCCATCGCTGCCCAAGAAATCGTCGTTTTACCAAACAAAGCATAAGTTGAGTCAGTTTTGTGTTCCTCACACTAAGTTGCTTTCATGCATCCACAGCAACCAAGTCTGAAATCTATAAGCTGTTAAGAAATAAAACATAGGGATAATATTGGTGGAGGATGACTCGCACACTGTAACTAGTGTCGAGTAATCTATTTATATAATGCAGACTACATAAGATATCCATTGGGAAGATTACATAGGAGAGTCGACATTTATGATGACGGCTATACAATAAAGAGTCATCAATCAATCATTACATAATGAATGGTCATTACATTTGGAAAACAATAAATGTTCATGCAGAATAAGTGTCATTAGTTTATGATTACATGGCAGTAATGTTGTGACTGTTGTTATTCCTAACAACCCCCCGCAAGATTGATCTGAGAGAATCAAAGACCCATCTTAAGAAGGAGATGATGAAATGTAGTCTTATAAAGAGCCTTGGTGAAGAGAGCAGCGAGCGGGTCCTGTGATGCAACTTGGCAGATGCTTTGTTGCCATCAATTGTTTGCTAGGAATTTCATTAATTTTGGAGAATTGAGAAGAACATTTTGATTTAATGTTGTTGGGATAGGATGATTTAATTTTGGGAGAGAGGAAGGATATTTTTGTAGATTCTCTAGGAAGGTTATAATAGATAAAGGAGGACTTTTGGTTGGTTGATTGGAATGGTTTTATACCATGTTTGAGGTTGACACATATTGGTGGCTTGAGAAGGTGATTTTGTAGGAAGTTTTTGTTGGTTTGTAGGAAACATTTGTTGATTTATTTTTTGACATGTGATCATTAAACAGAGAAGGACGAGGAGAGGGGATTGATTTTTTTTTTGCTAGCATGGGGGTTTTTCTGGTGGTAGTGTAGTGACCCACGTGAAAGAGAGGAAGGAAAATAGATGATGGTCATCTCAATTTGAACGAGGGAGAAATGGGTTTCCTTTTGTTTGCTTGGTGGGGGAATATAATCAGACAGATAAGAAGGAAAAGAAATAAAGGTGAGATTGTGAGAAGATTGGCAATGGTTGGGGTGGGACAGGTTTGCAGGTGGCGAGGGTTCGTTAGCAAGCCAACTGATGGTGTTGATGTTGTTGCTTTCGGGGCTTGTACATGGGATGTTGTGTCCTGACAAAGAGGCGGCGGAGTGGGGGATTGCATGCGGTTATGGTTGTGGTGTTTGTAGGGACGATGGTGATGATGGATGATCTGGCGAGAGGCACGGTGGATCTTGAGGGAACTGGGCAGTGCTATTGGTGGTGGCGGTGATGTTGGTCACGGTGAGGCACCTGCGGGTGTTGCTACGGTAGGGGTGGTCGGTGGCTATTTTAATTGAGGCCGCTGGAAGGAGGACGGAGGTGCGATAAAGGGGAGAGGTGGAGTGGGCTGGAGCCCACGTTGATGTCTTGAACAGTGAGTCGAGGACGTTGTCCAGCAGGGCGCACGGTCGGGCGATGAGGAAGAGGGGCGGACGGACGGGCGGCAACACCGGCGTGTAGTAGATATGCTCGCCTGTGTATGAAGGGGTTGTGTCTTCCTTGGGAGGGAGGGGCAGTGAGCACCCTTGTCCCGGTGCTTGTGTGTGGAGAAGGGAAAAGAAAAGGGATGTCGCATGTGTCAGGTTGTGTGGCTGGGGTTTGGGATCTTGAGCTTGGCTGGTGTCCTTTGGTTGTGGTGGCGGTGGTATTAGAATCGGTGTAGATCAGCATTTTGACGATTGGAAAGGGAGTTAACATGCGGTTGAGGAAGAAAAAGTGATAGGCCAAGGTGAGATATTGTTGCTGGAAGTCAGGAAATGGGAAACAGGAGGAGACAGACAGACAGATTGGGGGGATTTTATTTGTGTGACTGTTGTTTTGGTGAGTTTGAAAAGGAAGGGACCTGAGATCTTGAGGAAGAAGGAAGGATATGAGGTAGCAGGATGGGAAGGGAAAGGGGGCTGGTTAAGGCTCAAAAGGCTCTGATACCATGTTAAGAAATAGAACATAGGGATAATATTGGTGGAGAATGACTCGCACACTGTAACTAGTGTCGAGTAATCTATTTATATAATGCATATTACATAAGATAGCAATTGGGAAGATTACATAGGATAATCGACATTTATGATGACGGTTATACAATAAAGTGTCATCAATCAATCATTACATAATGAATGGTCATTACATTTGTAAAACAATAAATGTTCATGCAGAATAATTGTCATTAGTGTATGATTGTATGGGAGTAATGTTGTGACTGTTGTTATTCCTAACATAAGCAACCAAGGCACAAAACATGTCATCTTTCACACCCACATGGCAACATTGCAGCCTACAGAAGCATGTCTCCTTGCTAGCATGATTCTTTGTGTTATATATTCAAATTGCTTACGTGTCATTGAATTCATAAATTAGGTGACCATGCATACAATATCATGAAGTTCTATAACATATAGAATCAAATTGTTCTACAATGTTATACTTACTGCCCGCTAACCACCGGATGTGATTTCTTGATGGCACTACTGTCAAAAAGCAATTGCAAATCTAAGCTCCTCGTCTAATGCATGCTTCCAACTACTGGCTTCTGCTGGCTATTGTCCTCATTGACTGTTCATCAGTGGAAAGAAGGGCATGGCGGGCTTGTCAGATGTTGTATGTAAAGGAGAAATGGAGAGGCATATTCCTTGTAGATGCTCTTCAGAGATAAGGTCCTTGGAACTGGAAGCCTCTGTTAAGGATGTTGTACTGATACGGTCCCGAATGTGATGAAAACTTATTGCGTAAGCATTACCGACAAGTGTATAAATCCAAAGAAGAAATATGAGATTTAACGTGAAAAACACTTCCCAAGACAAGGAGAGAAAAATCACGGGGCAATACTAGCCAACAAGTACTAGTATGTAATTAAGATTACAACTCACACTGTCCGGATTTAATTAACCCTAAATCTAGGTATCCCTCCCCCACAAGAACAAAGATGAGGAAGAAGAGAATCGCACCCAATGTGTACAAAACCTCCCTCTTTACTTGATCTCCTCACGAGGCCACTATCGCTGATAGGGACTGTTTGATGTCACTGTGACCGCTGACTAGGTTGGACTGTTGTCGTTGTGACAACATTGCATCTGTAACTGCTAATCGCTACTTTTCTTCAAGGAAAAGTCACTGGTCCTCTCTTATCAACCAAGAGAGTTTCTCTATTAGTGCACTCAATGTGTCACCGACTATCATTCGCTACTTCGCTTCAAGGCAAAGTCATTGACCATCTCTTATTCAACCAAGAGACCTCCTCCAGTTGTTCTTGTTCTCTGGCTCTTCTACCATAGAAGGCACCAACAAGCAATTGGAGGGATCACACCTCAACTGGTAGGACGTGTCAATGGCCTCCCCCAGGGCCTCTATTTATAGGCATCCATGGCATGTGGTTGCAATTAGGAATCCTTGTCCAACTCCATGTTGCACGTAGGGAACCATCTTCCTTCCCTTTTAGATTTGACTCCTATTAAGGTTGGTAGCACAAATCAACTCCTACTCAAGTCCAAATCCAATTAGGCATGGGTCAGTTTTTTCCTATTTCCAATAGCCTCATCGGATGTGGTAGAGAAGGAGAGCGGTGGAGAGGATAGACGGGTTCAACTTCTCTGTTCTGAGCAGCCTTTTGCAGCTATATCCTGCCATGTATTTCTCAAAGCAGAGGGAAGTTATGCATCAATATTGATGTGATTGATGGATGAGATTTATTTATCACATGTACCGGGAATAGTGAATCTGGTCCCGAGGATAGACATGAAGAACATGTTAGACATTGATCACTTGAGAGAGAGAGACGGAGAGAGATGTGAGGAGATAGAAGATTGGGTGGGATCTTCACTCATGGACATTTTGTCCGCAGACTACTACAGAAATGGCTTATGAAGTCACTTTCCAGTCGTCGGTTATTAACTAAGATCCGACGCCTAAAACCTACCACGTTGGTTTAAAACACAAACCGACATATATCAGAGAGGAGTGACCAGACACGGGTATCGCTTTCTATTTAGTGTCGGTTGTAGAATAAACAACTGACGCCTAAAATTAACCGCCAAATCCCAAATTTTGCGTGAAAAAAATTACCTCCAAAATTTGACATATGGCGTCGATTATTTACTCAAAAACCGACGACGAAAGGTTATTCACGATACAAAAATTGGGAACATTTTGGTCGTCGGTTTTACTACAAGAACCGACGCTTATGGGTTTTCGTGCGTTTTCCCGGGAAAATTTTCACACCCTTTTGAGCGTCGGTTTTAGAAAGAAATCAACGACTATGGTCATTAATCGAGAACATTTTTTTAATCGGCGTATGTAGATAGACGTCGGTTTTTTTCTAGTAAAAACCGACGACTATCATTAAGAATAGGTGTCGGTTGGTTTGTAGAACCGACACCTTTAGGTTTACGTGTCGGTTGTTTTTAATAACCGACGTCGATTGATAACTTAACAACACTCGCGAGCCCGACTCTTCCCCTTTCTCTGTTTCATTCATTGTCTCGCGCAGCTGCTACTCCAGGGTTTGGCGATTTCCGGTGATTTCTCCTCTGCCCCCACCTCCGCCGCCGTTTACTCCGGCCGTGCGCTGCTCCGCTTGCTTGGGTGGTCCTCTGCCCACCTCCGCCGCCGCTTTCCCTCTGCCCCAGCTCCGGCGGCCTTCTCTCCTTCTCCGGTGACCTTCTATCTTGCTCCGGCGGCCTGCTCTCCTACTCCTACTGCTCACTGCTGCTACTCTCCCCGCCAACGCCGCCGAAGGTACCTGCTCTGCTCTTCTTCCTCCTCTTCTTCCTCTGCCGAGGTGTGTGAAATCGCAGGTTGGCACGGTCGTGCTGGGCAGCACGGCCGTGTTGGTAGCACGGCCGTGCTGCATAGCACGGCCATGCTAGCACGGCCATGTTGGTTGATTTTGTGCTATATTGCTCAATTATAATCGGATAGCCTATAATGTTGTGCTACATTACTCTTCTAAAATTATTCTTATATTGTTGAATCAGGTCAATGACCACACCTGCTATTGTGCCTGAATTATGCCATGTATGTTTGTACAAAGTGAATCTTACCGCTCTAATTGTGAATTATTGCATGTTTGAAACTATTGAATTCTTGATTTATTATTTAATAATGCTCTAATTGTGAGTGATGCAATGTAAGTGAGCAAATACATGTAGTGGATATGTACTCATTAGCCTAGAAACCCGTCCAAGATATACTCATTAGGAGTAAATCTTGGATAGTCCCCGATTTGGGACTGTTCTTGAACACCTAATCTCACTTAGGATGTAAGTGTATAATGTGTATTGGGTTTTCGAGAAAATTTCAGTAGCATTTCCCCGTTTGTTCTCTAAGTACATATGTACTTAGAGAATAGCAGGGAAATGCTGCCGAAATTTTCTCGAAAATCCAATACACATTATACACTTACTAGTGAGATTAGGTATTCAAGAATGGGATAGGTGGTACACATTTATTATATATAAGAATGACATCACATGTATTTGTTGGCCTAGAAACTCATCCATGATATACTCATTAGGAGTAAATCTTGGATAGTCCCCAGTTTGGGACTATTCTTGAACACCTAATCTCACTTAGGATGTAAGTATATAATGTGTATTTGGTTTTCAAGAAAATTTCGACAGCATTTCCCTGTTTGTTCTCTAAGTACATATGTACTTATACCCAATACACATTATACACTTACTAGTGAGATTAGGTGTTCAAGAATGGGATAGGTGGTACACATTTATTATATATAAGAATGACAACACATGTATTTGTTGGCCTAAAGTTTTAACCATGCAAAAACTCTAATCTGTTAACCCTAGACCCTAATCTTGTTGTAATGTATATTTCATTTCTCTTTGATTATAGAATGGATAGATCATGGATGTCCATTCGCAATCGCTGCACCCCAGAGTTTCTTTCTGGTCTTGACCAGTTTATTAGATTTGCCGAGGAACATAGGAAAAAACCTGGAGATAGGTTCTACTGTCCATGTAGGCATTGCGGTAACAACTTGAAAGTCAGCACTGGTGACGAAATCAAAAGTCATGTCATGTGCAACGGGATTATACAAGGCTATACAGAATGGCACTGGCATGGAGAGATTTCAAACCCAAAACCAGTGGATGTCGATAGCAGTGCTTGTGTGGAAGAAGAAATTGCCTACGATGACGTAGATGTGAATGAACCAGTTCCAGTAGACATCGTTGATGCGATGCTGGATAGTTGTGGGGTAGAGCACACCGATCCACCTCCAATTTTTAGAAACATTGTGCATGATGCTGAGATATCATTATACACAGGTTGTACTAAGTTTACAAAGCTTAGCGTTGTGCTGAGATTGTATAAGTTGAAAGCTAACAATAGATGGAGCGAAAAAAGCTTCACTTCATTGTTGACTTTGTTGAAAGAAATGCTTCCTGAAGGAAACGAGCTGCCAATATCAACATACCAGGTAAAGAAATTGTTGTGCCCAATGGGAATGGATGCCAAGAAGATACACGCATGCCCGAATGATTGTGTATTATTTCAAAAGGACTATGTGGATTTGAAAGATTGTCCAAAATGTGGTGCGTCACGGTATAAATTGACGACTTCGGGGGAGTCCAAAACTGGTTCTCCTGCCAAGGTGATGTGGTATCTACCTATAATATCACGGTTTCAATGCTTGTTTGCCAATATGATAGATGCGAAGAATTTGAGGTGGCATGCTGATGTTAAGAAAAATAATGATGGGATCCTACGACATGCGTCTGATTCCCCACAGTGGAAGAAGATTGATCTATTGTACCCTGAATTTGGTGAAGAAGTCAGGAATCTAAGACTTGGGCTTTGTACATATGGGATGAATCCGTACGGGACATTGAGCAGCCAACATAGCACTTGTCCAGTCATGCTTGTTATATAAAATCTTCCTCCCTGACTGTGTATGAAAAATAAGTACGTAATGTTGTCGTTGTTGATATCGGACCCTAAACAACCTGGAAATGACATCGATGTTTATCTTGAACCTCTGATTGATGACTTAAAGAAACTCTGGGGTGAAGGTGTGATGACCTATGATGCTTCACGAAGAGAGACATTTCATTTGCATGCTATGTTGTTTTGCACTATTAATGACTTTCCAACATATGGGAATTTGTCTGGATATAGTGTCAAAGGAGCTAAAGCGTGTCCTATATGTGAAGAGAACACTAATTCAACAAGACTAAAACATGGCGGTAAGACTGTATATCTCAGTCATCGAAGGTTTCTTACAAAATTTCATCTGTATCGTAGGAAGCGCAAAGCATTCAATGGATTGAATGAGGAACGGAGTGCACCTAAACCTATACCAGGGGAGGTTGTTTATGAAAGAGTAAAAGACTTTGTCAATGAATTTGGTAAGAGATCACAATGTACTATGGCCACACGGAGTGACAAATCTTTATTCAAGAAGAAGTCAATATTTTGGGATCTTCCTTATTGGAGTTCTTTGATAGTCAGGCATTGTATCGATGTCATGCACGTTGAGAAAAATGTTTGTGATAGTGTCATTGGTACTTTGTTGAATATACCAGGTAAGACTAAAGATGGGATAAAATCCAGACTGGACCTACGTGAAATGGGAATAAGGTCAGAATTAACATAATTTCGTGAAATGGGAAATCAGAGAACATACTTACCTCCCGCTTGTTACACATTGTCTAGAAAGGAGAAGAAAGCATTTTGTGAATGTTTGGTAAATGTTAAGGTGCCACAGGGTTACTCATCCAACATTCGTAGATTGGTATCAATGAAAGATCTGAAGTTGATAGGTCTTAAATCTCATGATTGTCACACTCTAATGCAACAAATATTGCCTGTGGCAATTAGATCTATATTGCCGAAGCATGTAAGGTTTGCAATCACCAGACTTTGTTTCTTTTTCAACAGTCTGTGCAGCAAAGTTATTGACCCTGATACTCTCGATAAATTGCAAAGAGAAGTGGTTGTTACCCTATGTCATCTTGAGATGTATTTTCCTCCGTCGTTCTTTGATATCATGGTACATCTTGTTGTCCACTTGACTAGGGAAGTGAAAATGTTGGGACCAGTTTTCTTGCATTGGATGTATCCCTTTGAACGATACATGAGCGTTTTTAAAAGTGATGTTCGAAACCGTTATCGGCCTGAAGGGAGTATTATCGAGGGTTATGTGGCGAGAGAGGTTATGGATTTTTGCAATGACTTTCTCAGTGGTAATGACACTCCTGATAATGACAAGAATATTGACGAGCAATTTGGCAAAGGAATTTTGGGATCACGTGTGAAAGTAATCAGCCGTGAGCAGTTGGAACAAGGTCACTTGTATATTTTACACAACATGGACGAAGTGAACATTTATATCGAGGAACATACCAATTTCATCAAGAGACAATATCCTCGAGCCAATACAATGTGGCTTGCTAGAGAGCATAACAAGACATTTATTAAGTGGTTTGAAAATAAAGTCTTACATCAACTATCTCAAACACCAGATGATATTACTGAAACTATCAAATGCCTCGCCTTTAAACCAAAATTGACTGTTATGTCTTATGAAGGGTGTGACATTAATGGATTCACATATTACACAAAGTGCCAAGATGATAAGAGTGTCATCCAAAACAGTGGGGTCACCCTTCAAGCATCGACTATGTTTTTTGCAAGTGCAAAAGATAAGAGTCCACGTGAAGCTAAAATGTCATATTACGGTGTCATTGAAGACATATGGGAGTTTGATTACGTAGATTTCAGAATTCCGCTCTTCAAATGTAATTGGGTTGATAACACCAAAGGAGTTATAGTGGATGAATTGGGTTTCACTTTAGTGAACTTTGAAAAGATTGGCGAGAAGGATGAACCATTCATATTGGCATCACATGCGAAACAAGTATTTTATATCGATGATCCTGCAAATGATAAATGGTGGGTTGTTCTTCATGGTAAAAGACAGTTCATTGAAGATCCTATAGATGAAGAACAGTACTATGATAAGTATGATGACTCTAGTCCATTCTCAGTTGGGTTGCCAACACCAGCAAATATTGAAGCTAATGATGACTTGTACGTGCACGGAGATCACAATGAAGGATTGTTAATTGATAAAAAATCGCAATATTAGAGGCATGTTTATATTTTTTAATATGTTTTATTTTTCTGAATGTGAACTTTACAATGTGAATGTGAACTTTACAATGTGAATTTTACAATGTGAATTACTTTATAATGTGAACTTTACAATGTGAATTACTTTACAATGTGAATGTCAACTTTACAATGTGAGCTTTACAATGTGAACTTTACAATGTGAATTTTACAATGTGAATTACTTTATAATGTGAACTTTACAATGTGAATTACTTTACAATTTGAATGTGAACTTTACAATGTGAGCTTTACAATTTGAATTACTTTACATTGTGAACTTTACAATGTGAATGTGAATTTTCAGATGGCTGAGCATTCTCCTGATGACCGTATTGATGATTACCGTGAGGGTGAGGACATCAAGGCGCCGCCTCCCAATGTATGTTTTAAAAATATATCATATATTTATATCTATATGTCCATTTATAGTTATATCTTGTAAATGTGTTTATTTTGTCAAATTTTAGGTTGATGATGCACATGTACCACCTGAAGCACTTGAGGCACTTGATCAGCAACACCAAAAAGTTGACAAGAGAAGGGGCATCACTATGATGAAGAAGTTAATAGCGCAAAAGGGCAATGGACCCAAACTTGTTGTGGATTTTGATAATGCAGGAAATGCATCTGGTGTGAATCGCAATTCATTTGTTTCATATCTTGGGTATGTTACTCGTAGCCATTGCGGTTGTAAGATAGATTCTTGGCATAAAGTTTCTAAGGAGAAGAAAGACGTAATATGGAAGGATTTATGTGTGAGTAGCATTTGTTGGCATAAAGTTTGTAGATTACTAATTTTTTGGATAATAGCAATTCTAATTTGCAGAGTATATTTGAATTGGATGAAAAGTTGCATCGTAAATGCGTGATGCAACGTTGTGGGAGAGTCCTAAGGAACTATAGGACAAATCTCACTCGATAATACATAAAAGAAGCTGACAAGAGGAAGAAGACAGCCACTGAACAGTGGAACTTCCTGGACAAAGAAGAATGGGACGCGTTTGTTGCTTCAAGACAAACTGATGAATTCAAGGTATTAGGTGTCAGTCCCAATCTCATTAATATATGTTGTATTCACCTATTCAAGATTAACATTTATTGTTACTAACCAAATCATTAATGTGCATACTAACTAGGCCCTCAGTGAGGTACAAAGATCAAGGCGTGTACTGAATGTGCATGACCACACAATGGGTCCAAAAGGGTATGCAGGCATTCGCCAAAGACTACAGTCTGAGGCTACTGCTCAGTCTACTGCTACTTAGGAGTCCTCCACTATAGGTAGCACACCTCTGCCTTACCATGATGTCTGGATAGTTGGGAGGCAAAATAAGAAGGGAGAAATAAGGAAGCCCGCAACTACTGAGGTGGCTGTAAAAATGGTAAAATACAACTCTTACAGCAATCGTTCGAATATTGATTATTTGTGGTGTTTACTTAATTACAAATTTTTGTTTTGGCGATTAGCGGGAGCTGCACGAGCTGAGGAAACAAGGCAAGTTCATCCCTGAGGGCACAAGGGATGAATTGACAGTTGCTCTGGGTAACCCAGAGCATCTTGGACGTGTTAGGGCTACAGGTGCTGGTGTGGGCATCAAAGCTTTTTTGGGCCATCCCAGCACAAACATGTCCCAAAAGTGGGACTTTCACAAGAAGAGGTAACATATTTTTTCCTTATAGATGTTACTGTAAAAGAGAATTCAATAATTAGAATTTGACGTTTCTTTTATCCATGTATAGGTAGATAAGCTATTTGATAGGAAACTCAAAGAAGCAATGAAAAAGTGGCAGGCATCTCAGACTGCCACTTACCAGACAGTACCTATGGTGTCTCCTACTACAGGCTCTACTCCTACTGCAGAGGTTGGGAGTAATCTTGTAGACCCACCACCTAGCAAATCCGATGTAAGTATTTTTATGACAGTAACTATTTTTTTAATTCAAGATGATATGTATATATGAAATTGTAGTCGTTTCAAAAAAAAGATGATATGTATATATGTATATAACATTATTTACACAAAAATTTGTAGGGGTTGAAGTCATGTCGTCTAAAAGTTAATGAATATGTCGTTGCAGAGGCGTCGACTTACCCATCCCTACCAGGAGAAATGTTTCATGGGTCTCCATTACCAGCTGGTTGGATTCGTGTGAGCCCGGTACATATATTCCCCAAGTGGATGGATCTTCCATTGCCATATGCCCACCCAGATTGTGAAACGCTTGGTGAGGCAGAAGGCAGAGTGATATTGTGGCTAAAAGCAGATGTCATCTTTACTGAAATTGTATGGTAAATTTACATTACGTTAAATTGTTAGTGTGTGTATATGATGTCAGTTGATATGAAATTATATATATATATATATAAATATATATATATATACAGGTTAAAAAGAAGACACCCACAGCATCTAGGCCTCCACTTCCACCTCCTACATTACCCAGTTGGGTTCCACAGGACCTACCTGTCCCGTTAGGTCCTAACTGTAGGGGTATGGAAATATGGTTAGGCGAACATGATATAAATTACCCTATAACTATTTCTATAGATTCATATGTTGCAGGTCAATCATACAAAAGCAAACTATTTATACAAGATATTTTAGAGTTGTTTCGATATGATTGGCTAAATACATCTGTGATAGAGCTATGGATAAGGTGAGATCTTATTTATACATCCATATACCTTGTGTAGGATCTGGTGATCTGGTTTCTTATTTATTAATGCATGCGTAATTAATACATATTTTGCAGAAACTTAGACAAGATATGTGTAGATTTTGCATTCGAACATGTATGATTTTTGATTCCATCTTTGATTAGTCTAGTAGCTAAAGACCCTCTGTCAGTTCAACAATACTGTTGTGAGGCTTTTACAATATTTGCTCAAAATAAGAAGACGATGATAATGGCTCCATTCAATGTAGAGTAAGTTTACTTTGCTTATTATAATTTGGACTTAAGAAAATTACATTTTTATTGTGGATTTTGAGATATTAATTTTTAACTTTTTTACCTCTAGTGGTATGCATTGGGAGTTACTGGTTATTGTCCCCGAGACGTTCACTGTCTATTATCTAGATCCTAAGGGGAGTAAATTGAATACAAAATATAGACACATAATGAAAATGGCATTATTCCGGTGAGAAATATTTCATTTTCATATCTGTTAACATATGTTATTACATTACTATTTAATTATGCAATGTAGTGTGTTACATTAACATGTAGGGGTTTTGATGAGTTCAAAAAGGCTGGAGGAAAGGTCCCTACGAAAAAGAACCAGCCAATAATTTGGAAGAACGTGAAAGTAAGTTCCCGACTGCAATATATGTATATATTATTTATGTGAACAATGCTTAATTAGTTGTATTTTTTAATATTTTGTATGTTTGAATTTATAGTGTGCTACACAAGACAACGGATGGGCATGTGGATACTATGTGATGCGATTTATGCACATGATTATCAAATATGCCGCAATGGACATCGATTGTATTGCTGAGGTATTATATAGTCTCATTAGATAATATGAAATATATCAATCTTATTTATAGCTCATTAATTATATATATACATCATTCTCTTTACAGGTGTTTAAAACTGACCACACTACAGGAACGGCCTTACCAAATGTACATGCTCCCTATATGATGGGAGAATTAAATGAAGTAAGAGAAGAATGGGCAACAGCCATACAAGTAGTGGGGGATTTAAGATATAATTGGGATGTTGATAGTGAATAATGACTACAGAATGATATTTTGTAAATGAATTTCTGAATTATAATATATGTGTGAATGTTTCTACATGTCTGGATGTTTCTACATGTGTCTGAGTGAAAATGAATGAAAATGTTGGTTGCTATATGAATGTTTCTATATGTGTGAATGTGAAAATGAATGGAACTACATATTGCTAGCTACATGAATGTTTCTAAATGTGTGAAAATCAAATGGAACTACATGTTGCATTGCTAAATGTGTGAATATTTTTGTTGTTAATTTTGCAGGTTTGTGTCCTGTTGTTGGCTGATATCAATGGATGTCGTAAAACCTACAGTTCATAACTGAACTGTAGGTTTCTCATCCTGCGACCAGTCATACAGTAGGTCTGCAGACTGACAGAAAAAAAAACAAAAAATAGGTGTCGGTTATTTGTATAAAACCGACACCACATCGTTACAGTGTCAGTTTCTAATAGTAACTGACGTCTATTTCCTTAACACCACAGCCGTGCTGGCCAGCACGGCCGTGGCAGTGGACCAGACACCACGGCCGTACAGGCCAGCACGGCTGTGTTGGGAGTGCACGGTCGTGGCAGCGGACCAGACACCACGGCCGTGTTGGGGTTTATATGACGTTGGTTCTTATCTAATAACCGACGTTGATAGTGCCCAAGATGGCACCCTTCTGTGGCGCGAAGGTATATGATGTCGGTTTCTTATCTAATAATTGACGCCTATAGTGCCCTGCTGGCACGTTTTCGGTGGCGTGTGAAGGGTTTTGGCGTCGGTTTTTGAACCGACGTGTAACGGCTGGGCTTTTAGCGTCGCCCACATAGGTGTCGCTTAGAAACCGACACTAAAGGTCGGTTATGTACTAGTGGCATATGAGTGGAATGTGTGTTAGATTTTAGGGTAGTGATCTAATCTAAATCTAACGGTTAAGAACGTAAGTATATTGAGGTTTGAATGCACTTGTATGTATTCTAGTCTCATTCTATATATATATATATATATATATATATATATATATATATATATATATATATATATATATATATATATATATATGGGAACCCTAAAACTCAATTTGGTGTTAGCATTGAAATTTTCATAATGTTGGGTCATGGAAATAGTATATCATTTTCACTTCCAAGCATATGCCAATATGACAATAATTTCACCATTTAACAATATACCAATGTGATTGCATTAATATTAGTTATTTTGTTATTTTAGCTACCAATGCAAGATAATATTATGTCTCTACTATCTAATGATCATGCTAAACTACACTAGAACCCCTTGAAGAATTTATCAAGATTGAATTCAAGAATCTTATCTTTAGATATCTTTTCTCACCATGCATTAGAAGCATGTATTTTCCTTTATGCACATTTTCCTTGGGCCCCCAATGTGATAAACACGGTTTGTTTATTCAAAGGAGTGTCTATTTCTACATTCTCATATATTTTTCTGCTCATCGACTAAGGTTTGGAAACTTTGTCATCTTCCTTCCCTTGATTCCCTATGTGAGTTTAGCACGACATTCAAGCTTGGAGTGTATATCATTGATAGATTCGAACATCTTGTTTGGAAGATGTAGATGATTAAAAACATTCTTCATTGTCCAATCTCCTAATTTGTGAAACGATACGATTCATAAACCACGATATAAACTTAGCGGAAGCATTCGATTAACAGCGGAATATGAAAATTCATGAAAAATTAAAACTTTTCGAGGCAAGATCTTGAAGACATGAAACTTCTTTCATAAAAGCAAGGTAACAGTTTACATCTCTATTAAACCACTTCTCAAGTGATTACATACAACAAAATACAAAATCTCAGATTAACAAACTCCAAGGACCTGAGAGTACAGAGACGACATAAGACTATCTAACTACATGACTTAGCAGTCAGTATCTCCACCTGAGATTCACTGCTGCCCCTGGTGCTCTTGCTGCTGATACTGATCACCTGCAGACTGGTTCCTTCGTCCTCGGCGACCACCTAAAAAGTTGAAATCTACGGGGTGAGACAATTTTAAATAATTGTCCCAGCGAGAGTTATAACTCTCCGCCAGAAGCTTTATTATAGCAATCACATATCAACATAAGCAATAAAGCTTTAAGGTAATCAACAGCAGATTGTTATCAAGTAGAACAACAACATTTAAGGAATATGAAGAACATGTATACTAAACAGTGTAACCATCAATCATTGTATCTCGTAGTTCAACCTAAGCAGATATGCTACGCGGTTGATTATGTTTTATAAACATTATTATGCCCTACAGAGATGAGGTATACCGCTCATACTCCAACCGATCACTATTAAGTCGCATCGGTATCATACATAGGTCATCAAAAGAGCCGGATTCTTATGACCTCATCTTCCTCAGTCAGTATGAGGATCAACATGCAGGACATCTAGTGTCTCTGCTACTATAGCTTACCAGGGTATTCCGGTACTTCGCTATTAGAGTCACATTGGCATTCTATACTCTCTTCGCCATCGAAAGATTTCTTGTTTATCTCTCATCGATGCGGTACAAAAGATTTCCTCGGGAGATTAGTGTTATATCACCCCGGCATAAACACTTAGTGAAGGATTGATAGATTAAGATACATCTACATCAATTCCTACACTAGGATGTAAGGGTATTCACATCCATATTCCCCCACATACTCAAAAGTATGTGATCCAGGAGTTCCCTTAGGAAAACCTGTTTCACCATCATTTAACTCCTGACAATGATGGATCTATGATCAGGGCTCTACATGGTATGATTATACTTGATTAGTTAGGTACATTTCAGTATTCTTTTTATCATCATACATGTTCTCAAACATTAATCATTAGAACAGCAGCTATGAAAGTAGAATACTAAATGTATCAAGTCTAACTCTCATCAATTATCATTTCTCAATCATCTCATCACAAGTCATCTGACAAGCATGACCTTGATGATACTCATGGCTCTCACAGCCTATCATTATCATAAGATGCCACTTACTAGGCATCAGCATATGTCATTATTCATAAAGCTAATAACATGCTTTCAATGAATATGAAATCATAATCCTTACCTGGATATGATCATCATCAGGTATAAGAACCGGCATGGTTAATTCAACTGATAATAGTAAGCAATTCATATCAGAAGTTGTACCGGTTAGGTTCCCTGATTTTCACCAATTAGGGTTTACTATTCACATTACATGTCATCATCCTAGAATTAGGGTTTACTATTCACCTCATGGTGAATTGATCTCATAATATCACCATGTATGAGGAACATCATCATTAAAGCCCTCAAATAAGATTAAGATTCACCAATTATCATATTTAGGGTTTCCATGATCTCACATAAGTGGATCATACCTAATCTTGCATATTCGGGTACATTGAAGGTATTTTACTTGAGTTTTGAACATAAACGGTATTTTCTCTCTCCTCTCACTAGTAGATGGTGATTACACCACTCTAGATAGGTTGGGTCAAGTCATCCTTGATTAACATAAACCAAATCATCACTATCAAGTGATTAGGGTTTGATTAGAACAAGGTATCATTCAAATTAACCCCTCAAGGGCACTTTGGTAATTTACCCATTGATCATCATCATGGGTCAATTCATTAGTCACTTAGTCCCTTAATGTCTTAAGTTACCATTAGAGTTTAGATTAGATCATCATTGAACCATTTACACCTTCAAGTGATTAAGTATACATAAACTTGAAAGTCTCCAATTGGTTTAGGGTTTAACCTTCAACCTTCAACCCATTTAGGTTTTAAATGACCTTGAACTCATTTAATCTCAAACGAACTTGAACCCATTTGAGCCTTAAACGAGTGTGGACCCACTTGACCTTAAACGGGTGTGAACCCATTTGACCTTAAACGGGTGTGAACCTATTTGACCTTAAACGAGTGTGAACCCGTTTGGCCTTAAACGAGTGTGAACCCATTTGGGCCTAAACGAGTGTCAACCTGTTTGAGCCTAAACGAGTGTCAACCTATTTTCCCAAAGTTTGACCAAAAACCAAGTCGGTTGGATAAGGGTTGAACCCTAAATAGATCTAAAATCAGCATTTTTATCAATTCATCAACCTATTGAAATTGGACCCTCAAACCATCAAATTTCCTTAACCCTAGACCTCCAAACGATCTTGGGGTGTCACTAAACGAGTGTGAGACCATTTGGATGAACCCCCAAATGGTTTTGAACCCGTTTGGGTCCTTCAACCCAAAACTCAACAAGATCTATACTTGAAATCAGCAATTTCAACCCGATTAGGGTTAGGGTGTTGAAGTGCCTTCAACTCTCAATTGGTTAGGAATTAGTTTATAATTCTTTTTAGAAATGAAATTCAATATATTATCAACAGACCCTCAAATGGTCGTCCCTTGGTCAACCCTATCAAACGGTCTTGAGACCGTTTTGATCCAAACGATCTTGCAAGATCGTTTGAGATCAAACGGGTTGAACCCGTTTGACCTTAAACGGTTTGCAACCGTTTGGACCAAAAGGGTCCAAGGTCGTTTGATAAAGTTACCTAGGAATCCACACCCATAATCCTCAACCTCTGTTCAGGTCGGTTACACCACCATTTTGCTTGCAAAAGTGCAAGGAAGAAGGGAGGTAGAAGAAGAACTAAGCACTAAAAATAAGAACAAAGATATGCATAATAAAGCTAGGAGTTTAGAGTTATAAAACTCGCCTTAAACGTGGTTCCTAGAGCTCCAAGCTTCCAAGCTTCAAACCTTTAATGGCGTCTTGAGCTCCACAGGTCATCCAAGGCTGTTTCTTCAAGGAAAAGATGGGAATGGTCGGCTAAAACAAAGAATCTAAGTGAGTTAACCATAGAACCAACCTTTTAAGAAGAATTCCTCCATGAATTCGAGCTTGAAGATTGTTCCTACTCACCTTAGCACTAGTTGTTAATCTCCCTGAGGTCCAGAGCTCTGCCTTGGCTGTTTTGAGAAAGATGAGAAATGAAGAGGATAAAGGATACATTCACTTGGTTTGCAAGGGTGAAGGCTTATATACTTCAGGCTATTTTCCACCATAAGGACCTCTAAATCATGGAATTCTCATCTAAGTCCCTCCTTGTTTCTAAGGAACGCCCAAGCTATGAAACTTATGTCAAGCTCATCAAAACTCTAGATCTAAGGGTAAAGAAAACCAACTTTCAACTAGAGTTCATATATGACAAGTCTCCATCCTCATACTTAGTGAATTTTATGCACAAAGATCATTTTTCTTATTTGATCACTCATTCATGTGTCCCTTTCATCATTTTTACTCTAAATGATGTCAAGAGTCATAAAAGATGTTCTAGATGGTGTATTTTATAAGTTGCACCCCACATTTGGGTAAATTGCACTTTAATCCAAATTAGGGTTTTTAAGCATAAAGATCATTCCACAAGCTGCATCTGGATGCCCAAGCTTGGGAAATCCATCTTACCTCATCATATCCACTCATATGATATCTCATCATCAGAGGAACATCTTAACTTGTGAAATTTGCAAGTTAAACCCCTTAACTGGATAATTTGCACGTAGGTCCCTGTATTACCACACAATACTACAATCATTGTTTAAAAGGGACAGAAATGAAAATGTATGTTCCTTAGGAACTTAATTACATGCTAAAAGATAATCACAAGAGTTTAATTACATATTTAGGCAAAACACCTAGGGTTAGTTTATAACCCAGGTCAGGGATGTTACAAATTATCCACCCCTTACAAGGATTTCGTCCCCGAAATTGATAAAACGTATTAAGAGAAAAGAGCAGGGTATTTCCTTCTCATCTCATCCTCTAGTTCCCAAGTGGCTTCTTCAACACCACGGTGGTTCCAGAGGACTTTCACAAGGCTTATATCTTTCTTCTTTAGATTTTTAATTCTGTTATCAAGGATTGACACTGGTCCTTCCTCATAAGTTATATCTTCATTCAATTCTACTTCCATAGGTTGTAGAACTGACTCGGTATCAGGATGACATTTCCTTAACATAGAAATGTGAAACACAGGGTGTAACCTCTGCAAATCAGGTGGTAACTCTAGTCTATAGGCTACCTTTCCAACATGTTCAATGATTGGATAAGGCCCCATAAATCTAGGATCTAACTTTCCTTTCCTTCCAAAGCGAAGGACTCCTCTCCAAGGCGAGACCTTGAGATACACTCTGTCTCCAACCTGGAATTCTAACGGTCTACGACGCTTATCAGCATAAGATTTCTGCCTATCCTGTGCAGTCTTAATCTGTTGTTGTATCACTTTAATCTTCTCTGTGGTCTGCTGCACAAGATCAGGACCTAACAACTGATGCTCACCAGTCTCATACCAACACAAGGGTGATCTACAACGTCTACCATACAAAGCTTCATAAGGTGCCATATCAATACTTTGCTGATAGCTATTGTTATAGGCAAACTTTATTAGGCTTAGGTGTAGATCCCAACTCCCGGTAAACTGGAGAACACATGCTCTCAACAGGTCTTCCAAGGTCTGTATAGTCCTTTCTGACTGTCCATCAGTCTGTGGATGAAAGGTTGTACTAAACCTTAACTGGGTGCCTAAAGCTCTGTGCAACTGTTCCCAAAAATGATTTGTGAACTGGGGACCTCTGTCAGAAACTATAGTGACAGGAACTCCGTGCAAACGCACTATCTCTTGAACATATAACTGGGATAACCTTTCAGCAGAATAGGTTGTTTTGACAGGTAAGAAATGAGCTGTCTTTTTCAACCTATCAACTATTACCCAGATGGAATCATGTCCTTTGCTTGTCCTAGGTAGGCCAACAACAAAGTCCATGGTCACATGGTCCCACTTCCACTGTGGTATGGGTAAAGGTTGCATTATCCCTGCAGGCTTCTGGTGTTCAGCTTTAACTTGCTGACACACAGGACACCTCATCACAAACTCTGCAACATCCTTCTTCATCCCGGGCCACCAATACATATCCTTCAAGTTCCGATACATCTTGGTGCTTCCTGGATGCATAGCATACATTGAAGAATGAGCTTCTTCCAGGACTAATTTCCTCAAGTTGTCTTTGTCTGGCACTATCATCCTCCCATGATAACATGCTACTTGATCATCTGAGTCATGGAAACCATCTCGCTTCTCATCACCATACTCTGACCTAATCTGCTGAACTGCAGTATCAACCTGTTGTGCCTCTTTGATCTGCTCTCTAAGGGTAGGTTTGATATGCATCTCAGCCAACAACCCGGCTAACAATGACACCTTCAACTGTACATTGTCTTGCCTTACAGAGATAAGCATATCTCTCTTAGAGCATACTAAAGAGTTTAGTTGTGCTCTATCCATGGTTGATGTTGTTGATTTCCTACTCAAGGCATCTACAACCACATTGGCCTTCCCTGGATGGTAATCAATTGTACAATCATAGTCCTTGATTAACTCCATCCAGCGACATTGTCTCATGTTAAGTTCATGCTGAGAAAAGATATACTTTAGGTTCTTGTGATCTGTGAAAATCTGGAATGTCTCTCTGTAGAGATAATGTCTCCAGATCTTCAAGGCATGAACCACCGCAGCTAACTCCAAATCGTGTGTCGGATAATTCTCTTTGTGTTTCTTAAGCTGTCGGGAAGCAAAAGAAATCACTTGTTTATCCTGCATCAACACGCATCTGAGTCCATTCTTTGAGGCATCACAGAAAACTATGTATCCTTTGCCTTGCTCAGGTAGCACAAGTACAGGTGCACTTGTCAACCTCTCTTTTAGTAATTGAAAAGATTGCTGGCACTTATCGCTCCAGTCAAAAGGAACTTCCTTCCGGGTCAACTTAGTCAAGGGTAAGGCTATGGAACTAAAGTTCTTAATGAACCTTCGATAATAGTCGGCCAACCCCAAGAAACTACGAATCTCCATCGGTGTCTTCGGTTGTTCCCATTGTAGAATAGATTCTACCTTTTTAGGGTCAACACGTATACCCAAAGCAGATATCACATGTCTAAGAAAAGATACTTCTGGTAGACAAAACTCACACTTGCTAAACTTAGCATATAGTTTATGTTCCCTTAGCAAAGTTAGAGCCCGAAGAAGATGTTGTTCATGCTGCTGAGCATCTTTACTATAGATCATAATGTCATCTATAAAGACGATAACACACTGATCGAGGAAAGGTCGGAAGATTCTATTCATGAGTTCCATAAATGCAACTGGTGCATTAGTTAGTCCAAACGACATAACTGTGAACTCATAGTGACCATACCTTGTTCTGAAAGCAGACTTGGGTATGTCACTGTCCTTAATACAAAGTTGATGATATCCAGACCTCAAATCTATCTTTGAGAAGACGGTTGCACCACGCAACTGGTCAAAGAGATCATCAATCCTCGGCAGAGGGTACTTATTCTTTATTGTTACTTTATTTAATTGTCTGTAATCAATGCACAACCGCATTGACCCGTCTTTCTTTTTAACAAACAAAACCGGAGCACCCCACGGTGAAGTGCTCGGTCGGATGAAACCCTTCTCAAGCAACTCTTGAAGTTGCTTCTTGAGTTCTGCCATCTCAGCAGGCTCCATCCTATACGGTGTCCGGGCTATAGGTTGGGTATCTGGGATCAAATTGATTTCAAAATCAATTTCCCGAGGCGGTGGCACACCTGGAAGTTCTTCAGGAAACACGTCTTCGAATTCCCTGAATATAGGAACTTCAACAGGGTTAGGACTCTCCATGGTAGTATCTACCACATGGGCCAAGAATGCATAACATCCTTGCCTCATCAACTTATTAGCAACCATAGCTGACACAAGACAGGTGGGTAGAATCTTTCTCTCTCCTTGAAAGATCCATGTGTTGCTTTCATCAGCAAACACAGCCTGCTTGGATTCACAATCCAAGACAACCCTATACCTTTCCAAGGTATCCATCCCAAGGATTATATCAAATCCTTGCATCTCAAGTGGTATAAGATCCACTTGAATGCGATGATCAGAAAACAAGAGGATGTAGGGAGAGCATACCTCTTGCAACACAGCAGACCCTCTCAACGGAGTCTCTAGCAACAAGTTATCTGCCCTATGACTGACCGTCATATTGCAGTTACGAATCACTCTTCGAGTGATAAAGGAGTGTGTAGCACCCGGATCAATCAAAACAGATACAATACAGGATTTAGACATATCAGAATATAAAAGTTCCATCTGACCTGCCACAACTCGTGGATTAACCACTGCATATGATGGGTTTATAGCATAGAACCTTATTGTCGCCTGAGGTTGAGTTGGTGCTGAAGACCCGGCTTGGGATGCATGTTCACGTCCTCTAGCTGCTCCTTGAGACTGCCTTCTCTGTGATTCCTGTTGATTCTGTCTCTGAGGCTGTGTCACACTGATAGGCCTAGACCTGCAGTCCTTCATCAAGTGTCCCACCTTCCCACAGTTATAACAGCTTCTTTCCAGTTGTTGTGGTCCTGGTGGTCTTGTGACTGACATTGATGATGAACTGTGAGTCGCTTGTGGCGGTAAACCTCGTCCTCTACCTCTACTTGGGGACCACTGAGTCTGAGAACTAGATCTGGGTGGTGGAGGTGTAGGTGCAGAGAATCTAGGCTTCTTAAAGTCTCTAGATGAAGATCCTTGGAACTGTGGATATCTCTTTTGGGTTTGCCTTTTCTCGACTACGGATCTCTCTATCCTTCAGACTGACTCAACGAAGGTAGAGAATCTCTCCCGGTTTTCTAGTACAGACACGGGAGTAGTCATGTCGGCATTCAAACCCTTCTCAAACCTCCTAATCCTTTCTTCATCTGTGGTAGCCATATGTGGACAGAATCGCAACAACTCCATGAACTTAGCCTCATATTCGCTAATGTTCATCATACCTTGCCTCAGTCTCTCAAACTGAGAGATCTTCTCGTCCAGAAAGGTCTTTGGAAAATATCTGTAGACAAATTCCCGACGAAAGTCTTCCCACAAGATCTCTATTCCAGGCCTCTTCTGCTCTTCCATGGTCCACCAGTGACCAGCACTACCTTTGAGAAGATAGACAGCATGTCTAACCTTCTCACCTTCGGGGATGTTAAGGATTCTGAAAGCTTTCTCCAACTCTGTTAACCACAGATCGGCATCTGCAGGGTCAGCTGTTCCAAAGTATTCGGTTGCTCCGACACGACGAAGTCGCTCGAACGTCTTACCGATATCTTGTCCTCCGGGCTGGGCAGGTGCCCTAGGTGCAGGCATGGGCATCCTATCGGTGATGTGTGTCATGGCAGTCATAAACTGCCCGAACATGGTTTGAACAGCTGGGTTTCCCATGTCAGCTGGGTCAAACTGAGGTGGCTCTCTGGGTGGCTCAGGTACAGGTTGTTCTATCTCCGGGTTCCTTGCACCTCCTTGGGGTGCAGCGATACTAGTTTCTACTACGTACTCCTCATGGAGTTCAGACATCCTTAATTATCTTCTTCTCCTGAGGAGTAGAAGACTCTATTAGATGTAAAAGAAACACTAAGGATAGACTCGACATCCTAAGTCCTATGTCTCTGTAGACTCAGCGAACCTAGAGCTCTGATACCACTCTGAAACGACATGATTCATAAACCACGATATAAACTCAGCGGAAGCATTCAATTAACAGCGGAATACGAAAATTCATGAAAAATTAAAACTTTTCGAGACAAGATCTTGAAGACATGAAACTTCTTTCATAAAAGCAAGGTAACAGTTTACATCTCTGTTAAACCACTTCTCAAGTGATTACATACAACAAAATAAAAAATCTCAGATTAACAAACTCCAAGGACCTGAGAGTACAGAGACGACATAAGACTATCTAACTACATGACTTAGCAGTCAGTATCTCCACCTTAGATTCATTGTTGCCCCTGGTGCTCTTGTTGCTGATACTGATCACCTGCAGACTGGTTCCTTCGTCCTCGGCGACCACCTAAAAAGTTGAAATCTACGGGGTGAGACAATTTTAAATAATTGTCCCAGCAAGAGTTATAACTCTCCCCCAGAAGCTTTATTATAGCAATCACATATCAACATAAGCAATAAAGCTTTAAGGTAATCAACAGCAGATTGTTATCAAGTAGAACAACAAAATTTAAGGAATATGAAGAACATGTATACTAAACAGTGTAACCATCAATCATTGTATCTTGTAGTTCAACCTAAGCAGATATGCTACGCGGTTGATTATGTTTTACAAACATTATTATGCCCTGCGGAGATGAGGTATACCGCTCATACTCCAACCGATCACTATTAAGTCGCATCGGTATCATACATAGGTCATCAAAAGAGTCGGATTCTTATGACCTCATCTTCCTCAGTCAGTATGAGGATCAACATGCAGGACATCTAGTGTCTCTGCTACTATAGCTTACCAGGGTATTCTGGTACTTCGCTATTAGAGTCACAGTGGCATTCTGTACTCTCTTCGCCATCGAAAAATTTCTTGTTTATCTCTCATCGATGTGGTACAAAAGATTTCCTCGGGAGATTAGTGTTATATCACCCCAGCATAAACACATAGTGAAGGATTGATAGATTAAGATACATCTACATAAATTCCTATACTAGGATATAAGGGTATTCACATCCATATTCCCCCACATACTCAAAAGTATGTGATCCAGGAGTTCCCTTAGGAAAACATGTTTCACCATCATTTAACTCCTGACAATGATGGATCTATGATCAGGGCTCTACATGATATGATTATACTTGATTAGTTAGGTACATTTCAGTATTCTTTTTATCATCATACATGTTCTCAAACATTAATCATTAGAACAGCAGCTATGAAAGTAGAATACTAAATGTATCAAGTCTAACTCTCATCAATTATCATTTCTCAATCATCTCATCACAAGTCATCTGACAAGCATGACCTTGATGATACTCATGGCTCTCACAGCCTATCATTCTCATAAGATGCCACTTACTAGGCATCAGCATATGTCATTATTCATAAAGCTAATAACATGCTTTCAATGAATATGAAATCATAATCCTTACCTGGATATGATCATCATCAGGTATAAGAACATGCATGGTTAATTCAACTGATAATAGTAAGCAATTCATATCATAAGTTGTACCGGTTAGGTTCCCTGATTTTCACCAATTAGGGTTTACTATTCACATTACATGTCATCATCCTAGAATTAGGGTTTACTATTCACCTCATGGTGAATTGATCTCATAATATCACCATGTATGAGGAACATCATCATTAAAGCCCTCAGATAAGATTAAGATTCACCAATTATCATATTTAGGGTTTCCATGATCTCACATAAGTGGATCATACCTAATCTTGCATATTCGGGTACATTGAAGGTATTTTACTTGAGCTTTGAACATAAATGGTATTTTCTCTCTCCTCTCACTAGTAGATGGTGATTACACCACTCTAGATAGGTTGGGTCAAGTCATCCTTGATTAACATAAACCAAATCATCACTATCAAGTGATTAGGGTTTGATTAGAACAAGGTATCATTCAAATTAACCCCTCAAGGGCACTTTGGTAATTTACCCATTGATCATCATCATGGGTCAATTCATTAGTCACTTAGTCCCTTAATGTCTTAAGTTACCATTAGAGTTTAGATTAGATCATCATTGAACCATTTACACCTTCAAGTGATTAAGTATACATAAACTTGAAAGTCTCCAATTGGTTTAGGGTTTAACCTTCAACCTTCAACCCATTTAGGTTTTAAATGACCTTGAACTCATTTAATCTCAAATGACCTTGAACCCATTTGAGCCTTAAACGAGTGTGGACCCACTTGACCTTAAACGGGTGTGAACCCATTTGACCTTAAACGGGTGTGAACCCGTTTGACCTTAAACGAGTGTGAACCCATTTGGCCTTAAACGAGTGTGAACCTGTTTGGGCCTAAACGAGTGTCAACCTGTTTGAGCCTAAACGAGTGTCAACCTGTTTGCCCAAAGTTTGACCAAAAACCAAGTCGGTTGGATAAGGGTTAAACCCTAAATAGATCTAAAATCAGCATTTTTATCAATTCATCAACCTATTGAAATTGGACCCTCAAACCATTGAATTTCCTTAACCCTAGACCTCCAAACGATCTTGGGGTGTCACTAAACGAGTGTGAGACCGTTTGGATGAACCATCAAATGGTTTTGAACCCGTTTGGGTCCTTCAACCCAAAACTCAACAAGATCTATACTTGAAATCAGCAATTTCAACCCGATTAGGGTTAGGGTGTTGAAGTGACTTCAACTCTCAATTGGTTAGGGATTAGTTTATAATTCTTTGTAGAAATGAAATTCAATATATTATCAAGAGACCCTCAAACGGTCGTCCCTTGGTCAATCCTATCAAACGGTCTTGAGACTGTTTTGATCCAAACGATCTTCCAAGATCGTTTGACCTTAAACGGTTTGCAACCGTTTGGACCAAAAGGGTCCAAGGTCGTTTGATAAAGTTACCTAGGAATCCACGCCCATCATCCTCAACCTCTGTTCAGGTCGGTTACACCACCGTTTTGCTTGCAAAAGTGCAAGGAAGAAGGGAGGTAGAAGAAGAACTAAGCACTAAAAATAAGAACAAAGATATGCATAATAAAGCTAGGAGTTTAGAGTTATAAAACCCGCCTTAAACGTGGTTCCTAGAGCTCCAAGCTTCCAAACTTCAAGCCTTTAATGGAATCTTGAGCTCCACAGGTCATCCAAGGTTGTTTCTTCAAGGAAAAGATGGGAATGGTCGGCTAAAACAAAGAATCTAAGTGAGTTAACCATAGAACCAACCTTTTAAGAAGAATTCCTCCATGAATTCGAGCTTGAAGATGGTTCCTACTCACCTTAGCACTAGTTGGTCGTCTCCCTGAGGTCCATAGCTATGCCTTGGCCATTTTGAGAAAGATGAGAAATGAAGAGGATAAAGGATACGTTCACTTGGTTTGCAAGGGTGAAGGCTTATATACTTCAGGCTATTTTCCACCATAAGGACCTCTAAATCATGGAATTCTCATCTAAGTCCCTTCTTCTTTCTAAGGCACGCCCAAGCTATGAAACTTATGTAAAGCTCATAAAAACTCTAGATCTAAGGGTAAAGAAAATCAACTTTCAACTAGAGTTCATATATGACAAGTCTCCATCCTCATACTTAGTGAATTTTATGCACAAAGATCATTTTTCTTGTTTGATCACTCATTCATGTGTCCCTTTCATCATTTTTACTCTAAATGATTTCAAGAGTCATAAAATATGTTCTAGATGGTGTATTTTATAAGTTGCACCCCACATTTGGGTAAATTGCACTTTAATCCAAATTAGGGTTTTTAAGCATAAAGATCATTCCACAAGCTGCATCTTGATGCCCAAGCTTGGGAAATCCATCTTACCTAATCATATCCACTCATATGATATCTCATCATCATAGGAACATCTTAACTTGTGAAATTTGCAAGTTAAACCCCTTAACTGGATAATTTGCACATAGGTCCCTGTATTACCACACAATACTACAATCATTGTTTAAAAGGGACAGAAATGAAAATGTATGTTTCTTAGGAACTTAATTACATGCCAAAAGATAATCACAAGAGTTTAATTACATATTTAGGAAAAACACCTTGGGTTAGTTTATAACCCAGGTCAGGGATGTTACAATTTGTTTGGTGTGATTATGTCCTTTTCCCATAAATAAATTACTTGCATCAGCATTGAAGGGGTTGGGATTAAACAGTTAAGTAGAGACTCTAAGATCCAAACTTGAAACCTCAAACTCTAGGAGATTCCTTGGAAACAAGCATTGAGGCACACACTAATTATCGCTAAGACTATGTTGAGCACATGTAGCTGACAAGCTAATTATCTGTTTTTCCCTTTAATCTTCACATGTCTTCCTCCACGATTGATCCCAGTTTGATCAAGCATTGAGGGTATCATTATTTCTACTTGTTCCTTCATTAATACATATTTATCACCTCCTCCAAATTCACTATAGTCTACCTTACACTGACCGATCACTATGCTTTTTGCTTATATGTGGCTACCTACAAGTCTCATGTGTGATAGTTCAGTGACATGGTTCCCTCTGGTCAAGCCATAAGGGATGACCCGATGCCTTCACCGCATGTTATTTACCTTTTCGTCATTCAATATTTTTTTAGCCTTAAATAAGAAACACAAATGATAAAAAAAAATCTTTGTTTGGGTGACATCAAGATGTCTAATCCTTTTCCAAATAGAAACTATATCACTTTCCCAACTCCTCGTTTACATACACCTTGTATCCTCTAAAAGGTGAGTGGAACTGGTTTTCCCAAATAGAAAGTAAAACCCTTACCCAACATGTTTGTTTTTCTATTATAGATTTATTTTATTTTTGTTTTACTTGGTCTTCAACCCAATCGCCATTTTGTTTCAATGATCCCACATTCGTGACGACTTTTCTAGTGTGCAAAATTGAGAGCAGAACACCATGTGTCTTGGCAAGGGACATAGAACTTGTGTAATTTTCATTTGCATTATTATCGTGGGAGCTTGACATGGGGGAGTGTTTCCTCATGCCGAAGATAACAGGGATAAATTTCACCTATTCAGAACGGAATAGATCATTTTATCGCTCAAAAAGACAACATAAAGTATACAACCCAAAACCCTAAAATTGTAATAGATAAAGGCTGCAATAAGGTAAAAGATACTAAACGTTCATGTATTGAAACCATAATCATGCTTGTGTCAATCATATCTACTTTTCAACCGAAATGATGACTTTCACAACTGAATCTCATTGACTCAAGAATACGAATATACCAACCTTATGGTGGGGCATATAGAAATTTTAGCATGACAAGGCCCATGCGGATGGAATGGGATTTCAATATCACATTTTGGTTTACATACATTGGCGTTTGTAGATTCAGTTGGTTTTTCATCTTTGCCAAACATTAAGGCCTAGTTTGGCCGCTGTAGTTTGGAGTTTTGGTATTTGATGCACAACTTGTACAGAAAATAAATAGTAACGGGTGCCTTTTGGTATTTATTTTGTACCGTTGTGTGTATGATTCAGCACCAAAATTGTAATCATCACTCCCACCAGAATCGGCGGGTTTTGAAACAGCCGCACTTCCGTACCAGTCTGCCCCTGTATCTCATTTTTTGTGTGCGCTGACACATGCCAGAAGCGGATAGTTATGTACAAGATAACCGAGATTTTGAAAGCATTTACCCAAACTCAACCTAAGTTCAAAATTTGCAATAGTCTGCATCAGAGGACCAACCACAGGTCCATAATGGAAATGCAAATACTAAGCGCATCTTCAACAGAAGATTCAAAAAGTCAATTCCGTTGCTGGGAATTGAACCCGGGTCTCTCGGTGAGAGCCGAGTATCCTAACCAACTAGACTACAACAGAATCGTTGAAAACAATTTACCTGGTCTTAATATATATAAGCAATCACACAAGGTTGTGAGTTACGGAGACAATACAAGTACATGGCACATGTTTTTACACAGAAAAATTACAAGAGAAACGTCAGACGGAAAACTACATATAGTCAAAGTTCTAGCTACATCACAACCAAGTTACGCTAAATCGACTTAACGATCTACACAAACATACACTTCATAAAGTAATGAAAGGGTCGAGCTGGCGGGCACCCACGAGCACCCTAGACAAATCCCTTGTAGAACTCTCACGGCAGCCATCATGTCTGTGGCCGAGGCCGAACGCCCGGGAAGTTGGTAAACCAAGGCGGCGACAATTGGGATCCAAACTCGAATCCCTTTGTTATGGGACACAATATTTGACTATTTGAATCACTCAACTCACTTTATATATATATATATATATATATATATAGAGAGAGAGAGAGAGAGTCAGGCTAGAATACACTCGAGTGTACGGATTGCATGAATACACTTAAATGTGTTTGCATATCAAGACTATTTTTTGCAAAATGTAAACCGTTGATCTTCACCGTCATACTATAACTAGGCTACATACAAATTTTGAACCCATTTGGATGAGTGTAAGTCACTCATCCAAAGGGAACAAAATCAACGTGCGAAACTAATTTGAAATGCATAATTTTTGCAGTCTTCATAACATGAGCTATACATATCCAAATGTGCTAAAATTTTCTGTATGAGTTGTTCACGAGATGTTTAAGAAGATCAATGGATTAGATTTTCAAAAAAAAAATTGCATCATAGAAAACAACTTGAGTGTATTCCACTCCAGATACACTCGAGTGTATTCTAGCCTGACTATATATATATATATATATATATATATATATATATATATATATATATATATATATATATATATATATATATATATCACCCCACTTACACCTGACATAATGCCCCAGCCGGACTTACATTGTGAACTGGCCCCACCCCACTCACACCCACCTTCTCTCTATCTCTCTCTCCCCTTTCCTCTCTCTTTGTGTGACACCATTTCTCTCTCGCTCGACTTCCTTATCTTTTCTCTGATCCTCCTCTTGCCACTTCTCGCCTTCGTTAGATCTCCTTCTACAGCGAGCCAACAAAGACTCGAGATTCGCTGGCTCGCCTTCTAGCCATCTCTCATACTGGCTGACTCTCCATCTCCTTGTCTCTCCCGCTTGCCAGGATCGCCGGCGTCTCTCCCTTTCTTGTTTGGGTATTGATTGGTCTGCACTGCCTCTCTGCGGCGACCTCTAGCTGGGTGTATTCCACTACAGCCGGTAGATAGATTGTGTTGTTTGTTGACAGCTACTGCTGCGGCGTTAACGTGCACATAGTAGTTATTGAACGGATGTCGTTGTTGCTGGCCATAGGGCATGTCGTCCACCGTAAGTGTGATTACCCTAATTTTGTCTAAATGTGCACTGCGTTCTCGCAGGTGGACTCCGACACAGTGGCGAAGCCACGTTTGGGCACGGTAGGGCAAGTGCCTGACCCGTCACTGAGGATAATAAGTAATTGCCGAGTCTCGAGAACCTCATCTCTGTGAAAACAAGTATGCAAACGTGGTTTGTGCCCTACCTAATTACTCGCGCGTGTGCTTCTTTATCCAAATAAATTAAATTTCAATTTTGGAATGGCTCAGTCAAGAAACCATTGCTGACGTTGCCATTATCAGGTTTCCATAATTATATTACATTTTTAACAAACGTTCGCTAATTAGATTTCCATATTCAACAGCTTTAACATGTGACTTAGGCAAACCAACTTCCGTCTATCTTTCTACTAGCTAAACACATGTGCATATGCACATGTCCAATTGAACATGTTTATTTCAAATATCTAAAATATTATCTTCTCAAAAATATAATGGTAATCGTGCCACATTGAACATGTTTATCTTACATTAAATATTTGAAAAATAAAACTTCCCAAAAAAATAATGATAATCCTCGTAACTGTCGAAAAGGATAATGATAATCCTTTTATTCTTTTATCGTGAAAGAAAAAATATGAAATTAAATAAATATAAAAAAATTGTGAGAAGAGAGAGAATTAAGGAGAGCGCAGTGTGAACATGCTCGTTTTATAGTAGTATAATATCATTTTTTCTGTTTGTTTTCTTTAACCAATCCAGAATGCACGCAGTTCGCAGCGATCCCTTTAAACAAATTCTTTTTAATTAGTTGCTCTCATCTAATGTAGGAGTGCTATTCCTAAACAATACTCATTTCTTATTGACCTTATCCAATCGAGAGTCATTTCTTTTACATTAGAAGTTAGTTATTGTTTCTACTTGTCAAACATGGCATTAGACAATCAGTTCCACATTATTATAAAGGAAATGTCTACGTGATTGCTTATTCCTCTAGTTCGAAGATTGTGGTCGGTGATATGTAATTTGTTCTTATTGAAGTAGTAGCGGCATGTGTATGTCTTTCGCCAAATGTATATGATCCTGCATATCATCTTCAAGTATTAGTCCAGTGAGAATGGAGCTTGGAAAGCGGGCATATATTCATTTATATAGGTAGCTAAGATAATATATTAAAAATAATACTATACTATATACAATGACTATAGTCGCATGTATCCAGTCATGTCGTATGATTTGAAATACATAAAAAAAGTAACTACAACATTTTATATATATTTAATCCTCCAATAAGATTATACAGTGGGCTATAAAATTTAAGAATGGTGCTAAGAATGGTGATCTAGTAGTAAGAAAGTATATTGATTCTAACAATAGGAGATTTCTATAACAGCTGATATTTAAACGGTAATGTTACAGTTACACCTAAATAGAGACTTTTGGAGTTATCGTTGTATGATTGAGTGATGCACAGTGTTTTTCTTGGCACAATCTAAACCTTCAAAGTTTTTATCTTGATACTTAAACTTAGTCTAAACTAATAGTTGTGCCTAAGGTAATACTGTAAAGAAGTTTTGTATAACCAAGCTTAGTTCAATCAAAAAAGTTAATGAATAAAATTCATTTTAATTTTTAGTGAGATGATATATTTTTTTAAAAATAAACATGTTTCTATCATTTATATTATTCATAATATAATCTAGAACCCTCAAATTAAATTATTTTTTAATTATAATCATTTATTAACTCTAACTTGGAAAGACTTTTTAGGAGAAAATGTCCACAAGAATAACAAACACTTGGAATTTCAATGACAGTCATGAGGAGCAAGCATCAATTTATTCAAAGACTCAATAAGAAGAATATAACTAGGAATACATGAGTCTACATTCATGATTGAGGTCAAATGTATCAACTTTTGACGTTAAAATTCACAATACTATTCATAGATCTTATTAGACAAAGGTTCCTTATCTACTTGATGCTCACAAATATCTTATATACTCAATGTGGAAATAAAATCCTTTAAACCAATAATGATTTTCATGAGTATCTCAGCCGTTTGGGGTATAAGATAGATAAAATTGAGGAATTTCTCTTCTACTTCAATCCCTCTCCGCTAACGAATAACTATCTCTATTATCATTTTCAATATTTTTATATATTTTGAAAATACCATTAAATGATCATGGCTATATGACATTTTATACAAATTTTATTAATTGTGATATGACTACAACATATAAAAATTTTGTACCTCAACCATCACTTTGTATAGTGCCCACCCCAGTCAAAATTCCTGGCTTCGCCACTGCCGACACATGATTTTCATTGTTGGATATGGGGTCCTGTCCAACGGGCAATCGTCTTCTTCCTCACCTAATTTTAATTTTGTTTCTTCTTGTTGTTCGTGGATGAACTACTCATTTTTCTTTCACAAACATCTTGTTTCATTATAATAGGGATACTTTGATCCACGCCCCAACTGCCGATGCGCGTTATCAGAATTAACATCCTCCAATTGATAATCATGGACAATCCTCCTCTTCCAATTGAGCTACTTTAGCGTCTTCCATGAGTGGGGCTTGGTTCACGATCCTGGCTGACTGGAAGCTACTACCGTAGTAACTCATGAGCTCGTTAACGATATTCTACCTTCCCCCACGACCAAGGTTGCAGCTTACGCACCCTTGTAAAAACTGATCCGACTCCAGACTCAAACTCGTAGCCATGGAGCCCAGCCTCCCGAACCCCGTCGGCGAGAATCATGAAATGTACGTGTCTCCATATCTCCTCCACTAGGAAAACCAACCACATCCATTGCCTATCACATTTGACAGCTCGTGAAGGCCTACGCGATGGTAAACGACTCTGGTGTTCACCAGCTCCACTACCGGAAATACCAGCTACATCCATCGACTATCACATCTGGAAACTCGCGAAGCCTACCCGGCCGCCGTGTCCACCAACTCGCCAGTGGAGTCTGGGGTGTGGGATATGAACCTAGGGGCTGTAGAATATGAATGACCCCTTCGTAACCTTCGTCCCCTCTGGCAGCACGTCATCCTTCGTGGACATGGTAGAATTCTGGGCCACCGGCCGGTACAGGCGCAAGGATTCTGGGCTCCTCTTCATTTCCAACCCGTATGATCTTAGTGGTGAAACTGTGCACGACTACTATGGAGTCTCGTCGCCGCCGCTCTGACCCAATCCAGAGCAGCTTCTTGACCTTCCAGGATCGAGTACTGTGAGAAGTGCAGACAGGAAAATGCCCTTGCCTCCTTCAATGACTTTGTCCGTTCATCCAACGATGGCATGAAGTGCCGACATCTGTTTCAGATCGAGGTGGATCCGAGATCATGCAATGCAGCACAAGCTGGAGGCCGAAGATTTAATGTATCATTGCACCATCCATGTTTTTCTCCTCCCTGCTCATGTTTTTCTCCTCACAACAGCTACTGATCACTCTATTTGTCTCCTGCTTGGTCACCCAAGTTGCAGGAGTAAGGGCTGATCGCTGGCGTCCGGAGTAGCTTGTTGGATTCTGATGATAGAGGGGGGAGTGAGAGAGATCGTCAGACTAACGTGCTCGTTGCCGGTTGCCAATCGACGGAGTCGGTGGACATTGTTGTTTTCTCCTCTCAAGACATGTCTTACCGGTGGTCGTGAGAGAGAAAGAGAGTGGAGGGGAGAGCGAAAGAGCGGGGGAAGAGAGGTCACGACTCACGAGAGACGAGTGGGAACGGACCAACGACTGGGGTCAGCAAACGTCTCACTGTTGAGTGGGGGAGCGATTTTTTAGTCAGTGATCTAAGGCTTAGTTGTATTTGGGGCTGAATATACTCTTGTAACCACTACCTCTTCGTCCCTCTCTCCCCATAACTCCGGTATCCGCTCTAGCTATCTCACACATGTGAACTTCCCTTCCATTTTTCTTATTTTTTCTTCTCTCACCACCCATGCACTATACACTTTTCTATGCACGTTACTGTTTTTTTTTCATAAAATTATGTCTGTTGCAACACACTCCTCTTATAATCATGTTGCTTCTTCTTTACTTCAAAGTCTCTAATGAAAAGATCTTAGCCCCTCTCAGCCTCGTTCTCACTATAACCGCTATCGTCTTCTATTCTACTCTTCTCCAATTATCCAATCATAACAGTTCTGGGATTCTCTCTTATTCTAACAACCAACAAGACGTTTCGTTGTTCAGATTTATCTATGTATCTACTTTTTTAAATTTTCTCCCGATTTTCTTTTCTTGTGTTCTAATCAATTAGTTAGAATGTTCTAATCAATTAGTCACGAAGTCCAAAGACCGAAGCCCTTCATTACACCCACAAGTCTGGCAGACTCCCACCAACAACCATTCATAACCACATCTGCACTTCTCGGTATTTTCTCCCATTTTCTTTTTAGTTATTGACATTCAAAAACCAATGCGTGGTACTACATACCTCAACTTTCGCATCATTCTGACTCCCACCACCACCTGACCATCCGTAACACAGATCCCCTCCCCGACTCCAACTCGCCCACTCTTCCCATGCTGAATGAGGAAAAAAGATAAACGGTTGATCTCTTCCACTGTGTCGGCACACGCCACACACCAAGGGTAGTAATAGGCACAAAAAGGATGCTCCAACACGACATCAAACGACTACAGATTGGCGCTCCAACTTCAGATGCTTGGTTCACTGTAGTAGAATGAAGCAGATCTCGGATCTGGTTGGGTGAAGAAGATGACCTTCTTCAACCGTCACCCATCTCCAGGCATTGCCGCCTCTACTATTGCTTGTTCCAGGTAAATTATGAATCTAGAAAAAATTGTTAGTTCTTTCATCAGCATTGTGTTTCCTAGAATTATTCTTGCTCGCAACGTCTCCTGATACACGAAGCAAAAAGGTCCAAGTGTGAAAGCAATTGTATGACTACTCAACTCTCTTTCAGGTTCAATCCACTAGGGAAAGCAATTGCATGACTACTCCGCTACTCTCTTTCAGGTTCAATCCATTGACGATATACCTAAGAGATGAGAAAGAGCAGATGGCCCATCATCTCATGTTTGATGGTTCTCTGTAAAGGTTCTAAACATTACGTCTCACTCCTATGCTTTCATATTTTTAGGACTATTATTATGATTAATGTTTTCATTTTCATAGTTATATCGGACTACGCAAGTGACATTGCACTTGCTTTGTTTTCCTTGAGTCTATCATCCATATTGGAAATGGTAAACGAGTATAATATTATCTGGCCCATAAACAGAAATCATCATCTTCATCTTCATCCTGGCCCATCATGGCATAGAAGAATTATCTGGACTTTGAGGTAGCGGTGACTCTGATTGTGCATATTTGAATCGGAGTACAGTTACTACCTTGAGTATTTACCCCTCTACCTTCTCTTATATATCGTTTAGGTACATTATTATGATTATATTTCAGGTATGTTGTCATAATTGTGTCACATCTTCCACTAATGAATCTATGAGTCAGCGACCAGCCAACAAGTTCGTGCCAAGCAGTTCGTAGACAACATTACTGAACGAAACTAATTTCGGTTCAAGGTCAGTTCATCTGTCATAGGGAGGGCCATCGAGGAGGGTATGTAGACCTATTCTTAATTGAGACTTACAAAAATCTTTTAGAAATGCATGATTCCTATTATGAGTTGTCCATTTTTAGAGTGTCACCACTGAACATATTATGATTTTATTGATTGTACAATGTCGTGAAGTTATCTATTATAAAGCGTGACTCTGTTCCAATTACTATAGTATTAGTCTTTTGTAAGTTGTGATTCCGTTTCAATGACTTTACTGTTAGTTTAAAAAAGATATCTAATCATAAAACATCAATTCATTACTAATTTTTTCTATAAACATGTTATGCTATAATGGTTTACAATTGTTCAAGATTTATTTCATACTTTTTGAAATGCGCTGTAACTAAATTGGCATATTGGCTTTGTTGCCAAGATATTAAAATATGATGATATTTCATTGTAACTAAGGAGCCTTTCGGCCACGACATTAGAATTACCGGGATTGTATGCATGAATATTTACGGATCTTCTGACCGGCGGGTTTTGAGCGGAAAATTTTTGTTGTTCCGGACAGCGGGCAGCGCTGCTGAATTGCTGATCCCAGGAGTTGGACGCTCTTTCTCACTTCCGCAGTGCACGGCGTGACTCAGAATCTCTCCTTTTTGTGAGTGTGAATACCAGATGAAATACTGAACCGTGCAAGCAGCCATTAATCTAACATGAAATTAACATATGAATATCGGTACTATAAATGTTGGCGGCCAAACGGCCCCTAATAGATTAGTATTGTCAAAGCATTTTGATCGTTTTTTGAAGAACATTGATTCTTTTGTATAAAAAATATTAGTTTACATGTAGTAAGCATGTAGAACGATCGCAAATCATATATAGAATCAATATAGGTTAATCTATGTATGGCCTACATGGTCTATATGTAATGTACCTGGAAAATATATCAAATTTAAATAATTTGTCATGAATATGAAATAAAATCATTTTTACATTGATGAACAAATATTGGGTCAAAGTGTAAGCTTAAGATGGCACTATTTTGAAAAAAAAATAAAGATAGTTCGTGTTCATTATTGAATCAACTAAAACTATTAAATTTAGACAAACAATCAAAACATGGCTTTCATTTTAACGTCAAGTGAGATACTTAATTCAATCAATTTCTTACTTACAAAGAATAATTATAAAAAAAAAATCTTTACATTTTTAATAAATTGATCCTTAACTTGATATGTTAGCTTCTTGGAAAAACCACCGGTAGAGCCAAATCTTGAATCGGACAGCAAGGGGCTGATATTTGGTCGATAAATTATTATATATAATGATGTGTAGATAAAATATCAACTAAATAAACCATTTTTTACTTTGTTAACAATTGTATAAAAATATACCATTTTATTGGACTATGCATCCCTTAAAAAAATAGAGTTCCACGCTACTATAAAAGTTAGAATTCGTTAACCACACAAAATCACCGTTTAATTTTTTTTAATATTTCAAAAGAATTAGGATTAAAGATCTCAATAAATCTTTCTCATCAACTTTCTCTCCTTGCTTTTTTCTTTTCATTTTTTGTTTGTTTCTCTCATCTACTTCAACTACCCTATTATTTCTCTCATGTCCCAATATCAGACTCCCATAATTCCTAAGATATAGCCTAAGTTCATCCATTATTTTTCAATGCATTCATTTCATGTCTGCTTTTGTTTATCTTTTTCATCTCTTTCATCTACCAATTATATTCGTTCATTTTGAATCCATATATTTCGGCTAACCACTAATGATATTTTTACTAATAATACGATCTCACTATTTTTGTGCAGACACTGTTTTTTTAAATTGAACAAATAATAATAGAAATATTTGTGTGCCTATAATCATGCAAGTATGTTTTGATATGCACATATATATCACAATATCCAAATATTATAGTGACTGTATTGTATCTTGTGCTTTTTTATTTTTCGCTCTTACATATTTACTTATAGAAAACACTACCCTAGATATAGAATAATGTTAGTTTGTAATACACCAATAAATACATTTTTAATAAATGTATTCAATTTCCCAAAGATTATTTTGATGCTTGAACTATAATGAATAGAAAGAGTTATATGTATAATGAGAATAATGTATACCATATGGATGCATCTAACAATATTGTATATTAATTTTAATTTATATTTCTATGCATGATAATATGAAGGAATCTAACTATACACATTATAATGTACCTGGTATTTAGTTTTATATTGAAATATTTTTATTGTTTTTAATATATAGAATTTTCTAATCTAAATTTAACATATTTATGAAACATGTGTGTGTTTACTAGTATGTATATATATAGGGAGTTTCTTGTTGCCCGCGCGGATATTTAGTTATTCTACCCGTGCTTCAACGACACAGTGGCTCTATTGTAATTAGGCACAATTCTAGTTGCATCCGGAATTCCATCTCCCATATCGAAGTTCTAACTCCATCGTAGGACACCCGCTAGGGCAGATCCCCACTCGTATGGCCTAAAACAATGACACCACACCTCCTTAGATAGAGTGCTATAGTTGGAACCCAATGGGTTGCGGGCATCTTCACCTCTGGGCAATAAAAACAAACTCATATATATATATATATATATATATATATATATATATATATATATATATATATATATATATATATATATATATATATAAACAATCTAGTCAGAAACACCCTACGGTGAGAGCATGAGAGGCATTTGAATAATTAAAATTTTATAGTTGTTTATTAAAATCCAATCGTATAGATAGAAAAGCATCAATTCATTTACCTTTTCACAAAAAATCATTGCAATCATATATTATTTATATGTCCATATGTATAATATACACTTTTTACATCCAACGGTCAATCTGAAATTCAATATAGAGTGTTGAAAAGTTTTCTCTTGTTGTGAATTCTATACAATCAGATGACGATGAAATTTTGTAGGAAGGAATATATTAAGGTATACTTTTAATCTATACAGTTAGATTATGAAAAATTGGTATCTGTTAATAGTTATTCAAATGCCTCTCATGCACTCACCAAGATATGTTTCTCACTGGATCGTTACCATATATATATATATATATATATATATATATATATAGAGAGAGAGAGAGAGAGAGAGAGAGAGAGAGAGTCAGGCTAGAATACACTCGAGTGTATTCAGAGTAGAATATACTCGAGTGTATTCGGAGCAGAATACACTCAAGTAGTTTTTCATGATGCAATATTTTTTTCAAACATCTAATCTGTTGATCTTCTTAAACATCTTATGAATAGCTCATACGCAAAATTTGAGCACATTTGGACATTTATATATCATGTTATAAAGACCGCAAAAATTATACATTTCAAATTAGTTTTGTGCGTCGATTTTATTGCCCGTGGATGAGTGGCTTATACTCATCCAAATAGGCTCAAAATTTGTATGTAGCCTAGTTATAGTATGACAGTGAAGATCAATAGTTTACATTTTAAAAAAAAATAGTCTTGATATGCAAACACACTTGAGAGTATTCATACGATCTGTACACTCGAGTGCATTCTAGCCTGACTCTATGTGTGTGTGTGTGTATATATATATATATATATATATATATATATATATATATATATATATATATACATATATATATATATATATATATATATACATACACACACACACACACATACACACATACACATACACACGTGCAAGGGTGGAGCTAAGATTTGAACGTTGGGAGGGGGATAAAATTTATCTTAAATTTTTTTCTTAAGCCATGTTTAGTTTGATACTATTTCTTTCTCAATCATACCTCTTTTAAATAGGTTTGACTCAGTTGTAATGCACCATGTTGGCTAGGGACGGGTACGAAGTAAGGAATAGCTAGCACAATGTCAATTGAAGTTAGTGTGGGTGATTCTAGATCTCACTATTGCATACAATTTACAAATATTTGTATCTAAGAAATAAAGCAAATACAAAATTTGTTATTATAAGACACATTCTATCAACAAAATATAATAAATTTGTGCATGTTTTATTTACTAAAATGATAATACGAACTATCAATGATAAATATTATATATATATATATATATATATATCCTATTGATTGATCAATAAATTCAGAAGCCATTGAGTTTAATTCTTCTTGAAGTATGAGACTACAACTGAAACAAGAGTATTTTTGTTTATGTTCACTATTAACAAAATTATGACACGTAGAAAAAATGATTTTTACATGATTGACTATAGATTCAAAACATTCTTGTGACTACTGTTGAACAATAAAGTGTGATTATTCTAGCTATAAGTAACAATGTGAACAAAAACGTAAATATGGCAACTGAAAAGTAACACTTTGAACAAAAAAATAAATGTATCATGTAAAACATAACTTATTGAACTGGAAAGTAACTCAACAATCTAAAAGGTAACTATGTAAATTATAATGTATCTATCGAACATATTTGTTAAGTTTGGATCCACAAATGTAAGAAATAGTTACATAAAGTAACAACAAGCCGTTCTTCATAAAAATGCAACTATATGAAGATAACATTACACAATTATTATATTGCCAAAGTGTTATTTTGCCAAAGTGTTATATTTCGGGACCAAAAAAAAGTGTTATATTTCTATTTATAAAGTAATTCTTTGAATATTTAACTATATGAACTAAAACGTAACACGAACAACTCAAGAGTAAAAGGTGCACCCATAACGTATCGTATTAACACAAAGAGTAACTATATGGTACAAAAAGTAATCTTTTGACATAAAAGTAAGTTTATGATTAAACTGTAAAAGAATTAGCCTGATCTTGAGTAAGGACTCGTTTGTAGCAAGAAGGATTTCTCAAATCTAATATGAAATAATGGAAATAGAAAAAATGAATTCACAAATGTGATATGTAACAGAAAATGAAAGAACATATCACATTCCCACCAAACTTTGAAGAATCTTTAACATATATTTGAATTCGATACATATGCAGCTCCATAGAAAAGAGTAATAATAAAATTGAAGAGTAATCAAATGTGAATTGTCACAAGTTACATCTAAACCATTATATTTACGTCAACTTTTGACATGACCCACACACTAGACAATTTGATAACATTACACTAAAATAACTCAATAATCAACTCTAACAGTAGAAGTAGTAGTAGATCCACATCAGGAAGCCAACTTCAGAAGAAACATTAGCAACAACAATACAGTGGAGCAGGGAGCATCATTACAGATCAGCCAAGACAAGTAACATATCAACCATTAACACCACAATCTAGAAAAGTATATCTGTGAATAGAAGAGTAAGCATGAGAACAGAAAAATAACTATGTGAACTAAAAAGTAATTGTGTATACTGGAAAGTAATTATTGGATATATATATAGTAACTCTGGGTCAAAAAAGTAACAAAAGGTTTTGAAATGTAACTACAAAGAAACACTTACAGATTAACCACTACAAAAATGCCAACCATAACTTTGAAGAAAGAACATGCTCAATTCCTACACATAAATAAAACAAAAAGAAAGTTAAGACAACAAATATGTAGATTTCCAAAATATATCTGCTTAGTAGGTAACACATACACCTATTTCTTTGAAGGACGATTTCTTCTATCATGATTGACACCATATTGTAAGCAACTTTTACACTGTCTCGTTTCAGACTGAGAAAATTCAACTCCTGATTTAAGACCACGCATCAATCTCTCTAGGTCCTCCTTTAGTTTTAGAAATACTAGGAATGTTGACCTTGACAACATCAAAAGAAGATGTATTAGAACCAGTTACACCAACATGAGCAACATCTAATTCCTATAGCTCCTTATTCAAATAAATGAGCCTATCATGAAAAATATCTATAGTGTTGTTCCTGCACACTGTGTTCACAACTGAATTGCAAGCAAAAACTGGCTGAAGTGTACTTCTAGTAGGTGAATGCATAATAGATACTTTGCCAAAAAACCAAAGGGTGATCTCTATATCCCTTGATCCATCTCATATATATATATATATATATATATATATAGCTCACGAAGAGTGCAAAATCATGACTCTTTAGATAGGAAAGAATGTGCCTACATGGATTCCTTTGAATTCTAACATGAAACAATTACAGGATATCATATTAGTAGATGAATCTTTCTTCAAAACACGAGGACAACTAGAACCACCAACATGATAGACCTCAAACTCAACTTCATCAGAAGTATCCTTCACGTTATACACCATACTTTCATGACCTTCAGATTGAAAGATCTTAAAAATAGATTTGGTGTATATACCTCTCATTTGTTCCTCCAAAGGCTACAATGAAGCCAAAGGCAAATTGTTGCACTCATCATCAAAATCCTTGAAATTTTCTATCTCCCACACATGAGAATAAGAAGTCTCCAATCTACAAACAAGTTCAAAGAGTGTTTTTCTGCTGTTGACGTGGCTTCTAATGAATGCATTAAGGCTCTCACTTCTTTGGGTTGTCCTCATGTCAGCAAAGAAAGAATCCTGCATAAAAGATGGCACCCACTGCCACCACATGGCATACACATCACAAAACTAACTAATGGACAATAATTCGTCTCTTCAACTACATAACAACATCTCTCTTCAAAATTGTATGTATCATCTACATTCCAGACACAATCATTCAAAGCACTAATGATCTGATCCTTGTTAGGTACTCCACCAAGTTTAGAGGGGAGTTTCTGTAATATGTGCCAGGTGCAAGAATGATGATTACATGATGGAAAAGCAGTAATGATCGCAACATTCATTGTTCAGTCTTGATCATTTATGATGGAGATCGACTCTTTGCCAAAACATAATAAATATTGATTGAAAACTCATAAAAATGACTCGTACTTCTCATCTGACAACAAGGTTGAAGTAAATCACATTGTTATGTGATGGTGATCAACACCACCAAACATTCCAAAAACCATTAAATACTTATTGGTATGATAAGTGGTATCAAATACAATGGCATCACCAAAGAGCACACAGTCACCAACAGAAACAGGATTAGACCCAAAAAAATGTGTCAAGCAACCATCAAAATCTTTTTTATACGTATAAAGAATTTAGAATCCAAGACTTTGAAGCTTGCAAAATGATCTAACACCATATCCACGTCATATTTAGATGACTCCTTTCTCTTGCTATTGAGGTGTCCATGAGCTTGTCTACTTGTAAATGTCAACTTTTCATAACCACCAGACTCAATTGCTATTAATGCAGGTTGTTTGGAGACAGGAATGTTTGCTTGACTGATAGAAGAAAACATCTCTTTTTGAGTTTGGTCAAGAGAAGAATTACACTTCAAGTAGTGCAAGTGAGCATCATCGACAAGATCATGATTGTGCTCATCAACAAAAGTAGTAACAACCCATTTAGACGAGGACTTGTCTAGTGTAAATCAGATCATGGCTTTGCACCCACATTTTTCACAGAACACTTATGCTTCTTGGACAACTTATCATGTAGATCACCAACTTCATCAAAAACAGGGATGAATAGACCTTTGGATCTCTTAGAATGACTAATATGACCTTGCTTATCACAAACCAAATCTTTAGCAAGCAAAATCTCAGTACCTCATTCATAATGATTGTCATCTTTCCTAACATTAAACCCAATCATACCAACATATCTAGAATAATTAGATATACCATCATATAAACTTTTGAATTCAAGTCCAATTCTAGGGATATCAACTGAGGACATAGTATCAACGTCAACAGATGAATAAGACTGAACATTATCATCATCACAATAAATCATGTCATTATTAGCATCAGTATCAAGACTGTGATCCATAGCAGAAACAACATGTAGGAAAACCTGCATAAAAACAATGCATAAATGATTGATAAACAGACATACAAAAATCCATTTTATAAAATATAAAAAGGGATGAGCATTGTTGGAATAAAATAGATAGAAAAGACACCCATTTCATGTGCATACTCATCCAACTATGTTTTAATATAAATTCATTTTAGACAATAGAAAAATAATGAATTTAGTAACTACCTATATGTATTACAACAGTTAATTCCAACAACTACATTTTAGTTGCTAATCATATTCAGTAGTATTTCAGTGAAATGTGCCCCATGTGTATAAACCACTAAAAAGTGCCTATCGAAACATCACCACATATCTGAAAACAATTCCAACAAGTAAAAGCAACAACAAGAACTAGAAAGTAACTATCTGAACTTTAAATTCACAAAGTGAACAACAAAGTAACTATTTAATAAATAAAGTAATTGTGGGTAAACAAAGGTAATTGTGTGTTACATAAAGTAACTCCAATGAAAGAAAAGTAACTATTAAAACTAATTGTTTGATTTTGATATCTAACTATGCAGCAAGTTTCATTGAAGATCTGGCTGAGTGAACGGTACTCAAGATGAATAAATAGAGTTGTCTTCAGACTAAGAAAAGAAAAGATAGAAATTCAAGAGGAAGCTAGATAGAAAAAGGATGCATGAATGAAACAGGACAATATGGAGAACTTGATCCCCAAATAAGTTGATAGTCCTTCACAGATAGGGAGAAGGTTTGGGAGATGCTTGGGATGCTTCTTACCTGGTTGCCACCTGAGCAGTGTCATCATCATCAATGTTTGTAATCTAGGCCACCTGCTCCTCCTCCCACCACCAATAAAATGTCCTCAACTTGGAAATCAGGGATGTAAGAAATTAGGGATGTTCACCGTCTTTGGGTATGGAAATTGTCAATGGCGTCATCAATGATCACCGTCTTCGGATGCGGGAAATCAGGGATGGAAGTCCTCAACCTGTACAGGAAGATGACAAAATCAAAGGAAACGGGAGCCAAAAGAAAGGAAGCACAAGCCGAATAGAAGGAAGCAGGAGCTGAAAGAAAGGAAGAGCTAGCCAAATAGAAGGAAGCGGGAACCAGTATTTACAAAACTTCCATCGTGACTTTAGAAATGGATACCGTAGCTACGGTACCCACGTGGATATTAAATGAGCAGTATATATATATATATATATATATATATATATATATATATATATATATATATATATATATGTATGTATGTCTATATATATGTGTGTGTATACATATAGATATATCATATATATTTAATATACATATGCATATATGTGTGTAATATATATATATAATATGTATGTATGTACTTTATATATGTATGTGTATATATTCATGGAAAAAAATGTATTACTTCTATAGTGTGATAGCATATGAGAAGTTTAGAATGGATTTTTTTGCATACACATTCTATACACTTCAAAGTTTCACATGTTTTGTTATTGAGTGGAAACTTCACTATTACATGATAATATATTATTAAACTTTAGAATATGCGAGATAAACTAAGGTTCTAACAATAAAATGGACTATATTGAGGGAGTGGGTCCTTGTAGGGAGAGATCCCTTTGTAAAATTCATGCTCAAAAAGTTTGGACATAAGTTAAGTTCTCCAAAGTAAATAAGATATGAAGTTGAACCAAAAGATGATTTGACTATTAAGCACCTCAATGCATTTAATATTTTGTGGAACCACTTCAAGCCAAAAGGGAGTTGATTTGTCTTTAAACTTCATCTAATTGATGTGCATGGTATATAGTTTATATGTTTTGTTATTCTCTTGTCGTGGTATAGTAGGTTATAATCATGTTTACCTGGTTCATTTGTTGGATGCATGTATATATCTTCCTATGCATGGTATGGTACCTTGTTGGCTTTCATTTAATGAATACGATGTAATCATACTTTATCTAGTTGTGTTATGTGTCATGATCTTTTCGTTGCATGCCTTCATTCATCATATAATGAGCTTAAGGTTACATATCAAAAGGCTAAGATCGAATTCCAGGACATTACAACTCACAAGTACACTATAATATGTAATAATTACTATGGGATGGAAAACCTAAATCACCATCACTAACATACATAAACAATGTAGTGAACCAAAAAACTATGCCATCAATAATGCACAATTACATTTAAGAGGACCATCTAGTCAGAGTAAGGCTATATCTAATACAACTACAACAAGTAGTACAGTCTCCTAGATGAACATGAATGAGTGCACACCCACACACAAATTTTCACAAGCATGGTGTGTATGCAGGCATGGTTCACGTGTTCCATGCTTTGGTGAAAAAGATTGAAGAACCCATAGGGAGAAAGGAAAAATACTAGCAATAAATGGACCCAATAGCCACTATGTCAACCAAACTGAAAATCTGGCCAAACCATGAAGAAAAATGTTGCCAGAAATTGTGACACAAACCAACATTTTTACATGAGACATGTAATAAGTTTTACGTGTATACCAAACAAGGAATAATGTTATTTAGATATTTGTATCGACCCAAATCATTTTTAACCATTGTCAAAAAGCTAATTTGTATACTTACAATTTACAACTAAATGAGCATAACATTATTATTTATTGAGGGCATTGTATATAAAAAATCCTCAGTTAAACATACTCGACGTTGTTACAAAACTATTGTTGTTGAACTATACCTAATAACTTCCCATATGGCATAAGAGTCAAAGACATGCATAAGATGATGTTTGAAATTTTTGTTTAGCAAAACCGAACACTGATTACATAATTGTGAAAACACGACTTAAATCTCAAATGAAAATTAAGGCTAGTTTAGTTAGGTGTATTTAGATGTAGTTGTTTGAGTTTGCAATGTAAAATTTACATCAAACTCATATTTTATCATCAAACTAAACCTTACCAAACAATTCCTTATGAGAAGAGGTTAATAAAAATTATATAATGGAAGAAAAAAATTATGTAGAAAACAGTTGATGTCTCTAGTAACTTTGTTCCAACTTCCTGACATCTAGAGATGCATTTTCCAGGACCACATAGAAAAATAAGAAGCCAAATTGAAATAGGATGGAATGAATAGCAACAAAGAAATAAACATGTTGGGTTGAGTCAAGATCAAAATTCACTACACTATAATTTGGTTAGGCCCTAGTCACTTATGCATTCCATTTCCAGATGACAACAACCACTATTTCTCTAGTTGTTGAAGAAAATCTATTTACTTTTCAACTATGCACTTATGTGGGTGTCTATGTGTGTGATAATAACTTTTAGTAAGTCCATTTTTTCATCAGATGGTCCATTTTACATGATATTTTTTCCAATCTTTTCATTTAGCATACATAATTTTGGAATAGATAACTGGAACAATGGGCCAACCAATTCCAATTTTTGTGAATAAAATGGAGAGTATATACATGTAAAGGAACATGAGAAAAAATTGCATATTGAGATTGTTTACACAATATTTTTCTATTTCCTTTCTCTAATATTAATGAGTTGAAAAAAGCAATTTGAAACATCCAAATCTAATAAATAAAATGAAAATTATGACATAAAAGGAAAGTAGATAAAAAATCAAAGCATAAGTAAGGACCCCAACACCTATAATCATGCAACTAACACGCAAACCACTGCACAACTCTTAGTTAAATACCATATTCCATTGTAAATTATATATACTATGTCACCAACTACATATAGATTATAATACAAAAGAAGCTGAGAAAAAAATAAATGAACTACTAAAAGTTGGTGTAACCAACTGCAGTAAAAAAATCCACACAAATAATTATACCATTGTTAACCTGTTATTGGGTTACATCGTATATTATATATCTTACTAATTTAATGAATATTATAGATAAAAGAATTTTAAAAAAAATGACAACTATGTATAAGTGTCAATCTCACAACCTATATTGTGTTTTATATATATATTAACACTTACACAATGGTATTTGTGGACCAAAGAACTTTAAAAATATAAAACTCATATAAGTACCAATCTCACAACCTACATTGTGTATAATATATGTTTTGACACTTAAGCAGGTGATTATGGGCAAAAAAAACCCAAAATAAGCTTGACATGTACATAGATATTGATTCCACAACCCACTACTACTAAACCACAAGCAAATAGCTAGACCACTAATTTTTTTGTAATGTTTGTCATTATATGTATAGCACAAAAAATATAATTTGTAGCAGCAAGTATTGACGGACAAATATATGATATATAAAAACTAATACCATTGTTAATTTGTTATTGGGTTATGTCATATGTTATATATCTTCTAAACTTAATGGATATTATAGACAAAAGAATGTAAAAAAAGTTAACATCTATGTATAAGTATCAATATCACAATCTATATTGTGTTTTATATATGTTTTAACACTTACACAATGGTACTTGTGGATAAAAGAACTTAAAAAATCATAACACCCATATAAGTGTCAATCTCACAGCCTACATTGTGTATTATATATATGTTGACATTTACAAGGGTGATTATGGGCAAAAAAACTCAAAAAAAAAGCTTAACACACGTACATATAGATATTGATTCCACAATCCACTACTACTAAATACACAGGCAAACCGCTGGACTACTAACATTTTCATAATGTTTGCCATTATATGTATAGCAAAAAAAATTTGTAGTAGTAAGTATGGAACTAGAGTCATTGACCAAGATAGAACCATGCACTAATATTGCAACTTTTATGAAGTGTATAGTTGTAGATAGTATATAATGGTGGATCTTGGATGGGCTCTAGAGGGGGGTGAATAGAGATAAATGTACTTAAACAAAATTTATTATACCTTTAAAATATTTCTAAGATAATATGGCTAGTATGAACTTTGAGTGAAAGTAAAACATACATAGCAAGGGGGGAGAGATTGAACAAGATCAAGAACAAGCTATGTAGAGTGGTTCCAAACTCCAAACTAGGAGAAAGTCAATCCACTACCTAGATAGGTCAAGATCTAGGATTTTGCAACCATTACATATATTCCATTATAAGACATACAATATATGAGCTTTCTTTTCCAGGCCAAGGATACTCAACCTTTCCTTTAAATAGAAGGGAGCCGACAACCTACTAAAGGACTTACCTATCCAAGACCAAGTATTCAACCTCACTAAGGACTTACCCACTTTTGCAAGAAGTCTTCTGCCTTCACTAAGGTCTTATCCACTCTTCCAACAAGTCTTCCGCCTTGACAGAATTACCCACTCTTCTTGGATCTTCCACCTCTGACTTCACCTTTGCCAAGGAGACGCTTTCACCAAGGGACTTCCTCCTTTCTTCCTCTTCACCTCTCTTAGCCAAGTGAGAGAATCTTCATCTTTAAGGTTGAATGAGAGATATGGGAGTAGAGGAAGTGAGAGCCTCACAAGATATACATGTAAGACTAGCTCTCTTACAAATCTCCTACTCACTCTAATGGATGTAGCAAGTGATTAAGCTTATGAGCGGGAAGAGGCTCTTTGAGACACTTAACTATAATATAGGGACCTTCATAATTCTTGGCTAACCTGGGATGAAACCCAACAGGTCCTATTTATAGTTTAGGGTGCCTACTAGCTAGTAGGAACACTTAAGGATGAATTCTAGCCATCTAGGGTGTTGTAGCATATCTATTTTTGATGTTTGCAGTACTCCAACAGCTAGAAACACCTTTTCTACATGCTTCATATAGTGTAGTTGGTCGAGTTTACTTTTAGGAAACTCAAACAATAGCACTATGGGATAAATCAAGTTTGGAGTCTCGATCAAGTTTATCCTGGATGAAACTCAGCCAAACTTAAATTTTATTTGTCTGTGCAGAGTGTCAATCAAGTTTGTCCTGGGAAAAAATCGACTGATCCTAGAAGTTCCCAAGATCCATCAAGGATGTCGGTCGAGTTTATCAAGGATGAAACTCAACCAAATAGACACTCTGTGATGAATTTTAGAAATGTAACAACCCCACTTCCCAGTAACCCCAATCAAGGAAGACCAAGAAGCTAGAGTCATTATCCCAAAATGGGATCATATGGTTTTGAAAATAATCAAAAATAATTAACAAATTCTACCATAACTAAGCTTGAAACAAGATAAAATTTTCTTTTCACATACCTTGCAATATATAGGATTTGAGGAACTTTACCCCAGATAGAAAACTATCTATCTGCAACCCTCCAATCTATATTTAGCTTTATTCATTCAATGTCACTTTAAAGGATTATCCACTTTCTGATAAGCATATAATTGCATGTAACCTAAAACACTGACAAACAAAATGTCGGTCGGTATAATGAATTATACTATGTGGGGGAACCAAAAGTTTGCATCTATTGGTAACAACATAACACAATCAAATTATTGCTTAACAGATCAAACTTTATGTCTTAAACATAACTACTCAATCCTAACATATCCTTGCCTCTTTGTTGTCCCTACAGTGGACATGGATCCTGCCTTTCCCATATGGTAGATCCCAAATAGCCCCTTTTTATCCTACCCAATAGGTAGACCAAGACATAGAGTTGTATAGTCGTATGATCCTACCCAAAGGTAGACCAAACATCGACTCAAGATAACCTAATGATCCTATCCCAAGGGTAGACCAATAACTAGATTATCCATCTCTCACAAATACTCAAAGCTACAGAGGAGTACTAGGATCTAAACTAGTTATGCACATATATTTATGGTGATAGCCATAGTCACCAAGAATTAAAATCAACCAAGCAGTTAATTTCAAGCAACCGGTAAAACCTCAGAAATCACCATGAAACTAGAGCGACTAGCCATAAGCGTAACCACATATCTGATTTCAAGTCTCATATATAAGCAAGATATCCAATCCAATCAAGATGTCCAATCAAGCAAGTCAAGCAACCAATCAAGCAATCTTGATCCTGAAAACATGTATGACCTAATTACTGCATACTCATCATAAACTCATTTTATTGATTTGGGATTGCTTTCTAGGGTTTCTAGGTTGAATTAAGGTTTCCTTAGGGTTTCTTAGATCACTTTCTCAATATGTATCTTTTTAGGTCAACAAACCCTAAAACAACTTTCTACATCATAAAACCCTAATTACATCAATTATCCATATTGAGATCTTTATTCTCAAATTAGCTTAGGATCATCATATCTCTATCTTATTCATTGGTTTTTGAAATAAAAACCATTAAAAGTTATATTCACCTAAATTAGGGTTTCTAAGCCCATTAATGCACTTTCATATACATAGAACCCTAAATTAGGCAAATTAAGCACAAAGATCATCTTTTTAGATCTAAATCTATTTTTTATTAACAACAGGATAATATTGACTTACATTATCCAAAGAACTTTACTAAATCCAATTATCATCAAATCTTAGGGTTTTTCATTAATAAAACCATTAAAGATGGAATCTTTAGATACTTTTTGAACTACAAGTATATTCAGGCCTCAATTATATTTTTATTGGATTCTATGGATTTTTTTGATCAAAATTAATATATAACTTATTGCAATCGGAGTTATCAATAATTAGCTATAATTATTTTAAGATTAACTCTTCTTGGCCAATCAGGCAATGACATGTGTTACAACCCCAAATTTTGGGTTTATATGGTTGGAAATGCAATTTCCCTAATAAATGTATGATTATAGAAATTGTATGAATTATATGTATTGAATGGATTTCCTTTACAGTATTTCCTTGGGGAATATGATTTCATAGATCATAATATGTTAATGAGTCCAATATGATTAAAAGAAAAAGAAGAAATCAAATAATGCATTATTAAGAAGGAAATTTGAGTTAATGATAAAAATATAGGAAATATGTGGAAAGATGTATGTTTGAATCATTGTGGATGAGATTTTGAATCCATAAGGTTTCTAATGGTAAAAGGAATCCAAATGAAGAGAATACAAGAATAGGAGGGAGAAAATATGCATAAAATATGCCTTAATAAGTGATAACTTGCTTATGAAGAAAAGTCTCCTACTTTTGAATTTGAGTCCCAAACTTGTCAAACAAGTATTTTAAGTCAGTGTGGACTTTCCTCTAAAATTTGGGATTAAAAGGATAAATGGATTGGGAGATATGAATTTTGTAAGTTTTACTAAAGTGAGAAGGATAACAATAAATGTCACAGTTCAATTGTGATTTATGTTCTAATATGTGGCCCGTTAGCCGTTGGATCTTGATCTAATGGTGACTGCTTTTCGTTTGAGATTAGAAAAGGGAACAGTAAAGGGTGACTTTCTAATCGATTTTCTTGACACATAAACCATGAGCGGGTATGGGGTTTTTTCCATCAGTTTCAGGAGAAGAAACCAAGCCCGATGATCCCTGGATTCCCCTAATTTCGTGTGAGAATGGGATTTCCCAAATCTGTATTGGAATCGGACATCCAGGCAAGTATCGGGAACCTTGGATTGCTGAGAGCTATGCCTATATAAGGCATGCTAATCCCAAACGTGAGGCCAATGAGAGGTTCGTATCCCTTTCCCCCAGCCTCGCAGAGATCGTGTTGCCTCTGGAGGGGTCTTGGGCGTGGAGAGCATGCACACTGGTACCTTGCTCTATTTATATAGAGGAATAGGGGACACGGCTTGGCAGAGGATGGGGCTCGGTGGATTCTCCTCTTCTCTGTGGGTGACCACTGCCTTCGGTTGGCAAGGACAGCGGTCGGCGGCCGAGGAAGAATGGGTGATCGAGAGTGGATGTGCTCGCCAGGCGACAACGCAGGCAGAGCCCTACTAGCGGGATTGCACAGGAACAAGAAGAGAAGAGGCAGGTCGGTGGGTCAAGAAGAAGCCAGACCCGCGAGCCATAAGTAGAAGAGGCGGAAAAAGAAAAGAGAAGATAAGAAAAGAAAAAGTACATGTGGCATCTCATGATGGGTTCTCAGGTAATTATCTTAGAATAATTATAGAAATAAATAGATAACTCAAATTAAGACATGTTATATATGAAAATTGATCATAAAAACCCATATAATCCAATATAAATAGTTTTAGAGTCTGAATCTGATCATAGTTCAAAAAGTACTTAAAGTTGTCACCTTTAATGTTGTTATTAATGAATAATCCTAATTTTGATGTTCTATGAAGTTGAGTAGATTAAGATGGATGATCTATGTGCATATTAACCTGTTGTTAATCTGTGCTTAATAGCTTAATTTAGGGTTTGATATGATAATGTGCATTAATGGGCTTAGAAACCCTAATCTAAGTGTTAATGGGTTTTAATGAAGTATATTTCGATATTCTTTGTATAAAAGTGATATTAAGTTAACCCTAAGCCAAATTGATGAAAAGAAGGTTTGAATATGAATAAGTAGTAATTAGGGTTTTGCACCTAGAACTGTTGTTTTAGGGTTTTGTGGAAATAAAAGAGGAAAGTTGTAAATAGATCTAAAGGAACCCTAATGAAACCCTAATTCGGATTAGAAACCCTAGAAAGTGAGTCCAAGTCAATAAAGTAACTTCTTGATGAGTATGTAGTAAATAGGTTGTACATGCTTTTCAGGATTCTGTTCTTTTGTGTGATTGTCTTGCTTGCTTGGTTGGATTTCCTGATTGATTGGATTGTGCGTATTTCTTATAAAATCTCCTAATCAGGTATGTGGTTATTTATGAGTACACACTTTAGTTTCCGGGCATTTGCCCGATGTTTTATCAATTGAATGGAAATAAACTGTTTGGATGCTTTTATTTCTGCAATCTTTAAAGTGAATATGATTATCACAATCTAAGTATATGTATGACTTGCCCGAACCTACATACCATCTCTGGAATGTATGATGTGAGACCAAGCCCCGGAGGGAAGGTCTGAAGTGGTCAAGTCCCAGAGGAAAGACCACTGGGCACCCAGTGAGGTGACCCCAGGTACCAAGCTTGGGATGGAGAAGGTAGCCTTAAAGTCACTTGCAAGGACTTAACCCTAGAGAGGGTATCCCTGAGGATGAGTAAAAGCGGTTGGGAAGTCATATTGAAAAACATAATCTTGCATTGTTAACAATTATTTGATGTGATTATGTTGTTAGAATTTATGTGTAATGTTTTGGTTGTCACCACATATCGGTATATTCATTTATACTGACCGACGTTTTGTTTGTCAGCATTTTAGGAATATCTAAAATTGGACAAATAGTAAAGTGGAACTTGTGAAGATTAAAGTTAATTCATAAAGGAGGATTTAGTTATATAGGACTCTATTGTGGGTAGAAGTTCTAGATGCCTACTTTTGAAAGGTATGTGATAAGTAAAAAAATTATTCCAGTTCTAAGTTTAGTCTTTCGTAAAAGTTATTAATTATTTTTATTATTTGCAAAACCATTGATCCTATTTTTGGGATAACGCCTATGACTTCTTGGTCTTCCTTAATTGGAGGTTATCGGGAAGCGGGGTCGTTACAATTGGTATCAGAGCATGGTTTTCCATTTAATCTATAATAATTATTAAATTTTACAAACTCTTTAGAACTCGAGGGAGTTATTAGAGGATTTTCCAATGATGGAAGTGTCTAGAAAAGGATCATGATCTGGGGGCTAGCAAGATTTTCATCTGCCCCACTAGTCGGTCTATGAGGACTCCCAGATATTGTGTGACTGTCTGGCCGAAATCGGAGGTTTTGACTCAAAGTAAGATACCTGTAGGACTCTCTCATCTGTCTTATTCCCATCTCAACCCTAATTCATGTGTAACTCTAAGTGCTTATGGTTTCTCTCTCTCCACACCCCTCTTATGTTTGGGATAAGGGTAATAAGGATTAAGGAATCCTCTACTAAATAATGAAAAGCATGTAAATAATATGTCATGGACATAAGTTTTAATAGTTTAAGCATAAACTAAAGATTAGTTACATGTTTAGGTTGCATGGTGTGTGTTGTCATGCCCTCAGGAGAGCTATGAGCTTAGACCATCTTGTAGGAAGACAAGGAGAGAGTTAGCCTTGGAGGAAGAAGCCTCTAGAAAGAGGAAGAGACCTAACACATCCTATGAGGACGATGCTAACCCAAACCCTAAGTGGTAGTTAGAGAAAGAGATGACAAGATGAGTTGAATACCTTAGTCTTTTATACTTTCAAGTATGTAGTTTAGACATACATGTTTTGCGTAAAGGTTTTGAGTAAACATGAGAAGCATGATCTATGTGTAGTTGTTTGACCCTAGTGCCTTTCAGGTGACCCGACCTTGGGTGGGTTGTACCTGTTAGGGGTGAGGGATAACTCCCTCATTGAGAAGGTTAAAGGTGACCATATAGGAACCCTAACAGATACATATGAGTAAGAAGAGAGTGGCAGCAAGGCTGGCAATAGGTTGAGACCTAGGGCAGAAGAGTTATGCCTCATTGTTCATGAGATGAGCACACAAAGCTTTGGATGATCTTGGCCGGATAGAGGTATTGATAGTATGTTTCACCCAGGTAGGTGTAGACATGTATCCTTAAGAGCTTGACCCATCTTCTAAGAGAGAACCTCTAGTAGTAGGATAGGTTGTAGGGTTAGCTCTAGAGAGAGGGTAAGACCTGATGAATAAGGTTTGAACCTGAACTACGAGACATGAGGAATCATGAGAAGTTGGGTATGATATGGCCTAGAATGGACGACCCTAAGTAGATGTATGTGGTTTCATCATGCACGATCCTTTGAGGCTTGTCGTACCTTGGTTGCCTTTAGAGGAACCAAACCCTAGAAAGAGAAAGAGGCTTCTTGAACCGATGTATAGATGTTATAGGTTTTTACTTTTAGGTGTAGGAAGAGAGCTCCAAAGGACCCTAAAGAGGTATGGTATGAGAACAAGTTGTGAGGTCTCACATCCCATTGGTTGTCCTTATGTAGGGATCTGAAAGTTTTTCACATGGAGGAGCGTTAGGAAGTATATGCCCTATCGGGTATAGGTTTGGTTCATGTTTGAATAGTTGTACATGTAGTTAGATAGCTATGCATAAGAGGTGAACCTGGGGTTCCTGGACCAAAGAGTGGAAGTAACAGTATCGGGTGTACATGATGCTCAAGATACTGATTGAGTTCATAAGGATTAATCTTGGCACCCCCTTCCCAAGTGATAGAAGGAAACCTTAGTTGAGCTGAGATATATGTTTGTTGGTGACATGCATGTATGATATTGGTGCAACTTCGAGGAATAAGGAACAAGTATGACATACTAAGGATCTCAGAATGGCTTAGTAGGTTGTCTTCTTGCTGGCTACATGTATAAGTATCATGATAGAGCTAAGCATGCACATGATGATGTAAACCTTGGAAGTAAGGGCATTTGTGACCTTTGTTGTAATGACCACATTTGTGCTTAATTGGTAAAGTAGGGTTTACCTGAATGATTACATGCTTGATTAGATTGAACATCGTTTAGACTTAATTAATGATAGTAGATCAACTGTGATGTTTCAAACCTAAGAAGAAACTCTAACTATGATTTTTTAGTTTGAAGAATTAGGGTTTGAGAAATGTAAACCCTAATTGACAAAAATTAGGGTTTTGATAGTACATGAATATGGAATTTGATCAGGATAGCAGTGTGGTAAATGATTTTTCATATTTTCTACAAATTTTTATTTAATTGAATTTTGTATATGATATGTATAACTCAATCATTCATATTGGAGAAAAAATACAGAATATTTGAGTGTTCTTTGAATGTGGTTCTCAGTCAAACTATACTTCAACCAAAATGCTGACAGAGTGCTTTTTAATAGTGTAGTGTTTTATTTTTAATTATTTATTGGTAACTCCAAATGATCTGAAATTTTAAGTGGATATCTGAAACTTAATCATAAATAACATGTAAAATTTTCATAATTTTTGGATGTGTTTATACCTTATCAAAAGATGAATTACATTAATATTTTTATGACAGAAAATTCAGCTGAAATAAGAGAAAGTATAGTGAGGGGTCAATGTGCAATTGACCCAAGCAGCTCAATTGCTCTATATGGTCAACCTAACACACAAGAAGATCTCATAATTTGTGATTAAATCTAGAGAAATGAAATCCTAGAGAGAGAGGAAGAGTTAGGGTTTGAAAGGAGAAAGTGATGGAGATGCTGACCTAGGGTTTTGCAGTTCGAGGAATGATGAAATCATGTAGGTTTAGCTTCTTTGGATATAGTTTCATGGTTTTACTTCTCTCAGATGTCAAAATTCCATCCCTCCCCTGATTGGATTCGAAATCATATCAAATCACATCCTTTTCTCACTCTTTCTCTCCTAATCTTCAATTCTAGGGTTTCCGAGTTGAAAGGAAGAAGAAAGTGGTGATTGCTAGAGATTTGATATGACATCGAAATTTTTAGGGATGAGTTGTGTTTTTAAGTTGTTTTATAGGTTAGGGTGAGTGGGTAAAAGAATATTTCAGTCAATTGTACTCAATTAGATGGTTTTGATTTATATTCTCGATTTCTCCCTAGATGACAATAAATGAAAAGAATTGTTCTTGAATTCAGTTTATAGAATACTTCAATTCATGTTCCAACTTTGATCTGAAAACGTCTATATGATGACATGGATATAGATATTCATGTATCTTTAATACTACAGAATTAAGAAGTTTATTGAGAATCTTCTGAAAATCTAAATTTTCAAGTTATTTGGGTGCTTGAACAACATTATAGCTGAAATTCAGATTTATGCTTATATGATCTTACTTATGTTCCTAGTGCATATAATTCTACATGTTTGATCTCTTTGATTTGATATATGGACAAATAGAGTTTCTGATTTTCACAATACATATCCTGTGAATAGCAAGTAATCAAGGATGGAAACCCAATCTAGTATGCTTTTCTAAGTATACATATCTAATTTAGTAGTAAATGGCTGATTGAAATGATTCATGTGATAATGTGGGATTTTATCTGAATATTATCTTATATGCATACATGCTTTGTTTATGAGATTCAAATTTTCTAACTCAAATACTTGTCATGAAATGCATATGTTGTTATGCTATTGCAAGTGGAGAGATATGACATGCCCTAGATAGGTATGTTATCGATGCCATGCATAAATGTGAGAAATGTTGAATGAGAATATTTATATTAGTAGACATGATATATGTTTAAATACATGAGAAGTGCTATATGTGCATGAGTAAGGAGAAACCCTAAGAAAGGGGTCAACAATATGTTAAGCATTCAGTTCAGTATCATCAGTGATTTCAATTCAATAGTCCGAGTAGTCATTAATATACAGAGTTAAAAGAGATCAGTCTAAGAGAAAGATATAATCAAAATTACAGTAATCCCTGAACATTGTAGATTCCCTATGAGAGGTATGTGCCGTAGGGATGAAATGACCTAACCTTGGCAGTGTCCAGTATATGGGGGTCAAAACATAATAACAGGTGGTACGGGGGATGAAGCCCTAGTGGAAGTCTTCTTAAAATACAGAATGTAGTATCCAACATCAACCAGAGATCATGGTGGCACTAGAGTACAGTAAATCCAATATGTGGCTTGACTCTCTGCCTGTGTGCTCAAGTTAGAGGAGGAGTATAGTTTTTACGGCATAATAGGTGTGCCGAGGCCAGAGAGCCATTTTCCTATTGCAGACCAGTGACGTAGTCAGGCTTAGCATTCCCGGGTGTGTCATCTAAGTCTTGTACGGTGAGATCGTAGTTCACTACGAGTCTTCATATGTAGAGTACACTGCATAAGATCAGGGCATAAGCTAAAATATGATAATATAAGTTTAAAGAGTTTCTTATAAGTAAGAAGAGTTAAAAAAGATTTGATTTCAGTTTCATAGCAGTTGTTCTTTAAATGTAATACTGAATATAGTGAGGATTATATTTCCATACTTGTTTATTTCTAAGGTGTAGGCTTCAATGTTATTAGTAAGTTTTTGAATATCTAGTCTTTTAATTTGAAATTACTATCTTGTTTTATTTCAATTATCCAAGAATGATAAATGTCTGATTCAGTACTTTAGACTGCATTATTATTTTACTCATTCACTGAGCGAGTAGGCTCACCCCTCTACTCAAATTTTTTTAGGGAAACTGTGGGGATTGAAGATATCATTGCATCAAAGTAGATCTGCTACAAGAGTTTAAGTATGAGTATAGTTAAGTTCAGTCAGTCCTTGTCACTCTAGGTCCTTGTAAAGAAATAAGAAAGAGTTGTAAATGATGATGTATAACATTATTCCTCTTTTAGCAATATATGTGAATCAACAAGTTTTATGTGCTTAAAAGTATGAGAAACATAATGAATGTTCATACATGCATTTTTATTGTTGCAATCAGATTAGAGAAATAAATGTTTAGATTCCCTTGTAAAGTTAGTTTATGTGGTTCAATGTGAGAAAACAAAGAGTTTGAAAAAGAAGAAAAAGTTAAGGGTGATCTTTGTATTACGTTAAATCCTCAATTTATACCCTAATCTCATGCTTAATGGTAATTGTGAGATCAAGGTGTAACATTTGTTACTATCAAGAGATAGATTTCTCCCCTCCTGGGTAGGGACCCTTTTGTAGGGTGAGTACCAACTTTTGTTTAGGTTTGAGGTAACCTAAGAGGTCTCTCATAGGAGCTTGATGAGCTAAGTGGAGAGCACATAGTATGAGCACAAATCTATGGACCCATGTGTGACCATCTCTTAGGGGAAGGAGGATATGTTGCCATGAAGGTAATATGTATGGGGCCAGACCGAGGTAGGTAGGTCACCATGATCCCTATGAAAGGATGTAAGTTTGACCATGAGTGCCCAGAGAGATGATGTAGACTTGGGTAAGGATTCAAGATTAAAATGTGCTACGATAGAATCCTAAGTCAATACCAAGGTCAAGGAGGGATAAGACCGATGTGAGTAGGAGTTGTTTGTTTTCTATATGCACAAGACCATAGGGTCGGGAGGTAACATCTATCTTTGCCTGAGGACCATGAGTTAGGAGGTTGACCACCTTTGTAACATCCCTGGCCTAGGTTATGCCATAACCCGGGAAGTTTTGCTTAAGTAAGTTATTTATAAACTTGTTTTAATCTTTTGAAAAGTAATTAAGACTCAAGGAGAGTTTAATTTTCAAGTTTGAAGTTTATTTGCAAACTATTTGTGCATTATATGATAGTTTGGGTGTAAATTGCAATTTACCCAAAATGTAGGGTTGATATGCAAATTGCCACCTCTAGAGTGTCCCTACTCTCTCTTAGCATCATCTAGAGGATATAGAAAGAAAGAGGCACCATGTTTGAATCATATTTGAGTGATGGTATTCTTGGTGATGAAAAGACCAAGAAGAGTTGTATAGTTGAAACCCTAAAATGAGATGTATTAAGTTGTAAAGCTTATATGGGAGTGCCTATTAGCCAAGAAGCCATAGAGGAGGTACCATATCGTTTTTTCAACTCTTGGAAAAGGCCATGATGAGTTAAGAACCTCAAGAAGGTGATGGATATCAGTTTACAAAATTCCTTGGAAAAGTTGTATCGGTTTGTGAATAAAGTGATGTTGGGTTGAAATATCTTGTTTAACAAGATAACTAATGGCCGAAATCTTATCCCTACATAATCCCCAAGAGTTTTTCATATCAAGATACATATGTGTGCATGCATGGACACGTGTCAACTCATGCATGGACATGTTTCACCTAGTAGTATAAGGTGATGACACCTCTTATACACTCTCACTCATGAGCCTCAATTATATATACCACTCCTTTCACCTACTAGTGAAACTTTTTGAATCCTAAAACTCTCTTTCTCTTAGATATCATTCATAGTAGTTGAGGAGCAAGGAGGATCTCTAGCCTTAAGCTTAAGGTGAAGCCATGGTCATCTTCAACCTTGGTTGAAGCATGATTCTCATGTTGTGATTCATCCTTTCTTTTCTTCTTCACCAAGTTCTTATCTATGGTGATTCTTTGCATATAGAGGAGTTGTGAACAAGTCTTGGATCTTTGATAAGTTCATCTTCAACCTTGGGAACGTGAAGCTTTGGACCTTGGAGCTTTGAATTTATTCTTGAGGTGGGTTATATAACGTGAACCCAATCATGTTATTATTCACCTGCAATCTTTCTATACTTGTTGATCTACTTTCAATTTTAATTTTTCTTGAATGATTGATGATCGTATGAGTTCTAATAGTTGCATAGGACTATTGTCCATGAACTAGAACAGTAAGGGACGAAATCCTAGAGCTTGATGATGATGACATCATCATGGCACAAGCTGATATCGGGTTGAAGCACCTCTAACCCGATACGGTAATGAAACCTAATATGGTGATATGAAATATGTTATACCTTGGAACCACACACCCCTATCATTTTGTACATTTGGATTGCTTGAAAAGGGACTAATGAGTTGTCTAGGCTATCACTCAACACATGGTAGGTTGATACTTTGAAGGTTTGAAAAGGTATGAGCATAAGGGTCTAACACGATATGCAAAACCCTACACTTGAGTAAACCGATATAAGTGACATACACACACCCCTCTTGGACAATATGGTGATAAATACACACCTCTTGGATGATATGGTGATAAGTACACACCTCTTGGACAATACGGTGGTAAGTACACACCTCTTGGACAATATGATGGTAAGTACACACCTCTTGGACGATATGGTGGTAAGTACACACCTCTTGTACGATATGGTGATAAGCACACACCTCTTAGATGATATGGTGATAAGTACACACCTCTTAGATGATATGGTGGTAAGTACACACCTCTTGGACGATATAGTGATAAGCATACACCTCTTGGATGATATGGTGATAATCACACACCTCTTGGACGATATGGTGGTAAGTACACACCTCTTTGATGATATGGTGATAAGCACACACCTCTTGGACGATATGGTGGTAAGCACACACCTCTTGGACGATATGGTGATAAGCACATACCTCTTGGATGATATGGTAGTAATCATACACCTCTATCCTGATATGGTGGAAGCACCTCAAAACCAATATGGAGGTAAGCACCTCAAATCTGATATGCTTGATTGAGTAACTCATGAAGTGTGTTATGTCAAATGATACATTAAGATGTAAAGAGTTTAATGCATTTTGATAAGTGTAGGCCAATGTACCTTGAGAAAAGGGTTGAGCCAACTTAATAAAGTATGATGTAATCAATATCCTAGTGAGGATGAGAGAGAAACTTATACTTTGTGTGATAATCATTTAATGATAAATGATGAGAATAAACAAGTATGATTGAATACTTATGATATCAATGTATGCTCCTAATATGTGTGAAGCTACGAATTTGGGTTTTAATTCTTGATAATATGAACTTGAAACCCAAATCGGTTAAAAAAGGAAACCCTAACCCTAATAATGGGAAGGTTGTATTTCTCTTGTATTGCATGGTGATGATATGTACTTGATATTATTTTTATCATGAAATACTAACCATGCAGGTATCATGAGATGATGAGCATATCCAGGTATGAGCTATGATGTTTCATGTGATACAGATTAAATGGGCCTTATGAGCCATGTGAAATACTTGTGCAACAAGTATAATGTATACCTGGGTCAGAGGACCTAGAGGTAATAGTTACCTGATAAGAGGTAACAATGTTTAGTGATAAACTAAGGGTTTGAATACCTAGATCTAGAAATCATGATGATGATAATGTTAAGGGATGAGAATCCTTAGTAATGTGATAAGGGACTGAGATCCCGAGTGTTATTCATTTGATGTGTTCCAAAGATTATGAAAGTATAGAGAAATGTATTACACCTTTCTTTGTAGCATTTATTATAATTCATGCTTGTAACTTGTTTGATGTGAAAAGATATTGTAATGCACCTAATTAATCAAGTGGAATCTTATCATGTAGTTTCCCTGGCCATAGATCCATTTAGTGTTAGAATTTCCTGAATGGTGAGACGAGTTTAATTCAGAGAACATATTTTTGAATATGTGGGGGTAATGGGTGAAAATATCCTTACGTCCAAATAGGGATTGATGTGTGATCTCCCTCATCGTCATAAGAGTATGGCTATGTTCCATGACTCAATATTAATATACCAGGGATTGATGTGTGATCTCCCTAAAGAGAGTGCATGTTGTGGTTGTAACTGTATAGTGAAGATGCCATTATACCCTGGCAAGATAATTGTAGTTTGAGACGTGATGTCACTACCAGTGGTCTTGTACTAACTGAGACAGGTGAGGTCTTGGAAGCCGACTCTTCCTTTTACCTTGTATTGTACTGATGCTTTATGTAGCCATGGTCAGTTTGTGATAACCCAGATTTTTTAGTTTAGATACCCCATATAGAAATTGAAGACCATGAATGTTATGTTGAATGTTTAGTATGTTATGGTTGTATGTTCATGTATGCGAATTATGCTTCCGCATCGCTCTCTGATATGATTGGATGATGTTTTCGGATTCTGACATCTCATTCCCAATAGGGTTTGGAGAAGCCAAAATCCGGGGACGTCACAGTTGGTATCAGATCATGAACAATAGCTACACCTAACAATTGCTCACCATGAAACATAAAACTAAATTTCACCTTTCACCTTAAACCTTAGAAACTTAGTAAGTTGTTCTATAGGAATAAGGTTTGACTTAGCCTCTAAGTTAGAACCTAGATGTTTGAGAACTAGGTTTAGACAAGTGTGAGAAACCCTTTCCATATAGAGCTCATATGTATTGGGTAGCTACACTAGTCTACATCTCGTTCTCACCATTTCACTAGGTTACATGACACTAGACTGTCTACTGTGTGTGGGACACTCAGTGTTGCTGATTTGGTTTTGTTTCCCAATCGGCTCGAGCCTTGAGTGTTTTCTCTGACGTCTTCTTCTCGGAGAAAAAATATATAATATTTTATTATATATATGTAAATATAAAAATATGTCCCTCACACTGGAGAGTAGTTAGTGTTCATGCAATCTAAGTGAAAGGGAGTGACATCAGTCTAGAAGAGCAAATGGATCTAGATTAGATGTCTAGAGCCTCATAAGGTTATGTGATAGATAGACAGACAAAAGAAAGATGAAGGAAATAAGTATATAGAATCTTTTCTAAGATGATCTATGATGGTATAAGTTTCCTTATTAAGATTTGAATTGTATATGAGCTGAATCCACTCTTGGGGTTCTATGCTAAGTCGTGATGATGAAAGTACATTCCCTTTTCCTACTTAAGATAAGCTAAGTTAAGATAGAGATGAGTGTGCATGAGCCTCAAGCTCTTATACAAGGAGGATGTATAGTGGTAGGATGAGATATGTGGTGAACTCTAGAGAGAGTAAGACCCATAAGGAGAAGGTCATAGGACCTAGACTCCAATATATGAGATATGTGTTAAAAAAATGTCCTACACTAGATTACTCTTGAGTGTTCAGTTGAGTCCTTACGCACGATTCAAATCTATATGTGAGAATTGGGTAAAAGAAAAGGATGGGTAGATGACCCATATGATAAAGTCAATCCTTTAGCTGAGTTTGGTCCTAGCTAGAGTGACATATTTTGTGAATCTCATCATTAGTTGCAAGTGAGGTAATATATGAACTCTAGTTATGAGAGTATAATGCTTTGTGCAAAAGATACTCAAAAATACAATTCTCCCTTCTTCTTCTCTTTCTTAATATATGATGATAAAAACCTCACTTGAGCTATATGGATGATTTATATATGAGGAGTCACTCGTATAAGCTTGACCTATTCTATATTCCCTTCCTATATCATACATGTAGTACCCAAGATTGAAATCATGATAAGTTTGACTTTAAAATATTCTCTTCCCCTTCAGATGAAACATGAAAAATATGATGTTGAGATCATGGGATAAACTTAGTATATTCTCTTTTTCCCTTCACATAATACATGCATGACATAAAAAGTTGAACTCATGAACTTGATATAAAGATATTTTTGGATCATAGGATATGTGATCAGAAATATAGTTCGTAACTTTGATCCTTCTCAATGTATGCTTCTAAGTTGAGTTTGAATATCACATCATAGGGTGAAAACCCCAATGGTCAAACATGTTATGTAAGCCCTTCTTAAGTAGAAAAAAAAATTCTAATATCAAGGGTGGAGATAAATCTACTCTAATCCTGAAATCATTAAAGATGTTAATGATGTTAGATTTGAATGATATGAATACCATGGCATATAAACAAATTCCTCTTAAACTTTAAAATGTATGAACAAAACCTATACCCTTAGAGGTGATGTAACCCTAAGATATCATAATGTCATGTTATAGCTAAGACATTAAGTGATTCTTCCATATATATAAGGTGGGGTGGACACACCCAAGAATCTCTAGACCCTAAGCTAACAACTTAGAGTGCACACAACTATGGTGGTCTTAGAATCTAAGTAATGATGAAGTATATGAAGTTGAACTCCTAAATAGCCACTTAAGGATGAGATTAGTTGAATTTCGAGGACGAAATTCCTTTTAAGGTGGGGTGAATGTGATAACCCAGATTTTTGAGTTTAGATACCCCATATAGAAATTGAAGATCATGAATGTTATGTTGAATGTTGAGTACGTTATGGTTGTATGTTCATGTATGCGAATTATGCTTCTGCATCGCTCTCTGATATGATTGGATGATGTTTTCGGATTCTGACATCTCATTCCCAATAGGGTTTGGAGAAGACAAAATCCGGGGACGTCACGCAGTTGGAGCATGAGCGGTATACCTCATCTCCTCAGGGCATAAGTGTGATTGTAAATATGTAATCAGTCGTGTAGTGTATTTGATTAAGGATTGAATACGGAAACATTGGTTGATGTTGCATTACTTTTATACATCTTAAATGGATAGATGTTATATGTGTTCTTCGTATTCCTTATAAAGTGAATAGATGATTTATTGCTCTATCATAGATAGTTGCATTGCTTTAAAAGATGATATTGCTCTGTTCTGCTTATAAACAGTGATTAATCTTGATTATTAATATAAAAGATCATCTGCTCAGTTGTATAATGTTTACATGTGATAATAATATTGTTGGCAGAGAGTTATATCTCTCGCTGGGACTTTTGTCTCACCCCGTTGGTCCCAACATTTTTAGGTGGATGCAGACGAGGAGGTAGAGATTGTATTATAGAGGGAGGACAACAGCAATAGGGACAACAGTAACAGCTCAGGTTGAGTGTGGCATATGTCGTGTCTTGTAGATAGAAGTCCTATGTGTCATCTCTATACTCTCAGGTCCTTGGGAGTTAGTACGTAATGGTTTTATAAATGATCTGAGATTTTAGTTTGTATGCCTTGAGGTTTTATGTTTGCTTATGTATATATTTGGGTAAAGCAACTGGTATATGATATCCTCAAGATGAGATGGTACAATGTATGTACAATGTGAACCATGATGTATATATTACTTTGGTTCTTTCTTTAAGAGTTTCCTGGCAATGGATATCTTTGCAAATTGGTTTTAATTTTTAGTGATCTTCATTAATCTGCTGGTAATGGTTATTCCACGTAATTGCTATGACGATTTGGTTGTTGGATTGATAGTGGTCGCCACAAGCTTTGGTATGAGAGCCTAAGGTTTGTTGAGTATACAGAGACATAGGATTAAGGTTGTTGAGTTTGTTCTAGTGTCCTCCAGTTTATCTTATAGTGACTTCTGCTCATATAAGAGAAGAAGTAAAGTTGAAAGATGGCTAGAGCACACAAAGAACACGCTGCTGAGAGCAGTATTGCTGCACTAGGAGGAGGTTCAAGGGAACAGGCTAGAGAGGAATCAGTGCCTGAGGATCCCCATCTTGATGAATCCATGCTAGAAAACCCATCCTTTCATGCTCTTTTCGGGAAGTTCATGACCACAATAACGCATATGGCAGACAGAATGCCAGCACCAGCACCTAGAGTGTTACAACCCAGTCTTTCGGAGCAATATCTTTAATTAACATGACCCTTTAATTGAGAATATCATATATGATTAATATCTTACTTAAACAATTTCAAAAGAATATTTAGATAACCACAAAAGAAAAGGATGAAAGAATATATTTCTAAACATAATGTTATTATGAAAAATAAATAATGGTCGAATGGAGGGAAAAAGGAGTTGCACCAATATTTCACAAAATGTAGGCAAAAAGATATGTACCAAAAGAAATAGTTTTGGCCAATTTATTAGGCCTACAAAAGTCAATATGAGAAAATAGGACATATGTGTAAATACTAAATAAACTATAAGGACCTGTAAGTAATAGATAAATAGTTCAATATTGTTCTCCACAATTTCCACCACTTAAACACCTCATTTATGCCATATTGCTTTCTCCTTTCTTTTTTCCAATGACTCCCTTACCTTCATCCTCACACGCACCCTCTCTCTCTTCTCTATTGGTTGGTATTCAACCCACTACCCCACCACCCCCACGCTATCATCCATGTTCCTCCTTTTTACTTGTTTCCTTATTGAATCAGCCAACCCTCACGACATCAGTGTCCTCGTATGCTTTATGCCTAGCATTTAGTACTGTTGTGCATATGCGAGGTTGGGCCCCTACGAAGCTGAGTTTTTATATGTGTATTACAGTGCACGTATGTCTTCTCCTAGCCTATGTTCTACGCGTTCTTTTTCAGCCAATAGAAGTTCACATTTGTGGGTCCGCCAAGGACAAATGATTGGCCACCGCGTCTCGTATTGCAGCCTTTTTCCCTTCCTCTTCCTTCCCATTTCTTCTGGCCGTCTCCCCCGACGAGTCCCCGTCGTCAGTGGGCTGCTACGACTGATGCACTTCAGATGGTACTATAGTGCCCATACTTCACCAAAATGTGTGGGAAAAAGTGTGTTGAAACCATAGCGAAACGTGAACATGACTAGACTAGTCACAACCGTCCATGCAAATGACTCCAATCTTGCCACCCTCACAACTCCATACTGTCGGAATGGACATGAACCATGTAGGCAAGTTTCATCAGCCCATGTTTTGCACTTTATCATCACCACGACGTCGTGTCAACTCTGTCATGGAATGACGAAGACCGAGGAACTGTCAAAACCAGCCAACATGAAGCTTCCACCTCACCCACGACCCTACCGGACATGGTCGCCAGAGATGACGTTTTGGCATTGATGACTCTATGTGTAGCCTTCATGACTACGGAAATGTATCATATTTGCTCCTCTTGAGCATAGGAAGCTAGAAACACATACGAACTAGCCCTTAGCCTCCCCATTCCCCAAGAAATGACTCCTAACATATCCATGGATAAGAGGGAGATGGGGATGAAGTCCCATCCTTCTTTGGCTGACCTTAGAGGTTAGAACTGACCCTCCATCGCTATAAATAGCAACCTGATGCCCCTGGACGTCCCATGCTCAAGATATAATCCACAACACTAGGTGAACAAACACCTTGACCACCTATTCACTTTCCTAAAGGTTCACCTTGCTTAAGATGAAAATCCACCTCCACACTCCCTTCCCTACCAATCATAACACCATATCCATCTTCCATAAACCCAAAGGTCTCATTTGTAGCTTGCCCACTCATTATATACATCAAATACACCATCAACAACACCTTCTTTACTACTACCACTAAAGGAGCTCAAGGCAAAGAAGTAATTAGGCTCAAGACCCTCATTCAAGTGTGCCCACATTTGTACCTTATCAAGGTACGTAGGGAGTAAAACCTCTTCTTATGAGTCCACACTCAAATCACCTTCTTACACTAGAGCTTTTGAATAATGTATTTGATCCACCTACAATGTTGAGTTTCTTTCAAAATACTTTTGGATTTTATCGATATAATGTCCCTAACAAAGAAGTCTTTTATCGGGTTTCATTTGCAATTCTCTTTCCCTTCATCAACTATACATTTTGTGCAATAAATGTCAATATGTGTTTCTCTCTCTTTGTTCTCATGAAAAACTATCATCTCAATGATGTTTTGGTATAACTTATACTTACACCATACAAATTGCAGTATTATGAATATTAATGGTTTTCCTCATGTTTTTGTCAATAATTTGAATATCTAAAGATCAGAGAATGATAAAAGGTTTAAATTGTTGAGATTCTTATCATGAAATGTGACACTCTTGGTTAAGCTATGATTAAAATAAGTAATTGTTGAAATTCCACCACAGGAGATTTGTTCATAGAGTCCTAGAGCTAGTGAGGATCGGAAGATTGAGATTTATATGTCATATTATGCTTCATGTTATGTTTTAATCTGGATCGCATCATTGGGATGGATAAGGGAAGAGGAATAGCCTATCCCTTACACCTACACCACCTTGAGGGTAGCCAAAGTACTGCTGGTCCGAGATAAATCATCAAAGGTTGTATATAACGACCATTGAGGTGACGCCACCTACACTAGGCCGCCATACCATGGAGAGCTATGGTTAGAAACCGACCCCACCTCGAGGACAGAGCACAGGCTGCATGACTACCCTTTTAGTAGGCATCAAATCAGGGGCCTACAAACCACACCAACAGTGTGCAGTAGTGGGACAGAGGAAGTTGTAAGGGTAGAATTAGCACATGTTTAATGTTGGTATCTATGTGACATGTTTAATGATGGTGTGCGAAGTGAATATATACATTGGTGTTACTCATGGTCTATGTGACCTTAGCTGTGGTTGCAGGCCACGAGATGGATCTAGGGTTGGTTAACAATCCCTCTGGACTGAGTGGGGAATGATACAATAAAATAAATTAAATGATAATTGCTAGATTTATTATGTGTTTTACTTCAATATTACATGCTCCAACTTTATACCATATTCTCAACTTTTATGTCTTTTCAATGTATAAACTTTTATCTCATGTTCTCAATTATTTCAGTTTTCATATGATCTGCTTAAATTTTTGTGCCTCTTCATATTTAGACATTTGTCTAACTCCTCTTGCTACAGTTCTTGTTCCCCTCCCACCGTAGATTGATTGCAGGTTGAAGTTTACATCACCGTGTGGATTCTCCTGACTAGGTCCTGGAGGGAGAAGCATCGAGTCTTTTATTTATGCTTTTATTATCTTATGCTAGTAGTTTGCAGTAGGACTTCTTGCAAAGATGTAACTTTTAAGTTGGAACATATGTAACTCAAACTTAAATGTTGCTTTAAATTAAAGTGTGTGGTTGCTATCTATTGCTTGATGCTTCTTCCATAACGATCTTGGGTCTTAATCTCCATGATTAGGAGTTAATTATGGAGGTTGAAACCCAGGAAGTTACATAGTGCACTAGTTCCCAATGAGGGACATGGGTCTGATAAGACCTTTGAGCGGTTACGTCGGGTAGGAGTCACCGAATATGCCGATACAGCTGACCCAGCAGACGCAGATTTATGGCTCACTGAGCTAGAAAAATCCTATAGAATCCTTAGCATCCCAGAAACTAATAAAGTTAGGCATGCTATGTATCTTTTACAAGGAAGCACTGGCCATAGGTGGGCCATTGAAGAAGAGAAAAGACCGAGTGTTGAGGTCAGATGGAAGGAGTTCCGACGTGAGTTTTTTAGTAGATACTTTCCCAGGACTTATCTGGATGAGAAAATCTCACAATTTGAGCGTATTCAGCAAGGACCAATGAATATTAGTGAGTATGAAGCTAAGTTCATGGATCTTTTGTGGTTTTGTCCACACATGGCTACTACAGAGGAGGAGAGGATTCAACATTTTGAGAAGGGTCTGAACACTGAGTTATCCACAGATGTAGCTACTCTAGAGAATAGAGAGAGGTTTGCCACCTTTGTGGAGTCAGTTAGGAAGATAGAGAGGTCCGTGACTAAGAAACGTGAGGCTAACAGTAGGAAAGAACCTGCCCAGTTCTAGGGATAGAGGTTTGGAAGTTTCAAGAAACAAAGGTTGCCTGCACCATTAGCACCATAGAGGTCCAATGCATAGACACAGTGGACGTCAAGCAAGGGTAGAGGCCGTAGTTTTCTGCCAAGTGGAACCCATAGTACGACATCAATGTTAGTAGCATGACCATCTAGACCACAGCAGAATAGAAACTACTTCAAGTGTGGGAAAATAGGACATATGATAAGGGATTGTCTAGTTAGAGACATGGAGGTAACCCAACCACCGAGGCAGAGTCAACAAGGATCTTAGAGGCAACAGTTTAGCAGTGGTACATGAGGATGTAGACAGGCATCCCAAGCAGGTTCATCTGCACCAAACAACAGAGCACGAAGTCGGCAACAGGCAACAGCGAGATTCTATGCTATGAATCAGTCGGAGGCAGTAGTCAATCCACAAGTCATGATAGGTCAGATGGAATTGTTTCATTCTGATATGTCTTCATCATACTTCGTATCTATTTTTATTGATCTGGGTGTTACACATTCCTATATCACTCGAGAAGTGATTCATGACTGCAATATGACTGTCAGTTGTAGAACAGATAATTTTTTATTAGAAACTCCGTTAATCAGATCTGCAGTGTTGCGGGAGGTATGTTCTCCCTGTGTTCTTTCTTTTTCAGAACACAACATTTAGGTGGATCTTATACCACTTGAGATGTATGGGTTTGATGTAATTCTTGGGATGGATACCCTAGAAAATTATAAGGTTGTCTCGGATTGTAGTTCCAAGCAAGCTATGTTCATAAACAGTGATGAGACATGGGCCTTTCAGGGGGACAGAAAGATTCTTCCAACCTGTCTAGTATCAACAATGGTAGCTGAGAGACTAATGCGACAAGGATGTGAAGCATTCTTGGCACATGTGATAGATACCAAAGTAGAAAGTCATAGTCTTCCTGAAGTTCCTGTTGTTAGGGAATTCAAGGATGTGTTTCCTAAAGAATTTCCAAATATTCCTCCACCTTGAGAGATTGATTTTGAGATTAATCTAATCCCAGGTATGCAACCCATATCCCAAACACCTTATAGGATGGCCCATGCTGAGATGGAAGAACATAAGAAATAGTTACATGAGTTACTTGAGAAAGGTTCATTCGACGAGTACTTCGCCATGGGGTGCTCCAGTTCTTTTTTTTAAAAAGAAGGATGGGTCTATGAGATTATGCATAGACTATAGACAATTTAACAAGGTGACTATAAAGAACAAAAATCCTCTGCCAAGGATAGATGGTCTGTTTGACCAGTTGCGTGGTGCAACAGTGTTCTCTAAGATAGATCTAAGGTGAAGATATCATCAGTTACATATCAAGGAGAGTGACATACCTAAGTCAGCCTTTAGGACAAGGTATGGTCATTATGAGTTTGTAGTTATGTCATTTGGACTAACTAATGCACCAACTGCATTCATGGAGATGATAAATAGAATCTTTCGGCCATTCCTTGATCAGGTTCATAGTGGTCGTCATAGACGACATCCTGATTTACAGTAGAGATGGTCAAAAACATTAACAACACCTTTGTCAAGCCTTGACTTTATTGAGACAACACAAGCTATATGCTAAGTTTAGCAAGTGTGAGTTCTAGTTATCAAAAGTGTCTTTCCTAGGACACATCATATCTACTTCAAGAATTCATGTTGATCCACAAAAATTGGAGTCTGTTTTAGAGTGGGAACATCCCAAGACACCAACTGAGATTCACAATTTCTTAGGTCTGGCAGGTTACTACAGAACATTTATTAAAGACTTTAGTTCTGTAGCATTACCCCTAACTAGGTTAACCAAGAAGGAAGTTCCTTTTGTCTGGAATGACAAGTGTCGACGTTCTTTCCAGTTGTTGAAAGAAAGGTTGACTAGTGCACCTGTGTTGGTTTTACCTGAGCAGAGAAAGGGATACATTGTTTTCTGTGATGCCTCTAAGAATGGTCTATGATGTGTGCTGATGCAGAGTGATCATGTAGTTTCTTTTGCTTCCCGAAAGCTTAAGAAACACAAGGATAATTATACAACGCTTGATCTAAAGTTAGTTGCAGTGGTCCACGCGTTGAATATTTGGAGGCATTATCTTTATGGAGAAATGTGTTAGATTTTCACAGACCATAAAAACTTAAATTACATCTTCTCAAAGCACAAGCTGAATATGAGACAACGCCGCTGGATGGAATTAATCAAGGACTACGATTGTACAATTGATTATCATCCAGGAAAAGATAATGTAGTGTAAGATGCACTAAGTAGAAAATCTTCATCTCCACCCATAGATAAAGCATAGTTGAATTCTTTAATATGATTTAAACAGGACATGTTTGTCTCTTTGAGACAAATAAATGTACAGCTAAAATTTGAGACAAATAAATGTACAACTAAAAGTATCTTTGTTAGTTGAATTGTTGACCGAGATTGCATGTGAAACCTACTCTGAGACAACATATTAAAGAAGCACAACAGGATGATACTGTGATTCAGCAGATCAGGTCAGAGTATGGTAGTGAGAAACGGGACGGTTTCCTTGAGTCAGAGGATGAGATAGTCGGTTATCATGGTAGGTGTAACACCCGGGCCCACTGCCCAAGGCTCTAGTAGAGTTTCAGGAATGACGACTGGCCCCACAGACCACCAATAGCCTTAACTGTGTGCTTTATCCACACTCATGCACAAGTCGAGGTCAACTTCCCGACTGGTCACCCATCCTAGTACTACTCCAAGTAGAGCACGCTTAACTATGAAATTCTTTAGTAATGGGCTCCCAGAAAAGGAGGTGTACCTTGGTGATATGGGTAATCCAATCATTCTTTTTAAGATCATCTTATCCAAGGCCTCAAATCCTGGGACGTTACAATCTCCCCCACTTAGACTCTTGACGTCCTCATCAAGGCTCAATATACGGCCACATAATCTCTTTCCCATTTCAGTGCAGACCCACAATGACCCATGGACACCGAGCTCCCGATCACGGAATACTAGCACAAGGGTGGCTATGTCAACCATGGACAACCATTTTCAACATGCCTGGATGGTACGGCTCAAGACTAGCATGCCACATGGTCATGTGGGACCCACCTACTAGAGGGAAATTGGCTCTGATACCATTTGTAACACCCGGGCCCACTACCCAAGGCTCTAGTAGAGTTTCAGGAATGACGACTGGCACCACAGACCACCACTAGCCTTAACTGCGCACTTTATCTACACTCATGTGCAAGCCGAGGTCAACTTCCCAACTGGTCACCCATCCTAGTACTACTCCAAGCTGAGCACGCTTAACTATAGAGTTCTTTAGTAATGGGCTCTCGGAAAAAGAGTTGCACCTTGGTGATATGGGTAGTCCAATCATTCCTTTTAAGATCATCTTATCCAAGGCCTCAAATCTTAGGACGTTATAGTAGGACTGTAGTACTTGATGCTAATGACTTAAAAGAGATAGTTATGGAGGAATCCATGTATGCAATGCATCCAGGGAGTACTAAGATGTGTCATAACTTAAAAGATATGTATTGGTGGCCTGGTTTGAAGAAGGATGTAGCTGAGTTTGTTATGCAATGTCCAGTGTGTCAACAAGTTAAAGCAGAACACCAGAAGCCTACAGGTACCTATACCGCAGTGGAAATGGGATCACGTGACAATGGACTTTGTGGTTGGTCTACCCAGAACAGCCAAAATTCATGATTCCATTTGGGTGATAGTTGATAGGTTGACTAAGTCAGCACATTTTCTTCCTATTAAAATAGCCTATACTACTAAAAAACTTGCATAGATCTACATAGATGAGATAGCACGGTTACACAGAGTTCCAGCTACAATTGTGTTTGATAGAGGTCCCCAGTTTACAAGTCATTTTTGGGAACAACTACATAAAGCCTTGGGTACGCAGTTAAAGTTTGCACAACTTTTCACCCTCAAACAGATGGACAATTTGAAAGGACTATACAGACTTTGGAGGACTTGCTTAGGGTATGTGTTCTTTAGTTTGTAGGAAGTTGGGACTTACACTTGAGCTTAATAGAGTTTTTCTATGACAATAGTTATCAGACTAGTTTTGATATGGCACCATATGAAGCCTTATATGGTAGACGGTGTAGATCTTCGTTATGCTGGTATGAGGAAGGAGAATACCAACTTCTGGGTACTGAATTATTGCAACAGACAACTGAAAAGATTAAAGTAATACAATAATAGTTGAAGGCTGAACAGGATAGACAGAAGTCATATGCCGATAAACACCGTAGACCTTTAGAATTCCAAGTTGGAGACAGGGTGTATCTCAAGGTCTCTCCTTGGAATGGTGTTCTCAGATTTGGGAAAAAGGGTAAGTTAGCTCCTAGATTTAAGGGACCTTACCCAGTGACAGCATGGATTGGAAATGTAGCCTATATGTTGGAGTTGCCACCTGAGCTATATAGACTACATCCAGTGTTTCATATATCTATACTGAGAAAGTGTCATCCTAATACATAGTTGGTGTTGCAACCTATAGATGTAGAATTGAATGAGATATATCCTATATGGAATGGAAGGTTCGATGATGATTCTTGACACAAGAATCAAGAAGTTAAAAAAGAAAGACATAGTTCTTGTGAAAGTTCTATGGAATTTGTGGCATTGAAGAAAACACATGGGTGTTGGAGGAAGAAATGAGGAGGAAGTACCCTTCTCTTTTCTCTTGAGATTTTGGGGACAAAATTCTTGTTAGAGGTTGATAATTGCAACATCCCTGACCTGAGTTATGCCATAACCCAGGAAGTTTTGCTTAAGTAAGTTATTTATAAACTTGTTTTAATCTTTTGAAAAGTAATTAAGACTCAAGGAGAGTTTAATTTTCAAGTTTGAAGTTTATTTGCAAATTGTTTGTGCATTATATGATAGTTTGGGTGTAAATTGCAATTTACCCAAAATGTAGGGTTGATATGCAAATTACCACCTCTAGAGTGTCCCTACTCTCTATTAGCATCATCTAGAGGAGAGAGAAAGAAAGATTCACTGTATTTAAATCATATTTGAGTGATGGTATTCTTGGTGATGAAAAGACCAAGAAGAGTTGTATAGTTGAAACCCTAAAATGAGTTGTATTGAGTTGTAGAGATTATATGGGAGTGCCTATCAGCCAAGAAGCCATAGAGGAGGTCCCATATTGTTTTTTCAACTCTTGGCAAAGGCCATGACGAGTTAAGCACTTCAAGAAGGTGATGTATGGCGGTTTACAATTTTCCTTGGAAAAGTTGTATCCGTTTGTGAATAAAGTGATGTTGGGTTGAAATATCTTGTTCAACAAGATAACTAATGGCCAAAATCTTTTCCCTAGATTATCCCCAAGAGTTTTTCATGTCAAGATACATATGTGTGCATGCATGGACATGTGTCAACCCATGCATGGACATGTGTCACCTAGTAGTATACGGTGATGACACCTCTTGTACACTCTCTCTCATGAGCCTTAATTATATATACCACTCCTTTCACCTATTCGTGAAACTTTTTGAATCCTACAACTCTCTTTCTCTTAGATATCATGCATAGTAGTTGAGGAGAAAGGATGATCTTTGGCCTTAAGCTTAAGGTGAATCTAAGGTCATCTTCAACTTTAGTTGAAGCATGATTCTCAGGTTGTGATCCTTCCTTTCTTTTCTTCTTCACCAAGTTCTTATCTATGGTGATTCTTTGTATATAGAGGAGTTGTGAACAAGTCTTGGATATTTGATAAGTTCATCTTCAACCTTGGGAACGTGAAGTTATGGATCTTGTAGCTTTGAAGTTGTTCTTGAGGCGGGTTATATAACTGGAACCCAATCATCTTATTATTCACCTTCAATCTTGCTATACTTGTTGATCTACTTTCAATTTCAATTTTTCTTGAATGATTGATGATTCTATGAGTTCTAATAGTTGCATAGGACTATTTTCCATGAACTAGAATAGTAAGGGATGAAATTCTAGAGCTTGATGATGATGACATCATAATGGCACAAACCGATATCAGGTTGAAGCACCTCTAACCTGATATGGTAATAAAACCTAATATGGTGATATGAAATCCCTTATACCTTGGAACCCCACACCCCTATCATTTTGTACATTTTGATTGGTTGAAAAAGGACTAACCAGTTGTCTAGGCTATCACTCAACACATGGTAGGTTGATACTTTGAAGGTTTGAAAAGGTATGAGCATAAGGGTCTAACCCGATATGCAAAACCCTACACTTGATTAAATCGATATAAGTGACACACACACACACCTCTTGTATGATATGGTGATAAGTACACACCTCTTGGATGATATGGTGATAAGTACACACCTCTTGGATGATATGGTGATAAATACACACCTCTTGGATGATATGGTGGTAAGTACACACCTCTTGGACAATATGGTGGTAAGTACACACCTCTTGAATGATATGGGGATAAGGACACACCTCTTGGATGATATGGTGATAAGTACACACTTCTTGGATGATATGTTGGTAAGTACACACCTCTTGGACGATATGGTGGTAAGCTCACACCTCTTGGACGATATGGTGGTAAGCACACACCTCTTGGACGATATGGTGATAAGCACACACATCTTGGATGATATGGTGATAAGCACACACCTCTTGGATGATATGGTGATAAGCACACACCTCTTGGATGATACAGTGGTAAGCACACCTCTTGGATTATATGGTGATAAGAACACACCTCTTGGATGATATGGTAGTAAGCATACACCTCTAGCTCGATATGGTAGAAGCACCTCAAAACCAATATGGAGGTAAGCACCTCAAATTCCTATATACTTGATTGAGTAATGCATGAAGTGTGTTATGTCAAATGATACATTAATATGTAAAGAGTTTAATGCATTTTGATAAGTGTAGGTCAATGTATCTTGAGAAAAGTGTTGAGCCAAGTTAATAAAGTATTATGTAATCAATATCCTAGTGAGAATGAGAGAGAAACTCATACTTTGTGTGAATATCTTTAATGATAAATGATGAGAATAAACAAGTATGATTGAATACTTATGATATCAATGTATGCTCCTAATATGTGTGGAGCTATGAATTAGAGTTTTGATTCTTGATAATATGAACTTGAAACCCTAATCGGCTAAAAAGGGAAACCCTAACCCTAATAATGGGAAGGTTGTATTTATCTTGTATTGCATGGTGATGATATGTACTTGATATTGTTTTTATCATGAAATACTAACAATGCAGGTATCCTGAGATGATGAGCATAGCTAGGTATGAGCTATGATGTTTCAAATGATACAGATTAAATGGGCCTTGCGAGCCATGTGAAATACTTGTTAAACAAGTATAATGTATAGCTGGGTCTGAGGACCTAGTGGTAATAGTTACCTGATAAGAGGTGACAATGTTCAGTGATAAACTAAGGGTTTGAATACCCAGATCTACCAATCATGACGATGATAATGTTAAGGGATGAGAATCCTCAGTAATGTCTTTGTAGCATCTGTTATAATTCATGCTTGTAACTTGGTTGGTGCTAAAAGATAGTATAATGCACCTAATTAATCAAGTGGAACCTTATCATGTAGTTGCCCTGGACATAGATCCATTCAGTGTCAGAATTTGTTGAATGGTGAAACGAGTTTAACTCGGAGAGCATATTTTTTAATATGTGGGAGTAATGGGTGAAAATATCCTTACGTCCAAATAGGGATTGTTGTGTGATCATCCTCATCATCATAAGAGTATGGCTATATGTCATGACTCAATATTAATATACCGGGGATTGTTGTGTGATCTCCCTGAAGAGAGTGCATGTTGCGGCTGTAACTCTATAGTGAAGATGCCACTATACCCTGGCAAGATAATTACAGTTTGACATGTGATGTCACTGCCAATGGTCTCGTACTAACTGAGTAAGGTGAGGTCTTAGAAGCTAGATCTTCCTTTGACCTTGTATGGTACCAATGCTTTACATAACTGTGGTTGGTTGGAGCATGTGCGGTATACCTCATCTCCTCAGGGCATAAGTGTCATTTTAAATATGTAATCAGTCGTGTAGCGTATTTGATTAAGGATTGAATACGGAAACATTGGTTGATGTTGCATTACTTTCATACATCTTAAATGGATACATGTTATATGTGTTCTTCATATTCCTTATAAAGTGAATAGATGATTTATTGCTCTGTCATAGATAGATGCATTGCTTTAAAAGATGATATTTCTCTATTTTGCTTATAAATAGTGATTAATCTTGATTATTACTATAAAAGATCCTCTGCTCGGTTTTATACTATTTACCTATGATAATTATATTGTTAGGGAGAGTTATATCTCTCGCTGGGACTTTTGTCTCACCCCATTGGTCCCAACATTATTAGGTGGACGTGGACGAGGAGGTAGAGACTATACTGTAGAGAGAGGACAACATCAACAGGGAAAATAGTAACAACTCAGGTTGAGTGTGCTATCTGTCATGTCTTATAGATAGAAGTCCTATGTGTCATCTCTATACTCTCAAGTCCTTGGGAGTAAGTACATAATGGTTTTATAAATGATATGAGATTTTGGCTTGTATGCCTCAAGGTATTATGTTTGCTTATGTATATGTTTGGGCAAAGCAACTGGTATATGATATCCTCAAGATGAGATAGTACAATGTATGTACAATGTGAACCATGATGTATGTATTGCTTGGGTTCTTTCTTTAAGAGTTTATTAGCAATGGATATCTTTGCAAAATGGTTTTAATTTTTAGTCATCTTCATTAATCCGCTGCTAATAGTTATTCTGCATAATTACTGTGAAGATTTGGTTGTCGGTTTGATAGTGGTCGCTACAAGTTTTGGTATCAGAGCCTAAGGTTTGCTGAGTCTACAGAGACATAAGATTAAGGTTGTTGAGTCTATTCTAGTTTTCTCTAGTTTATCTTATAGTGACTTCTGCTCATATAAGAGAAGTAAAGCTGAAAGATGGATGGAGCACACGAAGAACATGTTGATGAGAGCAATATTGCTGCACCAGGAGGAGGTGCAAAGGGAACAAGCTAGAGAGGAATCAGTGCCTAAGGATCCCCATCTTGATGAAGCCATGTTAGAATACCCAGCCTTTCATGCTCTTTTCGAGTAGTTCATGACCACAATAACACATATGGCAGACCGGATGCTAGCACCATCACCTAGAGCGCCAGTTCCCAATGAGGGACATGGGTCTGGTAAGACCTTTGAGTGGTTATGCCGGGTAGGAGCCACCAAATATGCCGGTACAACTGACACAGTAGATGCATATTTATGTCTCACTGAGCTAGAAAAAGTCTTTAGAATCCTTAGCATCCCAAAAACTGATAAAGTTAGGCATGTTGTGTATCTTTTGAAAGGAAGCACTGGCCATTGGTGGGCCATTGAAGAAGAGAAAAGATTGGGTGTTGAGGTCGGATGGGAGGAGTTTTGATGTGAGTTTGTCAATAGATATTTTCCCAAGACTTATCTGGATGAGAAAATCTCACAATTTGAGTGTATTAAGCAAGTACCAATGAAGATTAGTGAGTATGAAGCTAAGATCATGGAGCTTCTGCGGTTTTGTCCACACATGGCTACTATAGAGGAGGAGAGGATTCAACATTTTGAGAAGGGTCTAAACGTTGAGTTATCCACAGATGTAGCTACACTAGATAATAGACAGAGTTTTTCCACCTTTGTGGAGTTAGTTAGGCGGATAGAGAGGTCCATGAGTGAGAAACGTGAGGCTAACAGTAGGAAAGGACATGCCCAGTTCCAGGGACAGAGGTCTAGAAGTTTCAAGAAACCAAGGTTTCCTACACCATTAAAGACTTCAGTTCTGTAGCATTACCCCTAACTAGGTTAACCAAGAAGGAAGTTCCTTTTGTTTGGAATGACAAGTGTCAACGTTCTTTCCAGTTGTTGAAAGAAAGGTTGACTAGTGCACTTGTATTGGTTTTACCTGAGCAGGGAAAGGGATACATTGTTTTCTGTGATGCCTCTAAGAATGGTCTATGATGTGTGTTGATTCAGAGTGATCGTGTAGTTTCTTTTGCTTCCCGACAGCTTAAATAACACGAGGAGAATCATCTGATGCATGATCTAGAGTTAGATGTAGTGGTCCATGCATTGAAGATTTGGAGGTATTATCTTTATGGAGAAATGTGTCAGATTTTCACAGACTATAAAAACTTAAAGTACATCTTCTCACAACACGAGTTGAATAGAGACAATGCCACTGGATGGAATTAATCAAGGACTACAATTGTACAACTGATTATCATCCAGGAAAAGCTAATGTAGTGGCAGATGCACTAAGTCAAAAATCTTCATCTCCACCCATAGATAAAGCATAATTGAATTCTTTAATGTGCTTTAAACGAGACATGTTTGTCTCTTTGAAACAAATAAATGTACATTTAAAAGTATCTTTGTTAGTTGAATTGTTGGCCGAGATGGATGTGAAACCTACTCTGAGACAAAAAATTAAAGAGGCATAATAAGCTGATATTGTGATTCAGCAGATCAGGTCAGAGTATGGTAGCGAGAAACAGGACGGTTTCCATGAGTCAGAGGATGAGGTAGTATGTTACCATGGTAGGATGGTAGTACCTGATGCTAATGACTTAAGAAGGATAGTTATGGAGGAAGCTCATTCATCCATGTATGCAATGCATCTAGGGAGTACTAAAATGTATCATAACTTAAAAGATATGTATTGGTGGCCTGGTTTGAAGAAGGATGTAGCTGAATGTCCAGTGTGTCAACAAGTTAAAGTAGAACACCAGAAGCATGCAGGAACATTGCAACCCTTACCTATACCGCAGTGGAAATGGGATCACGTGATAATGAACTTTGTGGTTGGTCTACCCCGAACAGCCAAAAGTCATGATTCCATTTGGGTGATAGTTGATAGGTTGACTATGTCAGCACATTTTCTTTCTGTTAAAACAACATATACTACTGAAAAACTTGCACATATCTACATAGATGAGATAGTGCGGTTACACGGAGTTCCAACCACAATTGTGTCTGATAGAGGTCTCTAGTTTACAAGTCATTTTTGGGAACGACTACATAAAGCCTTGGGTATGCAGTTAAAGTTTAGCACAACTTTTCACCCTTAGATAGATGGACAATCTAAAAGGACTATACAGACTTTGGAGGACTTGCATAGGGCATGTGTTCTTCAGTTTGTAGGAAGTTGGGACTTACACTTGAGCTTAATAGAGTTTGCCTACAACAATAGTTATCAGACTAGTATTGATATGGCACCATATGAAGCCTTATATGGTAGACATTGTAGATCTTCATTATGCTGGTATGAGACATGTGAGTACCAACTTTTAGGTCCTGAATTAGTACAACAGACAACTGATAAGATTAAAATAATATAATAATAGTTGAAGGCTACACAGGATAGACAGAAGTCATATGCCCCGATAAACACCGTAGACCTTAAGAATTCCAAGTTGGAGACAGGGTGTATCTCAAGGTCTCCCCTTGGAATTGTGTTCTCAAATTTGGGGAAAATGGTAAGTTAGCTCGTATATTCATGGGACCTTACCCAGTGACAGCATAGATTGGAAAGGTAGCCTATAGGTTGGATTTTCCACCTGAGCTACATAGACTACATCCAGTGTTTCATATATCTATGCTGTGAAAGTGTCATCCTGATATAGAGTTGGTGTTGCAACCTGTAGAGGTTGAATTGAATGAGATATATCCTATGTGGAAGGTCCAATGATGATTCTTGACAAAAGAATCAATAAGTTGAAAAAGAAATATATAGTTCTTGTGAAAGTTCTCTCGCATCCGTGGCATTGAAGAAGACACATGGGAGCTGGAGGAAGAAATGAGGACGAAATACCCTTCTCTTTTCTGTTGAGATTTCGGGGATGAAATCCTTGTTAGGGGTTGATAATTGTAACATCCCTAACCTGGGTTATGCCATAACCCTGGAAGTTTTGCTTAAGTAAGTTATTTATAAACTTAATTTTAATATTTTGAAAAGTAATTAAGACTCAAGGAGAGTTTAATTTTCAAGTTTGAAGTTTATTTGCAAACTGTTTGTGCATTATATGATAGTTTGGGTGTAAATTGCAATTTACCCAAAATGTTGGGTTGATATGCAAATTTCCACCTCTAGAGTGTCCCTAATCTCTCTTAGAATCATCTAGAGGAGAGAGAAAGAAAGAGGCACCATGTTTGAATCACATTTGAGTGATGGTATTCTTGGTGATGAAAAGACTAAGAAGAGTTGTATAGTTGAAACCCTAAAATGAGTTGTATTGAGTTGTATTGAGTTGTAGAGCTTATATGGGAGTGCTTATCGTCCAAGAAGCCATAGAGGAGGTCCCTTATCATTTTTTCAACTCTTGGCAAAGGCCATGATGAGTTAAGCACCTCAAGAAGGTGATGGATATCGGTTTACAACTTTCCTTGGAAAAGTTGTATCGGTTTGTGAATAAAGTGATGTTGAGTTGAAATGTCTTGTTCAACAAGATAACTAATGGCCAAAATCTTATACCTAGATTATTCCCAAGAGTTTTTCATGTCAAGACACATATGTGTGTATGCATGGACACATGTCAAACCATGCATGGACGTGTGTCACCTAGTAGTATAAGGTGATGACACCTCTTATACACTCTCTCTCATGAGCCTCAATTATATATACCACTCCTTTCACCTACTAGTGAAACGTTTTGAATCCTACAACTCTCCTTCTCTTAGATATCATGCATAGTAGTTGAGGAGCAAGGAGGAGCTCTAGCCTTAAGCTTAAGGTGAAGCCATGGTCATCTTCAACCTTGGTTGAAGCATGATTCTCGGGTTGTGATTCTTCCTTTCTTTTCTTCTTCACCAAGTTCTTATGTATGGTGATTCTTTGCATATAGAGGAGTTGTGAACAAGTCTTGGATCTTTGATAAGTTCATCTTCGACCTTGGAAATGTGAAGCTTTGGACCTTGGAGCTTTGAAGTTGTTCTTGAGGTGGGTTATATAACTTGAACCCAGTCATGTTATTATTCACCTTCAATCTTGCTATACTTGTTGATCTACTTTCAATTTCGATTTTTATTGAATGATTGATGATTCTATGAGTTCTAATAGTTGCATAGGAATTTTGTCCATGAAATAGAATAGTAAGGGATGAAAGTCTAGAGCTTGATGATGATGACATCATCATGGCACAAATCGATATCGGGTTGAAGCACCTCTAACCCGATATGGTAATGAAACCTAATATGGTGATATGAAATCCATTATACCTTGGAACCCCACACCCCTATCATTTTGTACATTTGGATTGGTTCAAAAAAGGACTAACTAGTTGTCTAGGTTGTCACTCAACACATGGTAGGTTGATACTTTGAAGGTTTGAAAAGGTATGTGCATAAGGGTCTAACCCGATATGCAAAACCCTACACTTCAATAAATCGATATAAGTGACACACACCTCTTGGATGATATGGTGATAAGTACACACCTCTTAGATGATATGGTGATAAGTACACACCTCTTGGACGATATGGTGCTAAGTACACACCTCTTGGACCATATGGTGGTAAGTACACACCTCTTGGACGATATGGTGATAAGCACACACCTCTTGGATGATATGGTGATAAGTACACACCTCTTGGATGATATGGTGGTAAGTACACACCTCTTGGATGATATTGTGATAAGCACACACCTCTTGGATGATATGGTGATAAGCACACACCTCTTGGACAATATGGTGGTAAGTACACACCTCTTGGATGATATGGTGATAAGCACACACCTCTTGGACAATATGGTGGTAAGTACACACCTCTTGGATGATATGGTGGTAAGCACACACCTCTTGGACGATATGGTAATAAGAACACACCTCTTGGATGATATGGTGATAAGCACACACCTCTTGGATGATATGGTGATAAGCACACACCTCTTGGACGATATGGTGGTAAGCACTCACCTCTTGGATAATATGCTGATAAGCACACACCTCTTGAACAATATGGTAGTAAGCATACACCTCTATCCCGATATGGTGGAAGCATCTCAAAACCAATATAAAGGTAAGCACCTCAAAGCCGATATACTTGATTGAGTAACACATGAAGTGTGTTATGTCAAATGATACATTGAGATGTAAAGAGTTTAATGCATTTTGATAAGAGTAGGCCAATGTACCTTGAGAAAAGGGTTGAGCCAACTTAATAAAGTATGATGTAATCAATATCCTAGTGAGGATGAGAGAGAAACTCATACTTTATGTGATAATAATTTAATGATAAATGATGAGAATAAACAAGTATGATTGAATACTGATGATATCAATGTGTGCCCCTAATATGTGTGGAGCTATGAATTAGGGTTTTGATTCTTGATAATATGAACTTGAAACCCTAATCAGCTAAAAAGGGAAACCCTAACCCTAATAATGGGAAGGTTGTATTGCTCTTGTATTGCATGGTGATGATATGTACTTGATATTGTTTTTATCATGAAATACTAACCATGTAGGTATCATGAGATCATGAGCATAGCCAGGTATGAGCTATGATGTTTCATATGATACAGATTAAATGGGCCTTGTGAGCCATGCAAAATACTTGTTCAACAAGTATAATGTATACCTGGGTCTAAGGACCTAGAGGTAATAGTTATCTGATAAGAGGTGACAATGTTTAGTGATAAACTAAGGGTTTGAATACCCAGATCTAGCAATCATGATGATAATGTTAAGGGATGAGAATCCTCAATAATATGATACGGGACTGAGATCCCGAGTGTTATGCATTCAATGTGTTCCAATGATTATGAAAGTACTTGATAAATGTATTAAACCTTTCTTCGTAGCATCTATTATAATTCATACTTGTAACTTGGTTGATGCTAAAAGATACTGTAATGTACCTAATTAATCAAATGGAACCTTATCATGTAGTTGCCTTGGCCATAGATCCATTTAGTGTCAGAATTTGTTGAATGGTGAAAGGAGTTTAACTCAGAGAGCATATTTTTGAATATGTGGGGGTAATGGGAGAAAATATCCTTACGTACAAATAGGGATTGATGTGTGATCTTCCTCATCATCATAAGAGTATGGCTATATGCCATGACTCAATATTAATATACCAGGGATTGATGTGTGATCTCCCTAAAGATAGTGCATGCTATATCTGTAACTCTATAGCGAAGATGCCACTATACCCTAGCAAGCTAATTATAGTTTGACACGTAATGTCATTGTCAGTGGTCTCAAACTGATCGAGACATGTGAGGTCTTGGAAGGTGGCTCTTCCTTTGACCTTATATGGTACCGATGCTTTACGTAGTCGTGGTCGGTTGGAGCATGAGCGATATACCTTATCTCCTTAGGGCATAAGTGTGATTGTAAATATGTAATCAGTCATGTAGCGTATTTGATTAAGGATTGAATACAGAAACATTGGTTGATGTTGCATTACTTATATACATCTTAAATATATAGATGTTATATGTGTTATTCATATTCCTTATAAAGAGAATAGATGATTTATTGCTCTATCATAGATAGTTGCATTGCTTTAAAAGATGACATTGCTCTGTTATGCTTATAAATAATTATTAATCTTGATTATTAATATAAAAGATCCTCTTCTCAGTTTTATACTGTTTACATAGGATAATAATATTGTTGGCGGAGAGTTATATCGCTCACTGAGACTTTTTTCTCACCCCATTGGTCTCAACATTTTTAGGTGGACGCGGATGAGGAGGTAGAGATCATACTGTAGAGGGAGGATAACACTAGTAGGGATAGCAGTAACAACTCAGGTTGAGTGTGTTGTATGTCGCGTCTTGTAGATAGAAGTCCTATGTGTCATCTTTGTACTCTCAGGTCCTTAGGAGTTAGTACGTAATGGTTTTATAAACGATATGAGATTTTGGCTTATATGCCTCGAGGTTTTATGTTTGCTTATGTATATGTTTGGACAAAGCAACTGGTATATGATATCCTCGAGATGAGATGGTACAATGTATGTACAATGTGAACCATGATATAATTTGGTTCTTTCTTTAAGAGTTTCCTGGAAATTGATACCTGGGCTTTGTTGGTCCTCTTGTGACTCCAGTAAACCTTCGTTGCTGCCAATGGCGGCCAGAGTTGGCCCTCCTGCAAGTCTGCCCCCGTGACTAGAACAGGGTGAAACAAGCTGCAACTGCGGCGGAGAAGAAGACTCAAACTGTCCAACCACGAGTAACAAATGTTCTAAGATGGTCTTGCCTCTGGATTCGAAGTCCTATGTGTCCTTATATAGGCATAGATTGTAACAGACCAAGGTCTTTGGTATCTCCCTGGATTTCCAGTTCAATAGGGATTTGGGCAAATCCCATTCCCACATGGAAACGATGCAAGTTTGGGATGGCGTAGTTTGGTTTCACATCCCTAATTCAATGGCATTCCTCATTGAGGAAGGCACGAACCACTGAGAGAGAAAGTCAACAAGAGAGAAGGTAGTGTAATGTAGCCGAGTTGCCTAAACTGGCTGAAGGTAGGTGAAAAGTTCTCATCCATTGGATGCTCGATCCAAGAGTCCACATTAGGCATGGCATTCAAAGGGCCGAAAATAGATTTTCTGGTTTGGAAATAAAATCATGACGTTAAATGTTATCCTCTTTACTTTAGAAAAACTTACAAAATTCATCTCTCTCAAAGCACATGGCTAATTAATCCCAAATTTTAAACAACAGTCCATTATGACTTGAACTACATGTGTGCAAAGTTTGAGACTAAAACTTGAAATAATTTTCTTCTTATGCAAGCTATCACTTAATTAGGCATATTTTATTCATATTTTTCTCTCTCTTTCTCTTCTGTATCCTTTATTTGGATTCCTTTTATCATTAGAAATTATGATTTTCTTCTTATGCAAGCTATCACTTAATAAGGCATATTTTATTCATATTTCTCTCTCTCTTTCTCTTCTATATCCTTTATTTGGATTCCTTTTATCATTAGAAATTATGTGGATTCAAAATCTAATCCATGATAGTCAATCATACAACTTTCCAGAGAATTTCACATATTTCTCATCATTATCTTAATTTCTTTTCCTTTTTATGCCTTATTTGATTTCATTCAACTTTTCTTTCCTTTTTATCATATTGGACCCACTAACTCATTAGGCTCCACAAAATCATACATTTAAAGGAAATATTATCAAAGAAATCCACTCATTACATATAAATCATATAATTTCATAATCATACATCTTATTGGAGAAATTACATTTCAAACCATATAAGTCCAAAAATTGGGGTTGTAATAGAAAGTGCCATAAAAGTGCTTAAACGTTCATTTTAAGTGTTCTTGATTTTTTTTAAGATTGATTACAAGTCATACAATCATTACAAATAATTTACAACATGATTCTAATAGAGATACATCATATTACATAAAAGTGCACTTGCATTGATTTTGACTTGTCTTTTCTCCAAGTTAGGATGCGCAAGCTAAGACATTTGGAGTGTGTTTATACCTAATCTAAAATCACTCAAGTAGAAACATTAGACACAAATAAGTGGAATGGTTAGTCATCATCAAAACAAGAGTTTAGCTGATTTCTTGAATCAATATATAATATATATTAAATACAAATGCATGAAAAAAAATCAAACACACAATAGCAAGATTCATACATGAGTCATTGACAATAATACAACAACCAAACACCACTGAGGTAATGCCACCTTCATAATTTGTGTAGTTGTAGGTAGTATAGAATATATATTAACAGATAAATGTATGGAATATAAAAACTAGAAACACAATGACAAATTTCAACCATGAGTCACTAGCCATGATGCAACAACACAAAACCACTGAACCAATGAGCCATTCATGCTGAAACATCATTGCAGTTAATATTTATTATAACAACTAGACATATATGTGTTGGATCCTAGATGGGTGATTGGATGCTCTAGAGGGGGGGTGAATAGAGCTGAATGTACTTAAACAAAATTCATTAGACCTTCAAGATATATCACAAGATAGGGTTGCTAAATAGAAAGTTTGAGTGCAACTAAAACATGCATAACAAGGGAGAGAGAGATTGAACATATACCAAGTGACAAGCTATGTAGAGTGGTTCCACACTTCAAACTAGAAGTGAGTCAGTCCACTACCTAGAGAGGTCAACCTCTAGGATTTCTTAACCATTGCACTCTTATATTCATTCATAAGATTTACAATACATGACCAACCAAAGGACTTACACATCCAAGCACCAAGAGTATTCCACCTTACCAAGGACTTACCCACTTTGCCAAGAGTCTTCAGCCTTCTCCAAGGTCTTGCCCACTCTAGCACAAGTCTTCCGCCTTCAAAGACTTTTCTACTCTTCTTGGATCTTCAACATTTGCCTTCACCTTCACTCAGAGAAGCTTCCACCAAGGACTTACCCACTTGAGCAAGGAGTCTTCTGCCTTCACGAAGGGCTTACCCACTCTTGCTCCAAGTCTTCAGCCTTAATCTTCACCAAGGGATGCCTTCCCTTGTTCTTCTTCACCGCTCTTAGCCAAGAGAGAGAACCTTCATCTTCATGGTCGAAATGATATATAAAGAGGAGGTGGAAGTGAGAGCCTCACAAGATATACATGTAGTACTGGCTCTCTTATAGATTTCCTACTCACTCTAACGAATGTAGCAACACTACTATACAAACAGCGTTCAACGTCACTTTTAGCGGCGTCAGTTTTTTACTTAAACCGACGTTGTTAACATTCAACGTCAGTTAATAAGGACATCCGACGTCTATATTTGAAGACCAGCCAGACACGGGTATTGCTTTTCATTCAGTGTCAGTTGAAGAAAAGAAACTGACGCCTAAAGTAGCCTGCGAAATCCAATTCTTTCGAGCAAAAAAAAATTGCGCCAAAGTATCAGATACAACATCGGTGTTTTACCTAATAACCAACACTGAATGAAGATAAAATTTGCACCAAAAGTTCTAATATGGGCGTTGGTTTTCTTAGAAGAACCGATGCTGATAAGGGTGCGCGCGCCACCCCCGCCAAAAAAATTAGGGTAAAGGAATGTCCAATGGACGTCGGTTGTCTTGGATAACTGACGCTTAATAATAAAGGTGTCGGTTGTTATGGATAACTGACGCCTAATAATAAAGGTGTCAGTTGTTATGGATAACTGACGCCTTTTAGTAACTTAATAGCCCCCACGCAATAGCGGACTCTTCCCCTTTCTTCTGTTTCATCGATCGATTGTGTTGCTGTGTCGCCGCCCGCCGCATGTTGTTGTTATTGTTGTTGCTACTGCTGCTGCTCTCCTCACTGACGCTGCCATTGCTGCTGCTCTCCTCACCGGCCTTCTCCTACTCTCCTGCTCGGCGATCTTATCCTACTCGCTAGACTTCTCCTGCTCTCCTACTCGTTGGCCTTCTCCTGCTCGCCGACCTTCTCCTGCACGTGGTTCGTTGCTCCGGCACCTGCCTTCTCCTGCGTTGTGCTTCATTGCTCCGGTGCCTGCCCCTGCTCTCTTCTTGCCCTGCTCTCCAAGCCACTGCTCTCCTACCCAGGTAGGCCACTGCCCTTCTTCTTCCTCCACTTCTTCTTCCTCATGTTCCCTCTCCTTACCAAATGGATAAAAGCAAGGCCACGACTGTGTGGGCTGGCCACAGCCGTGGCTGTGTTGGCCTACCACAGCCGTGCAGCTGGCCGGCACAGCCGTGGTAGGCCAACACAGCCACGGCCGTGGCCAGCCCACATGGTCGTGGCCTTGTTTTTATCCATTTGGTAAGGAGGGAGTAGGAAGAAGAAGATACATTTGCAATTGAATACTAATACTTGACCTAATTCTGTAAATTTTTGATGCATGTTGAATTAAGATATTAAAACCCTAATACACATTTTACCATAATCTTGAATTAACTATATTGCTGAAATCTTGTGATCAATCTATGTAAGATATTAAAACCCTAATGTTAAATCTCTGATTTTTTTGTGATGTGTCACCCTAACATCTACATGAATCCCTATTGTATGATGTAGATTGATGATAATGCATGAGCTAGTTTGAAATTTTGAAATCAATTATGAATCTCTCCATCCCTAGGTCATAGTAATTTATGTGTAATCTTTATCTTGATGATGAACATGCACAGACACTCGAAATGTTGAAATCCATGTTATAGAATGACAACACATGTATTTGTTGGCCTAGAAACCCGTCCAAGATTTACTCATTAGGAGTAAATCTTGGATAGTCCCCGGTTTGGGACTGTTCTTGAACACCTAATCTCACTTAGGATGTAAGTGTATAATGTGTATTTGGTTTTCAAGATAATTTCAGTAGCATTTCCCCGTTTGTTCTCTAAGTACATATGTACTTAGAGAACAAACGGGGAAATGCTGCCGAAATTTTCTTGAAAACCCAATACACATTATACACTTACTAGTGAGATTAGGTGTTCAAGAATGGGATAGGTGGTACACATTTATTATATATAAGAATGACAGCACATGTATATGTTGGCCTAGAAACTCGTCCAAGATTTACTCATTAGGAGTACATCTTGGATAGTCCCTGGTTTGGGACTGTTCTTGAACACCTAATCTCACATAGGATGTAAGTGTATAATGTGTATTTGGTTTTCAAGAAAATTTCGGCAGCATTTCCCCATTTGTTCTCTAAGTACATATGTACTTAGAGAACAACGGGGAAATGCTGCCGAAATTTTCTTGAAAACCCAATACACATTATACACTTACTAGTGAGATTAGGTGTTCAAGAATGGGATAGGTAGTACACATTTATTATATATAAGAATGACAACACATGTCCCTAGACCCTAATCTTGTTGTAATATATACTTGTTTTCTCTTTGATCATAGAATGGATAGATCACGGATGTCCATTCGCAATCGTTGTACCCCATAGTTTATTTCTGGTCTTGACCAGTTTATTAGATTTGTCGAGGAACATAGGAAACAACCTGGAGATAGGTTCTACTATCCATGTAGGCATTACGGTAACAACTTGAAAGTCAGCACTGGTGGCGAAATCAAAAGTCATGTCATGTGCGACAGGATTATACAAGGCTATACAAAATGGCACTGTCATGGAGAGATTTCAAACCCGAAATTAGTGGATGTCGATAGTAGTGCTTGTGTGGAAGAAGAAATTGCCACCAATGATGTAGATGTGAATGAACCAGTTCCAGTAGACATCGTTGATGCGATGCTGGATAGTTGTGGGGTAGAGCACCCCAATCTACCTCCCATTTTTAGAAACATTGTGCATGATGCTAAGATATCATTATACACATGTACTAAGTTTACGAAGCTTAGCGTTGTGTTGAGATTGTATAAGCTGAAAGCTAACAATAGATGGAGCGACAAAAGCTTCACGTCATTATTGTCTTTGTTGAAAGAAATACTTCCTGAAGGAAACGAGCTGTCAATCTCAACATACCAGGTAAAGAAACTGTTGTGCCCAATGAGAATGGATGCCAAGAAGATACACGCATGCCCAAATGATTGTGTATTATTTCAAAAGGACTATGTGGATTTGAAAGATTGTCCAAAATGTGGTGCATCACGGTATAAATTGACGACTTTGGGGGAGTCCAAAACTGGTTCTCCTGCCAAGGTGATGTGGTATGTACCTATAATATCACGGTTTCAACGCTTGTTTTCCAATCCGATAGATGCGAAGAATTTGAGGTGGCATGCAGATGTTAAGAAAAATAATGATGGGATCCTACGACATGCGTATGATTCCCCACAGTGGAAGAAGATTGATCTATTATACCCTAAATTTGGTGAAGAAGTCAGGAATCTAAGACTTGGGCTTTGTACAAATGGGATGAATCCGTACGAGACATTGAGCAGCCAACATAGCACTTGGCCAGTCATGCTTGTTATATACAATCTTCCTCCCTGGCTGTGTATGAAAAACAAGTACGTAATGTTGTCGTTGTTGATATCGAGCCCTAAACAGCCTGGAAATGATATTGATGTTTATCTTGAACCTCTGATTGATGACTTAAAGAAACTCTAGGGTGAAGGTGTGATGACCTATGATGCTTCATGAAGAGAGACATTTTGTTTGCATGATATGTTGTTTTGCACTATTAATGACTTTCCAACATATGGGAATTTGTCTGGATATAGTGTCAAAGGAGCTAAAGTGTGTCCTATATGTGAAGAGAACACTGATTCAACAAGACTAAAACATGGCGGTAAGACTGTATATCTCGGTCATCGAAGGTTTCTTACAAAATTCCATCCGTATCGTAGGAAGCAGAAAGCATTCAATGGATTGAATGAGGAACGGAGTGCACCTAAACCTATACCAGGGGAGGTTGTTTATAAAAGAGTAAAAGACTTTGTCAATGAATTTGGTAAGAGATCACAATGTACTATGGCCACACAGAGTGACAAATCTTTATTCAAGAAGAAGTCAATATTTTGGGATCTTCCTTATTGGAGTTCTTTGACAGTCAGGCATTGTATCGATGTCATGCACGTTGAGAAAAATGTATGTGATAGTGTCATTGGTACTTTGTTGAATATACCAGGTAAGACTAAAGATGGGCTAAAGTCCAGACTGGACCTACGTGAAATGGGAATAAGGTCAGAATTAACAGAATTACATGAAATGGGAAATCGGAGAACATACTTACCTCCCGCTTGTTACACATTGTCTAGAAAGGAGAAGAAAGCTTTTGTGAATGTTTGGTAAATGTTAAGGTGCCACAGGGTTACTCATCCAACATCCGTAGATTGGTATCAATGAAAGATCTGAAGTTGATAGGTCTTAAATCTCATGATTGTCACACTCTAATGCAACAAATATTGCCTGTGGCAATTCGATCTATATTGCCGAAGCATGTAAGGTTTGCAATCACCAGACTTTGTTTCTTTTTCAACAGTCTGTGCAGCAAAGTTATTGACCCTGATACTCTCGGTAATTTGCAAAGAGAAGTGGTTGTTACCCTATGTCAGCTTGAGATGTATTTTCCTCCGTCGTTCTTTGATATCATGGTACATCTTGTTGTCCTCTTGACTAGGGAAGTGAAAATGTTGGGACCAGTTTTCTTGCATTGGATGTATCCCTTTGAACGATACATGAGTGTTTTTAAAAGTGATGTTCGAAACTGTTATCAGCCTGAAGGGAGTATTATTGAGGGTTATGTGACGAGAGAGGTTATGGATTTTTGCAATGACTTTCTCAGTCGTAATGACACTCCTGGTAATGACAAGAATATTGAAGAGCAATTTGGCAAAGGAATTTTGGGATCACGGGTGAAAGTAATCAGCCGTGAGCAGTTGGAACAAGGTCACTTGTATATTTTACACAACATGGATGAAGTGAGTGTTTATATCGAGGAACATACCAATTTCATCAAGAGACAATATCCTCGAGCCAATACAATGTGGCTTGCTAGAGAGCATAACAAGACATTTATTAAGTGGTATGAAGATAAAGTCTTACATCAACTATCTCAAACACCAGATGATATTACGGAAACTATCAAATGCCTCTCCTTTAAACCAAAATTGAATGTTATGTCTTATGAAGGGCATGACATTAATGGATTCACATATTACACAAAGTGCTAAGATGATAAGAGTGTCGTCCAAAACAGTGGGGTCACCCTTCAAGCGTCGACTATGTGTTTTGCAAGTGCAAAGGATAAGAGTCCACGTGAAGCTAAAATGTCATATTACGGTGTCATTGAAGACATATGGGAGTTTGACTACATAGATTTCAGAATTCCACTCTTCAAATGTAATTGGGTTGATAACACCAAAGGAGTTATAGTGGATGAATTGGGTTTCACTTTAGTGAACTTTGAAAAGATTGGTGAGAAGGGTGAACCATTCATATTGGCATCACAGGTGAAACAAGTATTTTATATCGATGATCCTGCAAATGATAAATGGTCGGTTGTTCTTCATGGTAAAAGACAGTTCATTGAAGATCCTATAGATGAAGAAGAGTACTATGATAAGTATGATGACTCCAGTTCATTCTAAGTTGGGTTGCCAACACCAGCAATTATTTAAGCTAATGATGACTTGTATGTGCGCGGAGATCACAATGAAGGATTGTTAATTGATAAAACATTGCAATATTAGAGGCATGTTTATATTTTTATATGTTTTATTTTTTTGAATGTGAACTTTACAACGTGAATTACTTTATAATGTGAACTTTACAATGTGAATTTTACAATGTGAATTGCTTTACAATGTGAACTTTACAATGTGAATTATTTTACAGTGTGAATGTGAACTTTACAATGTGAGCTTTACAATGTGAATTACTTTACAATGTGAATGTGAACTTTCAGATGGCTGAGCATTCTCCTGATGACCGTGTTGATGATTACCGTGAGGGTGAGGACATTAATGCGCCGCCTCACAATGTGAGTTTTAAAAATATATCATATATTTATATCTATATGTCCATTTATAGTTATATCCTGTAAGTGTGTTTATTTTATCAAATTTTAGGTTGATGATGCACATGTACCCTCAAAAACACTTGAGGCACTTGATGAGCAGCACCAAAAAGTTGACAAGAGAAGGGGCATCACTATGATGAAGAAGTTAATAGCACAAAGGGGCAATGGACCCAAACTTGTTGTGGATTTTGATAATGTAGGAAATGCAATTGGAGTGAATCACAATTCGTTTGTTTCATATCTTGGGTTTGTTACTCGTAACCATTGCGGTTGTAAGATAGATTCTTGGCATAAAGTTCCTAAGGGGAAGAAAGACATAATATGGAAGGATTTATGCATGAGTTATTATTAATTTGCAATTCTATTTTGTAGATTACTAATTTTTTGGATACTAGTTAATAGCAATTGTATTTTGCAAAGTATATTTGAATTGGATGAAAAGTTGCATCGTAAATGCGTGATGCAACGTTGTGGGAGAGTCCTAAGGAACTATAGGAAAAATCTCACCCAAGAATACATAAAAGAAGGTGACAAGAGGAAGAAGACAACCACTGAATAGTGGAACTTCCTGGACAAAGAAGAATGGGACGCGTTTGTTGCTTCAAGACAAACTGATGAATTCAAGGTATTAGGCGTCACTCCTAATTTAATTAATATACGTTGTATTCACCTATTCAAGATTAACATTTAGTGTTACTAACCAAATCATTAATGTGCATACTAACTAGGCCCTCAGTGAGCCGCAAAAAGCAAGGCGTGCACTGAATGTGCATGACCACACAATGGGTCCAAAGGGGTATGCAGGCATTCGCCAAAGACTACAGGCTGAGTGTAGTGCTCAGTCTGCTGCTACTCAGAAGTCCTCTACTATAGGTACCACACCTCTACCTCGCCATGATGTCTAGATAGATGGGAGGCAAAATAAGAAGGGAGAAATAAGGAAGCCCACAACTGCTGAGGCGGCTGTAAAAATGGTAAAATACAACTCTTAGAGCAATCGTTCGAATATTGATTATTTGAGGTGTTTACTTAATTACAAATTTTTATTTTGGCGATTAGAGGGAGCTGCATGAGCTGAGGAAACAAGACAAGTTCATCCCTGAGGGCACAAGGGATGAATTGATAGTTGCTCTGGGTAACCCAGAGCATCCTGGACGTGTTAGGGCTGCAGGCGCTGGTGTGGGCATCAAAGCATTCTTTGGGCCATCCCAGCACAAACATGTCCTAAAAGAGGGACTTTCACAAGAAGAGGTAACTTATCCTTTCTTTATAATGTTACTGTAAAAGAGAATTCAATAATCAGAAGCTAACGTTTCTTTTATCCATGTATAGGTAGATAAGATAGTTGATAGGAAACTCAAAGAAGCAATGAGCAAGTGGCAGGCATCTCAGACTGCCACTTAGAAGACAGTACATATGGCATCCCGCACTACTCCTACTGTAGAGGTTGGGAGTAATCCTATAGACCCACCACCTAGCACATCCATTGTAAGTATTTTTATGACATAGTAACTAGTCTTTTCAAGATGATATGTTTTCAAGATGATATGTATATATGTATATAACATTATTTATACAAAAATTTGTAGGGGTTGAAGCCATGCCGTCTAAAAAGTAAACAATTTATCGTTACAGAGGCGTCAGCTTACCCATCTCTACCAAGGGAAATGTTTCATGGGTCTCCATTACCAGCTGGTTGGGTTCGTGCGAGCCCGATACATATATTCCCCAATTGGATGGATCTTCCATTACCATATGCCCACCCAGATTGTGAAATGCTTGGTGAGGCAGAAGGCAGAGTGATATTGTGGCCAAAAGCGGATGTCTTCTATACTGAAATTGTATGATAAATTTACATTACGTTAAATTGTTAGTGTGTATATATGATGTCAATTGATATGAAATTATATATATATATATATACAGGTTAAAAAGAAGACACCCAGAGCATCTAGGCCTCCACCTCCACCTCCTACATTACCAAGTTGGGTTCCACATGACCTACTTGTCCCGTTAGGTACTAATTGTAGGGGTATGGCAATATAGTTAGGCGAACATGATATAAATTGCCCTATAACTATTTCTATAGATGTGGATGTTGCAGGTCAATCATACGAAAGCAAACTATTTATACAAGATATTTTGGAGTTGTTTTGATATGATTGGCTGAATACATCTGTGATAGAGCTATGGATAAGGTGAGATCTTCTTTATACATCCATATACCTTGTGTAGGATCTGATGATCTAGTTTCTTATTTATTAATGCATACGTAATACATGTTTTGTAGCTACTTAGACAAGATATGTGCAGATTTTTTATTCGAACATGTAGGATTTTTGATTCCATCTTTGATTAGTCTAGTAGCTAAAGACCCTCCGTCAGTTCAACAATACTGCTGTGATGCTTTTACAAATTTTGGTCAAAATAAAAAGATGGTGATAATAGCTCCATTCAATGTGGAGTAAATTTACTTTGCTTATAATTTGGACTTAAGAAAATTACATTTTTATTGTGGATTTTGAGTTATTAATTTTTAACTTTTTTACCTCTAGTGGTATGCATTGGGAGTTACTAGTTATTGTCCCCAAGACGTTCACTGTCTATTATCTAGATCCTAAGGGGACTAAATTGAATTCAAAATATGGACAAAAAATGAAAATGACATTATTCCGGTGAGAAATATTTCATTTTCATATCCGTTAACATATGTTATTACATTACTATTTAATCATGCAATGTACTGTATTACATTAACATGTAGGGGTTAGATGAGTTCAAAAAGGCTGGAGGAAAGGTCCCCAGGAAAAAGAACCAGCCAATAATTTGGAAAAATGTGGAAGTAAGTTCCCGGCTGCAATGTATATATTATTTATGTGAACAATGCTTAATTAGTTATATTTTTTAATATTTTATATGTTTCAATTTATAGTGTGCTACACAAGACAACAGATGGGCATGTGCATACTATGTGATGTGATTTATGCACATGATTATCAAATATGTCGTAGTGGACATCGATACCATTCCTGAGGTATTATATATAGTATCATTAGATAATATGAAATCTATCAATCTTATTTATATATTATTAATTATATATATACATCATTCTCTTTGTAGGTATTTAAAACTGACCACACTACATGAAAGGCCTTACTAGATGTACATGCTCCCTATACGACAGAAGAATTAAATGATGTAAGAGAATAATGGTCAACAACCATACAAGTAGTGGGGGTTTTAACATATAATTGGGATGTTGATAGCGAATAATGACTAAAGAATGATATTTTGTAAATGAATTTCTGAATTATAATATGTGTGAATGTTTCTACATGTCTGAATGTTTCTACATGTGTCTGAATATTTATACATGTGTGAATGTGAAAATGAATAAAACTATTGGCTGCTATATGAATGTTTCTACATGTGTGAATGTGAAAATAAATGGAACTGCAAATTGCTACATGAATGTTTCTACATGTGTGAAAATTGAATCGAACTGCAGGTTGCTAAATGTGTGTGAAAATTAATGTTGTTAATTTTGCATGTTTGTGGCATGTTGTTGGCTGATATCAATGGATGTCATAAAACCTACAGTTCATAAGTGAACTGTAGGTTTCTCATCCTGCGACCAGCCACAGCAGGCTTGTAGACTGATAAGAAAAAAAACATGAAATAGACATCAGTTATTTGTTTAAAACCGACGACAAATGATTACAGCGTCGGATAAATAATTATAACCGACGCCTAATGCATGTGATGTGACATCAGTTATCAATAATAAACCGACGCTGATGGTTCTGGCATCAGTTTCCCTACTAGTAACCGACGTCGATTTCCCTAATGAGGCCAGACACCACGGTCGTGCTAGTCAGCACGGTCGTGGCAGCGGGCCAGACATCACGGCCGTGCTGACTACCTCGGTCGTGGCAGCGGACCAGACACCACGGCCGTACTGGCCAGCACGACCGTGGCAGCGGACCAGACACCACGGCCGTACTGGCCAGCACGGCCGTGGCAGCGGGCCAGACAACACGGCCGTGCTGGCCAGCACGACCGTGGCAGCGGGTGAGATGGCGTCGGTTATCACTAATAAACCGACGCTGATAGTGCCCCAGATGGCGCCCTTTCTGTGGCACGAAGGTTTATGGCATCGATTTCAAAGCTAATAACCGACGCCTATACCCCCTACTGGCGCATTTTTGGTGGCGCGTGAAGGGTTGTGGCGTCAGTTTGAGAACCGACGCCGAACGGTTGGCCTTTTAGCGGCGCCCACATAGGTGTCACATTAAAACCGACACTACAGGCCTTAAATAACTGACACTAAAGGTCGGTTATGTACTAGTGCAAGTGATTAAGCTTAGAGAGAGAGAGAAAGGAGGCTATAAGAAGTACTCAACTATAGATTAGGAACCTCACATAGAGTTTTGCATTGAATGCTCGACCTTGGAATGAAGCCCAAGGGGTCCTATTTATAGTTAGGGATGCCTCTTAGCCTTTGGAAACACTTAAGAACAAAAACTAGCCATTTTGTGTCTTGCAACAGATATATTTTCAATTGTCGCAACTCAACAACGGCTAGAAATACTTTTCTGCACTTTTTCCTACAATGTAATCGGTCGAATTTCTATAAAGGTAACTCGACCGATCCCACTAAAAGACAAGACTAATTTAGGCCATCGGTCGAGTTTGTCCTGGGGTAACTCGACCGATTCACTTAAATTAGTTTTGGTCAGTAGAGGGATCGACCGATTTCTATGAAGTGTAAACTCGACCGATCAAAATTCATTTTCAAGATCTAATCAGGATTGGTCGAGTTTGCAACTCGACCGATGAACAACCTGATGTGAATTTTGGAAAATGATTTTTGAGTACTTAAACATTCGATCTAAGTGCTTTTGATTTTTTCTAAGCTTAATTACAAGTCATATAATCATTACAAGTGATTTACAATATGATTCTAATGTATTTACATCATATTACAAAAACGTGCACTTGTATTGACTTTGACTTGTCTTTTATCCAAGTTGAGATGCGCAAGCTAGGACATTTGGAGTGTGTCTATACCTAATCTAAAATCACTCAAGTATAGACATTAGACACAATTAATTGGAATGGTTTAGTCATCATCAAAATAAGGGTTTAGTCAATTTAGACCTCGAGTCAACAATATGTATATATATGTTGGATTTTTTTTTTGCAAGGGGAGGAGGGATGGCCCCTGCTTCCCCTTAGCTCACCACTATATATGTGTATATGTGAACACACACACACATATATATATACATATGTATATATAGTATGCCCAGTTCAATTGGTTTGACCAGTCTGACTACTGATTGCCTTATAGTGTGGTGAGCGGTTTGGTTTTTCTAGTTCAAATTTTTATTGATGTCATGTTGACATCATTTCTGGTCCAATAGGTTCAATCACTCCGGTGGAATCCATCTCAATCTGGTCTGAGTCAACACCGGTCTGACCATCGTTTCAGTTCTTAAAACATTGATCAATAGCACAACCAACACTCCAAAATCTTGTATGCCACCACATGGTGTATATGTGATGGCAAGCATTTATTTCTATAATTTTTTCATCGCCTGAACCTATGCTCATTTTTGCACAATAAGGGGTAGGAGAGAAAAAACTATTTCTCCAAACATCACTCGTGGATGCTAAAGTTTTACTGTTAGGCTCTGATTGGTTTGTCGTAACTGGTCCGGAAAACTTATGAACCGGAGTTACTTAAATAGTTTTTTATGATTAGTTTTTAGTAAGTATTGGAACTTGAGTTTCGTGACTTCTGGTGAGTTACAGACCTACATACAAAATACAGTTCCTAAGTTTCCTCTTCAAAAGAGCGGAAAATGAGTCCCGGGACAATTAACAAGATTTCTTATACAATTATATTCTTTATTCGTCATAAGTGGGACATGCAAATATTTATGACTAGAAATATTAGCAGTGTGGATATAGTTTCCCCAGAGTAGGGACCCAAGTTCGAAACCCCTCGGTGGTGCTGCACCAACCAACCGTATCCCGTCGTGTAGCTCAGCCTTTGCGTGATTTAAATGCTCCCCCTATTGTGTGGGTAGGCGAGGGGAAGCCGGGGGTTTACTGAAAAACCACTAGAGGGTGAATAGGATTTTATAAATATTTTAACAATAATTCAACTCAAGCAACCATAATTGAGATAATAAGAAGGAGGCAAGGTGTTTAGAGTGGTTCCACCTTTAGCAAAAACTAAAGGAGTCAGCCCACTACCCAATTGTTTCCAATTGAGATTTTGAAAGTATTTAATTTTATTACCTCACAAGAATGTTACATAAAATTACAAACACTTTCACCACCCTTTGGATAGCCTTCACCTTGAAGTAGTCTCACTAACTTCGAAGCAGCCTTCCTTGAAGTAACTTCAATCTCCCCCTTGAAGTAGCCTTCCTCTTGAAGTAGCTTCCCGTTGAGACAACCTTCTTGAAGTAGTCCAAAGTCCTCCTTCTCCACCGAGAAGATCAAATCCTCTCCAATCCATAGCCTCCAACCCTAGGAGTAGCAAGGAGAGTACAAGCAATAAGAAAGAACAAGAAGGGAAAATAGAAATTACAATTACCGCTTGTAGCACAAGGCTTGATTTCCTATATCAAGCATTTTGATCTCCTAACCAATGTGTATAGAAGTGTAAGTGCAGTGGGTAGGAGATGCTAGCCTATGGGACACAAATTTGTAGCAGTGAAAATGAATAGCAAATGCTAGAGTTACTCAATTGCTCACAAGAAATGATTGTCAATTGCAAGTAGTATGCACAAGTATTGCACAAGTATATATTGGGTGTCCTAAGGCATGTCCTATCTATAGGAATGTCCTATGAGTGCTTAAGGACATTCTAGACACTTTCTAGAGGGTTCTTAGTGCTTAACTAGCCGTTAGGGATCTACTAATTGCTTTAACAATGGCTAGTTAATTAATCCTGAAAAGTGCAGACAGAGATAGTCTCGGTCGAGGAATTGTCGACCGAGAATCCTGTCGGTCGAAGTTTTTGTCGACCGAGGGACAGTCTGGAGCAAGTGTATATAACATTCGATTCCAACTCCCAACTACCTTGTCTGTTGTATCTAACGGCTACTTGGGTCATTCTCGATCGAGGAATTTGTCGACCGAGAGTATCTCGGTCGATAAGTTTGTCGACCGAGATTGACTCTGTTTCAATATTTTAAACTATGTACTAAGTATGTATACTAGTGTGTAGTTGTGACACTATTGTAGGGGATGACCTATCTAAGTGTTGTGATTGGCCAAGGAAGATCTAAACACTTAATCTACATGATATCTAAGTACTTGTACATTATATACTTGTACAAGTTTTTACATTTGATTACAATCATGAAATTAAGGTATTTGAGCATACAGATCTTCCAAAGGTTTGTCATCCACCTAGTTCCTGCAACACTCAAGTAGTACATTAGATCCACAAGAATGAAATGTTTGTCATTATCAAAACAAAGGGAGTTAAATGATGTCCATTTAGCCAACAATCTCCCCCTTTTTGAAGATGACAAACATTTCCAAAATATAAATCAAACAGTCTTTAAAATGAGTTGAGTTTCATACCTGAGATTTACCTTGTGTATTCCTTCTCTTATTTATGAAATGTGTGCTTATTATTCCAAAAGAAGTATGGATCATAAAATCCAACTCTTGGGGAATATAGCAACTTTTAATGTAAAGCCAAGAGATTATGAAACTCATTGATTGAGTATTTAAGATTTACAACTATTTAAGATTTACATTATTTCTCCCCCTTTGCCATTTAAAAAAGATATCCGTAAAAATCATGTGTTAAATCTCCCCCTTAATTTGTTCTCCCCTTAAAAAGATAACCATCAAATCATTTGAAAAGATGTCCATTTGAAGCCAAAATGTAAGGATCAGAAAAACTAACCGTTTTAAGAAGCACAAATGTCAAAGAAAATATCTTCTAAGGGAGTAATGAGTAGTTGCTTCCTTATTTTATTAAATTGATCTAATGGAAGCGGTTTTTTGAAAATACCAGCCAATTGATCTTCCGTATCAACATGATGAAGGGATACATGGTTTTTGGAGATATGATCCCTTAGAAAAGGATGACGGATTTCAATATGTTTGGCACGACTGTGTAAAATAGGATTATGTGCTAAATTTATAGCGCTTGTATTATCACAAAAGATAGGTGTGGATGAAAAAGTAAAGCCATAATCATTTAAAACTTGTTGCATATAAAGCACTTGAGCACAACAAGATCCGGATACCATATATTCAACTTCAGTTGTAGAGAGGGCAACCATGTTTTGTTTCTTGCTAAACCAAGATACTAAGGCTCTTCCTAACAAGAAACAACTTCTGCTTGTGTTCTTTTGATCAATTCGCCAACCAACGTAATTGACATCGGTATAAGCTTTAAAATCCAAAGATTGTCCTTTAGGATACCATAGACCATAACTTGTAGTGCCGGCTAAATATCTTAAAATCCGTTTGACAACTTGAAAATGAGTTTGCATAGGTTATGATTGAAATCTAGCACAAAGCCCAACAAAAAACATGATGTCTGGTCTAGAAGCGGTTAAGTAAAGCAAGCTACCAATTATGGCCCTATATAAGGAATCATCAATAGGTTCCCCATTTTCATCCTTATCAATTTTAGTAGAGGTAGCCATTGGAGTGGTAGCATGTTTACAATGTTCCATCCCAAAATGTTTTAAAAGCTCATTTTTATACTTCTCTTGGCTTATAAAAATCTCGGCGGGCATTTGCTTTATTTGAAAACCAAGAAAGAAAGTCAATTCTCCCATGAGACTCATTTCAAATTCTTTTTGCATAATATCACTAAATTGTTTACATAAAGATTCATGTGATTCACCAAAAATAATATCATCAACATAAATTTGAACAACTAGAAAGTCGGATTCATATGTTTTGAAAAATAAAGTAGAATCTGAATTTCCAATGGAAAAACTATTATCAAAGGGATAGTTTTTGAGTCTTTCATACCAATTTCTAGGTGCTTGTTTTAAACCATAAAGTGCTTTCTTAAGTTTGTATACATAGTCACATTTTTCTGGAATTTCAAAACCAGGTGGTTGGAAAACATATACTTCTTCTTGTATTATTCCATTTAGAAATGCACTTTTGACATCCATTTGGAACAATTTGATGTTTTTGTGAGCTGCTATAGCTAGTAGCATTCTAATGGCTTCAAGTCTTGCCACTGGTGCATAAGTTTTATCAAAGTCTATTCCTTCTTGTTGATTATACCCTTGTACTACCAACCTAGCTTTATTTCTTACTACTTCCCCGACTTCATTTAACTTATTTCTAAAAACCCACTTAGTTCCAATAATGGTCTTATCTTGAGGTTTAGGAACTAAGTCCCATACATCATTCTTAGTGAATTGGTTCAATTCTTTTTACATTTTCATTATCCAATAATCATCTTTTAGAGTTTCAGTCACTTTCTTAGGTTCAATTATAGATACAAATACCATATTTGCAACATCTCTAAAAGATGATCGTGTTTTTATTTTATCATTAGGATTTCCAATGATGAGTTCTTGAGGGTGATCCTTAATGAGTCTAGGAATAGGTTGTTGTGTCTCAACTTGTTGATTATTTGTAGCATTTTGATCATCTTTAGTTGATATGGTTAGATTTTCTACTTGATGAGTAATATCAACTACATCATAATTTTTAGTTTTTAGTTCTTCATGAAAAGTAATGTGAATAGCTTCCTCAACTTTTCTAGAGATAGTGTTGTAAACTTGAAATGCTTTACTAGAAGTTGAATATCCCAAGAAGAAAGCTTTTTGTGATTTAGAGTCAAACTTTTCTCTATCATCTTTTGTGTTCAAGATATAGAAAGTTGATCCAAAAGTATGAAAATAGTCAACCCTTGGTTTCTTAGTATACATGATTTCATATGGGGTTTTCTTCAAATGAGAATGTACAATTACTCTATTTAGCACATAACAAGCAGTATTTACTACTTCAGCCCAAAATGTTTTAGGTGTATTATCTTCAAGCATCATAGTCCTAGCCATTTCTTATAATGACCGGTTTTTCCTTTCAACTATGCCATTTTGTTGTGGAGTGCGTGGAGGAGAAAAATTGTGAGTGTAGCCTTGAGATGTGCATAATTATTCAAATAGATGGTTCTCAAATTCTCCACCATGATCACTCCTAATTGTGCATATTTTGTTTTGTAATTGATTTTCATTTTTTGAACAAAACTATATGAAAACTTGAATAGTATCATCTTTATTTGCAAGAAAATGTACCCATCTATATCTACTGTAATCATCAACAATAACAAAACAATATCTTTTCCATATGAATAAGTTCTAGTGATCTACTAGTGTTGAGCATGTTTTTGGGTTTAAAAAAAGCATTAGTTTGTTTACCCAAAGTACATGGTTCGCAATTTTCAGATTGATCAAAAGATAACTTAGGCAAACCACAAACAAGATCATATTTAACTAGCTTTTTGATAACATATGAACTAGCATGACCTAATTTTCTATGCCATAGTTGTAAAGAATTTTCTTTTGCAAGTAAGCATTTTCCAACTACAAATTGCATAGAGTTAGGTCTAAGGATATATAGATTTCCAACTCTTTTTCCTTCATAAACAACATTTGTAGCATTTTCTATATTTCTTACCATTAACAATTAAGGCTTCTTATCCTTCTCCATCACTTGTTTCATCATTTTCTTGCGTGATGATCTTTGAAGCTTTTAGGGCCATGTCTTTCTTTCTTCCTTGTTGAAGTTCACACTCTCTTCGTTCTTCTTCCTCCAAGGTTGCCTCATGTGCTTCTAAGTTGCCAATGAGTTGCTCCATCCTTAGTTGGGTGAGATCATTTGCTTCTTCAATAGTAGTCACCTTGGGCTTGTACTTGGGAGGAAGAGACCTAAGAATTTTTGATACTTGATCTTATTCACTGAACACTTTACCTAAATCATTTAAACCATTTACAATAGAAGAAAATTTTGCATACATTTCACTAATAGACTCATTTTGATCCATACGAAACTGTTCAAATTTTTGCTTAAGCATTCTGATTTTAGAATTCTTAACTTGAACAGTTCCTTCATAGGTTATGGAGAGTCTATGCCATATTTCATATGCCATTTCACAATTTGATATTCTATTGAATTCACCAACGGAAATTGAACAATAGAGTATACTTACAGCTTTTGCATTCATTTGGGCAGATCTTACCGTATTAGAATCCCAATTTGCATACTCTATTTGAGGAAATTCATATGGATTTGATACCATCCTCCATAGATCCCAGCTAATTCCCTAAAAGTAGAACTGCATCCTCCTCTTCCAGTAGGTGTAGTTAGTGCCATCAAAAGGTGGAAGTTTAGCCACGAGTGTCCCTTCCAAGTTGAGGTTATTGAGTACCTCGTCACCCATTCTTCAAGACTTTGTTAGAGTTCCTTGAAGCCTTGATCTGATACCAAATGAAAAACCACTAGAGGGGGGTGAATAGGGTTTTATAAATATTTTAACAATAATTCAACTCAAGCAACCACAATTGAGATAATAAGAAGGAGGCAAGGTGTTTAGAGTGGTTCCACTTTTAGCAAAAACTAAAGGAGTCAGTCCACTACCCAATTGTTTCTAATTGGGATTTTGAAAGTATTTAATTTTATTACCTAGCAAGGATGTTACATAAAATTACAAACACTTTCACCACCCTTTGGACAGCCTTCACCTTGAAGTAGTCTCACCAACCTCGAAGCAGCCTTCCTTGAAGTAACTTCAAGCTCCCCCTTGAAGTAGCCTTCCTCTTGAAGTAGCTTCCCGTTGAGACAACCTTCTTGAAGTAGTCCAAAGTCCTCCTTCTCCACTAAGAAGATCAAATCCTCTCCAATCTGCAGCCTCCAACCCTAGGAGTAGCAAGTAGAGTACAAGCAATAAGAAAGAACAAGAAGGGAAAATAGAAATTACAATTACCGCTTGTAGCATAAGGCTTAATTTCCTATATCAAGCGTTTTGATCTCCTAACCAATGTGTATAGAAGTGTAAGTGTAGTGGGTAGGAGATGTTAGCCTATAGGACACGAATTTGGAGCAGTGGAAATGAATAGCAAATGCTAGAGTTACTCAATTGCTCACAAGAAATGATTGCCAATTGCAAGTAGTATGCTCAAGTATTGCACAAGTATATATTGGGTGTCCTAAGGCATGTCCTATTTATAGGAATGACCTATGAGTGCTTAAGGAAGTTCTAGACACTTTCTAGGGGGTTCTTAGTGCTTAACTAGCCGTTAGGTATCCACTAATTGCTTTAGCAACGACTAGTTAATTAATCCTGAAAAGTGCAGACAGAGACAGTCTCGGTTGAGGAATTATCGATCGAGAATCCTGCCGGTCGAAGTTTTTGTTGATCGAGGGACAGTATGGAGCAAGTGTATATAACGTTCGATTCCAACTCCCAACTACCTTGTCTGTTGTGTCTAACGGCTACTTGGGTCATTCTCGGTCGAGGAATTGGTCGACCGAGAGTGTCTCGGTTGAGAAGTTTGTCGACCGAGATTGACTCTGTTTCAATGTTTTAAACTATATACTAAGTGTGTGTACCAATGTGCAGTTGTGACACTATTGTAGGGGATGACCTATCTAAGCGTTGTGATTGGCTAGGAAAGATCTAAACACTTTATTTATATGATATCTAAGTACTTGTATATTATATACTTGTACAAATTTTTTACATTTGATTACAATCATGAAATTAAGGTATTTGAGCATATAGATCTTCCAAAGGTTTGTCATCCACCTAGTTCCTGCAACACTCAAGTAGCATGTTAGATCCACAAGAATGAAATATTTGTCATTATCAAAACAAAGGAAGTTAAATGATGTCCATTTAACCAACATTTACGTCGTCAGCAGGGGTCACAATCACGGTGCTCGTTCGGGGGTGGTTCCCACGTATATAAAAAATCCCTACAAAAATAATGTAAAAGTTAATATTCTACATTGTGTTAAACAATGATGAATCAAAATTTATATTTACAAGCACATGAAATGTGGAAATTATTACAATACTTTTGTACATACAAAGTAAAATAAAAATATTGTGATTTGATTTTAATCATAATATTTTTATTTGGATTATAATTGTACCATAATAAGTTATTTTTTAAAGGAGAAGCATTTGTACCATAACCACATGTTGAGATTATTATGATTTAAGAATATTATGATTTTTTACGAATATGATCCTTTTTTATGTCTTTGCCATCTTTACTCATTTATATTGTACAATAATAATTAATAATATTTTTAATAATTTCTATAGTTACACTTACAATAAACCAATCATATGGAAGTGAATGAAACTGAAATTTCAGAAATCGAACTAGAGTTCCCAGAAAATGAATTCCACGAAACTTATGACTTACACCAAATAAATAGGAGCCTTATGTTTTCTATATTGTGCATTCAATTGTGGCTTCAATTCCACCGCAAGTTTTTTTGAGTAAATAAATCAAAATACATGCGTTTGATTGATATGTATTGATAGTTATAAATAGTTCAAAATAGATGGCTTTTGCTGAGAAAAGAGAATGACAACAACACTCTTTCATGCGTTTCCATTCTATTTGTTCGTCCTTAAATTTTATAAAAATCAATCCTACTCGAATGCGTCATATACAATGACGTCTTCACCCTCGATTGCCACCTGGCTCGATTATCCTATTAGATTTTTTTATTTTCAGTTTTAAATACTTAGATACCATGTATATGTCATTTGGTTTCAGTTAATGTATACTATTTGAATTAAACCCCATTGAATAGAAATAAAAATTAAATAAGATTAATCTATACTATCTATAAAAAGAGTGAGTTCATGCTGCGCTCTCCTTGATTCTCTCTCTTCTCACAAATTTTCTCAACTTTTTTTAATATTTGTTCTATTTATTTTTTCTCTTTCATGATAAAATCCATAGCCGCAAACTTCTCAACTTCTCCGTTACATTTCTTCCTTCAAACGTACATTTCGGAGTCAATAAACAACTCGTTACCAAATTTTATACAAAACAGTTACGAGAATTACCATTATCCTTTTTGCAATATTTATTTTTTAAATATTTTATGTAAAATAAACACGTTCAATGGGGCACGTGTATGTGCACTTGCGTGTTAACTAGTAATATAATATATATGTGAAACATAAATAATATGTTGAGTATAATATATTTTTGTGCTTGTATTTTAAAATAGAAATAAAATAATTAAATATATATGCATACAAATATTACATTTATATTTATTTACCTACTATATATATTTACTGAATAATTTAAAATTTATGGATCTAAAACACAATTCGAGTCTGAATGCATCATTAATGTGCATATTGTGTAAATATATACAAATATAAGATATGATATATTTTCAATGTTTTATATATATCACACACATATATAGATATGTTATTTATTAATACATACATCATTAAGATGCTTTATATACACAAATACAAATTATATAGACATTTAGTGAGTGTGATATATTCTTTTTATTTTTATGTATTATATATTTATACATACTAAATGATATAATTAATGTATGAGTAACCGTTTATAGATTCACATGTATATGTGTGTATACTTTATGAATAGGTGCATTTAATTATCATTTATTTATTTGTCCAATAGAATGTACCTAATACTTTATTTTATTATTTTAGAATCATATATCCAATTCAATTACTATAGATATTTTTATACAATAATATACATAATATTATATATAAATAATACATAAATTGGTATTTTATTAGTCAAGGATCATACATATCTCATTCATATTAACACTTATATAAGTATATCATATACAATAGGTAAATAATATGAATGCAATATATATGTGTATATCTTTAGATATATTATATCTATATCAAAATATAAACACAATAATATAATATATTTAATATTTTTTTATGTGTCACATATATATTTAATATGATTTATTTATTTCTATTCAAATATTTTAATCCGAACATTATAGATAAATTAAAATTAAATAATATACAGATGATATCTAAGTATGTAAAAAGACAAAAAAATTCTAGAAGGGTGGCCAAGCCACACGACAGACCCTGTGTCAAGATGCCATTGCTTTTGACTAGGGATGAACATCACATGGGCCGACCCAACACATGGACCCATGTCTCAACTCACATAACTCGATCCATGCTCAGATTCATGTAATTTAGATGGGTGGGTCGGGTCTAAAATTTTGTCTTAGATTTTTGTATGTCCTGCGTTGGGGCAAAGTAAACCTTATCTGAAAAATTTAGATACTTAGATTTAAATATATACAAAACCACATATTTGCATATAATACTTATATTTTCTAAGATACATTTGTACAAACTTTTGAAATCAAATTTGGGGTAAAACACGTTTGTCAATTATACTAATAAGACTAAAAGAGCAACACACCTAGGTAAAGTTAAGTTTTGTGTACCCATTTCATATTTAATGTATTTGTTGTAATTTAAAATATACAATACTATCTTAGAAATTGGATCTATACTACATATATTAAAAGTGTTTTACATATACTTCAATCGTTCTATTGGTAGACCATTTACTCAAATAAAAATATGAATATATCATCAATGTTAACTGTAAAAATTCCATCCATAGTTGTATACTTTTTAATTATATTTTATAAATAAATAGAATTTTTAGATCACATACATATAGATTATTTTCATACACATTTCTAAGACTACATTCATAGTTTATCCTATGTATATCTTAGAAATATCATCATTTATTATAATATCTGAGCCAGTTAAAATCCGACCTAAAACTCAATTCTAATACGTCTCAGGTATAGACCAAAATTTCCAAACACTAACTGGCCAAATCCAGCCGACAACCAATTAACAATATGAGTTTATGCATGGACTTACCAACATTCAGGTGACCTAACCCAATGCTCATCTCTACTTTTTTTAAATTGAAAGACAGCCCATGAGAATCTGAAAGGAGTTACTTTTCAAAAAAAAAAAGAATCTGAAAGGAGTGGCGTCTCCACTCGACATTCCGGGCAACTTATTTCAAACTTTCAAAGCCGTCTAAACCGGCCAATATATCAGCTCAAAGTCGCGCATTTTAATTTTTTCCCAAATTTTCTTCCGACCACCTGCCAGCGATGGAACATGCGACGATGGGATGCAACGCCTTCCCAGACGATATGCAGCGGCTCACCAGCCAGCGTTGGATGCCAACGCGTTTACCAAACGGTAATGAGAACGCCGTCTGTGATTATTAATAAGCCGTCTCTATATCGCTGATTGCATACGGGCGACGACTTTCTCCTCCAACCCGCTGTCCTGGTCTTGCTGAACACTGGTATCTCTCTCACGTTCTTCCTTGCACAGGCCGCTCGACGAAATGAAGTTGACGCCGAGGGAGGCAGAGAAACTCGCCCTCCACGGCGCGGGGTTTCTCGCGCAGAAACGCCTCGCCCGCGGCATCCGCCTCAACTACACCGAAGCAGTCGCCCTTATCGCTACCCAGGTACCGGCTCCGTTTCTTACCCTGCCAACTTCGACTTACTCTCACCTTCTTTGGACATAGTTGCTTATGCCATCAGTAGCAGTCTAGTGGGTCACTGGTCACCGCCGACCGGGAGTATGTGTGGACTCTGTTAATGTCCCAGTAGAAAGCCTTTTCATTGCTTCCCGAAAAGAATGCTGCACTTGCATGTTGAGTAGATGTGCCCGGCTTGTCCTCTGCATAATATATTGGGCTTTTGTTCTTACTCCAACCGTGGGTTACTTTGTGGCGATTGTTCAAATTCTTACCTACTAGGAGTCACATGTCGTGATGCCAAAATTTTACAAGAACGTTTCATGCATTAGGGTCCGATACTGAAAGCAAAGTTAAACTAATTGTCCCATTATCTATTATCCATTATTTTGTTCAAATTGATATTGCAAACTTATTGCTTGGTCAAGTGTACTTAAAGATAATAAGACAAAAGATTTTTCAACCTGTAACTATGAAGTCCAGTTTGTTTGCCTGTCCTTCCACAGAAATGTGTACTTTTGGATTTGTCTATGCTCATAAATACCTTGGTTTTTACTAGTAAATGAGCATGTATATATATTGCATGCTGTGATTATTACACTATCTATATCCTTTTTAGACAATTACATCTTCTAAACATAAAGCAATACAATCATTTATGATTTTTTAGGAGCTGTTGTTTGTTTTTCTCATCAATTCTTTATTATTAGTGGAATCTTCCGTATATAAATACACCACGGTAATTGTTATATTGTTTATCTTGACGTGAAAGGAGCATTGCGAAGGTAGTACACGGGAAATGGGGCACATTTCTATAAGCACTGAACTCAAGTTCGATTCATATGATATAATCTCTACCCTTTACATGGCTGGTTTGTCAAAAGGCTAAACAAATCCGAACTTTCTTTAACTGCAACTAGGTTCTTAATGTATTATCTTATTTTAGGAGTAAGTTCCTTATCTTATATTCTATAAGGAGTTTGTACAATTCTTAGTCAAGGCTATTGGAGTACCATATCATAATTATACTAGAGTTTTAGTTATGAAACCTCCACACACTTACTTGCACTCTTAGCCATTATACAAAAAAATGCTGCCCTTTTCATTTTTCTACATAGCATCAAACCCATACTCTTCTTATTAGGTTCCTCCCCATCCATATACCTATAGGAGGCCGTCCTTGTTGATGCAGCCATTTCCACGTATTTTTTAATTGGTTTCGTGTTGCCTACCATTATGTAATTTTCTTGTCCCGTCAGCTTAGACTTTTTTCCTTTAGGGGCTGTTTGGCCACTAACGTTTCAAATCCTGGTAGTGTTATAAAAGATTCTACTTAATTTTTGGAGCAGTAGGATGCGACGGGGACGCTTCCAGTTATTTGAGGTGGCAAAAGGGTACACACAGATTGTGGACAGCCGGCTGCCAGCGTGAGTCTTCAGCACCGTCAAAACAAGCGTGATTCTAAAAGCTGCTATGCAGACTAATTACCACACAAAATGCAAAGAAAAAACCAACGATCAATATGACCTGCTTTTTACACGTAACTACAAGTACTTGAAATGAGCCGACCTGAAGGTCCTGAACGGCCCCTTATTCTCTAGAGGTCTGTGAACCTTGCTTCCTCTATGTTCTAAACCTGAATGCCCTTGCTCAAACTTCTCTAATTCATTAATGCCCCAAAAGTTTCCAATTCACGTGCATCAACAATTGCCTTCATTTTGAATGAAAAAAGTCAACTATGGATTACAGAAAAAAAACCAAAATACACATTTTCCCAAAAATAATAACCAAAGTAGCACCGCTTTCAAAACACTACCCAAATTTATAGCGCATTTTTGTATGAATGCACCCACTATTTTGGCACATTCACTTGAAAAATGAATACACCCAAATAGAGCCGCATTCAACTGGGAAATTGGTAAAATAAACTTTGATACCATGTAAAAATGTGTGTATATATGTGCATAATTGGATATATACTTATTGTTGTATACATGCATATTGTTTGCAAGTTTACATACTAATATATACATTTCATTAACCTTATATATTTATTCATATACTGAATATTTATGTGTAAATATACATCTGTTTTATACGAATGCTAGAAATAAAGTATCAAAACAACTTATTATTATTTTCGGTTATACATATACATATATCTATTACGTATGTGTAAATTTATGTATGTGTATATAGATATGTATTTATGTGTGTGGATATATGTGTGTACTGTGTGTGTACATATGTTGATATTCATATATATCGAATTAAGTTCATAAAATATTATGCTAAAGTTACCTACCATACACATATTATGTTAATGTTAATATATACTTTTTGATGATAATATGTAAACTTATATTGAAAGATATATAATGACCTGCACTCGCTAGAAAGAGATAAATATATATTGCAATAACCTATCTAAATTAGTTAAACCAAGAATATTGATAATACGAATTAATATCAGTAAGTAAACTTTTGAGGACTTTGATATCATGTAAAAACCTCAAAATAAAACTTGCTCCTTTTCTATATGAATGCACCCAAAATATTGGTCATACGTAAAAAGTACTTTGAAAATGATGCTATTTTGGTTATCATCTTTAAAAAAGTGCTATTTTGGTTTTATTTCCCATGGATGAATCCATGCAAGCAAGAGTGATCTGAATCACGATGTCCCCCACCTTAGGAGCATTGCATAGTTGACTCCGACATATTCTACACCCCCAACATGGAGTCATTCTTTGATTGGCATCAACTTGTAGAGAATTGCAAACTAGTATATAGAAGTAGGGGTGGCAATCGGGTTTGGGTTGAGCGGGTTTCATTTTGGGTCAACACTTTTTGGCTAGACCCTAAACTTGCAAAAGATGGATTTTCGGGTGGAAACCCTTGACCAGGGTTGTCAGACTCGAACCGGTCAGTGAACCGGTGAGGCCTCTGGTTCACGGTTCACTGGTTCAACCAGTGGTCTGACCGGTTCAACTGGTGACGTCAGCATGACGTCACTAGTAGTTTAATAATATATAAATGTCTTTGATACTCATGGAAATTATCCCTACAAAAGTTATGAAACATGAATAATAGCATAATTCCTCACAATAACTTGATAAAAAAGATTAAATAACAATATTATACTATTCATGGACATTTATACACCAACATTTATATAGTATTCAATGTTAAATAACATAAAATAGCAGCAACAATGCATTTCCTTGCTAAATGAGAGAACCGGCCGGTTGGGCAAAAACCGGACCGGTTCACCGGTTTGATGCCGGTCAGACGTCATTTCCGGCTTTTAGAGGAAACCGACCCGGTAGGGTGACCGGTTCCCGGTTCAGCCGGCCGGTCCGGTTCGGTCCTGATAACCATGCCCTTGACCCTAACCCGACCCCCAAATAATTTTGGGTCTATCGGGTCTAACCCGTAAATCCAATACCAAGAGAATAATTTTAAAAAAATGCTATGATTTGTCTAATCATTGATAATTTCCAAGTGTAATTAACAATTTTCATTGTGACAAACTCACAATGTGATTGAGAAACACATATAAAGCCATTGTAGTTTGTTCGAGAGTTTTAAACACAAATTTATAATATAATTAGTATAACAAATCATAAAAATCAATACAAAACCATGTAGAATTACCAAAATAAACTTTAGGATTGATGGATTAGTAATTTAATAGGCTGTTGGGTGTCTTAAAGTATAGTATATGTAATTTTATTTGAATTCTGAATTTTGGGTCAATCAGATCAATTCAGGTCTAAAGTCCAAACTTGGACTCGACCCTAAATTAATTTCGGGTTCTTCAGGTTTGGGTCAATTTCGGACGGGTCGAAAAACCTTAGGCCCTAAACCCGCTTAACATTTTGGGTGGGTCGAAAAACCTTAGACCCTAAATCTGCTTAACATTTCGGGTTTAGGTCCGGTCATTCAGGTCAAGTCTTGTTTTGCCAGCCCTACATAGAAGCCAAGCTGTGACACCACACTTTCTTGGTAGAAGCGACTACGTAAACTTCGCCACATCAACACATGGACAAAGATGAAAGCTGTCATGGAGTCCTTCATCCATGTCAATTGCAAACAACAATTGTGCATCAACCTGTTTTACTTCTATTGCTGGGTCTGTCGCTGTAAGTGCAACATTGGGTACTTCTCATATTTCTTCTATGGACAATGTGATTCATGTGGCTATGCGTATAGAGCATGAGTAGAAATGATGCATGAAAAACTTCACCTCTTGGCGTCATTCTTCTTCGACATCAACCCCGTCTAAAGACTTTGCCATAGTCACGACGTGTGTCCCAAACACATTGTTAATATATTTAGTTTTTATTTGTTTATTTTGTGCTCTTTAGTATCTTGTCTTTTGTTACATAATGGTGAACTATGTATGGTGGGGACTCCTATCATATATAAGGAGGGGGCCTATGCTTGTATTACACATCTCAATAATAGACTCCTATTAATTTCACATGATATTGCAGCGGTTTGATCCACCCTAATTTGTTTCATCCCATCGACCCGCCACCATCCTTCCCCCTCCTATCCACCCGCCGTCACCCTTCTCCATCTCCCTTGCTCCCTGTCCGCTACCCAGTTCCTTGCTCCCCTCACGCCTCCCTACCCAGCCACTTCTGCTACCCCTGCCACCAGTCTGCTCTACCCGCTTCTTCACCAGCCACTCCACCCTCGATAACACCATCCCTTCTCCTTCCCCCCGCCACGCCCAACCTTCTCCACCAATCCCACCACCCTTTCCCTCCATCTTGACCTCCAGTCACCTTACAATCCCACCACAAATTTTCCTTTACCAGGTCCCCGCTCCAATCCACCGCTACACCCGCTTCTTCACTACCGCTCCAATCCTGCTGCCCTTTCCCTCCATCCTTGCCGCCAATCACCTACAACATCTCCTGTCCGCCTCCCTACAAACCTCTGCCAACGCCATCCACCTTCTCGCCACCTTCACACCGCAACGCCGACCTGCCATCCCAATAGACACGCCCAAACTTCTCTTGCTTCCCCAACAACTAGTCTTCCTTCCCTCTTCTAAATAGCCACCTTTCCACTGGGCCAATCCCAGATCTCCATGTCTTCTTTCTCTCCTTGGTTTGAGGTTCACAAGATATACCGCTCTTGGTATAAAACAACTGCTCCTCGGTTCTACTTCATCTTCGGGAGGGACTTGCTCCCCCCATCAACCTCCGTCACATGTCGGTCTTATATGACGATGTGGTTGGTTCCTTAATTAAAACCATCTTAATTCCAGTCTTTGGGCCACTGAACTATTTTAATGAATACTTGCCTGATGTTTCACGCCTTGTTGAATTGAGAACGTGTGTGGACTGATCTAGAACTGATTTCATCATGGCCTCTAATGATAACTTCAGAACTCTCTGTGTGACCACTGTCAAATTGGATGGTTCTAATTACCATACATGGTCAACTTCTTTTGAGTTGTACGTAAAGGCATAAGGCCGATACTCTCATCTAATCACTAAAGGACCTGTTCTTTTGTCTGACACTGCTGACGAGAAAACTAAACTGGCCTATGACTTGTGGGTCAAAGATGACTCTAGAGTAATGACCTGGATGGTCAACAATGCAAAATAAAAAATAAGTCAATCTCTTTTACGCCCTAGAACGGAAAAGGCCATGTGGGATCAGTTAACACATGTGTACTCACACAAACAAAACCATAAAAAGGTGTTTGAAAATTTTAAAAATCTGGCTAAAAAGGAATTCTCTAAAGATACCTCGGTTGAAGATTTATAATCAATGTTGTGCTTTGTGGGATGAATTTGAAGTTTACCATCTCCTGACTTCCGATATCACTGAAGTTCAACTACAGTGGGATGTACTTCAGTTGGTATAGTTCCTTGCTAGATTGCCTGCCTCTTTTTTAGGTGTCGTAGATCATATCCTCTCTAGTGATCCACTCCTAAAGCTTTATGATGTCCTAAAAAGGGTCTAACGCCTACCATCTGTCTCTTCTACTCTTTATGATATCACTGAGGTATCTGCTCTGACGATTCTGGCTGTGGCAGAGGCCGTGGCCATGGTAGAGGACGTGATCATTTTGGCCCGTCAGTACCTGGACGTGGCCAACACCCTACTGGACCTAGACGTAGCCAGCCCTCCGCTGGACCAAGAAATGCCCCGTCTTTTGGACCAAGCAACGCCCCTCCTACTGGACCACGTCATTGCAACTTCTGTAGTCGTAACAATAACACTGATGATCGCTGTTGGGAGAAATATGGCTACCCCAACACATGGGCCAATCAAGCCTCGACTGACTATACTGTGGATGTCCCCGCCCAAGCCTACACTACTTCTACGGATTAGGTTCGGGCTGAATTTGAAAAGCTCTTCCAAGAACGACTTTCAGACTTTGACATCAGCTCTACGTTTGGATGGTGAGTTATCTCTCACGTTGAGAGTCCCCTACGTCTCCGATTATTTTTCTGCCTGCGCCTCATGAAGGAATATTGATTTCCTCATGTCGGCGTAGGTTCTTTTCGTCTATCTCTGCCCGAAAACGGGTCCTTCTGATTTGATGCATCAAATCTCTACTACTGCTACTACCCCATAGAGGGTTCATTATTTACTGTCTGCTGCTGCCCATCGTGGGTTATTTTGTTGCTGCCTGCTGCTGCTACGCCACCATCCTACTATTGCCTGCCTCTGCCCAGTTTGGCATCTGTGGAGCCTCCTAAACTCTCTGTGTTACCACTGTCAAGCTCGATGGATCAAACTACCATCTGTGGGCGGCGTCCTTTGTACTATATGTGAAGGCTCAAGGCTGATACTCTCATCTTACTACTGATCCACCTCCTACCCCTGCTGTTACTGCTGCCGACAAGACCAAACAGGATTATGCCCAATTGTCTAAAGACAACTCGGGCGTTATGTCCTGGCTTCTCAACAGCACCGAGCCGCGCATTAGTCAGTCTCTCCTGTGCCTTCATGATGCCAAAGCAATGTGAGACCAGTTGTCTCATGTCTACTCACACCAGCAAAATCCGAAGAGGGTTTTGTGAAATTTTCAAAAACCTAGCCAAGAAGGAGTTCTCCTCAGATGCGTCTATTGAAGATTTTTACAACCAATGCTCGATTATGGATGTGGCCGCGGTCGAGGACGTGGCCGTGGAGGGCGTCCACCACCTTCTGGAGGAAGAGGCACTTCTACTGCTCCAGGACGAGGTCAAGCCACTGGACCTCGCTACTGCAACTGGTGTGGTCGTGACAATCACACTGAAGATAGGTGCTGGATCAAGCACGGCAAGCCAGCCTGGGCAAACCAGGCCTCCACTGAAGCTACTACAGAAGCCGCATCTGATCCACCAACTGCTCCTCCATCCACTGACTGGCTTCGCTCTAAGTTCGAGAAATTCTTCCAGGAGCGAATGACTCAACTACCCTAGACATCAGCGGGAGGTTCCTCTGCTATGCTGTCGTCTCCCTCTGCTGGTAACCAAAAGTGGTGTATTGATTCTGGAGCGTCTGTTCACATGGCAGGCGACATCCACTTATTTTCTGCCCTATCTAAAACTTCACATATTTCATCGGTCACAGTTGCTAATGGCTCAAAAACACCTGTACATGGCATTGGCACCGTTCCGCTATCTCGCAAGATGAATCTTCACTCTGTTATATATATACCCCAGTTTCCTGTTAATTAATTATCTGTCAGTAAAACTGTCAGATAACTTCAGTGCTCTATTAAATTTGATCCCTCTGGTTGTGTTTTGAAGGATCTCCGCACGAAGACGAGGATTGGTTCGGGCCATGGAAGACCAGATGGACTTTACTACTTGGATGGACCACCTGCGGCTTCAGCTCTCTTATCTACATCTATCTCAGGACTTCAGTGGCACTTCCGGCTGGGTCATCCGTTTACTGCGAAGATGAAGCTTTGATTTCCTACTTTAGCTGAAAATAAATTCTCTTGTGAAACCTACGTTTTAAGTAAACAAATGAGGTCTGTTTTTCATGCTAAGAATGATCTTGGGTCTAAAGATATGTTTGATATTGTTCATTCCGACATCTGGGGTCCATGCAGTGTCCCGAGTCAAACTGGTGTTAAGTATTTTTTGACATTTATTGATTATTCCTGTGCTACCTGGCTTTTCTTGCTTAAAGACCGGAGTACTGTATTGGACAATATCCGCATTTTCTTCTCTGAAATAAAAACCCAATTCAATAAAACCATCAAAATTCTCCGTACTGACAATGCCCTAGAGTTTATGCAAAAGTCTATCACCTCTTTTTGTTCTGATCATGGCACCATACACCAAACCACTTGCCCCTATACTCCTAAGCAAAACGGTGTTGCTGAGCGCAAAAATCGCCATCTCTTAGAGGTTGCTCACACTCTTCTTATCCATTACAAAGTTCTTCACCGTTTTTGGCCTGAGGCAGTCACTACGACATGTTTTCTTATAAACCGCATGCCCTCTTCTGTTTTACAAAATTGCATCCCTTACTCTATTTTGTTTCCTGATGCATCTCTGTTTCCTGTACCACCTCGCATTTTTGGACCTGTTTTGTTAAGAATCTGCGCCCATGAATGTCGAAACTTTACCCTCGGTCTACTAAGTGCATTTTTTTGGGTTATTCAAGAACTCAAAAAGGCTATCACTGCTTTGGTCCGATACTCAGACAGTGGTTTGTCAGTGCGAATGTAGTCTTCTTTGAGCATATGCCCTTCTTTTCTGAGGATGGAGCAAGCCTATCTCCTGATGTGTTGGCACAAACACTTCTACCAGACATTGTTGAAGATCTGTCTGTATCTGACCAGCTTGAAGAATGTCCGCTGCAAGTGTACAAACGCCGACCAAAGACAAGCACTCCTTCCATGGCCCCTCAACCAATTCTTGCGTCTGCGGATGATCAAATAAACACTGAGGTAACTTCTGACTTGCACCTTCCTATCATCTTACGGAAAGGTGTACGCTCTTGTCCTAAACATCCTATTAGTCATTTCTGCACATCTGATAATCTGCATAACAACTTTGCCTGCTTTACTTCTACACTTTCTGCTGTCATTGTTCCGAAAAATGCTACAGATGCTCTTACTATTACAGCATGGAAGAAGGCAATGGACCAGGAAATGCAGGCACTATGTGATCGCAAGACATGAGAGCTTGTGGATTGCCCTTCTTCTTGCCCTACAGTGGGTTGTCGTTGGATCTTTACTATTAAATATCAGCCAGATGGAACTATTGAACGTCTCAAAGCCCGTCTTGTTGCTAAGGGCTACACAGACATACAATGTTGATTATTTTGAGACTTTCTCTCCTGTTGCATGATTAAACTCTGTTCGCATTCTGATTTCTATTGCTGTGAATAAAGACTGGTCTCTCTTTCAGCTTGATGTAAAAAATGCATTTCTTTACGGAGACTTACAGGAAGAAGTCTACGTGGAGCAACCACCTGGGTTTGTTGCTTAGGGGGGGTCTGCCTCCAAAGTATGCAAGCTGAACAAGGCTATCTATGGTCTCAAGCAAAGTCCACGAGCCTGGTTTGACAAGCTCAGTCAAATTTTAGTCACCTTTGGCTTTCGTCGTTCTCACTCTGATCATTCAGTCTTTATTCGCAAGATAGTGGCTGGACATGTGATTCTGATTGTTTATGTGGATGATATTATATTATCTGGCAGTGATACTGTGGGCATCATGAAACTAAAACTTACTTAGAGAAGCACTTTGTCACTAAAGATCTCGGAAAACTTCGATATTTCCTAGGCATTGAAGTCTCCAGATCATCTGCAGGACTGTGTCTTTCTCAGAGGAAATATGTACTTGATCTGTTGCAGGAAACTGGCATGCTAGGTTGCAAACCGGCTAACACTCCACTTGACCCAAACATGGACTGGGATGATGCAAACTCTCCTCCCTATGCTGATCATCACCAGTTCAGGAGGCTGGTAGGCAAGCTTATTTATTTGACTGTCACACGAGCTGATCTTACTGTTACTGTCGGATTCATCAGCCGGTATCTTGACAAAACCCCGGCAATGTCATTGGGATGCTATATGTCATATTCTCAGATATCTTAAAAGTTCTCCAGGGAAAGGCTTGATGTATAAAAAGCATGGCCACTGCAACCTATCCGGTTTCTCAGATTCAGACTATGTAGGAAGTCGTTCTGATCGAAAGTCAACATCAGACTATTGTACATTTGTGGGTGGAAACCTTGTCACCTGGCGAAGTAAAAAGCAGACTGTTGTCACCAGATCCAGTGCAGAGGTGGAATACCGAGCGATGGCTCATACTGCTTGCGAACTGTTGTGGGTTCAGAGTCTCCTTCAGGAGTTTGATATATCTTATTCTAGTCCTTTTCCTATGTTTTGTGACAATAAGGCCTCCATTTTTATTGCGAGCAGCCCCACATTTCACGAGAGGACGAAACATATTGAGGTCGACTGTCACTTTATTCGAGAAGCAGTTCTCACTGGCAGAATTTGCACGCCATATCTCAGTACCGACAAGCAAATTGCAGACATTTTCACAAAGATATCCCAAAGCTCGCTTTCAAACTCTAGTTGACAAGCTGGGCATGTTCGACATCTATGCTCCAGCTTGAGGGGGAGTATAGAGATATGTTGTTTTCTGTTATGTTTTGTTGAGTGTCATGTGCATAGCATGTGCCTCACTTATGCTGTTCACTTCTGTAGTTTAGTCCCATATTGCTCACCTCTGCTTTAGTCTCTATTTTCTTCTGTTATATAAGAGACTGCATTGTACACTGTTTTACTCACTCAATAAACAAGCCTCGGTTTATCTATAGTGGGATCGTCAGAGGATCTTCCAAGGAGTCTGTAGCCATTGTGGGGATGAAGCAACGGCTGGGAGGGGTTGCCTTCGAGAGGGTAGTGTGTGAAAGAGGGGTATCGGCAGGAAACAATTGTGTATGGTGATGGATACGGGAGTCTGACGGCGGCTGAAGCGTAGGGTGTTGCTGGGAATTGTGTACTGGAGTTTGTTGGATTAGGTGATTATGGGAAGCGAGATCCCAAGTGAGGAAGCGGGGTTCTTGTTGTTGGGGAAGGCTGGGCCAATTTCGCGTGTGGAAGGATAAACCACAGGAAGGCTTGCGGGATGAAATAGGCCACATAGGGCATTAGTGGAAGAGATCTGGTTTATGTTGGCGTGAAAGCGGCTGGTCTGAGAGAGACTTGCGGAGGCCAGGGGGGGGGGCAGATCGGAGTTGCTGGAATCTCTGCTTTCCTTGAAACAATGACGAGAAGGGAAGAGTTGATGGAGGAGGGGGGGGGAGAAAAGGGGTGGTCGTACCCTAATAGATTAGGGTTTTGACTCTGATACCACTTGATGTGAAACACATCGTGAAGAAGAAGAACAAAGTAAAACCTAATATAAAAGAAAGCATAAAAGAGTTATGACCAAGTTCATTAACTAGATAATTTGCACTTAGGTCCCTAAATATAAAAGTAAGGCAAAACAAGTAGAATAAAGCCTAATACGTCCCACATCATCGTGCAACAATGAGATGTAATGATTTGTTAGGTATTGACAATGAGTAGTATTGCTGATCCCTTAACTGAGGCATCATCATAGTAAAAGCATAGTGATTTTTGTTAGATCACTTGGTATCATGTTATGAGTAGCTGACTTGAGCGGAAGTTGGAGACTTTTGGCATATAGGGCCTAGAAGCCAATAATTTAACAATTTTTTATGTGCTTTCTTTATCTATTTTCTCGATATTCCAATGGACATGGATTCTTTGATGCTCTATTTTGAGAGGGGGGGTGTGAGTGTTAGGTAGTTAGTTAACTAGTTATTTATCATTCTTATAGGCTTGACTTTGTGGCTTGTTAGTAATTGAGTAAAGTCTGTACTCTTGCCTCTCCCTCTTGATATGGGAGTAGCGTTTGAGTAATGATAAAATATATGTTCTAATTATGTTTGTCTTGGCCTAAGATCCATAAACATCAGTTAGCCAACCTTAACATGTTTGTAGCTGTAATGCTGCCACACCGGCTCTGTTCTTGGGTGAGAGGCAATCTTTTCTGGGGTTAGCATCATGCACATGACTACAACAGTTATGAGGAGACATTGGAGCACTGTGTCAAGTTTGAGTGAGTTGAGTCAGGTGAGCGTCTTTCTTGCTGCTGCTGTAGAATGGAGTTTTGGTAGATCCTTTGAGTTTGTTGGGGTTTATTTATAAATTTTAGAATGAGGATGTCAGTGGGTATCAAATGTGTGTGGCCTGCTCTGGTGCGCACGTGAAGTTGTTCTATCTTGATCAACATAAAAAAGACGGATGGGATTAAACCATGAGAAGGGAAATGAGAAAAGTGGTGAACATTTCTGTAAGTATTTTTACTGTTGATGAAGGCTAAAAATAATTTTCGTTTGAGAAATCCTTATCTTATTCCTTTGAAATTCCATCTCTGCATTAATTCTGTGGGTATACTGTTTAAGGGGAAAAAATCTACCGGACACACATTTCAGAAATAATAACTACCTACTATATGAAAATAAAGACAATGTGTTTTTATAAACAAATTCCTGAAAAATAATGTAGCCTTATTTAGTTTAAACTCAGGTTTCCCTGAGGAACCACCTAGCTAAACAAGCTGTTCTTACTACGTTAGTCCGCCACAATATGTCTAAGAAATGTTTTCTTATGGCCAGATAATGTATCCAGATAAGTCAATCAGGGCGAACCAGCTGCTGATTTGAACACTTTTGAAAATATATATTTCCTGCGTACTTAATTTTCAAAAAGATGATTTAAATTGATTTTCTAATAATGTCAAATTGGTATATAGATATTGGAGTTTGTACGGAATGGCAATAAGTCTGTTGCAGAGCTAATGGATATTGGGAAGCAACTGTTAGGAAGGTAATTTATATATTTTTCTAAAACATAGATTGTTGTCTTTCAAATAAAAATTTAAAGATAACAGGTTTTCTTGTATCAGAACCATGAAGTAACTGAATCTGTGGTTGAAGTTTATATATGATAGTTCATTTGCATGGATTATAAGATGCCTAAGATCCTAGGTTGGTTACTAGAGACCCTGTTGAACGTGAAACTCGTGCGAAGTTGAAAAGTACTTGAAGTCAACACCTAATTGAAACCTAAATGTCACTATTTGGGAAAAAGTGACAACCATAGTTATGTTACAAAATTCTGTCATGTTCATAATCAATTTAATGGTTCAAATAAAGATATATTTTTACAAAATTTTGAAAGCTGTCTACATATGAGTGCCAAGCCTTTTTTTGCCTTAGGTGGCTTGGTGCAACATTATTTAACCAAAGCAAATTTTGATGCGAGGAACACTCCAGCATCATCTCAAGACACATCTTGTTCTCCTAGAAGAGCTTAATACAGATAGATGAAATACTGAGTAATTTGTTTGACACTGGAATTTTTAAGAAAAATCCAAGCAAATTACTTAGTAATATGGTTTAGAGTATTTATTATGAAAAAGTAATCTCTGGCTCACAGCAGTAGAAAGCTGAACAAACTTGAAAAGAAATGAAAATCTACCAGTTTTCATCTTTAGTAGTTGATGACATACACGGAAAGTCCATAAGTTTTGAGTTTCCGCAGATTCTTTGATACAAATGTCATTTTACTCTACCTGTCTTTATATTATTTAAAGCTTAGAACAGACATATGCTTTAGACTTGGAGGCGTTTTAGTCAAATTGAGAATAAATAAAGCAAAAACCATTCCATAACACCTATATTTTGCTTTTTTGCTGCATTATACACCAACAAGGACAGTGAAACAAAAACCCATTATTTTAAGCTTAGTCTTGGTTGCAAATACTCCTCCCCTTGGTGCATTCTTTAGGTATTACATCATAAATTGAATTTTGGGTGAAGGCTTTTGCATCCAAACTTGCTTTCAACTGGTCGACAAAAGTCATCAAATTGATGCTTAAATAAAAGACCAATCAACAACAAACTATACTCTTGTCGTGAGGGATTCCACATGTGGTTTCATGTAGAGCTTCCATCTCATCCATCATAGCACCTTTCTGCTCTGGGTGCTGAAGGACATCCCTATGATTTTCAGGAATGGTGGCACTTTTAATGTTAGTGGCAAGGGCTCGGGTAGTAGATGGAAAGCATGCTAAACGACAAGTTTTAGACATAAAATGCTTAGAGACACATGAGCATTTGCCTTTGTGGCGGGTTATTTGTTTGCCCATCAATATTTTTGAGAGCTGGCGATGATGTCTAGGCAGTTGCTTGAGGGCTAGTCACTGATCTATTATGATACACCTTGAGATTAATTGGGACTCTAGTGGAGGTGGTGGGTTATTGATGGCGGTGGTAGTGGCATGATTTAGAAGAGATGGGAACAAGCCGATAACTAGAGTAACGCTACAAATTTGCTAGGGATCCCCTAGTGGAAATGTCATCTTCATGAAAGGTGACATCGACATAAATATACAAGCTACCAGTACTAGGATCAAAACACTTGTACCCTTTCTGAACTTGCGAGTACCCCTAGAAAACAAAATTGAAGGCACATGTTGGAAGTTATTTAACCCTTGGATCAAAGTTATGCACAAAGGCGGTGCAGCCAAAAACTCTGCGGGCAAGAGGAAAGGGATTCTTCAAGGTTGAAGAATGGAGAAAAGAGTTTTTCTCTTGAGGGTAAATGATAGTTCGTGGTTGACAAAGCAGGTTTTCAAAATAGCTTCAGACCAGAAGTGTTTAGGTGAGCCTGGTTGGCCAACAAACGAGTGGCCAAAGAGATGACAACTTTTACGTTTGGTGATTCCATTTTGAGAATAGGAAAGTCATCCTCCTGAATTTTGAGCAGATAAATCCAAATCATGTGATAGAAATCGTTGACAAAAGCTAAAAACATATTTGGAACCAATGTAGAAACGTGCCACAAACGTCACAATGTTTTAAGTCAAAAAAAGTTACACACTGTTTGTATATATGAACATGAGGGTAGATGATCCAACAACAAAAAGTCTTCATCATCTTCCCTCTTCATAAAGTATCCATCACAGTAGTAGGCGTCAAAGTCTAGAGAGTGTTGGTCCACAGTAGAAAGTCAACGTGCAAAATAGAGCACGGACAACAGATAGTGCAAAAGCACAAAGCAGCAAGGAACATGTGTTAATCATAGCACACAGCAATAATGACGTCCCAATATGTAACTTCATAGTAGCAGTCGAGGTAGATGATGAATAAGCAATAATAGCAGCAGAAAGCTCCATATAACAACAACACAATCATGAGCAATCCAACATAACAATAGGCGGATCCACATAGAAGCAAAAGGAACACCATATAGCATTGTTCTGAAAAGCGGTAATCGGTGTACGGGCGGAGAGGGTACCGAATAGAGTATATACGGTATGCGGGAGTATAAGCGGGAGAATATTCGGTTTTAATCGGTTTTGATTTTTTTTTTAAATATTAATCATAAATATATGTAAATTATATATTGACCATATAACAATGACAATGATAAATAATTAGAAACATTTATAAGTAATAGACTAATATTGAATTCATAAGTAGTTAGAAACATTGATGAAATTAGAGAAGAAAACATTGATAAATAATTAGAAACATTGATAAGTCATAGACTAATATCACATTAATAAGTAATTATAAACATTGATAAGTAATAGACTAATATTGCATTAATAAGTAATTAGAAACATTGATAAGTCATAGACTAATATTGCATTAATAAGTAATTAGAAACATTGATAAGTAATAGACTAATATTACATTAATAAGTAACTTGAAACATTGATGAAATTAGAGAAGAAACATTGATAAGTAATTAGAAACATTGATAAGTCATAGACTAATATTGCATTAAGAAGTAATTAGAAACATTGATGAAATTAGAGAAGAAAACATCAACGATAAGGATCAGTTCAATAAACATTAACTATAAACTTATTGAGAAAATATGAGGAGAAAACCAAATATGTAAAGTGGAAGAAGAGAATGTAATTGTAATGACCAATAGTAGTATTAGAAAAAATTAATGTAAACAAAATTATTACTAGCATTTGATTTTGAAAATCGCCGATTAATCGGCCGATTATTCCCCCGAACGGCCGATTAATCGGTCCTGGACCGATTATAGGCCGATTATTCATATTCGGAGCGGTAGACCCCCAAAACCGATTATTCGGCCGATTAGGCCGATTTTCTAAACACTGCCATATAGTAGCAAAAGGATCCATATAGTAGCAGTAAATGTGGCATGAAGATGCATGTAGCAGTATTACTAAATTCTTCATCTCTCCTCCATCTCATCTCTTCCCTCTACTCTTCATCCTTTATTCTCCCCCTCACGCCAACCACAAAAAGAGTCCAGAGAGTGGTTTGAGTGGACAGTAAAAAAACAATGGTAGAGGCAAGGGTTGTGTAGGCTATATGTCGAGGAGGTAACCGCTAATGTTAGTCAAGGTGCAAATTACATAGATCCGGATAGAAAAATAAATGGATCTCTCTCCGACCCGAAAAGGGGATTTGTTTAGCCCGTAGGGCAACAAATATGGGGGGGGGTAGGACAAGAAGAAAAAAAAAAGAGTACCAGAATGGAGACTTCAGTAGAAAGAGGAGATACACTACCAGAATGTTACTCGGTAGGATGAATAGGTACAAAAAGGGGTGTGGAAAAAGGTTATGACCGGGGGTTGTAAACAAAATTATAAAAATTCTGAAAAAGGGAAGATAATTATTGCTGGTAAGAGAAAGAAAGAACATACCATGTATAGATACCTCTGCCATATGATAGAATCATTATAGCACGTCAAGATGTAGCAACCGGTAGCAGTGGACATGCTCTGTCGATGAAGAGACATGCCATGTCAGGTAGACAGTAGCAGCAGTCAGTGCCAGCAAAAGTCGGCGGCACGCCGTGTCGTTGAAAGGACACGCCGTGTCAGTTGACACAGGAAGGAACAGTAGCAGGCGACACACCGTGTCGATGAAGAGACATGCTGTGTCTGGTAGGCAGTAGCAGTAGTTAGCGCCAGCAAAACGCCGGCGACACATCGTGTCGTTGAAAGGACACGCCGTGTTAGTTGATAGAAGCTCAGGGCAGAAGCAGAAGACATGCTGTGTCTCACACGTGTGAATCACCGAACACGCCATGTCAAAAAAAATGACACACCGTGTCCAAAACCGGCGAATGAAGTCGCAAAGAAGCATAACACCACCTACACGCCGCCGTGTCGACGACAATGAGCAGCAGAAAACCCTTAACAACAACAACAACAAAAGAGGGGGAAATCCTTCTGGATCTCCACCAAAATAGTAGAGGATGATGGATCCTCAATATTAGTGGAAATAGGAGATCTTTTCCATTACTTAGGAGTAGATCTCAACATGGATGAGGTAGGGCAGCGGCGGCGGCGGAAACAACATGGAAGGTGGTGTAGATCTATGATGATGGCAGTGAATAAGGTAGCGACGACTTCATTAGCAAGTACGATTGACAGAGGCATGACGACCCTTGTAGATCTGGATACCAACAACTTCATAGAGTGATTTTGGTGATGAAGATGGAGATGGCTCCATGGAGACGGCTCCAAAAAGAGACGGGGATGGGAAAATCCTTGCGGGCAGCCATCAGCAGCGCCTAGCGGCGGCGGCGGCCGCTCGCAAGGGGAGGCACACACTCTCTTTCTCTCAGGGTTAGGGGCAACATAGGACCGGCTGCTCTGATACCGTGTGGAAAACTAGATATGATGGGGAAGATCCCCTCGTGTAGGGTTTTTATGTTATTGCTTGATAGAAAGGTGGCAGCCACCCTTCCCTATAAATAGGAGAAGGGGGAAGCATACAGACACTTAGACAAATCCTAATGGGCCAATAAACTATTGGGCCCATGTTACAAATAGACTAAAGAAAACTTAAGTAAAAGACTAAAACACTAAGTAAAAGGACACTCTAACAATATATTTCATTGTAACTTGGGGTTCCATGCTACCCCTTTGCCAATTCAGAATTTGGTTATTGTCGGTTGCCTAGGTGGGGGTCATCATCATGTTTCGTAGGTGGGTTGTCGATGATGTAATGGGGCTTGGTTCGCGACTCAAGGGACATGCATACTACTTTCAAAGATAGGAGGCAGTTGCTGCCATTAAGTTCAACGATAAATATGGTAGGCGTGTCATTGTAATCAACAACATGTGTTGGGGAGGCTTTATTGTTATCCATAAGAACATTTACAACTTGTCCAAATGTAGACGGTTTTGGATAGCACTATAAATGGGAAGGAGCTGAAACACAAAGTCGTCGAAAAGGAGCAAAATAAGGTAAAATCAAACTACCAGAACAGATCACATGGTCGGAATAGATCACAAATTATGCATTGTGATAGAAAAACATGTTCCCCTATTTAGAAGATGAAGTTTTCTACCAGAAGAGATTACACTGTAGGAGCAGATCTCAAATTATGCATTGTGATAGAAAAACATGTTCTCTAGTTCGAAGATGAAGCTTTCACCCATGCGTTTTAGGGGAAGCGCACGAGGAAAAAATATATCAGTTGCTCCTTTGTTTGTTTTGTTGCTTTATGTTTATAGCAATCAGATTTTTTTTGGTTTCTTTGTAAATAGGGAGAAATATAGAAAGAAAAGGGGATTAGGGAGGAGAGAAATAGTTGCTCAAGTGACGTTGGGGCTGTGATAGCCGGCAAAGGAATGTTCCTGTGGCCTCCTTGCTGGCGGCGGTGGCTCTGGTTGGAGCTGCTGCTGGTGGTGGTAGGTGCTGCTGCCCGCCAGCCCTGCTAGTGGCTCTAGACTTGGCAACGCCCCATAGTGCTATTGCCGCTGGAGGCTGCTGCGCACATGGGCAGTGGCCGCTGGTTGTGCTGATGAAGAGGAAAGAGAGGGGCAGTGTCCGGGTGGGTGTTTAGGGTCGAAGTGAAAAGGAGGGAGGGTGACGACTATGGTCTTGGATCACTTTGTTGCTCTAATACCATTTAGACAGATTTAGAGTAATTCTCATCATCTTAGTAATTGATTACTTGACGCTCCTACATACAGGACTGAGAGGAGATGTACAAATACTTAAGTGGTAAATGGATCCCACTCAAGTATAACAAGAGTAAACTAAAAAGAGAATAAATAAGGGCATTTGAGTTGAAAATAGATTTTTGTGGCCATACTTGAGTTATAGCATTCAAATATATAAGTACACTTCATGTCATTACATAATAACCATAATTAACATGTTATTTGTGTGTTAGACAAATGTCCTTGGCCTTGACTTTTTAGAAAGTTTCTTTCCCATTTTGCATTCTGCTTTCTTTAGATCTGTGTCCATACTTCCTATGGTTTTGTCAATGTCATGAAATATGTGGTTAGCAAACCTGAACAAACTAGGTCACTGATACAACACTTCTTCTCATTGCGACCAAGAAAAAAATAAAATCTATATAAGAAGTTGTTATCAATCTAGCCTTGAAGACTAGAGTCACTAGACCTTTAATGTAATCCTTGTTTTTCATATCTTTTAGCTTCCAAGTCCATGCAATAGCTGGACAAGGATTTCTTTTGACTCAATATTCGGACCAAATTTTCCCAGTCTTTAAGAAGTTTGAACAATTGTTCGTCAGTTCCTAGGCAATGTAATTTCAACTGACTTCCTTGATACATTTGCCCAGTAACCTATTTAGTAGTATCAATGTGGGTAAGTCACAAATGCAGGAAGCGGCCTATCCATGCCATTGATTATAGCCATTAGCTTTAACCATGCACAAAGAATGCAGTCATTGAGGTGGAACGGACACCGCACTAAGAGTCAACGGTTCCTCTGCAGCCAACTTAAACGTTGATCTCATCCCTTGCTATTGTGTAAATTATAGGAGAAAGGATCCATGTCCAAGACTTCAGTCCAATCTGTTTGGTTTGTACTCACATAGTGCTGAAGATATAACTCCAATAAGGCATTCACCCTTAGTCTTTTCCCATATGTTTGTTGGTGAAAGCGGGGGGATAAGGTCTTGGCATTGGAGCTCAACTTCAAAGTCTGGCTAGTGAACCTCGGTCACTTATTAGTCTCTCTCTCTCCAGTGATCTAAAAGCTGTCTTGTAAGATTTAGACTAGTTGTCTCTTACATATTATATTGCAAAAAGACATCAATATGGAGTTCGTTTTTCCTCAAATGTGTGAACATATTTGCAACATCAAATAATGGTCAAGGAGTTTGAAGTGGCGAACATGACACTAGAGACGAGCTAATCTGCTTGTGTCAATATAAATAAGAAATATGAGCAACATTGGTAAACATGCTCAATTAAACAAGAGAACCTACAAGTGGATAGGCACGTTCTTCATCATCTTCATCTTCTTCATCATCATCATCATCATCTTCTTCTTCTTCTTCTTACTGTAACTTTCACTGCTTAAAAAATTGATCTTTGCAACTATAGCTTTTTCTCTTCAGGAGGCAGGTTCTTCCAGCTGTTCGATGTCTTCTTGAAACGGTGCAGGTTATTTCTATATATTTTCAGATCTACTCTATGATTTTGTAATTCAGAATGCTTTTATGGTAAGCATATAACTTTACAAGTTCATGATATTGCCAGTATCATTATCCGGTAATACATGATCTTAGATGATGACAATTGTAGAAAAGTGCTATGAATGTGCACATATCGCTACTAATAACATGCTATAGCATACTATGGTAATTCTTGTTAGTAAAAATAGTACATACTATCTTGTATATAGGAGATTAGAGAGATAGGTGGATACACTTAAGTGGTTAAATGGATCCTCACTTACCAAGGATAAAGCAAATACAATGAATATAATTAACACTTGGGTGACGAACCTATAGCCACATATACCAACACTCCCCTCAAGCTGGAGAGTATACATTGTGTAGTCCTAGCTTGATACCCCTATGTTAAAAAAGAGCTGGAGATAGATGCATCGGCAGAATGTCAGCAATTTGATCCCGGTCTGCATGTGAGGTGTCACAAGTGTCTTGCCTTTGACCAGATGCTGCACAAAGTGACAGTCTACTTCAATGTGTTTTGTGCATTCATGGAGTACTAGGCTGTTTACAATATGACTAGCTTCCTGGTTGTCACAATAGAGATTCGTTGGAGTCTGAACAAGAATCCCAAACTAAGTCAACTTCACCCAGTGCAAGTCCCAACATGCATGAGCCATTACCTAGAGATAGGGCTGGCAAAACAAGACCCGACCCGAATCCGAAATTTTAAGCAAGTTTAGGGTCTAAGGTTTTTCGACTCGACCCGAAATTGACCCGAACCCGAAATTAATTTAGGGTCGGGTCCGGGTTTGGACTTTAGACCCGAATTGACCCGAAATTCAGAATTATATTTTCAAATAAAATTACAAATACTATACTTTAAGACACCCGATGGCCCATTAATTTACTAATCCATCAATCATGAAGTTTATTTTGACAATTCTACATGGTTTTGTATTGATTTATATGATTTATTATACTAATTATATTAGGAATTTGTGTTTAAAAGTCTCGAACAAGCTACGATAGACTTTATATGTGTTTCTCAATCACATAGTAAGTTTATCACAATGAAATTTGTTAATTACACTTGGGAATTATCAATGACTAGACAAATCATAGCATTTTTTTTAAAACTATTGTCTTGGTGTTGGATTTACAGGTCAAACCCGATAAACCCAAAATTATTTGTAGGTCGGGTTAGGGTCAAGGGTTTCAGACCCAAAAATCCATCTTTTGCAAGTTTAGGGTCTAGCCAAAAAGTGTTGACCCGAAATGACCCGAAATAAAACCCGCTCAACCCGAACCCGATTGCCACCCCTACTTAGAGAAACCATGTTAAGCGCTCGAGGTGAAAGCTTATCAACTTTCGGGTCAAAATTATGTACAGAGGCAATGCAATCAAAATCCAAAGAGAGGAATCAATTTTTTTGAGGATACTAGATGGAAAACATGGATTTTCTTTTAGCATAGACGAATGTTTTTGATTGATAAGAAAGCAAGCGGTGAAGATATCTTCAGACTAAAGAGGTTTGGAAAGCTTCGCATGAATGGCAAGTGAGCGCATAATGTCAAGGAGGTGGCGGTTCTTATGGCCATAAATACCATTTTTCTATGGGGAGTACGCGCCAAGCACTGATGAATTCCCCCTTTCTCACAACAGAAAAAAAACCGCACACTGGTTGTAATCAAGAGCATTATCGGTATGGAGGATTTTAATGTGTCAGAAACTGAATAGAGTTCATTGGTATGAAAAGCACAATAATGGGTTAGGCCTCATGTGTTTTGAGGAGATATAATTACTTTATCAACAAAAGTAAGAAAATATTTAAATCCATCATAGCCGGGTGTCCGGAAAGGACCACAAATATCTCTGTAAACCAGTGAAATGAAAAACGGGCTGAGCGGCCGATTAATCGGCCAAACACCCAGCCCGTTCGATTTTTGCTAAAATCGCCGGTTAACTTTTTGTAATTAATCGGCCGTTTTTTCCCGTTTTTTACCCGTTTTTTTGCCCGTTTTTTTCCCGCTTTTTGGCCGTTTTTTTTCCGTTTTTTGTAAATTTTTCTGTACACCTGTAACTTTATATAAACTATATGGCCCCAAGTATTACTGACTATAATATATTAAACTTAAATATCCTATGATAAGCCTAGTCTAATAGAATGCATACTTGTATGCAAGTTGGGATAATAGGGTACTCTTGTAAAGTGTAATTTATACAAGTAAAATATATGTAATGTAACTATTATCTAATTTTAGAATGCATACTTTAGTTAATTGTACTGCTGTAATGTATGACTAATTGATGACATGCACATATAACAATAAGTTAGAAAGGTATCCAATAATGAGTCTATTGTTTACTGTATGCAAGTTGGGATAATAGGGTACTGTTGTAAAGTGTAATTTATACAAGTAAAATATATGTAACTATTATCTAATTTTAGAATGCATACTTTAGTTAATTGTACTGCTGTAATGTATGACTAATTGATGATTGCACATATAACAATAAGTTAGAAAGGTATCCAATAATGAGTCTATTGTTTACTGCTTAACTATGTAAACATGTGATGCAAAAATATTTCTGAATCATGTATGTGGGGTATTTTACCTATGTCATATCTATTATTTATTATATTATGGCTATAATTATTGTCTTATAGCTATCTTATAAACTAATTGGGTGTTTTTACTGTTGGGTAGAGTGTTTAGAATCTTTAGATATATATAAAAGTTTCAAAGAGTATTAGTATTTATATACATATATATGTAATTTTGTATAAAAGTATATAGGAAATTAAAACCCGTTTTTTAAAAAATCGGCCGCTTACCGCTTAACCAGTTACAAGGTGCTGTCCGCACGGTTACCGCTTAACGTTTTTTAAAACATTGCTGTAAACAATATCAAAAGGTTTCTTAGATTGCTTTCTACTTCTATCTAGAAAGGCACATGATGGTGCTTTCCAGTTGAGAACCCATATGTACTAGAGCCACCGCTCTGCCCACTCTTAGGGACTGGGCTCCAGCCTTCTTGCAGCTCGTCCTCACCAAAGCCAGGAGCAACCATCTCCCTTGATGGCTGACGTTTCTAACATGGGTGGGCACGAATCCCTCATGTTTGCTGAATCAGGTGCTAGCAGCCGCTGGATACTAGACTTCCATCGAACAAGTTGGGAATTTGTGTTTTGATTGATACATCTAATTAGAGTCCCTTACTGTTGCAAGCACATGTCTTCTTCTCTACTAAAATAAAATCCTCTGTTGACCTCCTCATACCTCTCCCCTAAGACATGGGTGAGTAAATTTCCATCATTAGTGGTATATCTAACCTTCCATTGTAGTGGGATCTATCCTGCAATAGTGCTATTACCTATTGTCTATCACTCTGTTAGTGCTTAGATTTTTGTGTCTCCATCTGATATTTCCAACTTTTGCAGTCCCTCTTTCTGGTCATACCATGCTTCATTCAGGTAATATTTTTGTTCTTCATTATTGTTGGAGACAAAGAAACGGTTTAGACCATTATTTACAATGTGAAACTGCCCAAGTTTCGATTATTTAACTTTATGGTCAAAACTAATTGCTATGGATGAATGTGCTCTGAACCATCCTTGAATCACGCGACAAACTCCATTTCGTTGAGAAGCCTTTTCGAGGATAGCCTGGAACAAGTTTTTGGCAACAATCAGGTGAACAACCAGCCTTGGAATAACATGGATCTCCAAATCGCAGCTAAATTCATGTTCCCACTACAACCAAAGAAATATCAGATGCAGTCAAAAGCCATGTATAATTATATAAATGGGAGTAAAATGCTTTACATATCTACAATATTCAAGACGACCGATTCTTTAAGAAGTAAGGCGGTAAGCCACTTGATTCATATATGGTTCCATTCTCAATTTATCTCATGAGCTCAACCTTTTCCAACCCATAGCTACTTAAGCTCAGACAAATGGACTTGCTCGGCTCATCAGAGCCAAATTTTCAACGTTTTACATGCGTGCTATGCTCAGGTCAGGCTTTTCTTAGCAGCTGATCACTTTTGATATTTTGAATAGGTGTATTCTACAATTCTCCAGTCTCACTCTACATCATGGAACAAAATTTCGATAAAAGTTTCCGATTTTTTTTCCAATCATACATTGAAACATAAAATAAGACATCAAAAACACAAATGCAGGGAATGGGACACAATTTTGCAAAAAAATTGCACCGAAGTGTGAAAATTTGCAAAACAGGGGGAGATTTCGGAGTAAAAGCCCAAATTGGGCCAAAAATTTGCAAAATGGCACAAAAACAAAACTTGCACATTGAACAATTTGTTCGTAGGGCTGCTGCTACTACATCTTCGGTTTTTTTTGGCAATTTTCCTTGAATCTTTTGCTTCTAGATGCTATTTTTCTTGATTCTAAGGTATGTTTCCCCTACCCTTAGCCCATCTACACCTCCTTCTATTCCCACATTCTTCTGTAGAGATCTAAAGAAATACTCCTAAAACAACAAAATTCTAGGTGCTATATCTTTTGAAAATCACACGATCCACAAACAAACCTTAAATACTTAATACTTGTTAGTTATTAGTTATTACTTATTAGTAATTACTTATTAGTTACTAGCTAATATTACTTATTACGACTAATTACTAAACTTTTGTAACTTGTAACTGTAAGTTTAAAGTTCTAAGTTGTAACTTGTGGGTTTGTAAGTTTGTAACAATCTAACAAACTTGACAAATCTTTTCATTTGTGCACTCAGTCATCAAGACATGGATCCCACCCTAACATCTCGATGGATAAATTTATCATACAATCTAGTGTGTTTATGTCTAAACATTGTGCTTGCAAAATTTCATAATCTAATTCCTTCATTTACCATCAAAATTGTCATCGACCTGACTGAATCGTTATCAAAACTGGACCGAACCGGCCGGTTCCATCAGTTGAACCGGGAACTGGTCACTCTACCGGTTCGATCCCCTCCCAAAGCCGGAAATGAAGTCTGACCGACATCAAATCGGTCACCGATCGGTTGAACCGATGAATCGGTCCGGTTTTATCCCAACCGGCCGCTTCTCTCAAGTAGCAAATAAATGTATTGTAGCTGCTATTTTTAGTTGATTTGGCTGTTGGGTGTTAGTTGCATAATTGTTTCTTTTGCCACTTTAATGGTAATACTTCTATTCTCCATCTACGGTTCACTGATCTAAATGTCACATTTGAATTCTCATTGATTAATCATGGAGTATCTATACTTTTTTTGGTTGCTGTTTGAATTCACATTGCATTATTTAGCATGTATTGTTCCCAAAATGGCGTCAAAGACTTGTAGTATATTTAGGTTATTGTAGCTGTTTAATATTGCATTGGGTTGTATACTTAATGAATTAGTTAATTAATTTTGAATACTATGTAAATATTGGTATATATATGTCCATGAATAGAATAATATTTGTTATTTGGTTTGTTTATCAAGTTATTGTGAGCAGTTGTGCTATTATTCATGTTTCATAACTTTTACAGGGATATTTTTCATGAGTATTAAATACATTTATATATTTTTAAACTATTAGTGACGTAATGCTGACGTTACCGGTTGAACCGGTCAGACCACTGGTTGAACCAGTGAATCGAGAACCAGAGGCTTCACTGGTTCGCTGTCCGGTTTGGTGCTGACAATCTTGCCTGACCGTTGGAACAATTCAACTTCACTTACAATGTGGGAGACCCTTACATTCCAATATGAAATCTTATTGTATATTTAAGTCTATCTCAGTGTTTACACCGTCCTTGTAATTTTTCATGATTTAATTTGCTCATATTGGCATCAAAATCATCAAGGCTATAAATATTGAAATCATTCAAAATTTCATCAATTTTCTGTGTTTGGGCCATCAGACACGGCGTCGAAATCAGACATTCCATTCTATGCTCTACATGAACTGTGCAACCCGTTCCTCTGCCAGATTCTCTAATGGCATGGTCACGTTGTTCAAGGACGTGGTTAGGGCCACAAACCTCGAACCAATTCTACCTTCTATAATTGAATGATATATCTAAAGTGAGTTACTCGCAATATGATAAAGACCTAATCAAGACCTCTCTTTATATATTATTAGTAAAACAATATATATAATTAACAAATATATATCATTATAGGGGGTCCATTATACAGAGATAACCAATATGGGACTAAACACAAATAGAACTACATGAATAAAACTAATTATATCTAAGACTCCCCCTCAAGATGGAGCATAGATGTCAATCATGCTCAACTTGTTAATTATATCAACGATTCTGGTGTTTTGAAAGAGTCTTTTTGAAGACTATTTGCAAGATGCTCCTCACTTCGGATGAATGGAGTGGAGATACATTTTAGCATGACGACATCCATGACAAAATGACCATCTACCTCTATATGCTTAGTTCATTGTTGAAAGGTAGGATTCCTTGAAATAAAAATAGATGCCTTATTGTCACAGTACATAGGTATAGGAGCATCATCAGAAATATAGAATTCTTCTAAAGACCTTGAATCCTAATAGGTTCACTAGTAGGAGACATAGTTATGTATTCAACTTCTGCACTAGATCGAGCTACACCATTCAACTTTTTTCTCCTTCAAGTGATTAATAAAAATTGATATATCTATGATCTATTTTGATTTTATATATCTATTTTAATGAAATCGATTTTATATATTTCTTTTATCTTAATTAAAACTTATTATTATATATTTCTATTTCTTTTATTAATTTTCTTAAATTAAAGAAATTATTTTTATTATTATTAATAATATTTATTTCTTAATTTAATGAATAATTAATATATGATATTAAGAAATCAAAATTTACACATTAAGTCATTTTTATATATTGACTAATTAATAAAGAAATTCAAAAAATAAAGGAATTCCAAAATTCAATAGTACCTCCAATGAGGTACAATATCCTCATGTGATTTTCAGTCATTTCTACTTCCTGCATAGCTAGAGTCAGAATATCAAGAATTTTTGCAATAGGCATATTTCTTATAAACAAGTTCACTCCTTGGTCAACCTTTTAGATGTTTCAGATTATGGTAGACAACTTCCTAATACACTAGCGTGATTTATCTAGATATCTACTAATAAGTCTAATAATAGCAGTAATATCAGCTCTAGTCACAGTCGGATATGTGAGTTCTTGCACATGTCTTCTATATCGTTTATTGTCACAATAAGTACGAGAAGATTCATCATCCTAGTTAGCATTGGGGTCGAGTGGTGTGCTAACTAATTTTCACCCAAGCATACCCATCTCATGTAAGAGATCAAGGTCATATTTCTGCTGAGACAGACATACACCTAAAGAAGATCGGGATACTTCAACTTTTGGAAAATAACAGACCTTGCGAAGATATTTGGTGATATAGTGCTTGTTCAGATATTTCTTTGAGTCGGAAAACCAACAAAGGCACTTCTAGACATGATAATGTCATCGACATAGATAACCATAATAACAATCCCAAAATCGGCATAATGAGTACCAACAAAATTTGACTTATCAAACCATGCCTTAGGACTCTGTTTTAGGCCATATATAGCTCTCTTTAGCTTGCAAACTTTGGGATACTCCCTCTGAGCAACAAATCGAGGAGGTTCCTCCATATAAACCTCTTCTTGAAGATCAACATACAAGAAAGCATTTTTCACATCAAGTTGATTTAATGGCCGGTCACAATTGACGGAAAAAATAGATACACACAAACAAAGTTTAGTTATACCATAAAAGAGAAAGTTTCAAAACAGTCAACCTCATACATCTGAGTATATCCTCTTGCGACAAGGCGTTCTTTCAAGCATTTAGTACTGCCATTAGTTTGATATATAATAGCAAATACCCAAAAAAACTAATAGGTTTATAATTAACCAGAGGATCGAGAAGATCTCAAGTACACTGATAAAAAGAGCTGTCATCTCAATCTCCATTGCCTGATGCCAAAGCATAATTTTCAACAGCCTCATTTGCATAGTTTTGGGAATAGACATCGCCAAAAGGGTAGTAGTATAACAGAAAAAAATAGGGCTAAGGCGAGCAACAAATGTTACTAATCAGATGCAAAGAACAAGAGAGAACTCCCTTGTGTAATCCAATAGGTATATCCAAATTATAAGAAACATCACTTATTTAACGAGAACTTGGGTCTCCAAGTAAAAAATGAGGGCCAATGGTTTGAGGGGCCATGAGTCTTCGCTAATATACTTGAAGAGGCTTTGCTTGTGATATTTTATTGTAAACTTAGTGCAGCAGGAAATGAATTGGCAATAGTGTATTCCCTAGAAGAGTAGTAGATAGAGGACTTTTTTAGAGAAATATGAAGAGTTTTAAAGAAAACCACATCAAAACTAATGAACCCTTGTTTAGTGATAGGATCATAACATCTATACCCTTTTTGGGTTCTAAAATATCCCAAGGAAACACACTTTATAGACCGAGGATCCAACCTAGTAGTGTTGGGCAAAGACTACGAACAAAACATGTGTTCCCAAAAATACTCGGTGATAGCAGAAAAAGAAAGGATCCATGATACCAAATCTTGTATTAAAGAACATAGGAGGTTTTGCAGTTAACGAGGAAACAAGCAATGAAGACCTCTTCAAGCGAGAAATGGTTGGGCACACTGTAGCACAAGATCATGGTACGTGACACTCTAAGAAGATGCATATCTTACATTCGACAACACCATTCTGCTACGGAGTATGAGGACTTGTGGTGAAGAATCCCCTCAAACTCACAAAATTCCTAATCCGCCCTCTGCGTAAACTCTAGAGCACTTTCAGTTCTAAAGACGCATATGGATTATAAAACTTGTGTTTTCATTTCTAAAACAAAATATTAATAGTGTCCGAAACATACTCTTGGTCTTTCAGCTTAACAACCAGGTCGCTATCATAGTCACAAATTCGGTATTCAGGATACTTTTGGGTTGAGTTGAAAAGTTCAGAATTCGGTAATTATGCGGGAAAATCGGGTAAAAGGCGGTCAACGTACGGTAAAAGTACGGTCAGCTATTTGTGAAAAAGTCGAGAAAAAATCGGAGGATATATACATATGTTGCATACAGATGTATGTATATATATGTTTTGCAAACATATATGTACATATATATTGCATACATATATCTATAACTATTACTTACATATACATATATTACATACATACACGCACATATATGCATGTACATACACACAGACATGTATATACACTCAAACTAAGTTAGAGTCTTAATCAGCATATTACGGGAAAAGTATAAAACAGGAAAAAAACATTAAACATGATTAATTCGTGAAAAAATCGGAAATAAAACGTAATATCTAGGAATTGGAATTTATTCGGGAGTTTCATACGTCTGGGGAAAAGTTCACGTTTTAAACGCGACTTTTTAAAAAAGTCGGAGTATATTGTGACTATGGAACTCGCTATAGAGTAATCCTCTATGAATGTTAATAAAATATCAAGAATCAGAAGTACTAGCAACCTGACATAGTCCCCATATACTAGCTTGCACAATATAGAAAATAGAAGCAAATCCAATTTGTAGTCTTTTTAAGAAAAATAGTTCTTGTCTGTTTTCTGCCTCACGTCAAATTGAAAAATAAGACATAGCGGGAAGTAGATATTTCAGCTTGGCAGAAGATTAGTGCCCCATTCTATAGTGCCATCGCAATGGAGACATAATAGTAGATAACATAGCAACGATATACATCTATGGTACATCTAGGTAGTATAGCCCATTTGTCGCTTATGGCCTGAACCAATCCTCATTTTCCTACTGAGATCCTAAACAACACATCCATCCAGGTCAAAGTGATAGGTTAATAAGACTTTTCACAATCTTACTAACGAAATATAGATTTAACTGAAAACTTGGGACATAAAGTGCTGATTTTAGAGATAGGGCAGCCATATAGATGTCCCTGGATCCTTCTACAACAGACCTATATCCATCAGAAAGCATAATTGGATGAGTAATCCATCAAAAAGCATAATGGGATGAATAACTGTAGCATTACAAAGAGTAGAAAGAGAGCAAAGTAGCTAAATATATATGAGACGAGCCCTCATAGTCTGTCACCTAGTTATTTTTACCATATAAGAGTAACAAGAAGAGAGCAACCTCCATCCCGACGGACCATATTAGTTTGTGATGAAAAATACTTTTGTAGAAGTTTCTCTAGTTTGGAATGAAGCTAGTCAGCCGAGGTGGTAGTGGACGGCAATGTTTTAGAAAGCGGGAAGCGGGAGGCGTGCGGAGAGCACCTTGTGGCCGCTTGAGCGCCAGGCGGCCGCTCAGGCGGGCGTTTTTTGAAAAAGCGGGTACCTAAATTCTTCTATAATTTAATAAATTATATATACATATTTGTATATAAATAATATATTTATAAGGAACTTTTATACTTATTTAGACAGCCTACACAAAAAAATAAAGCACCCAAATAGTTTTTGACACAGTTGTAATATGGTATTTGGGTACTACTAATACCCAAATAGTTTACTTTCACTGCAGTGAATATATTCTGATTATATGTACTAAAATGCAGTAAGCAGTAGAAGATATATAATGTATTAATGTAGATTATGCAGTAAACAATTAGAATATATAGAATGTTTTATTATCAATATCCAGTAAACAGTAGAATATATATTACACGATAAAATGTATTAGTACATTATATTATATAAATAAGGTAGAAGGGTACATAAATACAATATGCAGTAGATATTTATGTATGTATTGGTGCATTATAAAATGTATCATACAGTAACGTTTCATATTAAACAATGTACAACAGTAATGTATTATATTATTACAGACTTATAGTATTGTATATTATATTACATGCTAATACAGTCACTCATGCACATACATAGATACTAGGCAAGTCAATATATAGTAGCAGCAACAATATTTGATTACAAAAAAATGAAAAATGAAAGCAACGATACCAAAATCCAGCGCCCAAAAATTAGGCGGCCAAAAGCGGGTGCCCAAAACAAGGAATCAGGCGGGCGCATAGGCGGGTTAAAGCGGGTTTAGGCGGCCGCTTAATGGGCTGCCGCCTGAGTGGCCGCTCAAAGCCTTAACCAGGCGGTTGGGCCTCTTGGCCGCTCAGGCGGGCGCCTAGGCGGGCGCCTGGGACGCTTTTCAAAACACTGGTGGACGGTGCTACGGTAGAGGCGTCCTGTGGAGATGCTTGATCGTTAGTCACTTGATTTGCCTAGGCAGGAGTGGCATGCTTTGCCCAACGCTTGTCTTCAACATGATTGTTAAGTCCCCAGAAGTTGTAGTGTCTGCCCAATGCCTCCAGAAGTACGTCCACACCTCGACTTCGACCATGGTCACTGGTGCGCATAACAAGAGCAGATAGATCCATAATCTCAATTGTGGAGGCATATAGATGGAACATGTTGGATCCGCTTCGATTATAGTAGTCTTCCACATGTGTCTCAGCAGTGTACTCATTCTTTCTCAGTTATTTGAAAATCTTAAAGACTTTCCTTGGGTTGTGCTAGTGAGAGAGTTGATCCCACATATCCTTGGCTGTGTACATGCGAAGTAAATAAGTCTTGACTTACATCTCTGTGCTATTGACAATTTATGTCATGATACCTGAGTCCTCCTTGACTCGTTGATCATAAAGTAGTCATGATACCCTCAAACCACGACTCATGAGTCATGCCTGTTGTGACAGTCAGTGGTTGTTATCTATTCTCCATGAAATTGGGATCCCTGCCCTGAGTCCCACTGTCCTAGGATGTGACAATGAAGCAACTATACACGTAGCCAACCATTTTTTGTTTCATGAACGAAGCAAGCACATAGAGATCTACTGTCACTTTGTTAGAAACTTGATTAAAGCAAAGAAAACTATCACTCTACATGTGAAGATGGGAAAACAAACCACTGGCATTTTCACCAAAACGCTTGCACTGTCTCTTTTCCTGAATATGTGTAACAAGCTGGGACTACATGATGTGTCTCTCCAGTTTGAGGGAGAGTATTAGAGATATAAGTCATATCTTACTATATGACCCAATGGTCCGGTAAATACAACTTATGTGTACTTGTAGTTGCGGTACACCACACTTTGTTGCACTCCTATATAAGGGAGAGTTTCATATGCTAATGTCAGTTAATAAAACATGTGGAAGAATAGATATGATGGAGAAGATCCCCTTACGTGTAGGGTTTTTGTTATTGCTTGATAGAAAAGTGGCAACCACCCTTTCCTATAAATAGGAGAAGGGAGGAAGCATACAGACATAGACCAAACCCTAATGGGCCAAGGACAAACTTGGGCCCATGTTACAAATAGATTAAATGACTTAAGTAAATAGACAAAATACTTAAGTAAATAGACACTCTAATACTCACCCTCAAGCTGGAGCTTGGGAGAATCCCAAGTCAATTTGGAAACAGACAGACAGACTAAACAAAATAAAAAGATAACCAAACCCATACAAAAATTTCTCCCCCTCAACATTACATTAAAACACTCAAGTATTCAAAGACTCCCCCTCAAGTAGATACTTCATAGCAGCATATATCTTGGCAGGCATGGAGGCTTCTTGATCATCATAGTGGCATCTGGAGCAAAAAAACGGATAGCGGATAGGCACCGAGCCACTGAGTCTTCATCACAGTCGTCGTCGTAGTAGCTAGAGAGTGCTGGATCACAAGTCCTAGAGAGTGCTAGGTCACAAGAAGCAGCAACAGTCAACGTGCAACCAAAGCACGGACGAACAGAGAGTCAACATGCACAAAGCACGGACAAGCCAGAGAGTGTTGGCACATAGAAGCAAGAGTCGACGACGTAGGTGGATAGCAGACCAGTATACAAAGTAGCAAGCAAATACATAGCTCCAATATGCAATGTAGACGAAGCTCCATGCAAAGTCAATCAACAAAAAGTCTTCATCATCTTCCCTCTTCATAAAAATATCCATCACAATAGTGGGCGTCAAAGTCCAGCGAGTGCTGGTCCACAGTAGAAAGTCAACATGCAAAAATAGAGCACGGACAGTAGATGGTGAAAAAGCACAAAGCAACATGTAAAATGTGCTAATCATAGCACAAGTAGCAACAATAACGTCCCAATATGCAACTTCATAGTAGCAGTCGAGGTAGATGATGAGTGAACAATAATAGCTGCAGAAATCTCCATATAGCAGCAACACAATTATGAACAGTCCGCATAACAAAAGAAGAATCCATATAGAAGCAAAAGGAACACCATATAGCAGCTGAAGAATCCATATATCAGTAGTAACAAGTAGCATGAAGATACATGTAGCAGCATACTAAATTCTCTTCCTTCATCTCTCCTCAAATCTCATCTCTTTCCTCTACTCTTCGTCCTCTATTCTCCCCCTTATGCTAACCATGAAAAGAGTCAAGAGAGTGGTTGGTGCGGAGAGTTAAAAACTGAGAAATAACACAAGAATTGGAGAGCTCAGAGTTACACAATGTGTGTACCTTATATTTATATTAGTAGAACATTTACAATGAGGTCCATATATAAATGTAAAATAGCAGAACAGTAAATAAAGACATATATATTAACACTCCCCCTCAAGTTGGAGCATAGATGTCAATCATGCCCAACTTGTCCACTAGAGAACAGAAGTGCTTTTTCGCCAGCAACTTGGTAAATATGTCAGCAACCTGATCTTCAGAGCGGGTGAAAGGAGTGCAGATTTTGCCAGATAGAATAGTTTCCCTGATGAAGTGACGGTCGACCTCAATATGTTTTGTGCGCTCATGATATACATGATTGTTGGCAATAAAAATAGCAGCTTTATTATCACAGTGCATCGGGATAGCAGAAGAAGACTCAACACCGAAGTCTTTCAGAAGAGATTTCACCCACAAAAGTTCACAGGCAGTATGGGCCATGGCCCTGTATTCGGCTTCAACACTAGATCTAGCAACAACATTTTGTTTCTTGCTTCTCCAGGTGACTAGATTACCTCCTACATATGTGCAGTAGCCAGAAGTGGATTTCCTGTCAATCTTGCTTCCTGCATAGTCAGAATCAGAATAGCCTTCTAGAGAACAGTGCCCATTTTTCCTGTAATGGAGGCCCTTGTCAGGTGACTTCTTTAGATATCGCAAAATATTGCATAGAGCATCCCAGTGACACTGTCTGGGTTTATCCAAATACATGCTAAGAAGTCCCACAGTAGTAGATATGTCAGCTCTAGTCACCGTCAGATAGATCATCTTACCAATCAATCTCCTGTATTTTTTGTTATCAGTAAATAACGGAGAAGAATCATCATCCCAATTAACATTGGGATCTAGAGGAGTATCAGCTGGCCTTGCCCCAAGCATTCCGGTTTCCTGTAAAAGATCTAGTACATATTTCCTTTGAGATAAAACAAGAGCATTAGAAGTTCTAGACACCTCTATGCCCAGAAAATATCGTAGTTTTTCCATATCTTTAGTAGCAAAGTGCTTGCAGAGATGGGCTTTAGTGGCCTGAATAGCAATAGAATCACTACCAGATAGGATGATATCATCAACATATACAATAAGTATCATAATGCCAGAGGAAGTCTTTTTTGTAAAGACAGAATGATCAACCTGCGATCTCAGAAAACCAAAGGCAGTCAAAATTTTGCTTAAATTATCAAACCAAGCACGAGGACTCTGTTTGAGCCCATAGATAGATTTCTTCAGCCTGCAGACTTTATGTGACTCCCCCTGAGCAACAAACCCAGGAGGTTGCTCCATATAGACTTCCTCTTGCAGATCACCATATAAGAAAGCATTTTTAACATCTAGTTGTAATAGAGGCCAGTCAAGGTTAACAACAACAGATAGAAGAACTCTGACAGAATTAAGACGGGCAACAGGTGAAAAAGTCTCAAAGTAATCAATACCATTAGTCTGTGTATACCCTTTAGCAACAAGGCGTGCCTTCAGACGTTCTACAATACCATCAGGTTGATATTTGATAACATAAACCCATCTGCAGCCAACAAGCTTACACTGAGGAGGTGGATCCACCAACTCCCAAGTGTATCTATCAGCAAGAGCAAGCATCTCCTCCTTCATGGCAGTAGTCCAAGCTGTACTTTGCAAGGCATCATGTACAGTCTTCGGAATGGCAATAGCAGATAAAGCAGTGACAAAGTTGCTAGCATGAACACTTAAATGTGCAGTAGATACATGGTTAGCAATATTGTGAGTAGTGCAGGAGCGAGTACCCTTCCTAAGAGCAATAGGTACATCTAGATCAGAAATTACCTCAGGTGATGCAGAACCTTCGGGAGTAGAAGATTGGTTTGGATTGGGGGGTTCTTGTGCAGGTTGAGATCTGTTCCTGCGGTGATAAACAATTAGAGGAGGTGTCGTATGTTCTGGATTAGAGGCATCAGAAACACAATCACTAGTAATAGGCAGTGGAGAAGCAATAAGCTCAGAATGTAGACTATCTCCTTTAGTAGAGTAGTAGGGCGTATCCTCAAAAAAGACAACATCACTGCTCGTGAACCATCTTTTTATAGTAGGGCTATAGCATCTATATCCTTTCTGTGTACGAGAATACCCCAAAAAATACATTTTTCAGCACGTGGAGATAGTTTATCATGATTAGGGCCAAGCAACTTCACAAAGCATGTAGAGCCAAATATGCGAGGAGGTACAGAAAACGGGTTTATCAGGGTGCAGAACTTGTTCGGGTATTTTATTTCCAATCACAGAAGAAGGCATTCTATTTATTAAAAAGTAGACAATCAAAATAGCTTCAGGCCAGAATAACTGAGGTACATTAGAATGCAACATAATGGTTCTAGCAACCTCTAGTAAGTGTCTATTCTTCCTTTCTGCAATTCCATTCTGTTGAGGTGTGTATGCACAAGAAGTCTGATGTATAGTGCCAATAGATTTACAAAACAATTCAACATCTGTCTGAACAAATTCAAGTGCATTATCAGTTCTAAAAACTTTAACAGGCATAGAGTACTGTGTTTTCACCTCAGCAAAAAAGAATTTAATTGTGAACAAAACTTCAGATCGACTTTTCATAAGAAATAACCAAGTGGCCCTGAGAAAAATCATCAATAAACAATATAAAATATTTGTCTCCAGACAAACTAGGGACATGACATGGACCCCATATATCAACATGAACAAGATCAAAAATATTTTTACTACTAATCTGAGAACGTTTAGGATAAACAACCCTAGTCTGTTTCCTTAACTGACATGACTCGCATTGAAACACATGTGTCCCTACATCAGATACAATGTCACAGTTTCTCAGAAGATGGGTGCCCAAGTCTGTAGTGCCACTGTAATGCCGAAACTGAAGAAGATAACGCAGAAGCCAAAGCCACATTGTCTACTTTTCAGATTGTCCTGGTAGTACAAACCATCAGAACCTTCATGCCCCCCACTAATCTTCATCCTCGTGCGAAGGTCTTGAAAAACACATGAACCAGGTACAAAAGTCAGACTACAGTTCAGGCTACGCAAAATCTTGCTAACAGATAATAAATTTAGCGGAAAGCAAGGCACATATAGCGCAGATCTTAGCATGAACTCAGAAAAAATATCTCCAATCCCCAAAACAGTAGACTTGGAGCCATCGGCAAGCATAACAGACGAGTGAGTAATCGGTTTAGATAAATTTTTGAACAAAGGCCGATTCCCAGATATATGAGAAGATGCGCCCGAATCAATAACCCATTTAGTATTACCAGTACTAGAAGATGGTGCAGTGAGGAAGGCAGTATCACAACCAGAGTAAGTCGCAACATCTGCTCCAGTAGTGGTGGCAGTAGAAGATGAGCCAGTATGCTCAAGCAGAAGACGCTCGACCACAACACGAATGAAATCAGCAGTAGAAGTACCCGAGGCATCAGGCTGGGTAGCTATCTCAGAAAAGGTAGTAGCATCAGTGGCCGCATTGGTCCAAGCCGGTTTACCATATTTTTCCCAGCATTTTTCATCAATATGATTAGACCGTCCACAAAAGCTGCAGAACCGTTGGCCAGTCTGAGGGCGTGCAGCAGCAGGAGGTCCAGAAGATGCTCCACGACCAGAAGAGTTCCTCCCCCTTCCAGCACCAGGGGGGCGAGTGCCGTGAGACCGACCGCGTCCACGACCACGACCACGACCAGACATCGCAGCAAGTGCAGTAGAATCACCAGTATCAGTAGATGTCTCAAATGAAGATGCAGGCAGGCGCTGTAGACGCTGAAAAGCACTCTGTAGAGTAGGTAGTGGATCACTAGCTAGAATTTGATCCACAACCCCAACATAGGAGTCAGGTAAGCCACATAGGAACTGAACTACTTGCAACTCCTGGCGTTGACGTTGCATAGTAGCCAAATCAGTAGACAAGGGATGGTAGGCCTCCAATTCCCCCCAAAGTCTCTTGAAGGCAGAGAAATAGTTAGTAAGGTCAGATCCCGAGAAATGCAGACGACTGAGCTGTTTGTTGATATCAAACACTTTCTTTGGATTCTGGCTGTGTGAGTAGGTACTAGCAAGCTGATCCCACATCTGCTTGGCTGTCTGCAGGTATAATAATGTGACACTAATTTTTGTCTCACTACTATTCAGAATCCATGTCATAACAGTAGAGTCATCTTTCACCCAGTCATCATAGGCTTTAACATCTTTGGAGTCGGAAGTTGCAGTAGGCATAAGAGGTGGATCACGCGTCAAGTGAGACATTTTGCCTTGAGATTTAACATAGATTTGCATGGAACACACCCAGTGCTGGTAGTTGCGTCCATCAAGTTTGACTGTAGTGACTTGACGACGCAGATCTTCACCGGAGGACGCCATGAGGCAGAAGTAGACCAACTTCCGGAGTGACAGGTAGGTAGCAGAAGGCAGGAACAAGTAATAGAAGGCTGCCTACGTCCTCAGGTAGGCAGCAGTAGGCACAGATCTACAAATCAGATGGACCTCTCACATACGGGCTACGCCGGAGCGCAACAAGGAACCGGTGGCTCAATCGGCCAACACGGAGAGGCAGGAAACGTGGCCGAAATTTTTTTTAGCACACGTAGGCAGCAACAACGATGTCCACGGGAGGGACAGAATCACGCCAGAAGTGCCCGGAGGGCTGTGCTCCGGTGGCCGGACAGCAGGAGGCGACGGCGGCGCCCGACGGCCTACTGCGGCAGTGGCACCGCATCGCCACGCTGCTGCGGCGGGCGGGGGGCGCGAGGCGCCCGGTGGCTGCGGCGGTGCGGGTGGGGGAAGAGAGAAGGGTGGGAGGGTGGCGGTGCCGAATCTACTGCTCTGGTACCATGAGAAATAACACAAGAATTGGAGAGCTTAGAGTTACACAATGTGTGTACCCTTATATTTATATTAGTAGAACATTTACAATGAGGTCCATATATAAATGTAAAATAGCAGAACAGTAAATAAAGACATATATATTAACAAAAGCAATGGTAGAGGTAGGGTTATGTAGGAGGAGCTAACCGAAAATGTGAGTCAAGGTGCAAAATGACCCGATTAGGTAGATCCGGGTAGAAAAATAAATGGATCTCTCTCCGACCCGAATCCGATTAGGCTACAAAATGGATCCGATTAGCACAAAAATGTAGCACAAAATGGATCCGTTTAGCATAAGAAGAACAAAAGGAAGACTACCAGAATGTAAACTTCGGTAGAAAGAGAAGATACACTACCAGAATGTTACTCGGTAGGATGGATCAATTCAAAAAAGGGGGTTGGAACAAGTATTGAGGAGGTAGGCAAAAGGTTATGTAGGGTTGGAAGACCAGAGGGGTAAACAAAATTATGAAAATGATGAAAACGGGAAGATAATTGTTGCTGGTAAGAGAAAGAATGGACACGCCATGTATAGATACCTCTGCCATATGATAGAATCATTGTAGCACGCCAAGATGTAGCAACCACTAGCAGCGGACACGCCGTGTCGTTGAGCGACACGCTGTGTTAGTTGACACAGGAAGTGGCAGTAGCAGGTGACACGCTGTGTCGGTGAATAGACACGCCGTGTTTAGTAGACAGTAGCAGCAGTCAGCGCCTGCAGAAGCCGGCGACACGCCGTGTCGTTGAAAGGACACGCCGTGTCATTTGACAGAAGCTCGGGGCAGAAGCAGGTGACACGCCGTGTCAAAAAGATGACACGCCATGTCTGAAAGCGACACGCCGTGTCTGAAAGTGACATGTCGTGTCCAAAACCGACGAACGTAGTCGCGAAAAAGCAGAACACTGCCTACACGCCGTGTCGGCGACGAACAACAGTAGAAAAAGGCGGCCCCAAAATAGCAGCAAAAGTGGGGGAATCCTTCCAAATCTCCACCAAAGCAGTAGAGGATGATGGATCCTCAATATTAGCAGAAAATAGGAGATTCTTTCCTTGATTTAGGATTAGATCTCGCATAGGTGGATGGATGGATGAGCGGCGACAACATACAAGGAGGCAGCATGGAAGGCGGCGGCGGCAACATGGGAGGCGGCAAGCGGCGGTGAATAGAATAGCAGCGGCTTCATTAGCAAGCAAGGCAGACGGAGGCATGGCGGCCCTTGTAGTTCTAGATCCAGCAACTTCATTGGATGATTTGATTGGTGAAGATGGAGACGACTCCATGGAGACGACTCCAAAAAGAGGCGGGGATAGGAAAATCCCTATGGACAGCCATCAACAACGCCTAGTGGCGGCAGCCGCCCGCAAGGGAAGGAAGCTCTCCTTTGTGCTCTCTCTCTTAGGGTTAGGGGTGGCTCAGGAACGGCTGCTCTGATACCATGTGGAAGAATAGATATGATAGGGAAGATCCCCTTACGTGTAGGGTTTTTGTTATTGCTTGATAAAAAAGTGGCAGCCACCCTTTCCTATAAATAGGAGATCGGAGGAAGCATACAAACATAGACCAAACCCTAATGGGCAAATGACAGACTTGGGTCCATGTTACAAATAGACGAAATGACTTAAATAAATAGACAAAACACTTACGTAAATAGACACTCTAATAAAACATAATTAGCAACGTGACAACAAACAATTTGACAACCTTTAGTTGCATCCCCATATTCTTGTCATCACCTATTTCCCTTGTACCTCCCATTACAACTTTTCCCTCATAATTAAGAATCCAGCACTAACATTTTTTATGATACCGAGTAGGTTGCGAACTAGGTTAGACGACAATTATTAATCCGTGGGATCCCTCATGTTAATCTCATCTTGATGGGATATGGTTTTTATGGTTCTGGGCAGCTCTGTTAGCGTAATCAATTGTTGTTGTAGAGCTTTGCTGATGTTTTAAGCTTCAGTTTATTAAAATGGCAGATGTATGGATTACATTGTCCAAATTCTTATTGTTGGAATAATCCCACATGGCTAAGCTCTGGGGTGGTTTTTGGGCTTATAAGGTGTGTGGTCCCTTCACTCATTGCCAATTGGTTTTGAGTTGAATACCACACATTCTCGTATGGTACCCGAGCGGACCCCACAAAACAAGTGTGAGGACCATACCCTACCTAAAATAACAAGTGCAAGCATACCAAAGTGGTTGCACTTGGGGGGGGGATGTTGGAATTGTCCCACACCTCTGAGTTCTGGGGTGGTCCTTGGGCTTACAAGGCATGTGGTCTCTTCACTCATTGCCAATTGATTTTGAGTTGAATACCGCACATTGTCATAATTCTTTGTAGCCTACAAGCTTGAATGTGTTAAGCCCTCATTTCCAACTATAGTCCCTCGAGAAACTTCAATGGTTTAGTTAATCACATGTTTAGTTCATATGGTATCCCTTTTTGTGAATTTTTTCCTTACATCAAATAATTGTAAAGCTGTTTGTGCAATTGCTAGGTTGAAGGAACATTTACTGATGGGACAAAATTAATCACCATCCATCATCCTGTTTGTTGTGAAAATGGGAATATGGAACTTGCATTGCTTGGATCTTTCCTTCCAGGTAGGTTTTTCCACTGTATGGACATTTGTTTTATGTGTCTGTCAACTTTACTGAGTGAGAAAAAAGTCTTAAGCTTCTTATATTGGCAATTTTATTTTGAACAAGCTAACAGTGACGCTGCACCATCACAGTTCCATCACTTGATGCGTTTTCTGAGGATGTTGATGATATCATTCCTGGAGATATGATTTTTGTGGAAGGAAAAATTACTTTAAATGCCGGGCGTAAAGCTATCATGCTTAAAGTTATTAACAAGGCTGACAGGCCTGTCCAGGTTTACCTTTGAAATTGCATTTTTTCTTGAACTTTATCGTATAGATAATGCAGCATTGATAAAATCTGTAAATTTGGCTTTGTTTTGTAAATAATGCGATCCATCTGGATTTCATTGCCGCATCCCTCAGGTTAAGATGAATGATCTGTCTTTTGCTATTGGAAATTCTCTTACTTTTGAAATGTGAACTCCTTTCAAGCACTATGCTGTGTCTCACAAAGTCTGTAGGTCTATAAAATGTTAATTACAGTAGAAAACTGTAAAAAGTGACGGTATTTAAAAGTCTAGAATGAATATCAGGTATTATTTTTATGTTTCTAATGAACTCATTAGAAAACTACAGCATGAGCAGGATGGGGAGCTGAAATTATGGGGAAAGGTAGGAGATAATGAGCAAAGGAGATCATTGAAGAAGAGCTGTGGCATTCTACCAAGGAATAGACAAGGGAATGCTGGCACTTATCTTCCTAAAATTAATGAGAAGGGGCATTGGATAGAGTACTCGTACCCCTATGAAGTATGGAGCTTGATGTCAAAGAATGGAAACCTACTTGCTGCACTAGTATATAACATGAATGATACCATGCATCAAACATATAGACACGGTGGGAATTGAAACATGGATGAAGACACCCTTTCTAATCTTCACTTACTGCAAGGTTCATGTATGGTAGGGGAGGAACATAAGAAAATTGAGATCTAAATCCAGCAAACAAAATCACATTAGCTGTAGAGAACATCATACATTCTAGAAAACTCAGGAAGAATGAGCTATCACCCAAATTTATGCATTTTGGTTCTCAATAAACTATTTCTTGTACACTTGCATTTATGCAGAGCATTAAAGTGTTGGTCCCCCAGATGACAAAGTTGAGAGGGTGCAAGTTTCATGTATGGTAGGGGAGGAACCTAAGAAAATTAGAACATGGATGAAGATGCTCTTTCTAATCTTCACTTGCTACAAGTTTCATGTATGGTAGGGGAGGAACCTGAGAAAATTGACCCCTAAATCCAAGCAAACGAAATCACATCAGCTGTAGGGCACATCATACATACTAGAAAACACATGAAGAGCAACCTATCACCCAAATTTATGCATTTTGGTTCTAATAAACTAGTTCGCTGCATAATTGTGTTGGTCCTCTGGATGCCAAAGTCGAGAGAATGTTGGTCCACATGCAGGCACAAATAACACCACCTATACCCAAGTAGGAGAGTCATCATAACGAACGATGCAAGCATACAAATACATAAACAAAGTGGAAGCTCCTTCGATTGTACAACCTGCAGAACTTTGAATTATTTCAAGAATTTCTCCTTATCTCTCAGCCTATCTCCTCTACTCTTCTAGCCTCCTCTATATCTCTTCTTTACCTTAATTATGAACCAAATAGGGAGAATGACTGGAGTCAGCATAGATAAAAATTGACTGAGTTGATACTTGGCAGAGGATCTGTGTTGATAGTAGTAGCCAAGGGATTTTGTTAGCAATAGTGTGAACAATTGATAGCGGAATCTGTCTTGTATAATGGTGCTTAATGGTAGTGGATGCTGGTAGAGGGTGGAATCCAGCAATTATTAGTAGTTTGATGCAATTATGCCATCTAAAGTATATATATTTCTCAATGGAGCTTTCCAATCTAGTATATAGGATGCATTGAAAAATGTAACTGCCCTTTATGCTACAAGCACATCATAAATAATATACAATTACCTATGTTTTGGAAAGCACGAAAGGGGAAGTGAGCGACAGACCCTCCCTGGACGCTTAAGCGTGGAGCAGTCAATTAAGTGGGCACTTTTTGAAAAAGCGGACAATATAGAAAAACAATCTAAACATTTACATTTTAGTAATACGACATTGCTAAATAATGAATAACCACTTAATGATCAAGGCACCATACAATAGGAATATAGTTTTTAGAATGGGGCAGGTAAAAGTGACTGTATTAGAAATATTTAATGTAGTTTGCATGCTTACAATATAAAAGCAAATGATCTTACCAACTGACCATGCAGTAATAGTTACACAATAATCATCCAAGTATTATATTAGATTGGGATATCCCACACGTAACCACAAATTATAGCTGTCAACCAACAAAACTTGGTACGCAAACCCATCACGCTTTCTTGGCGCACAGATACACTATAAATTTTACGTTACAATATAGCTAGGTAGAATATAATACTATACTCATGCCCCATAGTATATATGGTTTACATAGTACGTATACATGTTTACAATATTCTTAGATACTTTCAGGATACTTATGTAGTACTTTCAAGGTGCTAACATAATATTCATATGGCGAAATCAATATAGGCCATATGTGATATAATCTAGGAAGCATGGACACGAATACGGACACGGATACAGAGACTGACACGGAGCACAACAATTTTTTTAAAATATAGGACAGGGACACTACGCTGGACATGGCAAAGAAAGTATACATATACTTGTATATTATTTCTTTGTATAAGCACAAAAAACAACTAGCCCATTCAAACATAAAGATCATTTCATCCAAGCTATATTTAATGTCATATGTTCATTCAAACACACAACGCACATCATGAAATAAACCATCAAATGCATAATATCAAACAAGCCTACATTGTAAATACAATAATAGTTTAAGTAATAGATTTTTTCCACAAATAATAATGAGTTAAACACTACAAGTATGCACTTACAATAAGAATATTTGCACATATAAATTTAGACAGTAAAAGATAGTGATGGTGACGGACAACAAAGAAAAAGAAGCGTGTTGATATTTGTGGAAGAGAGTTAAACAATGATGTGCATTCAAAATTAGGAAGAAGAGGATGGGGAAGAGGAGGTTGCTATTGCTGGCGGTGTTGGTGGTGGACAAACAGAACATATGTATTAGAGGTGGAGGAAGAAGAGGAGATCAAGAAAGAGGAAGAGAGAGGTTGGCGACAAGTGGAGAGAGAGGAGAGACCAGAGCCTATAGGTGGAGGGAAGAGTAGTTACCTAGATGGTCATGTGATAAGGAGGGGGGAGACATGTATTAGTACTTGTGAGGATGCTTATATGCAACATGATGTTTCACCTTCTTAATTTGTGATGGGTTGTGTCCTAGTCTGTGTAAGCCGTGCCCTAGACGAATCCAACTCCTGATAAAAAAATGGAGGGTTGGGTTACATATGGGCCGTGTCCACCATGTGTCTCCACGGCATGTCCATGTTGGACACGTGTCGGACACAGACACAGAAGCCTCCGGGAAGTGTTCATGCTTCCTAGCTGCTGTTTGATTATCAGTAAAGTTATACATTTATATCTGGTGGTGAGCAAAAATATTACGTAAAGTATGGCATACAAGTCTAGTATAGGTCTTAGAAGAAAGTTATAGTACAATCAATTTCTTGTACGTTTATAGCATGTAATACATACAAGGTGCTAGGCATATCAGGCTTTCAGTTTTTCATATTCATTGTTGAATTAGAATAGACCTTATTTTGATTAAGCAGTTTTATTAGTCAATTAAGCGGACGATGTGAATCACGATTAAGCTGCCTGAAGAAGAAAAAACACCCTCTTGAAAGCACTATGCTTTACCAGCCACTTCAGCCATGATTCCTCACGTACATGAGCCGGTCTTCTTATGTGGGTGCATAAACGGTGAAGCGATCGCTTTTTAAATCAATGACAGTTACCATTGTAGTAACAAAATTATGCCGTGACTTTATAATTTATATACAAAAGATAGAGTGGCTTAGTACTGTTTGAAGAAACTTGGTTTGGTATTTTTGTATATGCATCCACTGATTTCACTTAGTTGAGTATGTAGTTATTGCTTTAAGGGCCTTATAGAAGCCTGAAAGTGTTGATGGTATCTTCTATCTTGACCTATGTATCATGAAATGTTTTGATTATCACCTTTGTTGGTATAGTTTAACAAACTATAATGATAGTATACATTTTGTAACCTCATTATTCTTGACATTGTATTTTTTGTAATAAGGCAAATGCATCTATTACTGCTGGGATACTCACTAAATTTTGTCCAGGTTGGGAGCCATTATCATTTCATCGAGGTAAATCCTTACATGGTGTTTGACCGAATGAAAGCTTATGGCATGAGATTAAACATACCTGCAGGAACTGCAACTCGGTTTGAGGTATGTTAGACATTTGAACCACTGTTTTTCCATTTCTTGTATAGGCAATGAATTTTCATGAATCGAAAGACAATATACTTATCGAAGTAGTGTGATGAATAGGGTTAATTTTGGTAATCATAGAGATGTATTGCATGAAATTTATGCCCAAAACTCTACCTATAGTTGGTCATTTGACATATGTGCTCTTATCTAGTTAAGTAATCATATTTGATGCCTATTCTATAGGGCAACACAAAACTTTCTTTATTTTTCAAAGTGATGTTCTCTCTCACCATTATGATAATCATCAGGGGACACAAATCGCATTATTGTTTGTTTACTATGTTCCTTGTACATATTCTTCTATAGTTACGTAGATGTTTCAGTTGTTGGTTTGTATTCCCTAGAAGTCAATCATTTGACGATTGTACCAAACAAACTTTGTACTTCTGATTTGATTAATAAAAGAAGTTCTATTTGCTTATGGTCATTTTGTTTCTATGATATTTATGACATAATAAATGTCTTTAGAATGACCGGTTTAAATCCATTGGATTTGAAGTACGGATCTGAACATGAGATCCCAACAGATGCAAAGAACAATATAGTTAAATATATGTAATCAAGTATTATCAAGAATTGGGACACCAATAATGCATTCAAGACTGCTATGTGTGACCATTTATGATCCTCTCATGGGTCATAGATATTTGCTAGAGAGTAAATAGACTGTTATACTTGTTAGAGAGTCTGTTTATTATTGTTATTATTGTCTTTGTAATATGGGCCCAAGTATGTCTTGGCCCATTAGGGTTAGGTTGTGTCATGTACGCTTCCCTGTTCTCCTATATATAGGAGCAGGGTTTCTCTTATCTAATACAACGCATAGCCGTCTTTTACTTTCTAAGATGGTATCAGAGCAGAGATCCAAAACCCTAGCCGTCAAGTAAAAAGAAAAAAAGAGAGAGCAGTAGCCGGCGGGCGGCCCCTTCTTCATTCTTGGCCGCCCGCAGGCCTTGTCCACTCATCAATCCATGGCATCTACTGCTCCTTCCTCTCCTTTTTCTGCTGTTGACGCTCCTCCTATTGTTTCTACTTGACTGGAGATTGTTGCCCCATGCTTCTCTATATCATTTCTTTCATTTTCTGCTGCTCCGGGCGCCCTTTCCTTCAGATCTGGCATACTGCTACAGTACGTTACTGTAGCACGGCAGGATTTTGGGAGCTTCCAGTCCTCTCCTTCATGGTTTCTGCTAGCCTCCAGTGTCCCCCTTCTCTTCCTCAACACCTTAGCGGCTTCTAGGATAGGGAGAAGTCTTCCACATACCTTGGAGAAGAAGTTATTGCATCTTTTTTTGGCCGTCTGTATAGGTTTGTCCCTGCTCTTGATCTCCGGCTCGATTACGGCGTACCAAGGTGTTGCCTCTCCTTAGGACCTACTCCATTTAGGTCATCTATGTCTTGAGCATCTCCTACCTTAGCTGCCAAACCATCAAATCTCTATGGAATGAGCTGGAGTTTGATCTTCTAACCTCTATGCTGCCGCTGGTACTGTAGCAGCGTGTACTGTTGCACATTTTTTGAAGTTTTGACGTTTTCCTTGCTGAGGTGCTCTTCTTTTCTGCTATTGGTTTGGAATAGTTTGGCCTTTAAACCCTCTACTGCTGCTGCAATTGTGTTGCTGTGTTTTTCTTTTTTGCTGCTGCTACAAATACCATTTATTTGTTGCTGCTACTGCTCGAATGCTATTGCTGCTAAGATGGCTGCCTCGGATAATTCGCACACCATGGTCCACATTTTGATTATGTGAGGTTTTACACCACTTGCAACTCTTTTGTTTGATTTTCTAAATCCTGTGGAACTTGTGTTTGTCCACCCCAACCGTTGATCTTCTCCGTGGTTGGTGTGAGGGGGAGAAACGGAGAGATGAAGAAAGAAGAAGAAGAATTCAGTTATCCTGCTACATGGATCTTCATGCCACTTATACTACTGATATATGGATCCTTTTGTTACTATATGGTGTTCATTTTGCTTCTATGTGAATCCGTCTATTGTTATGTGGCTTGTTCATGATTGTGTTGCTGTTATATGAAATTTTCTGCTGCTATTATTGATTATTCATCATCTAACTCAAACGCTGCTATGAAGTTACATATTTGGACGTCATTGATACTACTTGTGCTATGATTATCACATTTTACCTGTTGCTTTGTGCTTTTGCACTATCTGTTTTCCGTGCTCTATTTTGCACGTTGACTTTCTACTGTGGACCAGCACTCTCTAGACTTTGACACCCACTACTATGATGAATATTTTATGAAGAGGGAAGATGATGAAGACTTTTTTTGTGACTTTACATGGAGCTTCGTCTACATTGCATACTGGAGTTATTTATTTGCTTACTACTTTGTACACTGGTCTTCTATCTGTCTACGTCGTCGACTTTTGCTGCTGTGCGCCAGCACTCTCCGGCATGTTCGTGCCTTGTTTGCACATCGACTCTCTACTTCTGTGTACCAACACTCTCTGGCTCGTCCGTGCTCTGTTTCGCACGTTGACCCGTCCGTACTTTATTTGTATGTTTACCACTACTACTGCTGTGACCCAACACTCTCTGGGCTGCGACGTTAGTGATGAGATGAAGACCATGTTGCTTTGATACTTCTGCTCCACATGATCATGTTGCTGTTGATTTCTGCTCCAGATGATCGAGAAGCTTTTGTGACCTACTTGCTTGGAGTATGTACATGAGGGGGAGTGTCTGCGTGTTCGAGTGATTAATTGCAATATTGAGGGGGAGAAATTTCGTATATGTGCTTGGTTTATCTTTTTGTTTTGTTTCTTTATTTTCTAGTTTGACTCTTTGTTCGTAAGCTGATCTGGGATTTTCCCAACTTCAGCTTGAGGGGGAGTGTTAGAGAGTCTGTTTATTATTGTTATTATTGTCTTTGTAATATGGGCCCAAGTATGTCTCGGCCCATTAGGGTTAGGTTGTGTTATCTACGCTTCCCTGTTCTCCTATATATAGAAGCAGAGTTTCTCTTATCTAATACAACACATAGCCGTCTTTTACTTTCTAAGAATACTTATAGGTAGGTTTGTATTAGAGAAACCCTACTTCTATATGTAGGATAGGGGACACAGTTACAGACTGACACAACCCTAATGGGCTAACACACTTAGACACATTTGTTAACTAGATGATAATTCCATTAACTATATAACTCTCAACACTCCCCCTCAAGCTAGAGCATAGGTGAACATCTAAACACAAGTTTTAGACTTACATACTCCAGCAGTAGAAAGAAAAATAATACATAATAGAGCAGATAACACAACCCATACAAGAAAGAAACTCTTACCCTAATTCTCACATTACAAAACTCCAAGTACTCAAACACTCAAGAACTCCCCCGCAAGCAGATAAATATCAACATCATGAATCAACATGTCTGAAATCAAGTTTTTGAGCAGCTTGTGAGGGAGAAAGTAGTAGATAAACATCAAATCAAGGGCAAGGAGCAGGCATTCAACAATAGGCCAGCAACAAGAGATTAGCAATATATTACACAACAATAGGCATGTAACAAGAGAGCCTTAGTTGAGCATGAACAATATCTAGAGCAGCATTATATAGCAGCAAAGCGGAGCATGCAACACCATTGCAGTCGGAAGCGTCATTGGGTAGCCCAAAGAGTGTTGAGGCACATATATTATATTCCAGAGAGTGCCGGTCTATAGGTTGTTAGGGTGAAACAAAACACAAACAATTAGTGGTCAAGGTGCATAAAGCACATACAAAAGGTGGAAAAACCAACACACACAAAGGCACAGATAGGTGGTGCAGAGTCAACTTGCATAAAACACGATTGTGCAGTGGAAAGCCAACATACGTTGTATGGTACAAGTGCTGACAAGTAGTAGATGGTCAACCCGTACAAGTGTGGACATGTAGAAAAGCGGACACAAGTTGATGACAACACTCTAAAGAACAAATGCACAAGTTACACAAAAGTGAGCTAAACACGACTCCAGAAACCCAATCAAATAACCAAGTAGAGGCTGTGTAATAAAAGAGATACGACCTGCATCCCAAAGCAAATAAATCATCTTTTCTATTATCCATCTTTTCCTCTCTTCTCTATTTCTCCTCCTCATACCAACTTTGGATAGAAGCAGAAGAGTGGTCGGGGTGGAGAAGCAAGCAACAAACCAAAGCGTGTCGGAGTGGGAAAAGGAGGAAGATGAACAACCAAGTGAAATATATGACAAGATGTGTGGTGGAGAGACTAGATAGGAGTTCAAAGCAATAACAAAGTAGGTGGAGGAAGAGAGAGAAGGAATTTTTTATGTACTAACATAGGTAAAGATAGTTAATAGTAAGGCTCTTATGTGGAGGATAGATAGCAACAACTAGAGTCAATGCACAACATGACCCGATTATGGAGATCTGAATAGCAAAATGAATGGATCTTTTTCAAGTGGGGATCTCTATCCCCTACTTTTTCTTTGTTAACTCAAGGTAGAGAGAACAATCCAATGTCTTCCTTACCTACTAATTTAGTATTAAGTGCAGAAGATTTAGGCTTTTGGTCAGCTTTAGAACTTTTCTTAGCTTTTCCTTTACCTTTTCCTTTTTTACCATCAACACAAAACATCGGTTCATCTTTCTTCATTGGAGTCTCAATTGTTGTCAACATGCCATGATCGAACAAAGTTGTCCATGTTGTAGTTCATGACAAACTGGTTGTAAGATTATGGCAATGATTGCAATATCACATTAGTGACCAACTCTTGGCCTAAGGAAATCCTAGTCTTTCTAGGCTTTCCAGTTTCCACATACCTAATCAACTTGATTACACAAGGCTCAACTAGATCACCTTCAGTCTTGTTGCACTTAAACGAGGCCTTTGAAACATCATAATGGTCGTCTTGCTTGCTCTTGGAACATATTCTCAGATGGAGGCCATCTCTAGAGCATTCATATTTTGATGTTGCTTATGAAGCTCATGAGGCACTTGATATCCATGACATCATCGACATGCTTACAATAAGATTTTCATTCTGGGCTAGGAAAACTCAAAGCTGTTTTATCTAGTAATGGGGTTCCAGAACATAGATCTTACACTCATGAGTAAGAACAATTCTCAACATCCTATACCAGTCGAGGAAGTTATTCCCATTCAAATTTTCTTTCTCAAGGACCGATCACAACGAGAATTGATTATCTGTGTTTGTCATTTGGTCTACAAGAAATATTTGCACAAGTCAAAATTTGATGTGAAGGTTAATTTTGTGAATATTAACTTGCTCTTTGATTAATAACGCTCCCATTATTTTATTTAAATGAATAACCATCACTATTAATTTAAAAGATTACATCAAAAATCTTCTTAGTGAGCTAAGAACCATATTGATCCAAAAACCATATTTCATTAAGTCATGAGTAAGCTTTGGCTGATCACCCACAACCTAAATTTTTAGGTAGATAACATTTACCAACGACATCCTATGCAACTCTTGGATTGATAGTTGCAAGTCCTCGTCAATAATTCTTTTTACGAAGCATATGCCATTTTTACGCCTCTAGTTGCTTAATCCTATTAAGATCACCTAGTCTAGTCTAAACCAAATGGAAACTCAATATGATATGCACCCTACTTTGATAGACCTAGATACTTATTATCATGGAATAGGACTTTGACTTCGAGCCGACTTCGACAGGTGTGGACATGGAAGTTTGTGGAAATGTCGAGGATTTTTACAACCAAACTTTGATGCAACTTCGACAAAAATTAAGCTAAAAATAGTCATTTTGTGATGAAAATTGACAAATTTTGTCATATCTAGCTAAATAACACAATATATGTTTACATCTAGCCATCCATATAGGTTTAAATATGTAGATAAATACACGATTACATACAGTCATCTCCTAACTACAGAGTTCTTTCATACATAAAGTTTGTGACAGTAAATAAACTACATAAAAATGGTGTAAGTTTATGGTAGATTTAGCAGAGAGGGGTCGGTCAATTACTATTAGCTTAGAATAGTAAAAAATAACATCAAAATCATCTTACCTCAAGCTCCAACACTTTTTTCCCCTCACACAACAAACTCCACAAAACACCAGAAGAATGTCGCCAACTTCGACGACTTCGACAGATGTCGAGGACATCGTGGAATTTTTGAATGGACTTGGGTCAACTTCGTTGACATATGGGGAAATGTCGACAACTTTGACGAAATGTCGATGATATTGTGGAATAAAGATGTTTATGTGGATTCGTCGCCATTCGTCGACATAAGACATATTCGACGAAATTTTGCCCCATGTCGAGGACATTTAGTACCATGCTTATTATCACGCTTCCTCAAGATAGACAATGCATCAAATTTTGGCATGCCCACACATAGTCAATTGAGGTTTTTATGCGTGTTGCACAATGGAAGGCATCTTTAACTTAATATTACCATGTGTGAAAGAATATTGTATTGAACAACTTCAATTAGATGATTAAAAGAGGTACATCCCTGTCCTATATATAGGAGCAAGGGAGAAACCCTGAGACTGGCGTCCCAAGTAATCTAAACTGGCCGAGACACTAAAGGCCCACTAACTAATTAACATATTAACTAAATAGGCTAATATATACTCTCTAACACTCCCCCTCAAGCTAGATCATGGGTGAAACACATGTCCAAGCTTGGAGTTACATGACTTGATAAAAGGAAAGATAGAAATGATAAAAGATAAATATCACTCCCCATACAAAAGATTGATACTCCCCCTTAAACAATACTCCCCCTGAATTTATGACGACGACTCTTTTCTTTGAAATTGTATTATGTAGGCTGGAGATCCTCGAGCTTTGATGGTCTTTTGGAGTGCATCTGGAATGAAGAATATCTGAAATGGAACCTGGATATTGCAGCAGTAATTCGCCACTTGGAGCAGACGATCATCAATACCACGACTACGACAACTTCACTGGAATACGTACTTAACGCGGCACGAACACGGATACACAATGTCGATGTAGCAGTAGCTGAATTTTTAAATTGTCTGGGAAGACGTGCATAACGTGGCATGAACACGAACACGAACACGAACACGAACACAAACGGACGATATGCTGGTGATACGATGCATGTACCATAACTCTGTCGCGTGAACCTTGGGGGCTTGACAGGAAAGGAGATATCATCCATCAAGGAAAGTCCCAAGAAGATCAGCGGAAGGCGATGCTAATATAGCAGATGCAACTCGAAGAAGACGTGATAAAGCAGCTCGGTGAAGATAAATCTGGATGAATCAACCTTGCAGATGTAGACTTGGCAGGCTTGAAATTGCTGAGCTTTTGAGAAGTCTGAAAAAGCACCCATATGTCTCTCAAGAATGCAACAAGAATGATCAGCTGAACCACCATTAATATTGAAGGAAGAGGAACCAAGAGGGTTGAAAAATGCGTAGAAAACTTTTGTCCTGACGTACATAATGCGGTACGAACGCGAGAATCTCGGTGTCAACGCTGTAGTGGAGATCCTTCAATGTTGTCTGAAAGTGGAGAACAAATGTGCTGAACAATAAGAAGCTCCATAGTAGTCTGGAATAAGTAGCCTGAATACATATATCATCTCTTCTCATTCTCTCTGATACATATTCTCTCACTCTCATGGTCTCTCTCTTCTCATCTCTTCCTCTCCCCCCCGGCACTGTGGAAAGGGATACACACATGATATGAGTGTGTGGGAAAGGAATTGGTGGATTTGAGAAGATTTTGTGCTATGGAGATGGGTAGTATGTGGAGAATGGAAACCGATAACCGGAGAGAATATGGCAAATGGGTCAATGTAAGATCTGGGTAGAAAATTAAATGGATCAATCTCAAAAAAATCCGATTAGGCTAAAAATAGATCCGATTAGCCAAAGATAGATCTGAGTAAGAATCCGAATATCAATAGAGATAGAGAAGTTGTTGGGGGTAGTAAAAAAATAGATATTGGGGTTGAACACTTTGGGGTGATATAGTGGAGTGAATCGTAGTAGGACAACAAGCTAAATGGACAAAGATAATGGGTGGCGATTGCGTAATGAATAGCAACAAGACTACAACGTGGAGCAGTGACCTATGGGCATGGATGATGATGACAGCGGTTGAAGAGTGCGATCGTCGGCTGGGGATACGGTTGTTGGATAATGAGGTAGCAACTCAATAACGGACGAACATGAAAGATGGCGATGATTGTGTCGCTCGGCTAATGTAGCACTTGGCCGCAACGAAGGAGATGATACCGATCTCCTGCACGGCTCCAGAGATATTGCATGTCATGAGGCTGCATGCAGAGTCAAGGCTCCATGTGAGGCGACGAAGGCTGGTGCTGAGGACGTCAGGGTGATGCAACAGTAGAGGCGATGGCTGCGATTGCGATGGCACTGATTACTGCTCCTGCGCTTGGTGGCGGTTGCGGCCGGCGGCTGCTTGCTGCTGGATACATGTGGTGGTGGCGCTGATAGCCGTGCGCTGAGGGCACAGAGCGTAGGGCCGACGGTGCTGATTGATGCGGCTGGCGGCATTGGCACTGCTGCTTGTGGCTGACGGTTGCGTGATGTGGCGGCGGGAATGATGCGGCGGCGGATGTATGGATAGACAGGAGATAGTCGGGAAGGATGACGTCGGCGTACGTAAAGAAGATAAGATCAATTAAGAAAGAGGAGGATGAGCCATAGAGGTCGGGATCTGCCTGGCGGGCGGCTGGCCTAAGCCATGGAGATGGCGGCAGCCGCTCGCAGGCGGTGGCGTCCCTCTGTTGCTCTCTCTAGGAATTACTGCTCACGACGCATACTGTTCACGTCGGAATTACTGTTTGCGCCACATACTGTTCACGCCGGAGTTACTGTCCACGCCGAAGTTACTGATCATGCCGGAGAACTGTTCACGCCGCCGTCCTATTCACCGCTCTGATACCATGTGAAAGAATATTGTATTGAACTGATTCAATTAGATGATTAAAAGAGGTACATCCCTGTCCTATATATAGGAGCAAGGGAGAAACCCTGAGACTTGCGTCCCAAGTAATCTAAACGGGCCGAGACACTAAAGGCCCACTATCTAATTAACCTATTAACTAAATAGGCTAATGTATACTCTCTAACACCATGGTTGTATAGGCGGGCAGGTGTTCTAGGGGGACACCCAGACAGCCTAGGCGCCTAGGCGGAGGCCTGGCCATTTATATATATTGTTTATTTTAACAAATATATGTAAAACTTCTGAAAAATACAATCCTTAGTTCCTTACACATAAATATACATGATAAATATGCAATCAATGTGCTAGTATCTTATGAAGAAAGCCACAAAATCATTAGATATGATTGAATTGTGGAAGTTTTACCTAAAAAAATTTATATAGAAATCAGAAAGCTAAACATGTATTATGTTTGTAGCCAAAACATGTATAATACTATTATGTAGAATTTAGGTTAAATCAAAACTAACAAGACCTAAACTAGAACTGATTGGCCCTAATTTGAACTCATTTGATCCAATTTGATCAAATTTGACCTATTTTACCCTAATTATTGCCTAAACCAGACCTAATTTTGTATACCATGACCTAATCATTCCCAATTTCCATAAAGTTTTCATATATTCACCTAAATAAGACAAAATTTGGCCAAATAAGACTTAGTCATCCAATTTAGAACAATTTCCTCCAAACCATACTTGTTTCCCCTAAATTAGACCTAATGTGCCCAATTTTGACATGATTTGGCCTAAATAAAACCTAATTTTGTGTATTATGATCCAATTAGACCTAATTTCCCCAAATTTTCCCTATATTGACCTAAACAATATCTAATTTGGCCAAATTAGATCTAATCTCACCATATCAGATTATTTCTCCAAAATCAGACTTGTTTTCCCCAAATCAGATGTAATCTGCTCAAATTTGACATAATTTGGCCTAAAATCAAACCTAATTTGCATAACATGACCAAATCAAACCTAACTAACCCTAAATTTCCTTAGGTTGATCTAAACGAGGCCTTACATGACCAAATCAGACCTAATTATCCCAAATTAGACCTATTCCCCCAAATTTGACCTAATTCCCCCAAATCAGGCATGTTTTCCTCCCAATCAGACCTAATTTACCCTAAATTGACCCCGTTTGAAATAAATCAGACCCAATTAACCATAAAATGACACCATTTGATCAAATTCAGATATAATTTATGCTAAATTAGCCCTGAATTGGCTTAATTTGGGCCTCTCAAAAGGCCTTAGGCAACAACTTAAGTCAATTAGGGGGCTGGGCGCCCAGTTTGAGACGGGCTGACTTAAGGCTAGGCGCCGCCCAGGCGGGCGCCCAGTTTGAGACGGGCTGACTTAAGCCTAGGCGCCACCCAGGCGGGCGCCCAGTTTGAGACAGGCTGACTTAAGCCTAGGCGCCGCCCAGGCGGGCGCCTATACAATTAAGAATATTACATTGAGGAATTTGATATAATATTCATATGTATCTACTCGCCATTACGTTTACATGGTTATAAGTATCAAATGCTATTACAATTACCGCATGCGATAAGACATAATATGGAAACTAACACAACTACTTGTGCCATCAAGGGTTGTGATCATAGATCAAACACATCACATGTTTTGAATACCCTAGATTACCTTGTCAAGGTTTCCAGTCGAATGGCTAGTAAATTGGTCTATCGTCTGAAAGCTTTGTTTGGGCGATATTTGTTGATAGGGCTGTACATTTCTCGGTCCAGAGCGGTGGACCGGACCGGACCGGCTATTCGGTCCGGTCTGGTCTTGGACCGATTTGACTTTCGGTCCGGTCCTCATTCCGCCATTTATCCAAAATCCGGTCCTCGGTCCGTACCGGTCCAAAACCGGTAATAACCGGTTGGATCGGATAATATAAAAAATGTCTTATGTATATTGATGAAATCCAATATTTATGAAGGATTTTGGAGATGTATTGTATATTATTAATGACTCTAGAATTTACCAGAAGGTATATTAATATTTTGGTCTGTATTGTGACTCTGTATCGATAAATGTGAATTACATTAACCATTACACTTATGCAAGTACTAAGTAGCTACTAGACAAATTTGAATATTGCATTACATTATGGCTACAAAAATTTAAAAGACGTTGCACATTGAATTAAATTGTTAATAAATAAGTGTATTACGTATTAACTATCACACAAATCAATTTATAATTATTGCAGGTGCTAGTTTTATGTTCTACAAATTTATGACAGTTAATCTCGAATGTCTTATTGTGTGCAAATATTGTATTAGTAATGTTCCTAATATTCTTATGATAGTTTACTCTATCAAGTTGTAAGAATTTAATTGTGTAACTTGGTTTATGTTAACAAACTCAAACGGATAATATAAAAAATGTCTTATGTATATTAATGAAATCCAATATGTATGAAGGATTTTGGAGATGTATTGTATATTATTAATGACTCTAGAATTTACCAGAAGGTATATTAATATTTTGGTCTGTATTGATGACTCTGTATCGATAAATGTCAATTACATTAACCATTACACTTATGCAAGTACTAAGTAGTTACTAGACAAATTTGAATATTGTATTACATTATGGCTACAAAAATTTAAAAGACGTTGCACATTGAATTAAATTGTTAATAAATAAGTGTATTACGTATTAACTATCACACAAATCAATTTATAATTATTGCAGGTGTTAGTTTTATGTTCTACAAATTTATGATAGTTAATCTCGAATGTCTTATTGTGTGCAAATATTGTACTAGTAATGTTCCTAATATTCTTATGATAGTTTACTCTGTCAAGTTGTAAGAATTTAATTGTATAACTTGGTTTATGTTAACAAACTCAAATGGATTATTAATTATTTTAATAATTATAACATAATTCTTTATATTTTATAATCAAGTGTATATGAATATTGGTTATCCGGTCCGGTCCCAGTCCGGTTCTACATTTTTCCGGTCTGGTCTCGAACCGGACCGGTTCTTACTTGGTCTGGTCCTCGGTCCATGAATTCTTTGTCAACCGGGTCTCGGTCCGGTCCGGTCCAAGCCGGTCTGGTCTGGGTTTGGACCAATGTACAACCCTATTTGTTGATGGCATCATTGCTTCAACTCCATCATGAGCGCTTCAAGGACCTTCCTTGTTAATGTATAATTATGATCATGTCCCCCCATCTCCACAATGGTCTACCATTGGTGTCATTAAATCATTCTATTATAATTGCATAATTTGAATAAATGGAGACTGTAGAGAGGGAGGTACCCACATACATGCCATATGCACATGTTGCAAGGTTTGGATTTTCATCAAAAACCACATTACATATTTCAGATATCATGCACACATCACAAACAACTTTATTGCCATATTCACATCCACCAAACAAAATGATTTTACAGACGTTGTGTTGATTTATGTATTACGTGCATACACACACAAATATAAATATATATACATATATATATCATATGTGATAGAGATTATTGTGGATACGTATCACACAAGTTGTTCAAGGACAATGACTGCTGTATAAAACCCAGAACCAAGGAGAAAGGCGTATGATATGGCTTTGATACCACAGGAGGTTTTTCGAGAAGGGGACGCAACATAATAGATTTTTTTCCCAATAAAACCTTAAGCCACATATCCGTTATAGCCATAAAATATCTATATATTAAAGACATAGAGAATATCAAAAATACCTTAGTGTGCTCTTGCTGTCCAAGAATGAGAGTCGTCAAACTCAATCTTGATCTCGTACTTTCCGTTTCAGATACGATGTCCGTTTAGAGCAGCAACACTGTTGTCCATACAACAACAAATAGAAGAGAAACCATCTTCCTTTGGTACAGGTTCCATCTCCAAGCCTCTGTACAAGTGCCTTAGCCTCTACGTTGTCCACGCGGATGAGGGGGTACGCTTGGGGCGTTGCCTTATCTCAAAGAAGAAGAACCATATGGTTGACTTGCTAGTGTAGCTTACTCCTTTCCTCGTATCACGGGGCGTCATCCTTGGGATTGCTCTCTCTCTCAAAGGGAGAAATTTGTGATCCACTTGGTTATTTCATCTTATGAAGGTCCACCCCTGTATATAGGGGAGTCATGGGTAGGTTTTCTCAAAACCAAAATCCTTTTCCTAGTTTGCAATCTTTAATCAAACACAAAATAGCAAGACTCAAAACAACACTCCACTCGATTGACTGGGAGTCTTAGTTGATTCACTCAACTGTTTCAAAAACTTCCAATTTTGAGTCAGTCAGCTAATTGGAATCCTATTCGATCGACACTCTTATTTTGGTCTTTACTGACCATATACCCAAATGGTTACTTTCCTAAAACAAGTTAGTTGTTGGACAGGTAACATTCCCACAATCGATCGTTTGACAATTTATCAACTTGTTGATTTACCAATCATTGACTCATTGTCTGACTTGTTCAACCGATCAGTTAGATCAAATTTTTAACTTTGCATAATTTAGAATCATTATAATTATGATTGTGAATGCAAATTTGTTTTTCCCTCGGGCATCCTTATGCGCGTGATCCCGTAGTATCCACATTACGTTGGCAGCGATATCAAAGACCTCACAAGCAATGAGTGATATCTAGCAACACTTCATTGCTACCCTAGTAACTGAAATAAGTTGGAGAACAACTTCAACCTGTAAGTGACTAGTGTTACTATAACCATATAATCCCTTTGTCACAAATATTTAGATTGAACCTGAGGCATGGATTGGTCATCCTCCTATCATTCAATCTGTGCTCGTTAAACTACAGTAGATTATTGAGATTCAGTGAGCTCAGTATCATATATTGACTCACATGAGCATGGCCATGCATCAAAGTATCTCTTAGCAAGTGGATAAGATATTACTTGAATAGGATGGATAAATTCCATCTAAGTTACTCACAAATATCCACGTGTTATAGTGCACCCAATCAATACTTGCATGGCAACACATTTTAAAGTCACCTAGGATAGTGAAAAAGTACACATAACAATTTATCCTTGTATTGCCTTCAAGTCTAATGATCACAATCGCCACTTTTACATTGAGATATTACTCTGATCGCCATGATATAGCTTTCACGTGTCATTCTCAAGGTGGGTCTGTCTAGTACAACTTGTTCTTTAACAAGTACCTATCAGTCTGACTTAATATCCAATACCATGAATAAAAAACATAGTCGCCAGTCAAAACACACACTAGTCTTATATGATATTTCTTAAAAAAGTAAAACATGGTTGTTCGTTGTATTAGATAGGAGAAACCCTGCTCCTATATATAGGAGAACAGGGAAGCGTACAAGACACAATTAAACCCTAATGGGCCAAGACACTTAGGCTTATATAACAAAGCTACTAATAGCATAATAAAACAGACTCTCTAACACTCCCCCTCAAGCTGAAGTTAGGAGAATCCCAAATCAGCTTGCAAACAGAGAGTCAAACTAGAAAACAAAGAAACAAAACAAAAAAAGATAAACCAAGCTCATACAAAATTTTTCTCCCCCTCAATATTACATTAAAGCACTCAAACACTCGGAAACTCCCCCTCAAGTAGATACTCCAAGCAAGCAGGTAGGTCGTAGAAGCTTCTCGATCATCTAGAGCAGAAATAAGCAGCATTAAAATCATCTGGAGTAAAAGATGGAATAGCTAATAGGCACCAAGGTCTTCATCAAAGTCATCGGCGTAGTAGCCAGAGAGTGCTGGATCACAGTAGCAGAGCCCAGAGAGTGTTGGATCACAGTAGCAGAAAGTCGACGTGCCAAAACACAGACATGCCAGAGAGTGCTGGCGCACAGCAGTAGAGAGTTGACGACGTAGGCAGATAGAAGACCAGTAGGCACAATAGCAAGCAAATAAATAACTCCAGTAGACGAAGCTCCATGTAAAGTCAGCAACAGAAAGGTCTTCATCATCTTCCCTCTTCATACCGTATCCATCACAGTAGCAGACGTCAAAGTCCAGAGAGTGCTGGTCCACAAAGTAGAAAGTCAACGTGCAAATAAAGCACGGCAGCAGAAAGTGCAAAAGCACAAAGCAACATGTAAAGTGTGCTAATCATAGCACAACTAGCAAAGATGACGTCCAAGTATGCAACTTCACAGCAGCAGTCGAGGTAGATGATGAATAAACAATAATAGCAGCAGAAAGCACTAAATAGCAGCTGAAGAATCCATATATCAGCAGTTAATGTGGCATGAAGCAGCATAACATAATTCTTCTCTTTTTTTCTTCATCTCTCCTCCATCTCGTTTCTTCCCTCTACTCTTTCTCCTCTATTCTCCCCCTCATGCCAAGCACGGAAAGAGTAAAGGAGTGGTTGGCGTGAAGAGTCAAAAACAATGGTAGAGGCAAGGTTCAGCGTAGGCAAATATGTGGAGGCAGTAACCAATAATGCGAGTCAAGGTGCAAAATGGTAGATTCAGATAGAAAAATAAATGGATCTTTCTCCGACCCGAAAAGGGGATTTGTTTGGCCCGGTAGGAGCCGATAAGCCTAAAAAATGGATCCGATTAGCACAAATATTTGAGTGTATATGGGAGGAGCGCCGTAGAAAAAATTGAGGGATATAAAAAAATTGGGCTGTTTGGTAGTGCGATAGAGTAGTGGTAGGTGGCCGCGGTTGGGTAGGAAGTAGTGGGCAGCGTCGGGTAGCAAGAAGTAGATGGGTTGCGGGCATATGGCTATTGCAAAAAATAATAGGCTCGACGGCTGGGCAATAGGCGGTAGGCAGAGCTTGTAGTAGCAACTTGACAGCGGCAAGTGTTGCAGCATGGGCAGTTGGGCGGTGACCTGCTTGGAGGCGGCACATGGACATGTAGCGACGGGCGCAGGCAGAGAGGAGACAGTAGGGGCCGGCGGCGCTGGGTGTAGAGATCGGGAAGTGGATTGGCAGCAGCGAACAGATTAGTGGTGGAAACAGGAGCATGATCAATTGGCAGATGTCCAGTAGGCGAAAACCCAGCAGTAGCAGCAACGTGGCAGGCCCTTCACTTGTGTTGGCATCATTGGAATATGAAGCTCCCAGTGTACATGTTTGCAGTGGCTAGCAGCGGCTGTAGCCGGTTATCGGCGACAGGCTCCTTCCCAGCAAAACAAAAGTACGTCACGCTTGGAGTCAGGGGGCCGGAGGGCGACATTGGAATCTTTTGGCGAACTCAACACACCTTGTCTATGAAATCAGTCTGTATATTCATTTGAAGCCCGGATTTCATCCCGTGGCTTCAAACGGCCGATGGGAACTTAGATGGCAGGAGTGGCAAGGTAGCAGTGGGCGAGCGAGAGTGGCAAGGTAGCAGCGAGATGTGAAGACCAAAGTGGCAGGGAACAAGGAAAAGAATTCCCTACGGGCAGCCAAGCTCCGCCAAGGGCTCAAGATCGCTCCTAGTTTGCTTTCTCTCTCTCACGTAGAGCGGCGGCTCAAGATCGCTGCTCTGATACCATCTTAAAAAAGTAAAACACGGTTGTTCGTTGTATTAGACAGGAGAAACCCTGCTCCTATATATAGGAGAACAGGGAAGCGTACAAGACACAATTAAACCCTAATGGGCCAAGACACTTAGGCCTATATAACAAAGCTACTAATAGCATAATAAAACAGACTCTCTAACAATATTGTTATCCTACAATATCCACAATAATATTTAACTAGGAAAGTTAATAATAATGAATACGATAAGTATACATATGATCTCATGTTTAGGTCTATAATCTAAACGATATGCCATTGAGTTAAACATTCTTAAACATTTTTACGTTTAACCATTAACTCAATATTTAAACAAATCTAAGTGGAATTTCCTTTTATTAATAATCATACCATGTATAAAGTGTCCCAGTACAATCATCACATGATTGGATCTTGGGGCATATAACCAACACTCCATTTTTCCTTTCTAAATCCAAGGTTAGGTTTAGGATTGGTGCTCTGATACCATGTTAGAGAGTAAATTGACAGATAATAGGTAGCTCTGCATTAGAAAAACCCTACTATATATAGGAGAGGGGACATAATTACATATTGACACAACCCTAATAGGCCAACACACTTAGGCCCATTTACTAACTAGAAATAAAGCCATTAACTAAATAACTCTCAACCATGATGAATATCATAAGGGAATTAGGTAATTAGTAGAGAAGAAGTGTGTACTTGATTGATCAGCCTTTAGAGTGATTCATGGAGCGTTACATGATTGTCATAATCTACTCTGGATACAACAATGGTGTTGTGATCCTTTCATCTGAAGTTTCTGCAATGGTCATGTACTCATATGGTAATCACCACACTTTTATATTACGCAACATGATCTTGAAGTAGATTACCATAGAAGTAGTGTCTGGGTATGATGAGTGTCATGGTGTACATTTTAAGTGATTAGATGAAATCTGCCCTCCTATATAACATGACTGGTATCCTAGGCCTTTTAATAAGGAGACTAGAAGAATTCATAACCATGCTCATGTGAGCCCATATGTGATACTGTAGGAATGAGTTCCATCAACACGCCTGAGTTGTAGATTATGTGACTGACTTTTAAGCAACCTTACTCTTAAGCCCTAAAATGTTTTGGAGTTTGTACTCCACTTGTTGATTATCGTAAGTCATTTACAATACTTGAAGTAATCAGGAGGTGTGCTCTTTAGAAAGACATTGCTTATAATACATTCCGTTGGTTATGTCTCATCCCATATGACTTGGCTTAATATAGTTTCTTTACTATGTATTAAATCTGCGTGCGTAATCAGAGCACAATTATGTACTAAATTTTAATATTTGTCGATGCATAAAGTTAGGATGAATTGGTGATCTCGCTTTAAGTTCATTCCCCTACCCCCAAATCATCTGGTGTTGCTTGTATGGAAATGTTTTCTAATCATTTAAATTTAGATGCAAATCTACAGTTACTCTCTTTGATTATTGTGAACTAATGCAGTACCATGCATCAGGGCCACACAAAGAGACAACTTGAATAAATGTTGACATATACTTTTTAGTAATGTTACAATGTATCTAGGGACCTAGAACTCAATTTTGAGGATCTACAATTATGAGTTGGACCCAAGGCTTGAGATTTATGTAATCCAGTACCCACACCACAGAATGCCAGATTCCTCAATCACTTTAGACTTGCGGAAGGCAATATTCTGTGAGCACGGGGATTTCAGAAAGAGGCATTCCATGAGTGAGTCCCAACATGATCCAAATAATATTATAGAAACCCTAACCTCTCTCATCCCCTATATATATGTTATGGGGGTCATCCATGATTACTAGCACTTTTGTATTTTCTTTTGTTGCCTCTAAGGTTTGAGAAATCCTAGAACAACTAGAGAGAGGAGACTAGAATATCCAAGGATTGTTTTGGGTGCTCCTGCGGATACTGCAGAAACACACATGATCTACAAGTGTGTTTCACACAATAGACTTCATTGGTAGCCCGATTCCCGAGACTATGGATTCCTATTGCAGAATGACAACTTCCGTCGCTTACCTTGGAATGACATGTTATGCGAGTTCCTGATAGAAGGCATGATCACCGTCTTCAACCGATACATGCACTCGACCTCTTCAGCGTGCTCATAGAACACAAGGTTCCATAAGATCCATGCTCACGTAATAAGAGGATCCGCAACCGTGCTGCGTGAGTCACAAAGCGGTTGGCCGTGCAATGCCTATCAAAGTCAGTTGTTCAATCTTTCCCACTATCAAAACTGGAGATTTGAATCCACAATTTTTAAGTCTGCACTAATCTTGAGGCAAGCATCAAATAATCTGGATATTTCTCATGTCAACAACTACTTGTATTCTAATAAAATCCGTAGCCTCAATTGTATATTAAGTGAAGCTGATCAAACAAGCCAAACAAATTTAAACAGAGTTAATACATCGTTTGAGCTTTTTTAACGATTTGTATTCATCCCTAACCTATATATTGTATATATATCTAAGTTACAAGTTACAACGATTGCAACTTGACCGAAATCACACGTAACATGATCTAAACTAGATTTGATTGGCCCTAATTTGACCCATCTTGATTCGAATAAGATGTAATCTGACCTAAATCTAACCTAATTTTGCATAACATAAACTTATCAGACCTTAAATTTCTTAAATTTGCCCTATATTTACTCAAATAAAGTCTAATTTGGTCGAACTAGACCTAATTTCCTCAAAGTAGACCTATTTCCCTCAAATTAGAGATTTTACCCCAAATTAGACCTTATTTACCTAAATTTGACCTAATTTGGCCTGCATTAGACATAACTTTTATCTAATCAAAACTTACTTCCCAAAATTTACCCTATATTGACCTAAATGAGACCCAATGTCGCCAAATGAGACCTAATTTCCCATAGTTGACCTATTTCCCCCAAATCAGACCTAATTTGCCTTAATTTGACCTGAATTATTCTAAATCAGACCTAAACTTTTGCCTAACATGACCTAATCAGACCTTACTTACCCTAATTTACCCTAGATTGACCTAACTGAGACACAAATTGGTCAAATCAGGTGTAATTTCCCCAACTCAGTTGCATTTCCTCCAAATCAGACATATTCCCCCCAAATTAGGCCTAATTTGACCAAACTTGACTTTATTTGGGCTAAAGCAGACCTATTTCAACCATAAAATGACTCAAGGTGATCTATTTTGATCAAATCCAGAGCTAATTCATGCTAATTTAGCCTTTAAGTGTCTTAATTTGGGCCTAAAAGGCCTTAGGCGCCCACTTAAGATACTGAACAAGCTAGGCACCTAGATTAAGATGCCTTGCCCAGAGCCTAAGCGCGCCTAGGGGGCACCCTGATAACTAGGCTCCAGGTTTTTTGTGCTACATTTATGCTCCTAAAAACCCAACACCTATATATTTTCATGTGTCCGTATTCTACTAAAGATCAACTATGAGATGTTGGAAGAAAATATGGCGTTGAACTCCAACATAATAATTTAGAGGTAGAATGGGACTCAGTCATCGGGGAGCACACTCTAGACCCTTAAAATGCATACTTAGACCTTTGTAATCCTTGAAGGGCATACTTTATAACAAAAACATTTATCATTGTAGAAAGATTCCCTTTTCTTATATGAGTGTTCGAGGAAGCTAATCTTACTATCATGCAAATTATGTCAACCATGGTTCTAACCAGTCCCTCCCTGAGGTGCTTGAGGCTTATGCCTTATTGTAGATTGAGGCTTACACCTTAAATGTTTAAGGCATGCTCGAGGCACTAAGCTTTGAGGAGCCGTCAATACACACACCTCACTTTTGGATTATAATGTTAAGAATCAAGTTTTGAGCAGAGGTAATTATATACACTTTCATCGGTACTTCTATTTTGATTTGAAAACAACAATTAGGGAGTCAACATAAACCTTTGGTCGAAAACAATCTCTCTATAAAAAGATTAGATATGATCACGTGTGGACCCTTACATGTACATAAAACACATACAAATCCATTTAATACCATATTAATGCTCCTCCTTCAGCTGGAGGATATATATCATGTGCCTAGTTTGTTACATACAAATTGAGTTAGACAATTGTTAGAAAGTAAAAGACGTCTAGTTGTTGTATTAGATAGGAGAAACCTTGCTCCTATATATAGGAGAACAGGGAAGCGTACAAGACACAATTAAACCCTAATGGGCCAAGACACTTAGGCCCATATAACAAAGCTACTAATAGCATAATAAAACAGACTCTCTAACACTCCCCCTCAAGCTAAAGTTGGGAGAATCCCAAATCAGCTTGCAAACAGAGAGTCAAACTAGAAAACAAAGAAACAAAACAAAAAAAGATAAACCAAGCCCATAAATTTTTTTTCTCCCCCTCAATATTACATTAAAGCAAACTCAGACACTCAGACACTCCCCCTCAAGTAGATACTCCAAGCAAGCGGGTAGGTCGCAGAAGCTTCTCGATCAACTGGAGCAGAAATAAGCAGCATCACAATCATCTGGAGCAAAAGATGGAATAGCTGGTAGGCACCAAGGTCTTCATCAAAGTCGTCGTAGTAGCCAGAGAGTGCTGGATCACAGTAGCAGCAATAGTCAATGTACAAATAAAGTACGGACATGTCAACGTGTGAAACAGAGCACGGACGAGCCAGAAAGTGCTGGCACACAGTAGTAGAAAGTCGACGTGCAAGCAAGGCACGAACAAGCAGAGAGTCGACGTGTCAAAACACGGACATGCCAGAGAGTGTTGGCGCACAACAGCAAAAGTCGACGACGTAGGCATATAGAAGACCAGTAGGCAGGGTAGCAAGCAAATAAATAACTCCAGTAGACGAAGCTCCATGTAAAGTCAACAATAGAAAGGTCTTCATCATCTTCCCTCTTCATACCGTATCCATCACAGTAGCAGACGTCAAAGTCCAGAGAGTGCTGGTCCACAGAGTAGAAAGTCAACGTGCAAATAAAGCACAGACAGCAAAAAGTGCAAAAGCACAAAGCAGCAGGTAAAGTGTGCTAATCATAGCACAAGTAGCAAAGATGACGTCCAAGTATGCAACTTCACAACAACAGTCGAGGTAGATGATGAATAAACAATAATAGCAGTAGAAAGCATTAAATAGCAACAGAAGAATCCATATATCAGTAGTAAATGTGGCATGAAGCAGCATAACATAATTCTTCTCTTTTTTTCTCTCCATCTCGTCTCTTCCCTCTACTCTTTCTCCTCTATTCTCCCCCTCACGCCAAGCACGGAAAAAGTAAAGGAGTGGTTGGCGTGGAGAGTAAAAAACAATGGTAGAGGCAAGGTTTAGCGTAGGCAAATATGTGGAGGCAGTAACCAATAATGCGAGTCAAGGTGCAAAATGACCCGAATAGGTAGATCCGGATAGAAAAAATGAATGGATCTTTCTCCGACCCGAAAAGGGGATTTGTTTGGCCCGATAGGGCAACAAAATGGATCCGATTAGCACAAATATTTGAGTGTATATGGGGGGGGGAGTAGAAAATATTGAGGGATATAAAAAAATGGGCTGTTTGGTAGCGGTGGGTAGCAGTACGTAGCAACAGTGAGGGCTTATGGCCGCGGCGGCTAGCAAGGCAGTAAGGGATAGGCGGCAGCAAGGACGACAATGCTACAAGGGGCAAAAGCGGCGGGTAGAGAAGCCGTAGGCAGCGAGTGTTGCACCGGCAACGGCAAGGGAGCAGTTTGGCTGGGCGCGAAATTGCAGCATGGGTCGGCGAAGCGGCAGGAGTAGGCTGGTCGGCGGCTGGGCAGCAGTTGCAGCGGGCAGAAGTGGTGGCGGCATATGGAGCAGGAGCGGCAGATGGGGCAGTCAGCGACGCAAGGATAGCAGGGCGACCGGTGGGGTAGCATGGCGGCACCAGAGTTACACGAGCGCAGGACGCGGGGCAGCAACAAGCATCAGTGGATGTCGATGATGGCAGCGGTTGCAACCAAGGAAGAAGAGTAGAGGAACAAAGAAGAAGGCAGGGAACAAGGAAGGAATTCCCTGCGGGCAGCCAAGCACCGCCAAGGGCGGCGGTCGCCCGCAAGGGGGGGCACTCCTTTGGTTCTTGCTCTCTCTCACGTAGGGTTTTGGTCCCTAGGACGGCTGCTCTGATACCATGTCAGAAAGTAAAAGACGTCTAGTTGTTGTATTAGATAGGAGAAACCCTGCTCCTATATGTAGGAGAATAGGGAAGCGTACAAGACACAATTAAACCCTAATGGGCCAAGATATAGGCCCATATAACAAAGCTACTAATAGCATAATAAAACAGACTCTCTAACAACAATCATGTAGGAACTTAGTAAATAAATATGGCAACTGGTCTTCAGAATTGATTAAAACAACTGCACTAATATGTCTTAAAGCTTTTCTTGTCGAAAGTGACAATCTACTTCTATATGTTTCATTCTTTCATAGACGAGATTAAAAGCAATGTAAACAATAACTTGATTGTCACATTTTTATTCCATCAGATTGTTCTTAAGGAAACCTAGTTCCTCTAAAAGATGCCTAATCCGTACCAACTCACAAGATGCAAGTGCCATGACTCTATATTTTGACTCAATGTTAGATCTAGCTACCAACATCCACTTTTTACTATTGCTCGACATGCCACCTTCAAATGCACATTAGTCAAAATGTACCTCCGATCAGTGCTGGAATTAGTCCCATTTGCATTAGAGAATCCCTGGACCTCCATATGACTATTATTCTTATAGAGTAAACCCTTTCTAGGGGTTATCTAAAAAACTCATGGTATTTGCGTGACAACCTCAAGGTGAGTAAAGCATGGGTTCCCCATGAATTGACTAGCGCTACTCACGACAAAAGCAATGTCAAGTTTAGTCACAATCTAATGATTCAGTTTCCCAACTAGCCTCTTGTACCTCCATGAATCTTCAAGATCTTCTTTCCACAATAATTTTGATTTTAGGATCAATATATGATAGTTTAGCTCCTATCATTCCTGTATCCTCAAGAAGATAAAGATTATACTGACGTTGTTAGATGCCAATCCCACCTTTAGACCTAAGCAACCTGAATGGCTAGAGAGTACTTTAGGTTGCCCAAGTCTTTGGTTTGAAGTTGTCTGTGAAGAAAGATATTGAGTTGTGAGATGCACTCCCAAATATTACTAGGAATAACAATACCATTAGATAGATGATAAAGTGAATGCAACCATTGAAGTGCACCATAGAAGATAGTGTGATCCATACTACTACTCTGAAGACCAAATTCAACTAGAACATGGTTGAATCTCCCAAAGTAGGACCTAGTTGACAATTTTAAGCCTAATAAAGAATTATGCACCTTACGGAGTAGCCCCCCTTATCAACAAACCCAGGTGTTCGCTCTATATATATTTCGTCAGTGAATTCTCCATGTAAAAGGGCTTTCTTACTATCAAGCTAATAAAAAGGCCATGTATGAGCGGTAGAAAGAGATAAAAAATCACACAAGCAACAATCTAGTAATATGAGAAATTGCCTCCCGAGTAATCTTTAATGTACACATATGTAGCCCCCGGCTAGTAGCCACACCTTTAGTATGTTCACAGAATCATTAGGGCCAACTTTCACAATAGATACCCATCTACAACCAACCATTGATTTCCCTGGAGGATATTGAATTAATGACCAAGTCTAATTCTATATTGAAGTAGATATCTCCTCCTCCATAACTTTTGTTAGACCGTGCTTTTCCTTTAGCCCTAATTGCTTTTAATCACTCCTAAGTATATGTTTGCTCTTTTTTAGTATTAGATAATGATACCTTTGTTTGATGTTTAAAATACATGCTTGACATGATTTGCGATTATATAGGGTTTGGTATGATTGGAACCATGTTATTATTACTAATTAGGGATCTAGGGGCATTAGGGTCTTAGTACACTATAAATCTAATGCAAAATATTATAACTATCGCCTCACATATTGCTTTGATGAAATGGATTAGTTTGATAGGGTCTCAAACCTTAGTTTGGAGTTTGGACCTAGGCGGCCTTGGGGTCACTAGTCTGCTTGTATCCATAATACAAATCATGTCCACTTCTCCCATCTTGTGTGACAACTGTCGTACCAATCATATGTTGTTCAGCACTGGCGTCGACAATCCTGATGTCATGGGAGCTAAAGTACACATCTACGCTTGCTCTGGGAGTGTTGCAGACATGCCACTGATATTGCACATAATAGAACTTAGGAGGCTAGCACAACCTCTTGAGTTTAAAAAATAGCATCAGTAAAGAATAGCACAACGTTTACTAGTTGAATACTAGAGCATAAAGTTAAAAAATATGACTACTTGGAAAGTACATATGTAACAAATCTCTTCTAGATAACATCACAGTTACATGTTTTTGTTATTTTCTATGCATTTCTATTTTCCTAGATTTATGAACCACTTCATGTTTTCCACATATTTTATTTTATTATAGTTTCTGATCTTTTACAATGAAATTATAGCCAGGTGAGGCAAAAAATGTTGTTCTGGTCAGCATTGGAGGTCGAAAGGTGATTCGTGGTGGTAATGGAATAGTTGATGGACCTGTTGACGCTTCTAATGCTGAAGATATCATCAATACATTGAAAGCAAATAATTTTGGAAATGAAGTACAACTACATGCTAAGTAAGATGTATCAAAGATAGGATGGTAAACATATTTATCACATTGAAGAATTACATTAGTAGGTATATATGGTGCTATTGTATACTTCAACCTTAATTCTAAATCGTGACTGTTGTTTCACATTACTGCATCACAATCTTATTAATTCTTGATTCTTAACAATTTAAATTGGTACGAAAAGCTCATTCACTTGGTCATATAACTCCTCGCTAATTCTTAGTTTGAGACTGATCCCAAAAGAGAACCCTATAACAATAGTGGAAATGTTGTTTGTTTACTTCATACATGGATACAAAATATTAGGAGTTGCGAGTGGTTATCATTTTACCCTCCATTTTCCAACTCCCAGACACCCCTCTATGCTCGTTAGAGATGCTGCTAGAATAAGTTTGGATTTATAAAATTATGTAACTTGTGGCAACAATAACTACTACAAATTCTATACTACTTTTTTTATGTATTGTTTTATTTGCATTTGTTAGAATATATATATATATATATATATATATATATATATATATATATATATATATATATATATATATATATATATATATATATATATATATATATATATATACGGGCTCAATGGAAAAACATGGTCTAGATAGGCAAACACCATTGGGGTGTACGGCGTGATCTGTACACTCGAGTGTATTCTGGCCTGACTCTCTCTCTCTCTCTCTCTATATATATATATATATATATATATATATATATATATAGAGAGAGAGAGAGAGAGAGAGAGAGAGAGAGAGTCAGGCCAGAATACACTCGAGTGTACGGATCACACGAATACACTCAAGTGTGTTTGCATATATATACATGTATATATCTGTCTGTGTGTGTGATAAGTGGTTATTACTCGTTTCTTATTTATTTTCTATATATATGGGTTTAGTCCCATAATGTGTAATTGGGTTGTTGCCACTCCTAAGTTCATATAAATTGTACCTTGTTCAGGGTTGTTAGAAAGTATTATAAGCCTATTCTAGTTAACATGTTAATTAGTTAATGGGCTTAAGTGTCTCGGCCCATATAGCCTTGCTTGAGTCCCAAATCTGTAATGTTTCCCAAACTTTCTTCTATATATAAGATAGCGGTGTGCCATCTAATATAACAACAACACAAGTGAGTTTTCCCCTCACACTTTTCAACATGGTATCACTTTATGAGAGCACTTACCCTAACCCTAGTCACTAACAAACATAATGTATCGAAATTGACTCTCACTTTATTGGTGAAAAGATCCAAGAACAAAAAATTAAACTTATCGGGTTAGACGATCATGTGGCAGATCTTTTTACGAAGTCTCTGAGTGGGTCTCGGGTCAAATTTCTGTATAACAAACTCAATGATTATGATGTATATGCACCGACTTGAGGAAGAGCATGAGAATATATATATGTGAATCAATGTTTATTACTTATTTCTTTTTTCTTTTTATACATGGGCTTAGTCCCATACTGTGTGATTGGGTTGTTGGCCTCCACCTAATTTCATACAAATAGTTCTGCCATGTTCATAATAACATGTTGCTCTGCATCCATAATCTTGGTGGTAACAGTATTTTGCTTTGTCAGAGTATGTTTCTAAACTGTAAAAGACCACTACCTGTTGACTGCAGTTAAACAAAATGGTATTATGCAATTCATGATCTAGCACAGCATATTAGGTGCTTTACGGTAGCACGGGGTTATTAGTGGAGTTTTGGTCCATCTCCCTTCACTTTTCTTCTTCCCAATCTTATTCAAGTCTTCTTCATACAATTGGCGTCGCTGCCAGCTGCCTTCAACTTGACTCTCTCTCTATTTTCTTTTTCCCCTTCTCAGTTGCCCATTGCAAAGCGATAATGGGAGGGAAGAAAATTAGAGGGAATAGTTGAGATATCACTTAGTCCTGTGGGCAAGCTCCCCCAATGAGTTTCATGCTCACAACTTCCTGTTTGTACAAGGAAGCTGAACAGTTGGACTGGCCCAGCTTGCTGGGGGGTAGGCCTTTCCCTACATATGTGTAATTATTTTTGCAGGAAGCAGTTCATCTGAATGGTTAATTATCTGTTCTGTTACTATATGCTTGCAAGATCATATTATTTAATTAATCAACCAAAATATAAGCACTTATAGTTTTCAGCTGGTTTGTTGTTTGACACAGTCAACGTGTAATTGTTGCAGAGAAGGGATTGTGGAACCAAATTCTCCTTTCAGTTTTGAAATTTCTCATGAAGCTTATGCTAACTTCCATGGCCCCACAACTGGTGACAAAATACAACTTGGAGACACAGACTTGTATGCACAGATAGAAAGAGATTATGCTTGTTATGGCGATGAATGTGTTTTTGGAGGCGGTAAAGTTTTGCGTGATGGAATGGGACAAGCTACTGGATATCCGGAATCTGTATGCTTAGATACTGTTATTACTAATGCTGTAATTATAGACTACACAGGAATATATAAGGCTGATATTGGTATTAAAGGAGGAATTATCTGTTCTATTGGTAAAGCTGGCAACCCAGATGTGATGGATGGTGTACATGCTGATATGATTATTGGGGTATTAATCTTTATAGATTTTTCTCTTTTGTTCTTGTATTGTTTTATATATAAAATTCTTAACTATTTTACTATAGGTGAACACTGAGGTAATAGCGGGTGAAAATATGATAGCAACTTCAGGAGGAATTGATTGCCATGTACATTTCATTTGTCCTCAACTTGCCACTGAAGCAATATCAAGTGGTAAGATTACATATTTCTTTCTTTGTTAACATTATTGTGGAAGAATATCTGGAAAATGGAAAGCATAAAACTAGTTTTCCCTCTTATTCTATATGAGGCATGCATTCTGGGCATAAACCTTATGCAACACGACATAGGCGTGCTACTCAAATCATTCAAGTCGTCCATTTAGGTGTGAGGCAGTCAGGCAACCAGTGCCATCTGCCTCAATATAGTCCCTCAAACCTCTTACCCGAAATTACAGATCTGACTGGATGTAAGTTTCAAGCTCCTGTTCCTGTTACGAACCTGAAAACGCCTTGTAAGGAGAACCGGGACTATCAGCAGCCTCTTTCACCTTTATTGACCCTTCTGACACCAACCTTGAGTTTGGTGGCCATGTTTTATGCTCTGCAACAGCTTTTAGGCTGAACACAACTGTGCCAGTGTCCCTTCATTACCATATGTTGTTGTTGGTTCAATGGTGGAGTAGCCGCCTCTCGCCTCAAGCTGCTGCTCAAGGAAACAAAGAAATGTGAAGTCTTTCCCACATGTTGCTATTGCTGTTCCTTCTAGAATAACCATATGTATACAGTACAATATACTGCACAGCAACCATATGTATACTTGTCTCTAGATACACATATTATAAATAATACTAGTCATGAACCTGTGCGATGCACGGACTTGAGAATAATATATTGCATCATATGTTTAGATTTTTAAACTACTATGACAAATGCACATATGTAAAATATACATTAGAGAACTTAGGTTATATCAGAGAAGATTGTTGTTCTTATGATTTTACAATTCAATATATAACAATGTGAAATTTTGTTTCCCTTTTTCTACAACAAAAAACAGAGTCAGTAAATTAACTGCCTAAAAATGATTTTCACGTTGTCATAGGAATTTTTTTCATCGAAAAACCAAGTAGTGACACCTTTTGGAATTCTAGCTGCAACAATTGTTGCCTGCAACATCACAAAATAGAAGTTAGAGAGAGCTATAATTTTGAAGATAAAATGTTGAAGTACATCTTAATTCTAGTAAATCTATCAATAAAAGCAATTGGTTGATGTCACTAACATTATTTATACAACCATAACATTAGAAGGCGATAACAAAGTTCCAATTGCAACCATTTAAGGTGATGATTTTTGTGGTGTATATACATGTGTGTGGTATCATTTGACTCCCAATGACACAACAAGATGATGCATTTGTGCAAATCTGAGAGATCTAGCATTTTATTGTCGTCAAATTATACTACTTGATATCTGTTAGATTTCTCTCTAGGTTCAGCTACAATAGATTCCCCTCATATCACCAAATTACAACCATTTCTCTTTCCCTTTTGGACTTCCTTGTCTCATTAGCTCCAGCAAACTGACCGCTTCTCAAAGCAAAAAGCACAAAGCTACAACAATGGCTTCATGTTGCCTAAGAAGCAAGGCCAATGCACCGACTGGAAAACTCTTCACCCTCAAGCTCTTCAGTAACCAGAGCTGCTACCAAACCCTCACCAGCTCTACACTGCCCAATTTGTTGCATCATTCAGAGTGGGTTGACAATTTGAAGAGTGCAGTGACTACAAACTTCCTACCTACTTCTTTCTTACCCACCTGTTGGGGTTCCATTATTCGATTTTCGGGCCTGTGTGTGCGCTAAACAATTACATAGATTGGATAGAAATTAGGTTCATCTCGGTTCCAGTATTCTAAAGCACAATATTCATAGTTGTGATTGGTAAATTATCAATGTTGAATATCAAATCTTAATAAATTCTCAAAGCACTTTCTGGGTGTATAAAAGTTCTTTTATTTGTTCTCTTTTCATAAAGAGAGGTCTTAGAAAACAATCTTATACAAAGTCAGTAAAGTCCATCTATATTTTACTGGTCTTGAACCAATGTTCAAAATTTCGTGGAAATTGGTGAAATTTTGCCAATTATTTCGATGCCGACATCAATCGGACAGAGAAATGGCCTTACGTGTCTGTACGTACGGAATTTCGTCAGGAAAAAAAATTAAATTTTGACATTTTTTTTTGAATTTCAACAAAATTAGGTGAATTCCCAATTTGTCCGCATTTCAACGAAATTTCGAGAAACACAGGTATTATTTCGAGAAATGGGGTACGATGTCTGCAGATTTTGCTATAAGATTCCTTGGGTTTGTTAGGGGCAATCTAAGTTATGTTTCTTCTCTTCCTAGCCTAATTCTACCTATGTCCTATTTCTCCCATTTCTATAAAGATCTAAGAAGGAAATATTTAAAAATGGGTGTGGGAGTGATATCTATGGCTATGATGACCCGCCGGCTTCAATTTTTGAGGTCACATGATTTGCATTGATAGTGTGCAAAACTAGCATGACCACCAAGATATTTTGTATGTATGCCATTATCAATCACACCTCTAACTATATGGTTGCCTCTTATAGACTCTAGCTACAAAAGTACATGACCAAAAACAAACCTTGAGTTAATCCATGTCTAAAATAACAAGGGAATTCTTATTAGATGAGTAAAACAATTACAAAGATCTGTCTTTTATAGGACAAGAGAGTAATGCATAAAGCAAAGACAAGCAATATGGGATAAAAGAAAGAGGCTAATAGACAAGACAAGTCTAAAGCCCATAACACAATAATAATAATAAACCCAGTAAAATATATATACTAATACTCCCCGTCAAGCTGGAGCATAGATATCAATCATGCCTAGCTTGTCCAACAGAGAAGTGAATCTGGTCTTCGAAAGAGGTTTGGTGAAGATGTCAGCTACTTGATCTGAAGTATGTGTATATGGCGTAGAGATCTGGCTAGATAAGACAGCTTCTCGCACAAAGTGGCTGTCAACTTCAATATGTTTAGTGCGTTGGAAGGTGGGATTGCTGGCAATAAATATAGATGCTTTGTTACCACAGTGCATGGGAATAGGTCGAGCATTAGAAACACCAAAATCTTTCAGAAGTCAACGGACCCATAAGAGTTCACATGCAACATGAGCCATCGCTCAATACTCAGCTTCAACACTAGAACGAGCAACTACTGTTTGCCTTTTACTTCTCCAGGTGACTAGGTTACCGCCTGCAAAGGTGAAGTACCTAGATGTAGATTTGCGATCTATCTTGCTTCCAGCATAGTCAGAATCAGAATAGCCAATAAGATTGCAATGCCCATGTTTCTTGTAAAGCACACCTTTTCCTGGAAAGCTTTTCAGATGCTTCAGAAAATGGCATATAACTTCCCAATGACATTGTCTAGGCTTATTTAGATATCTGCTAACCAGTCCAACAATTGAAGTGATATCATCCATAGTAACAATGAGATATATAAGTTTCCCTACCATTCAACGATACTAATGATGGTTAGGGTAAGGAGGAGAATTCTTGTTATCCCTGTTAGTATTAGGATCTAAGGGAGTAGCGTAATTTTTGCCCCAAGCATTCCTATTTCAGATAGGAGGTCCAGAAAGTATTTTCGTTGAGACAAGCATAGACCAGAGGGCAGAGGATGAGCGAGAGACCTCCATGCCTAGAAAATATCTTAATTTGCCTAAATCTTTCGTAACAAAGTGCCTTTTCAAGTAGTCTTTAGTGGTCTGGATTCCTGCTTGATCACTACCAGAGAATATGATGTCATCAACATAGACAGTCAGGAATACAAGTCCAGAAGTAGTTTTCTTGATAAATACAGAGTGATCAGACTGATAATGACGAAAATGGAACTTGTGAAGAATGAAACTCAACTTGTCAAACTAGACTCGGGGACTCTGTTTAAGTTCATAAATTGCTTTGCGCAGGCGACAGACTTTGGAGAACTCCCCCTAATCAGAAATCCGGGAGGTTGCTCCATGTATACCTCCTCATGTAGATCTCCATACAGGAAAACATTTTTAAGATCTAATTGAAATAAAGACCAGTTAGAATCTATTGCCACATAAATAAGTACACACAGAGTTCAGGCAGGCAACAAGCGAGAAGGTCTCAAAGTAATCTACGCCATATGTTTGAGTGTAGACTTTGGCCACAAGATGAGCTTTTAGTCACTCAATAGTTCCTTCATGTTAATATTTGACTGTAAAAATCCAGCGGCAGCCAACAGGTGAATCATCAGCAGGCAAGGAACAAGGTGACCGATACCGACGTCGTTTCGACAGCTTGGAAATAGGTATTTACCGGTATACCGACGGAAATACCGACAGATGCAATCCTGGCCGTTTCGATGCCAAAATGAACGAATTAATGTATGAAATTTTACAGGTGTAATCTCTACACCTAAATGCATCGTTTTATGCAATAAAATTCTATATTGGGTGTGGGGGAGGGGGGTCCATCACGGGGGATGTAAGGAATCTGTCCTGTTTCGTTGGGATTTCGATGACAAAATGTAGGAATTAAGATGTGAAATTTTACTAGCACAAACCACACTTAAATACACACAATTATGCAATAATATACAATTTACACATATGAATAACATATCTACTTACAACTCACATCAGCTGTATGTTGAGTGGCGCGCTGGTTCTCCACACAGTAATGAGTTGATATTATCGAGATATTGCGGCCATGACATGCAAATCCTATAAAGGTGATTGTATGTAGTCACATGCTCCTCATACACATCATTATTGGCAAATTGTATGAAGTTCCATGTTGCTCATTCATGTGTGATACTGTATAAGTGTATAATACTCCTTTGTATTATATTCACATTACTCTTTAGTAAAACATCTTCCACTAAACATAAAAAAGTAACTAATTATATCAAAAATAATTGTAATATGCTTAGATAGATTGTATGTTAATAGTAATTAATAGTGTTGTAAGTAGGTAGATCTAGTGATAATATTGTAGATCTATATAATATACTTATAGATGTATGTATAGTTCGCGTAAACATATAAAAATTGGAGTAATGCTAGGCTTTGGCGGTAAAAAACACTTTTTTTAGGTGAAAGTGGAAGAAAAAAGTAGGAAAAAGAGATGGAGAGGTTGCTAATGGTAGAAATGAAAGAGATTAGTTATAATTACCTTGATTTGGGTTGGTATTAGCTCCAATCGCCAAAAATCATTCAAATGCACCTTCTTTTCTCCTCCCAATAAGTAACTACAGTCATTCTTGCAAAAAACGGTATACCCATCGGTATACCGTCGGTTTCGGTCGGTACAGTGAAGTTAGTAGCGCATTTTGCACCGAAATCATCGAAACATGGCGGTATTGGTGGTATACATGTCGGTATTATCGGTATTTGCGATCCTATCGGTACACACGCATGTTTCGGTATCGGTATGTGTCGGTATCGGTATTTCGGTCGAAATACCGCCGGTACCGGCGAAACTTCATTCCTTGCTCCCATCTTTCTACTAATGCCCCGGCTGCTCCTGCTGCAAATGTTGATGACAAAACAAAGCAAATATATGATTTGTGGACAAAGACTCTGGTGTTATGACCTGGATAGTCAACAGTGTTGAACCTAAGATCAGCCAATCACTTCTGTGACTTCGGAAGGCTAAGGACATGTGGGATCAACTTTCCCATGTGTACTCTCATCAACAAAATCCAAAGAAAGTGTTTGAAATCTTCAATCACTTGGAATACTGATTATGTGGAGTACTACAATCAGTTTTATGCGCTCTGGGATGAATTCGAGATCTACCACCCGCTCACTACTGATATTAAAGAAATCCAACGACAGCGGAACTAGCTTCAGCTCATTCAGTTTCTTGTTGGGTTACCACTCCCTTTGCTGGTGTTGTTGATCAGATCCTATCCAACGATCCTCTGGCTACCTTGGGAGATGTTCTCAAACACGTACAATGCTTACCCTTTGTCTCTCAAATTTCCCCCGATCCCTCTGATATTGTTGCACTTGGCGTTAGGTCTGGTGATTCTTTCTGTGGACGTGGTTGCAGTCGTGGGTGTGGTAGAGGGCGCTATACTACTGGACCTGGTCGCGGATCTTACTCTTTTGGCTCTGATTCTTCCTGTACTAAACAACGCTACTGCAACATCTACAAATGAACAAATGATACTGAAAACCATTGCTGGATAAAGCATGGCAAACCTGCATGGGCAAATCAAGTCACGTCAAACCAACCCGAGACTGTTGCATCCCCGTCTGCCCCACCTTCTGCAGAATGGATCCGATCAAAGTTTCAGAAGTTACTCCAAGCTCGACCGACTTCCTCCGCTGAGACCTCTGTTGATGGTAGTTCTGCTCTCCTGGCACAGTCTGGTAAATATACATAGGTGATCGACTCTGGTGCAACCTCCCCTATTACTGGCAATCAAACTTTATTTTATGAAGTGCATAAAACTTCTACTACTCCGCCTGTTACTCTTGTCGGTGGCTCTCAAACACCGATTTCTAGATTTGGGAATATCTTCACTCTTGGTCGTCTTTTATTACGTTCAACACTATATGTTTCAAAAATCCCAATAAATCTATTACCAGTGAGTAAAATTGTTAAGAGTCTACGGTGCTCCAGATAGTGTTATATTTGAGGATCTGCGCACAAGGATGAAGATTGGTTTGGGCCATGAGGGACTAGACGGCTTATAGTACATGGACATGCTGAAGACTGCTGCTCTACAGACTGCTGCTCTACAGACTACTTCTGTGACCGGCCTCCAGTGGCACTATCGATTGGGACACCCTTCACCTGCTAAGTTGAAGCATTTACTTCCTGATATTTCAGATTCAGTTTTTGACTGTGAAACATGCCAGTTGGGCAAACAGACTAGATCTACTTTTTCTAAAAAAAATTGTATTGGCTCAAAACATTTGTTTGATATAGTACATGCTGACATTTGGGGCCCTTGTTCTATTTCCAGTATTTCTGATTTTCGGTACTTAATGAGTTTAATTGATTATTTCTCTAGAACTACCTGGTTATTTTTGTTAAAGACAGATCTCACATAGTTGATACTATCACATCCTTTGTTGCTGAGATTCACACCCAGTTTGATAAAACTATCAAAACTTTCGTACTGATAATGCCCTTGAATTCCTGCAAACCTCTGTCAATCTTTTTTGTCAAAAAATGGGAACCATTCATCAAACTTCTTGTGCATACACACCTCAACAGAATGGCGTTGCCGAACGTAAAAATCATCATCTTCTAGAGGTTGCTCGCTCTCTTCTATTCCACTAAATGTCCCCCAATTTTTTTGGCCGGAAGTAGTTTCCACTGCATGTTATCTTATTAATCGCATGCCTTCTTTTGTTCTTGGCAATCAAGTGCCATATCTAATGCACCTCTCTTTACTGTGCCTCCGCGCATTTTTAGAAGTACCTGCTTTGTGAAAAATCTACGTCCTGGCCTAACCAAACTGGATCCACGTGTTACCAAGTGTGTTTTCTTGGGTACTCTAGGACACGAAAAGGGTATTGTTGTTATGATCCTATTACAAAGAAGTGGATGGTCATTGCCGATGTAGTTTTTTTAGCCTATGTCGTTCTATTCTTCCGCGGGCTCAGTGCGGATATCTGATTTACTTGTGGATACCCCTTTACCCATGATTGATGACACTGATTTACCAGATACAACTGTTGCACCAGCTACACTGAAGGTATATCAAAGAAGACCGAGAGCTACAACTCCCTCCATGGCCCCTCCAAATCCTCCATCCTTGTCAGCAGATCCACCTTCGTCTCAGATATTTTCTGACCTAGATATTCCTATCAATTTACGCAAAGGAACTCGGTCTTGCACTCAACATCCCATTGGGAATTTATGTTCTATTGCTAACTTGGGAATTAATTTTGCCAACTTCACTTCTGCTCAATCTGTTGTTTCTATTCCTAAAAATGCTACCCAGGCTCTTCAACATCTTGCATGGCTTCAAGGCATGGAATCTGAAATGCAAGCTCTTACTGATTGACATACATGGGAGTTGGTTGATGCACCTGCTGTCATGGGGGTATCGGTCGAAACGGCTAGGTGGCGGCAGGGAGAGGGCTGGGGGGGGGAGGCTGCAAAAGGGGAAGGAAGAAGAAAGGGGTGGCGGCTAGGTAGGGTTAATGGGGCATGGGTTATGGTGGGATGGGCTTTAGGGGGTCAAGTTGCTTTAATACCATCTAAAATAATAAGGGAATTCTTATTAGATGAGTAAAACAATTACGGAAATCTCTCTTTTATAGGACAAGAGAGTAATGCATAAAGTAGAGACAAGCAATATGGGATAATAGAAAAAGGCTAATAGGCAAGACAAGTCTAAAGCCCATAACACAATAATAATAATAGACCCAGTAAAATATATATGCTAAAACCGTGAGTATGCATTTATCACTAGTAGGCATATATATATAACATTGAGAGACATCTATGCTTGTATCAAACAAAATAAACTAGAGCCGATATGTTGATAGGTATAATCAACAAGGAGGATGACTGTGACAGAGTCAGGAATTGCAGAAAGCTTAGGGTTGCACAACGTGTGCACCCTCATATATATATAACTGAGACAATTACAGAGAGGTCCATATATATAGGAAAATAACAAAACAAATAACATGCTTATGTAAAACAGGAAATATATAATGTAACACTGCCCCTCAAGTTGGAGCATAGATGTCAATCATGCCCAACTTGTCCAACAGTATGCAGAACTGTTTCTTAGCCAAGAGCTTGGTGAAGATATCAGCAACTTGGTCTTCAGATCTCGTGAATGGAGTGCATATCTTGCCAGCAAGAATAGATTCTCTGATAAAGTGGCAATCAACTTCAATATGTTTGGTGCGCTCATGATAGACAGGATTATTTGCAATGAAGATGGAAGCTCTGTTATCACAATGCATAGGAATGGCCGATGAAGACTCAATCCCAAATTCTTTCAGAAGAGAACGCACCCACAACAACTCACAAGCAGTATGGGCCATGGCCCTGTACTCAGCCTCAATACTAGATCTGGCCACTACATTCTGTTTCTTGCTCCTCCAAGTGACAAGGTTGCCCCCTACAAAAGTACAGTAGTCAGAAGTAGATTTTCTATCGACTTTGCTGCCTGCATAATCAGAATCAGAATATCCTTCAAGAACACAGTGCCCATTCTTTTTATAATGAAGTCCCTTGCCAGGAGATTTTTTTAAGTATCTCAAGACTTGGCATACAACATCCAAGTGGCATTGTCTGGGTTTGTCGAGGTATCTGCTAAGAAGACCCACAACAGTAGCAATATCAGGACGAGTAACAGTTAAATAGATCAAATTACCAATCAGCCTCCTGAATTTTTTATGATCAGTAAACATAGCAGAGGAATCATCATCCCAATTGACATTGGGATCAAGAGGAGTATCTGCAGGTCTCGCACCAAGCATACCAGTCTCCTGCAGGATATCAAGAACATACTTTCTCTGCGAAAGAACCAAGGCATTAGAATTTCTAGAGACTTCTATGCCAAGAAAGTACCGGAGTCTACCTAGATCTTTGGTAGCAAAGTGTTTGCCCAAATGATCTTTGGTAGCCTGAATACCAAGAGTGTCACTGCCAGAAATAATAATGTCATCAACATATACAATCAGAACAGTAATACCAGCAGAAGTCTTTTTAGTGAATACAGAATGGTCAACTTGTGACCTCAGAAAGCCAAAATCAATCATAATCCTGCTCAGCTTATCAAACCAGGCACGAGGACTCTGCTTGAGCCCATAGATAGACTTCTTAAGCCTGCAAACTTTGTGAGACTCCCCCTGAGCAACAAACCCAGGAGGTTGCTCCATATACACCTCCTCCTGTAAGTCACCATAAAGAAAGGCATTTTTCACATCAAGCTGCATAAGAGGCCAGTTTAGATTCACAACAACAGATAAAAGAATCCTGACAGAGTTAAGGCGAGCAACAGGAGAAAAAGTCTCAAAATAATCAATGCCATAAGTCTGAGTGTATCCCTTCGCAACAAGCCTTGCCTTCAACCTCTCAACCGTACCATCAGGTTGATATTTGACTGCATAAACCCATCTGCAGCCTACAGGCTTACACTGAGGAGGTGGATCCACCAGCTCCCAAGTGTCTCTGTCAGTAAGAGCACGCATCTCATCATTCATAGCAGATGTCCAAGCTGTACTTTGCAAAGCTTCCTGAACAGTCTTAGGTACAGCCACAGCAGATAAGGCAGATACAAAATTGCTGGAATGAGTATTTAGATGAGCAGTAGACACACACTGAGCAATGCTATGAGAAGTGCAAGAACGGGTACCCTTACGGAGAGCAATAGGTATGTCAAGATCAGAGTTTACCTCAGGAGCAGCAGAACCTTCTGGAGGAGAGGATTGGTTGTCTTGGGGGGGTACATGTGTGGAAGGTGCTTTATTCCTGCGATGATAAACAATAAGAGGAGGGTCTTGCTTAGCAGTAGTCTCAGTATCAGTGCGGTCAGGCACAGTCAGAAATAACAGGTAAAGGAGGAGCCAGAATATCTGTCTGCAAACCATCTCCTGCTGTAGAATAATACGGTGTATCCTCAAAAAAGACAACATCACTACTAGTAAACCACTTCCGAGTGCTGGGATTATATCATTTGTAACCCTTTTGAGTGCGAGAATAGCCCAAAAAAATGCATTTCGTAGCTCGAGGAGATAGCTTATCAGAAGTAGGTCCAAGCAACCGAACAAAACAGGTACACCCAAAAATTCTAGGAGGCACAGGAAACATGGAGATGTCAGGGTGCAAAACCTGGAAGGGAATTTTATTCCCAATAACAGACGATGGCATCCTATTAATCAGAAAGCATGCAGTCAAGATAGCTTCAGTCCAATAAGAGCGGGGTACATGAGAATGCATCATTATTGTTCTGGTAACTTCTAATAAGTGCCTATTCTTTCGCTCAGCAACACCGTTTTGCTGTGGGGTATAAGCACATGAAGTTTGGTGAAGAGTACCCACAGATTTACAAAACACAGCCACATCTTGCTTAACAAACTCTAAAGCATTATCAGTGCGAAAAGTTTTAATAGGCAAGCCAAACTGCGTTTTTATTTCAGCAAAAAAATATTTAATAGTAGACAACACTTCGGACCTACTTTTTAACAGAAACAACCAAGTAGTCCTCGAAAAATCATCAATAAAAAGAATGAAATACTTGTAACCAGACAAGTTTGGTACATGGCATGGACCCCATACATCAGAGTGGTCTAAATCAAAAATGTTTTTACTGCTCACAGTACTACGTCTAGGATACACAGTACGAGTTTGTTTTCCTAGCTGACATGATTCACACTGAAAATGACAACTGCCAATATCAGGAACTAAACTACGCAGCTTCTCTGACGAGGGATGGCCCAGCCTGTAGTGCCACTGTAGCGCAGAAACAGAAGCAAATAATGCAGATATCACAGCAGCTTTCTTTGATCGAGGTAACTGGTCCAAGTAAAAGAGTCCATCAGCACCTTCATACCCCCCACCAATCTTCGTCCTCGTGCGAAGGTCCTGAAAAACGCATGAGCCAGGAACAAATGTCAGGCTAAATTTTAAACTTCTTAAAATTTTGCTGACAGACAATAAGTTAAGAGGAAATCTGGGCACATATAAGGCAGATTTGAGGAGAAACTGAGAAACAATATCACCGACTCCAAGGATCGAGGACTTGGAGCCATCAGCAAGCATAACAGAAGAATGTCGGGCAGGTGCAGATATATGTTTAAATAAAGATTTATTTCCAGAAATATGTGCAGATGCACCCGAGTCTATCACCCATTTGGTATTACCAGAAGTAGAAGGTGAGGATGAGCTCAGGAAGGCAGTGTCATAACCAGAAAAGGCAACATGTGCTCCACTCGTAGATGCAGCAGGAGAGGAACCAACACGCTCAAGGAGAAGACGCTCCACCTCAGCCCGGATGTAGTCTGCGGTAGCCCCCGCAGGCTCTGGTGCAGGTGTCTGAGTAGCACCCTCAGACGCAGAAGAATCAACCGCAGCATTGGCCCATGCCGGCTTACCATACTTTTCCCAGCATTTTTCCTCAATATGGTTGGACCGGCCACAGAAAGTACACAAACGTTGTCCTTGCTGAGGACGCGCAGCAGCAGAGGGTGGGGCAGCAGGAGGAGCTCCTCGTCCAGCACCAGGTCCACGCCCCCGGCCTGCACCCAGGGGAGGACGGCCATCACTGAAGCGGCCACGACCACGGCCACGACCACGCCCGCCCCAAGCGGCCAAAGCAGTAGAGTCTCCCGTCTCAGGAGGCGGAGACGGTGTCGATGACGGAAGGCGCTGGAGACGCTTGTAGGCAGTCTGCAAGGTAGGGAGTGGATCACTGGCCAAAATCTGATCTACCACTCCAGTATAGGACTCCGGTAAACCACTGAGAAACTGAATCAGCTGAAGCTCCGCCCGCTGTTTCTGCATAGTAGCTAAATCGGTGGACAACGGGTGATACAACTCCAACTCACCCCACAGACCAGTGAAGGTGGAGAAGTAGTCTGAAATGTCAGAACCAGTAAACTATAGACGCCCTAATTGCTTTGTGATATCAAAGACTTTCTTCGTATTTTCACTGTGCGAGTAGGTACTGGCGAGCTGATCCCATATCTGCTTCGCCGTAGGCAGCTGAAGAAGAGTAACACTAATCTTCTCAACGGAGCTGTTGAGAATCCATGTCATGACGGTCGAGTCATCACGAACCCAGTCATCAAAGGCCTTGATGTCCTTTGCATCCGCCTCCTCTGCAGGCTGAGGCGGACCTGTCCGAATCAAGTGAGAGTACTTCCCTTGTGATTTGGCAAAGATCACAAAGGAACAGACCCACAACTGGTAGTTGCACCCGTCAAGTTTAACAGTAGTGACTTGACGGCGCGACTCTCTCCACATGTCATCCCCAGGAGACGCCATGAGAAAAAGCAGGAAGGCAGGCACAGGCACATGCACAGGCACAGGTAGGCACAGACAGGAGACGAACTACCCCGTCAGGCAGGCAGAAACAGGCAGAAACCAGTCACCGTGGACCTCTCACATACGCACTACGCCAAGGCGTAGCAGAGAACCCGGAGGCCGAAGCCTACACGGGCAGGCAGGCACAAACAAGCACGAACTGACGGTTGCCCCTTAGACGAACAATGCGCCGATCTCCCCCTGAAGATTGATCTAGTCCAGATCTACTAGTGGATCAGTGGTCCCGTAGAAAACGACCACCCAGCAACGCACCTGCTGTGCGAACAACAATTACGGTTGCTCAAGCACTAGCGGTGCACCACGCCAGGAGGCAAGACGAAACCACAGAGCCCACGAAGGGACCTACGGCCCGCTGGAGACGGCCGGCCGGAGCTGCGGCAGCCCTGGCTAGGCCAGCAGCGGCGGGGGGGGGGGGCGGCGGAGGAGAGAGAAGGGAGGGAGGGAGGCTAGGTTAGAGCCTGCTCTGATACCATGTGACAGAGTCAGGAATTGCAGAAAGCTTAGGGTTGCACAACGCCATATATATATAACTGAGACAATTACAGAGAGGTCCATATATAAAGGAAAATAACAAAACAAATAACATGCTTATGTAAAACAGGAAATATATAATGTAACAATGACAACTATCATGGTTCAACTAGGTACATAAACCATAGTTGTCTCATACTTCCTCAATACTCACTCACATACCTCTACAACATTGTTTATGCACTACGTCCTGTCATCCTACCTAGAGGTCCTACCTCCTAGATCATGTTATGTTTCCATAAATTTGTGTCTTTAAGTCTATATATTGTGCTTACAAACTATGAAGAGTTAATTCATTCATTTCGCCATTAAATTTGACCCCAAAATCCCCATTGCAATCTCCATCAAAACAGTTCAACTTCCTTCATTTACACACGAGGAACCCCAACCCCCACATATCTAATGTGAAAAATTATTGCATATTTGAGAAGATCTAAACGAGTAGATCGTTCTGGTGAAATTTCGTTAAATAATTCGATCATTTGGTCGTCGAAACGCCATGAATGCATCTATCAAAATTTCCGTTGAAATTTCTGTTTTCGTGGCCACCGAAACAACATCAGAATCAAACATTTTTTTTTCCTTGTCATGAACAAATTGACAAGTGGTAGCGTTTACATGTCTATGTAAGCATCCATTGGACGCTTACTTGAATAGAAAGTATAATCCTGTAGTGCAACAGCAAGCTCAGAGAAAAAAAGCATTTGTAATGGGCGAATGTATGTGCTAACAATGAAATTTACTCTTTAGCATGTTGCCTACCACAAATTAACCTTACCAGTTTATATTTACATCACTGGTGACAGAAAAGAAGACACAGACATACCATTTTCGCTACAGTAATATACATTAATATTACATATTCTATTTCACAACCAGAAAGTAGAATGACACACGAAATCAACAATCAAATGTTAGATACGTATAATTTTTGTTTGTGAACAGAGATGCGTATAGCTTATAGGGAGAAAAAAACAGCCCGAACATGAAAAAAGGAATGCAACCTATCATCCGACAGACCAAATACTCCCAACTTTTGTCTGTAAGACCCAATCCAACAAGCTTGGGATTAACCATATTTATTTTGAGGTAAATTGTTTCCTATAAATAGGATCAAAAGAAAATATAAACTCAGTATTTGTCTCCAAATACATAACGAAGAAAACATCATGCACATAATGAAGTTGTATTAAATACAACTTCTCGAAGTTGCTCCAGATGTCAGCTGGTAATTATTTGTGTAGTGAAGTAACTTCTTCATACAACAGTGCTTTTGTATCCTCCTTTTTGTTTGGGTGAGAGTGAATGTAGCTTTACCCCTATAACAGAGTAAATATGTTTCGTGATGTAATAAGTGCTGAATAACCTGAAAAGCAAACTGCAATTAAAAGGTTATTCCGCTGCTTCTATTCCAGTTTAGGGGCGGAATTGGTACCTTGTTGTTCACGCTTAAATCTGGGTTTAGGCCTGCGTAATGTATTTGTTTCTTCAAAGAAAATTCTCTCAGATTTGGCTAATCTGGGAACAGGCTTCCTGAAGGTTTCTCCCTACAGCCAAAGAAGGCTTAACAATAAGTAAACATGATAAAAACATAGTACACGAAATTATGCATCAGATTGGCAACAACTCATTCACATGGTCATACAATAAGCATGACTCATTAATATAAGATTGTAGTTGTCATTGTGAAAGCTCTGCAAAATATTTGATTATACATGATGTAATAGAGAATGTTAATATATTTCATATATTCAGCTATTTATTCTATTTTGTAATTTATATATCCTGCTAGACCTCTATGTAAATTCTCCAACCTCTCTTATTAATAAAAAGGGAGAAGGCCAATTGCCTCTCCCAACGCTGCATTGCACACAACATTGCGGCACCTGTCTACATGGTACCAGAGCAGGTGTTCTAACCCTACCTAGCCGTCAGCAGGCCCCAGCGCCGCCGCCGGCAGCCACCGGCCAGCGCCAGCAGCCGCCGGTCAGGAGCGGCCACAGCGGGCGCCGCCGGCACTAGCAGCCGCTGGCTGGCCAGTCGCCAGCTACCTCAGGCCGCTGCGCCGTCCGTCCAGGGGAGGACAGCCGCCGCCGACCCAAAGTGGGCGCAACAGCCGCCGTCCGGGGGAGGCGCAGCAACATCAACCCCTCTCTCTCCGGATCGTCGGGTCCTTTGGTTGATCCAACGGATTTCTAAATCCCAAACCGAAGGGTCCGTCGGTATGTAGGAAATTCCTAATCACATCTCCATGTGTGATTAGGAAACTTTCATTGGGGGCTGTGGATGCGTCAGATACGCATCTGATTCTGTGACGTGACATGTATCTCTCCGTCACTCAAATCTTCCCGTGACGTGTATCAATCCGTCACTCTTCTTCTCATTATAATAAGGAGGACACCAAGGCATCTACCATCTACAGTGAGATGTCACCTATCCCCTCCATCAAGCTGAACGGGAAGAATTATCTCTTATGGATGAATGCTGTCCATATAGTGTTGGAGTCACGCGACAAGGCGAGACACGTTGATTCTGATCCTCCTGCATCTACTGACAAAGGCTATGCTGAATGGAAGCGCCATAATAGTCTGGTGAAGACCTAGTTGTGGGGGAGCATGGAACCTGGAATTGCCTCGAGGTTCATGTTCTATACTACTGCCAAAGAGATCTGGGATGCAGTAAAGAAATATTATTCTCAAGAGAAGAATGCGCTTCGTCAGTTCATGATATATGACCGTCTCTTTGCAGAACGACAGGGAGACATATCTTTAGAAGAATACTTTGGAGTGATCCAAGATATTGCACAAGTGCTGAGCTTCTATCATCCAGTGACTGTCCAGGTGCAAGTCAAAGATAAAGATGACTTGATTACAAAAAAAATTCTTGTTTGGTCTGAGTTCTTCGTGCAGTTCAACCCGCAGCGTCATCCTGGCTTCTGACAAACTTCCAAGTTTGGAAGAGGCTTACTCAAGGATTTTACAGGAAAATTTTGAACCTGTTGATCCTACATCAATCACATCTCATGGAGATTCCGATGCTTCTGTAGCTGCTGCAGTGAGAGGAGGACAAACAAGTATGGGCCGAGGACGTGGCACTCGCCCTAAGTGCACTTTCTGTGACAAACCTAGACACACAGTTGAGAAGTGCTGGAAGAAGCATGGTAGACCTGCTGCCATAGAATTAAATGTCCGATTTCGATGTCGTGTCCGATGGCCTAGAAACATAATTTTTTTCGAAATTTCGGCCAAAATTTTGATATTTACGGCCCAATTTGTCTCAGAGAAAATATGTGCTGGATTTACTACAGGAAACATGTATGAGTGAGTCCAAGCCTGTGTCTACTCCTATGAACTATCATGTGAAGCAAGGAAGAAAATGTCCGATTTCGACGACGTTTCGGTGGCCACAGAAACAGAAATTTCGACAAAAATTTTGACAGATGCGTTCCTGGCGTTTCGACGGCCAAATTAACGAGTTATTCGATGAAATTTTACCAGAAGCATCTACTTGTCTAGATCTACTCAAATATGCAATAATATTTCATATTGGATATGTTGGGGGGGGTCTCCTCATGAGTGAGTGAAGAAAGCTAAACTGTTTCGATGGGGATTTCGATGTCAATTTTGATAGTGAAATGAATTAGTTAAGTCATTATAGTTTGCAAGCACGATATATATACTTAAAGACACAAACATATGCAAAGAAAATATGGTCTAGTATGGTAGGACATCTAGGTGGGATGAGAGGTTGTACAGAAGCAATGTTGATCTGATCATCTGATTGTGAGTAAGTATTAAGGAAATCAGAACTTACAAGTTACAACTTCAATTAAAACTTACTAGTTAGTAGTTACTACAAGTCTACAAGTATACAATCCAAGTTTATGAAGTAGAAACTTAAAAACATGCAATAATAGTAGTATTCCCAATTTCCCATACATTATTGTAGTACACTGCACTCCATACCTGCACTAGTTGAAGCTTGAGTGTCTTGGTGGTTGTTGTTGTGGTTGTGGTTGTCCATACACAACTTCATTAATCCTATCTACATAATCCTTCCAGCTCAAATGATGCCTATAGACGCGATTGTATGTCTCAACATGGTCTAAATATATTTGACCATACACATACTTCAACATCCCATGTTTTGGAAAAAATTCCATAAGATCTTTCTCCTGATCGTCAATACTAGGAACTGTAGGAGGCAATGATGATGGTGCACTAGATTCGCCACCATAGACATAGCCACAGGCTGGGAAAACATAACCACCACTAGCACCTTCAGTAGGTAAAACATAGCCATAGGCTGGGAAAATATAACCACCACCAGCATCATATCCAGAAGGAGTATAAGCAACACCAGATTCTCCATAGCCATAGGAACCATAAGGAGGTTGTTGTGGTGGTAGGGGTTGTGGTTGTGGTTGTGGTTGTGGTTGTGAAGGTCCAAATCCAAAAATACTATCAGCAAGAGTAGATGACGGTTCCTTATCAGAAATACTCAAGCCCGATACTGATTCATTTAAGTCAGAAAAATAACCACTTTGGTATTGAGGAGCTGGTGCTGGTCTAGGGGGAGGTTGTGTTGGTACTAGTGCACCACTATACTCTTTTTGACCTCGAGTTTTCCTTCTGTTATATGTCTTTTTAGCTGTTGGGTATTGAGTTTGAGTAGGGTCAGTTGGTGCAAATTCAGCCCTTGGGCCAGTGAGATAAGGACGATCATCATCTTCATTTGTATATCCTTCCCATCCTTCAATGCCACCACCACCTCCTCCTTGACCATCATCATTGTCGTCTTCATTGTGGTCATCATCACTAGCAGAAGGAGACTTTGATGATGAAGATTTGCTTTTGGAACCATATCTGGTAGCAGAACCACCAAGTTCAGCATTCACATCACTTTCAATGTCCATGTCATCATTTAAATGTGCATCCTCTTCCTCTAGTCTTTGAACGGGGCTGCGGTCATCGTGTGCTTCTTGTTGATCTTCAGCACGAGCAGGTTCAAAAGTTTCTTCAAGTGTTGCATCTGGCATACCCGTAGCTCAATCTAAAACTGGGGCACCACCAATCTCATTCATCCATTCTTGCAATGGATCTTCTTCATCATTATTATCGGCGCCTGCAAAGGTGTACACAATATCAATGGGATCATGCACAACTGAGAGATCCACTTCGTTGAACTCTGGTTCTCTAAGATCTTTTGCCCTCAATCTCATATTGTAGTGGACGAAGACCAAGTCGTTTAAACGAGCAACCCCAAGTCTATTCCTTCTTTTACTGTGAATAAGGTTGAACGTGGACCAATTCCTCTCACATCCACCGGCAGCAGCTGTTTGTGATAGAATTCTCAAAGCCATTCTTCGTAGCTCGGGACAACCTGTGCCATGCCACAACCACCACTCACAAGGAATGCTTTTATCCCTATCTTGAACAACATTTGGATGCGCAAAACAACCCAACCCTTCTCTGAATTGTCTTAGCTGCATATAAGGAAAATAAGCTGAATTTTAGGATGCAATTCTAATTACATAATAAAATTATGTATTACATAATAAAATGATGTAAGGTCTGAATTTAAACCTGATTTATTATAGTCAGTCTCTCCTCAGATGTTGTAACAAGTCTATTTGTCACATCCTTTATTGCTGAAATGAAGACACTATTTGAACCCAATTTGTATTTGTACTGGAATCGTGGATTCAAATAATGTGCTGTAAAGATGCATAAGCATGCATTTAGAGAGAGAGCAACATAATTATTCCAATATAATGAATAACAAGTTATAAGTCACAAGTAACTCACCAGCTTTGTGCAAAGGATGCATTAACATGTTGTCCCATCTTTGTTTAATAATATACAGATATTGTTCATGAGATCGGGGAGCCACTAATTTTATGGTCTCTTTCATTTTACCATGGCCTCATACAACCACGGAATGGTGGGTGACTTATCTCCATCTACTAACCTCAGCACTTTGACAATTGACTCCATTATTTTCAACAGATTTGTTATCTTATCCCAAAAACTCCTATTATTTACAAGTTCTTCTATCTTTGCTCCCAGAGTTGTTCTACTTTCCTTCATTGAAATCCACTCAACACCAGCAAATAACTTCTTCAATCCATCTCTCTTGGCCTTAAGGCTCTGCAGTGCTAAAAAATGAGTAGCAAATCTTGTGACTCCAGGCCTAATCAAGTCACCACCACAATATTCCTTCCTCATTGCTGCCAATAAGAATGAGTGGTTGTAGATAAAACCTGTAATGGTTCTAGCTTCAGTAACCATTGCTTTCACATGACTCAACCCCCCTACAATAATTTAAACATGGAAATGATGGTTAAATCTTAAATGATTATATTAATGGAGTCATAGATATATCTTGAAGGTATAAGTAATAGAATTTGAAATTTTGAATTACCTATATCTTTCAGTATTAGGTCGATGCAATGGGCTGCACAAGGTGTCCAATATATTGGATATTGCTTCATTAACTCTTTCCCAGCTTTCTTGAAGTTTGGCCCATTATCTGTCACTATTTGGACAACATTTTCCACCCCAGCATTTTTCAAAAATGTCTTCATCTGCTTCTTGATGTACTTACTATCCCGAACTTGATCAGATGCATCAACGGAACCAAGGAAAATTGTGGAATCATTGCAGTATGCTAAAAAGTTGATTATTTGCTTTCGGTTACCCGATGTCCACCCATCACACATCAACGTAACTCCATATTCAGACCACCTACAATTTGTAATGCAATAAATAAATAAATCTCAAATTCTCAACACTAATTTTCATATAATAAAAAAATCACAAAATATATCATTCAACATTCATACCTCTCCTTTTTTTCATCAATCCACTTCTGGATCTCTTCTTTCTGTTGAGGAAGGTAAACATTCATCAACTCATATGCAGTTGGGGCTTTCACACCCGGGCCAGTTGCCTCCGCAGTCCTCAAGAGGTGTTGCAAGTATGGCTCAGAAGCCACATGTGCTGGGATCCCATGTGCAAAGAAAAACTTTCCCACAGCTTTTCCAACTTTATTCTTTGCTCCAGAGAATATATCCTTCAACCTCTGTTGAGCTGGTTGAGATTTTCTAATACCTGGCTCTTCAACATCTAAGCCCAACCTTCCTCTTGCAGTACTAGCAGATCTGAACAATGAAGGAATGCCTCCCTTCTTTCTTTTCACCTGACCAGATGGCATGTCATCCTTAGTTAAATCAACTACAGTTCTCCCTGAACCCCGACTACCACCACCAACTTCATAAGCAGACGGTCCAATTCCCCTTCTATACTCATCATGTTGTTGTTTTTCCCATGCAGACCTCTTCGAATCTCTCAGGGCCCTCCTAAACATGCGTCGGGCTTGGGGGGTGTCATAATCTGGGGGATATTCCACATCAGAGTCCTCCTCAGCAGACGAACCATGTCCTCCCTTATAACCAAACAAGGTATCCACATACAGCTGGTCTAATTGTTTCTGTTGCTGACGTGTTTCTTTCTTAGCTTTCATCATTTCAATAAAGTCATCCCTCACTCCTTGAGGGCATTTCTTGCACTTGGCCACATTCTTATCCCCACCAACAATGTGTGCCTTGAACCTAGTAATTCCTCCACCTCCAATCTTTTTGTCACAGTAGTTGCAAACCACTTGTTGTCTATTGTCACCCATGGGTTGGCAATGCCCCCATGCAAAATCAGGATTTGGACCCTTTTTACCAACTTGGTTCTTACCCCTCCCAGCACCCACATCTCTGTCACCATCAGATGAACCATTGTTAGAAGAATTCGCCATCACCTGCAAAATATAAAGAATAAAGAAAAACACTCATGAGTCATGTCATTACATTTAAATCATGAATTATGTAACATATTTACAAACATGTACAAGTAGAGTAAAACTAGAAGACAATTGCATCATTTTAGTGTGTCTTAATTTTTTAGAATATAATTTATTTTACCATTTTAAGTTCTGAAATTATCTTTTAATGATATTAAATAGACTAATAGAGTAAACTCAATTTTATAATATGTTTGCGTTACTTCAATGATTTATGATACTAAATAAGTAGAGTATAAATGTATAATCAATTAATCATGCTAAGACATTTTATAAAATTATTTTTTTAATAAATGTATTTTTTTTCTTTTTTTAATTACTGAAAATAATTTTTAATTATATAAAAAGACTTGATCTTTATTCTAAATACATTTAACTTATTTTAAGTATTTTATCATACAAATATTAGGTTATTATAGTATTATTTATGCAATTTCTATTATTTAGAAATCATTTTATTTAATTAAAATAGAAAAAAATAAAATTTTAAGTCTGATTTTTCGAAAATAATAAAAAGTACATAATATTTTACCTCCAAAATGCATTTTTGACCTTAATGTAAGTTAATATTAGTATATATTGTTCATATAAGCATGAATCTAGGCAATTCCATGTTTAAAAATGATTTTTTAAGCAATAAAGATTAGATTTAAGTAGTAATACGGGTTTAGGTTATGGATTTAGTGATATTTAGTAGGATTCATGTTTAGATCTACACCATTTAAGGATTTAATGCATAGATCCACCATTTTTGGTAGATCTAGTACCTTAGATCTAAGAGAATAGAGAGAGAAATATAGTAGGAGGAGAGATTAGAGAGAGAGAATGGGTAGAACATTAGATGGGGGGGAGAAGAAGAAGAGGATTAGAGAAAACATACCTCAAAATCCCTCAACATAGCCTTTGGAACCTTCAAAATCGCCCAAGCAAAAATATGCAGCAGACGTCTTCTTTTTCGGCGGCACAGTGCTGCATCTCGACCCGTGCCGGCGAAATAATAGCCTTAAGTGGCTAATTTGCAGCGAACCCCCCCCCCCCTGTTTCGGCAAAATTTGAAAAAAACCGTCGAAATTTTTTTTTGCCGGCGAAATTACGTACGTAACAAGAGGTACTGCTGTTTCTAAGTCCGATTGCCATCGACATCGAAATAATTGGCGAAATTTCGCCAATTTCGACGAAATTTTGAACATTTTGTGAAGGAGATGACTGAGGATACTAATTATCCAGATCCAAGATATTATAGGAAAATTGTGGGTAAATTGATTTATCTGACAATCACACGCCCAAACATTTCTTTGTTGGAGTGGTGAGTCAGCATATGAGCTCACCACAACAGTCTCATTGGACATAAGTATGTTATATTCTGAGATATCTGAAAGGTGCACCTGGTAAGGGAATCACCTATTATAGGCCGAAGACTCTTATATCCACACTTTCTCTTACTGGTTATGCAGATGCAGATTGGGCTGGTAATCTGAATGACAGGAGGTCTACATCTGGATATTGCACATTTCTGGGAAATCATCTTATTACCTAGAAAAGCAAAAAACAAAATGTTGTGGCAAGATCTAGCACGAAAGTTGAGTATAGAGCAATGGCACATGCATGTTGTGTAAAGATTCTTGTTTTGTCTCCTATAGAATTCAGATGTGACAATCAAACGACCATCTACATTGCCAAGAACCCAGTCTTCCATGAACGTACTAAGCACATAGAGGTTGACTACAACTTTATTAGAGATCAGATCAAGAATGGAACTGTTGTGACTCCGCATGTCAAGTCTGAAGATCAACTTGCAGATGTTCTTACGAAGCCATTGAGTCCAACATCATTTTAGAGTTTTTGCAACAAGTTGGGCCTACACGATGTGTACACTCCAACTTGAGGGGGAGTGTTAATATATTTCATATATTCAGCTATTCATTCTATTTTGTAATTTATATATCCCGCTGGACCTCTATGTAAATTCTCCAACTTCTCTTACTAATAAAAAGGGAGAATGCCCATTGCCTCTCCAAACGCTGCATTGCATGCAGCATTGCGGCACCTCTGTCTACAGAGAACAATACTGCTGGGTAAGTGTCTAATTTATTTAACTATTGGATGATTCAATGTGCATGACTGGTTGAGCTGCTGCATCACTGTCGTTCTTTCTCCTTAGGGGAGGCAAGACCTCTCGACAGCCACAACATTGAGGATGGGGCTAGGGCGGTTGACATGATGATCCCTTTGAAGGCTTTGCAGTTGGCAACATATACCTCCACGGAGTTAGCAGACAGGGTTTCCGCAAGCATACCATGTACTAATGTTGCAGGCTGTATGATTGATAGTCATACTCTTCTGCATTAATGGAGGAGTCTAGGACCTCCTATGCAAGTTAGGCTACATTCTTATGCCTACACCAATGGAAAGGGCACCTGTTATTAATAGCCTAAGATGTAGCAACGATCGAGGGTGTGTCGAAGTCTAATGAAATCAAAGGATGGTCAGGTAAACTATGCAATGAGAGCATTAGCCCGCCCACCTGATCCTACCCAGGTTTTGTCCGCTTGCATCACCTTAGGGGCTTTTAGTCTAGGAAGCAATTTAGCACCAACCGACAATTTTCTGACAACTGATTGCAAGTTCATCCGAAGTGAAAAACTATATATAGTGCATAACAAAGAATGCCAAGATTTCACAGTCCCAACGCACCCAATCAGATTTATTATACCCTATAGAGAAGAGTATTCTATCTTTGTTCATACTTTGCGACTGTTGACACAACACTTGTAGTAGAAGTGAAGGCTGATAGTGACACATGCAAATAATATCATTGCCTTTATCATTGAAGTGCATTATGTAGGCTACATAAACAATGTATTGGGAGAAGGAGACGACCTAAAGTCGACAGTCGCTCTCGTGACTAGTAATATAGAGGAAAACAGTAATACACATTTACAGGTGACCCATAAATGTACATATTACAAGAACGTCCTTGTTCACTATATTAATACTCCCCCTCAAGCTGGAGCATATATATCATATGCTCCCAACCCAGCTTGTCACATAAGAACTGAATGCGACAACCATTTAGGGACTTGGTGAATAAATCAGCTAACTGATCTTCAAAATTGACCGGTGACAATTGGATTAGGCCCTCTTATATCTTTTCTCTGAGGAAATGACAATCAACTTCTGTATGCTTTGTTATTTCGTGAAAGAGAAGATTCTAGGCAATGCGGATAGCAACTTGATTGTCACACTTCCAACTTCATGGGACTACTCTGAGAAAAATCCAACTCCTCTAATAGATGTTTGAACCATAATACTTCACGAGTGGCTAATGCCATAGCTCTATACTCTGATTTAGCACTGGATCTAGCAACAACTGTCTGCTTCTTACTTTTCCAAGACACAAGATTACCTCCCACAAAGACACAATAGCCAGAAATTGACCTTCTGTCAATACTAGATCCTGCCCAATCTTGATCTGAAAAACCCTGAACTCTCATGTGGATATGATTTTAGTACAATATCCTTTCCCGGGGGACTTCTTCAGGTATTTTAGAATGCGCATAATAGCCTCCCAATGACCTGTACAGGGCTTCCCCATGAATTGACTAACAACACTAGTAGCAAAGCCAATGTCAGGTTTGGTGACAATCAAATAATTCAATTTTCGCTACAAGTCTTTTATAACGCCAAGGGTCATCAAGTAGCTCCCCCTGTGCCACAGACAATCGGACCTTAGGATCCATTAGAGTCTCTGTTGGCTTAGCTCCAAGCATACCTAACTATGTGAGGAGATCCAGAACATATTTCCGTTGTGAAATAACAATTCTAGCCTTTGACTTGGCAACTTCAATCCCAAGAAAATATTTAAGATTGCCTAAGTCTTGGTTTAGAACCAATCTTGAAGAAAGCACTTGAGCTGCTCAATACCTTGCCTATCATTAGCAGTGATCACAAAATCATCAACATAAACTATTAGAAAAATACATCCAGAATCACATCGTCGGTAGAAAACAGAGTGGTCCATGATGCATCTGTGAAGTCCAAACTCAGAAAGAACACAACTGAATCTGCCAAACCAAGAACAAGGTGACTGCTTAAGACCATAAAGTGACTTGTGGAGTCGACAAACCATATTAACCCCCCCTGAGAAACAAATCCTGGTGGTTGCTCCATGTAGATCTATTCATTCAGATCACCATGCAAAAAAGCATTCTTGATATAAAGTTGATGCAAAGTCCATGAATGTGTAGCTGCAAGAGACATAAAGAGACGTACGGAGGCCATTTTAGGCACATGAAAGAATGTCTCTTAAGTATTCCTCACCATAAATCTGTGTGAATCCCTTGGCCACTAATCGTGCCTTGAGCCTATCAACAGTACCATCATGCCCAACCTTGATTGTGAATACCCATCTGCAACCAACTGTTGATTTCCCAGAGGGACAATGAACTAATGACCATGTATTGTTGCTTTGTACAGACATTTCTTCCATCATTGCAGCACGCTATCCAGGGTGATTTAGTGCCTCTGAGACGGACGAGGGTGTGGAAATAGAAGACAAAGAGGATAGGAAGGCATAATATGACGGTGAAAGATGAGCATAAAAGATAACATGAGAGATGGGATGAGAGGTACAAGATCGTTTTCCTTTGTGTAAGGCAATAGGCAAGTCCATTGAATTGTTGGTTTCCATCGGATCATCTAATTGAGTGACAATTGTAGAAGGTTTGGGACATGCATTGCCCTTCGTAGAACCAGAAGCAAGATTCTCCTTTTGTCGTGTGTAGAGTTGTGTAATGGGTGGACGACCATGAGAGCTAACTTCTGAGATGAGGGATTGTATGATAGGTGACTGTCTGACTTGTGACTGAATGATTGGTGGTTCAATGACTGTGGTTGAATGATTGGTGGTTCGATGACTTGTAGTTGAATGATTGGTGGTTTGATGACTTCTGATTGAATGATTGTTGGAAAAGGCAAAGACTCATCGACCTCTTTAAGAAATTGGGAACCACCAAAATATGGAGTGTCTTCAGAAAATGTGACATCAGCAGAGACAAAGAAGTGACATTCTGATGGACAAAAACATTTATACCCTTTTGAACTCGAGAATAGCCTAAAAATATACATTTAGTAGACTTGGGGCTTAACTTATCTTGACGACCACCTAATATATGAACATAGAAAATGCATCCGAAGATTTTAGGTGGTACATGGTATATTGGTTGCTGGGGATGAAGGACATAGAAGGGTATTTGGTTTTGAATGAGGGATGATGACATGCAGTTGATCAAGTAGGTTGTTGTAAGAACAACATCACTCCAAAAAATCTTTTGGGAGATTCATGTGGAGAAGCAAGGTACGATCAGTTTCAATGATGTGGCGATTCTTTCGTTCTGCAATTCCATTTTGTTGTGGAGTATGTGGACATGAGATTAACTCTGAGACACATCTTAGCTTGTATAAAACAAAATAAACTGGATCCAATACGTTGATAGGCATAATCAACAAGGAGGATGACAACCATCATGGTTCAACTAGATACATAAACCATAATTGTGTCATGCTTCCTCAATACTCACTCACATACCATTGCAATATTGTTTATGTACTATGTCCTGTCATCCTACCTAGAGGTTCTACCATCCTAGATCATGTTATGTTTTCATAAATTTGTTTCTTTAAATCTATATATTGTGCTTGCGAACTATAATGACTTAATTCATTCATTTCACCATATAATTGACCTCAAAATCCCCATCGAAATTGTTTAGCTTCCTTCACTCACACATGAGGAGCCCCATCCCTCACATATCAAATATGAAATATTATTGCATATTTGAGTAGATCTATACTAGTAGATTGTTTAGGTAAAATTTTGCTAATAATTCGATCATTTGGTCGTCGAAACAACACGAATGCATCTGCCAAAATTTTCGTCGACATTTGTCAAAATTTCTGTTTTTGTGGCTACCGAAACGACATCAAAATTGGACATTTTCATCCTTGATATGGATATACCTAACTAGATCCTCACTTTAGTATATCAATTGGAGAGAAATAAAAGAAATACTTTGTGTACCTAGCCCCAAATCCTAATATGCTAACAACACATATACTAAATTAACTAGATTACCAATTGAGCCATTAAGTCCAATAGTTTATTTTCACGATATCCACTCTCTTCCATCATCAATCATGCATGGAATCCTAAAATATAGGAAGAGTATGACCCATGTATATAGCATTGACCATACATTAGTCTTACCTAAATGTGTCACATCACATGCTTGGAATCCTAAAATATGGTACAAGTATGACCTATATATAGAGCATAGATCATAAATTAGTCTTCCCTATATGTGTCATTTGCAGACATCCATATATTATTTTTCTTTCATAGTATTCTGTTTACATGGTGAGCCTTTAGTCCTTTACTTTCAGCAATATATTATTTTTAGCATGCCAAAAGATCATAGGAATGTCTAATTTTTAATGAAGTTTCTCTAACTGAAATACATAACAAAAGAGTTTTTGTTTCTTTTTCTTGTTATTATATTCCATCATAGATGGTTTTGACATCTCATCATAGCCTACATGTTTTCCATCTATTTAAAAACGACATGATATGTATTGGAGATTTACATGAGAAGAGTTTTGATTGGAGACTTGGCATCTAGCCTTGAAAAGCTAGATTCAAAGTCAAGATAGCTTTCAATAGGCCTTACATTTTATAAAACCATTTAGCATTCAAGTCGCTCGTTATGCTATCATCTTCATTCCATGCTTAGAAGTAGTTTGTGATGATATAAAGGATATTTAATATTGAAAAATATGTTAATCCATAATGCACTGATAATTAATGACATTGAAGCATAATCTTTGTTTTGTTGGTAATCCTACCTAATCTTCATTATGTTGCCTATCTTGTTGAATTGTGCACACTGCTACAATATATGTGCTAATAACCGTTTCAATTAATTATCACCACCTTATACATCTTTTTGTTTGAAGGTATCACTACAATGATTGGAGGTGGGACTGGACCAGCTGATGGAACTCGGGCCACTACTTGTACTCCTGCACCATTCCACATGCGATTAATGCTGCAATCAACCGACGATTTACCGCTAAATATGGGGTTCACAGGAAAGGTATATCTATGTTTTTTACGATTGTTGGAATCATATGTGACTATTTTTCTTAAAAGTACCGGCTTCTCAAATTTATAATTCATATTGTTGAGAGTTATATTTAGGTATTGGTCTTATTATCTAGTTAGTACATGGACCTAAGTGTTTTGACCCATTAGGGTCTTACCTTAGTTTGTATGCTTCCCCCTTCTCCTATACATAGGAGAGGTTTCTTTAATGAAATATATTGATTAGCCTCCTATTTTGCAATCTAACATGGCATCAGAGCAGGCCGCTCATGGGAAACTCTATAGAGGAGAGAAAGGGGAGTTGCCTCCGCCTGCGGGCGACCGTCGTCTTTTCTTGGCTGGTTGCCCTCCAGGCACCTGCCTGACCTTCAATGGTCTCTTGATCTTGCCCCTCTTATCATCATCACCCATTGCTCCTGCTTCCTTCATGTCCACTGGCCACTGCCACCACCTGCACCCCTACTGCTGCTCTTCTAATCAACCACTGTTGCCCAATTCTCTTGTCCCTATAGACGTCGACGCCCAACCTTGCAGCTGTTATCTCCCCAATTTCCCGCCGCTCAACCTTGTTGCCACCAATCTCCTCTTCCGCCGCTGGTCCTTGCTTGCATGTCCTTCGCCATTAGCCGGACCCCTACCTGATGTTGCCCTACCAGCCCTCCCTTCCTACCACCTGTAGTTACTTCTTTTTTCCTCTAATGCTGCCTACAACCTTAGCATCCACCACCCCTGCTTCTTGCTACGTACCACTATCGCCACCTGCCACCCAACACTGCCCTGTTGCCTTGCTGCACTGCTGTCTCCATGCTACCACCGCCCTGCTGGCATACTGCTATTCTGCTTGCCGTTGGTGCCCTGCCGCCCACAATTCTCATTGCAAATCCCGTAACCAAGGTCCATGCATTACCCAGTGCTGCCTACCACTGCTACCTATCACTCTCGACTACAACCTAACCCTACATATGCATAAGACTTCATTCCCTCAATTTTTGCACCCCCACATATACATTATGCATATAGCTAATCAGATCCTTAATTAGATATGATATTAGATCTAATCATACCGCAGGGGGATTCACACCTCGCAACCCCTACATTTGTGGTTTCTTGGGTCGCACAAATATACATTGATTTTCTACCCAAATTTGTGTTACTGGGTCGTGTTGCACATTGACTCGAGTTATTGATTGACATCCTCCATATTTTTGCCTATATATCTATTTCCTCTGCCATTGTTTCTGACTTATTGCCCCAACCACTCTTGATTCTTTCTGTGGTTGGTGTCAAGGAATTAAATTTTGTCGAAATTGTCAAAATTTCGTCGAATAATTGGATTTCGAGAGAATCTGCTACGAAACCTTTCCACTATCCCGTGACGTCAAAATTAGCAAAACTTTTTGGCCAAAATTTGAAATTTCCCAGGAAACATGAAAGTTTCCTTTCATCTCACATGAAGGATCCCACCACCTAAATTTTATAGCATATAAGGATGCATTTAGATGTAGAGATCATGCCTGCAAAATGTCATGGCTTAATCCGTTCATTTTGATGTCGAAATGAGCATGGTTGCATATATCAAAATTTCTATAATTTTTTATTGAATTTCAATAAATTTCTATCAAATTTCAATTAATTTCTATCAAAATCTCAATAAATTATGTCGTTGAAACGGCATCAAAAAATGATACCTCATTCCTTGGTTGGTGTGAAGGAACAAATCACTGTATTGAAAAACGTTCTTATGCGGCCGCTTAACCAATCATGACTTTAGCCATTAAATTTTGCCGTTAAGCGCCCGCTTAGCTGATATACAAAAAAAGACCGCTTAGCCTGTTTTTTTCTTGCTTTTCCTGCTTTTTCCCTTGCTTTTTGGCCGCTTTTTGCTCCTTTTTTAAATACTACTGTACAACTATAATATGAAGCAAATTATATGGTCCAAGTATTACTGACTATAATATATTAAACTTATTTACATTAAAAGTTCTATGATAAGCCGTAGTTCTAATTTAGAATTGCATACTTGTATGTAAGTCGTGATAATAGGGTACCGCTGTAATGTATACAATTACATGTACCATAATCTACTTTAGAGTGCATACTTTAATTAAATGTACAGCTGTAATGTATGACTAATTGATGATATGCACATGTAACAATAAGTTAGTAAGGTATCCATGATAAGTCTATTTCTTACCGTTTAGCTATGTAAACATGTGATGCAAAGTTTTTGTTGTATCATCTATGCAAGATGTTTTATCCATGTCAAGTCTATTGTTTATTATATCATAGCTATAATCATTTTCTTATAAACTGTTTGGGTGTTTTATATTGTTGGGTAGAGTGTTTAGGTATATGTAGAAGTTTCAAATAGTATATTATTTATATACATATATGTGTAACTTTGTATAAAATATAAAGGGAATTAAAACCTATTTTTTCAAAAATTGCCCTCTTAAATGTTTTTTAAAACATTGAGGAGAATAGAGGAAGACGTGTAGAGGGAAGAGATGAGATGGACGAGAGAAGATGAAGAGAGGAAGATCCTATTTTTATTGTTATGGTTATTCTTGCTGGTCGCTATATGCTTCTTGGAGAGCTTAGTATCTAGAGTTTCATGTCTGTTGTCTACTGTTTGTGCTGATGTCCTCTTTTTGGCTACGTTCTCTCTTTTGTTCTGCCTTTATTTGCACGTTGACTTTTAAGTGATGTCTGCCAGGCTGCCAACACTCTCTGGTTTGTCTGTGCCTTGCACATGTTAATTCTTTACTTCTCCGTGCTTTGTTTGCATCTCAACTACTACTCTTCTGTGACCCAACACTTTTTGGGAAATGTGACCCAACACTCTCTGGACTACGATGATAGCGACTGTGATGAAGACCCTAACACCTTCTTGCTTCTGTTTACTACTACTCCAGATGCCACTTCTTTCTTATTGGAAAGCTTCTGCTACCTGCTTGTGTACCTGCTGCTTATGGATTATCTACTTGCGGGGAAGTATGTGTGTTTGAGTGCTTTATTGTAATATTGAGGGGGAAATATATACTTGTATGGGCATGACTTATCCTTTTTTATGCTTATTATTTTTTCAGTCCGTCCCTCTCTTTGCAAGCTGACTTGGGATTCTCCCAAGCTCCAGTTTGAGAGGGAGTGTTGAGAGTTATTTAGTTATTTATCTTATTTTCTAGTTAGTACATTGTCCTAAGCGTTTTGACCATTAGGGTTTTGTCTTAGTTTGTTCGCTCCCCCCTTCTCCTATATATAGGAGAGGGTTTCTCTAATGAAATATATTGTTTAACCTCCTATTTTGCTATTTGATACATATCTTAAATTCATATATCTTCAGATATATATCATAGTCATCCTTGTTACGGTGGCAAGGCACCCAATTTGGGCACCATGATCCTAGGTGCGCTTACGCTAATTTTTTTCAGATCAGGTTTCTCTACTATATATTATTGTATTATAGGTATGATCCCCTCATTATAATGCATTCAATGGTCATATATGTCGGTAAAATATCTATGTTGTTGTTGATCGTGAAAATAATACCTAAGATTAACCCTAACAAGTATGCAGACCTATGCAAATCTAGAAATTAGATATTGTTAGTACAAATCCCTAAAAACGGAGGAATTCGTCTTCTATAAATGGATGTTGATCCTTATTTCGAATATGATGAACTTAACATGGAATATAATACCCATATATGGGGCCAAGGAACGAGGTATCCGATTTCGATGCCGTTTCGACAGCATGGAAACCGAAATTTTTTGAAATTTCGACAAAATTTTTGATAGATGCAACCGTGCCCGTTTCGACGCCAAAATGAACGAATTAATTTATGAAATTTTACAAGCGTGATCTCTACACCTAAATGCATCGTTTTATGCAATAAAATTTTATGTGGGGCCTGCTTAGATAAGTGGGACAGACAACACACATTTGTAATAGGATGTTTAATAGTACAAGAACGAGTACCTTTCCTAACAGCAATAGGAAGGTCAAGATCTGATGCTTCTCCAGGAATTCCATGAGTAGAAGACGAAAATGAAGGCTCAGAGACTGGTGTCGCTACCATTTCTGGTTCTGGTCTGCCTCGCCGACTATAAGCATGTGGGTAATGCTCAATAACAGGCCTGTCTGTTGCTTGCTCATCCGGAATAAAGGTATAATTAGGGATGATGGGTGGCTCTCCCTCACTCTGCACAGATGGTGCCACTCTATCACTCTGAAAAACTGGTGGCACTCCCTCTCTCAATTGCTCCCCCTTACTTATAGCATCAGAGAAATGTGGAGTGGTCTCATGGAAGATAACATCCCTAGACACAAACATCCGACGAAGACTAGGACAGTAACACTTGTATCCTTTGCTAGTATTAGAGTAGCCAAGGAACAAGGTTTTAACAGACCTAGGAGAAAACTTGTCAGCTTTAGGGTCAACATGATGGACAAAGGAAGTGCAACCAAACACTCTAAGGGGAAGAGAAAAAGGCTTGTCTGTGGGTCGTAACACAGAGAAGGGAGTCTGTCCTTTAAGAACCGAGGATGGTTGTTTATTAATTAAGAAGCAAGCAGTTAAAAGAGCTTCAGACCAGAATTTCTTAGGTACATTGGATTGGAACATAATAGATCGAGCAATATCAAGAAGATGGCGATTTTTCCGCTCAGCCACCCCATTCTGCTGAGGGGTGTAAGGACACGATGTGCGATGGATCATGCCTACATAGCTGCAAAAATCAGACATAGCCTTTTGGACATTCTCTAAAGCATTATCAGATTGAAGAATTTTTATATTGCAGTCAAATTGGACTTTTATTTCAGTGTGGAAATGTTTCACAATAGATAGTACAGACTCTCGACTTTTGAGAAGATAGATCCATGTCATTCGAGAAAAACCATCCACAAAGGAAATAAAGTAACGAAAACCATTATAACTCTGGTCTTTTGACAGGACCCCACACATCACTATGGACTAACTCAAAAGGACAAGAAGCCCGTTTATTGACACGACTGGGATAAAGATAATCTATGATGCTTTCCCAGCTGACATGACTGACACTCTAAAGATGACAGTTGAGACAACTCTGGTTCCAACTTGCGCAGACTCTTAAGGAAGGATGTCCATATCTGCAATGCCATAGTAAGGGGGAACCACTCAATAGGACGGATGGAGCAGGAGCAGATACTTGGCGAGGCAGACTGTCACCATGGAAAAGGTAGAGATCACCTTTCCTAGGTCCCCCACCAATCATCCTCATACTCTTGAGATCCTATATTACAAAATAAGAAGGACCAAATGTTACCGTACATTTACAGTGTCAATCAGTTTTACAACAGAAAGAAGATTAAAAGGAAATTCAGGCACAAAGTGTACAGATTTGAGATCAATCTTGGGTGTTAGAGGGACAGATCCACTAGCTAACACTCTCCTCACTGAACCATCTGCTAGTGTAACAAATTTGTGAGGGATATACAAGTCAATAGAGTGGAGCAATCTCCTCATACCAGTCCTGTGCTGTGACGTGCCAGAATCAACCACCCAAGATGATGTAGAGCCAGAAGCAATGAGGGACGTAGCCTGATTACTCGCAGTAGATGCCAGGTTTGCTGACGATGATGATGATGATGATCCCATACTCATGTGTTGTGTAGCCTGAATAAACCGATCATACTCCTCCTGAGTAAGAGTGATACCGGTTCCAGAAGTAGGTCCCACAACAGAAGAAGACAAGGAATCTGTAGTAGTAGCATAATGAGCTGTCCCCACAGGTGGTGCAGTAGGTCTCCCATGTTTCTTCCAGCACTTCTCCACTGTATGTCCCAATTTGTCACAGAAGGTGCACTTAGGACGTGTCCCACATCCTCGTCCCATACCAGTGCGTCCCCCTCACACTGCAGCAGCTACGGATGCATGAGACTCCCCAGAAGATATAACAGGATCAGGGGTAGCTGACTTGGACTCAAAGATGGATTGTTGTATTCTTGAATAGGCTTCCACAAAACCGGGTAATTTATCAGAAGCCAAAATGACACTCCGGGCGGATCCGCACGAAGAGTTAAGCCCGGATAAATTTTTTGCCGTAACTAGATCGTCCCTGTCCTTGATCTGTTCAACGACAGTTACTGGATGATAATAGCTCAGTTCTTGAGAAAGTGCCTGAATAGCTCCAAAGTACTCCTCAAGAGATTTGTCACCCTGCCTCTCAGCAAACAAACGATCATAGATCATGAATTGGTGAAACACATTTTTTTCTTGAGAATAATGCTGCTTCACTGCGTCCCATATCTCCTTAGCTGTTGAATAGAACATGAACCTTGCCGCAATAGTAGGTTCCATGCTGTTCCACAACCAAGTCTTTACCAGACTATCATGATGCTTCCATTCAGCATATCTTTTGTCAGTAGAGGCCAGAGGACCTGAGTCAACATGTCCCGCCTTGTCACGAGACTCCAGGACAGTGTGGACGACATTCATCCATAGAAGAAAATTCTTCCCGTCGAGCTTGATGGAGGTGATAGGTGACACCTAGTTGTAGATCATAGGTGTCTTGATATCCCCCATCATAGAACGGGACTGTGTGACGGATTGATACACGCCACAAGGAAGACTGAGGTGACAGAGAGATACACGTCACCCAAGAAACAAAGAGAAATGCGTTACTGACGCATTCACAGCCTCCGGATGATTTTCCTAATCACACATGGAGGATGTATGACTAGGAGAATAACTGTAGAGAGACTAGTCTTCTGGTTTAGATTTTAGATCGCCGTTGGATTACCCGAAGATCCTCAAGGCGACGGATTACGGCTGCACGTCGTGCGGCGGCTCAGCCGTAACTACTGCTGTTGGCGCCGCGGTGAGAAGATCCGGAGGAAGGAAGAGGAAGATCCGGCGGGCAAGAAGGAATAAGGTGAAAGAGACGGCGGGCGGTGGAGAGAGACGGCTGCCTAGAGCAAACCTTGCTCTGATACCATGTTAACGAGAGAGAAGGAAGACGAACAACATTGGCGGCTGCAAGGTGCAGTTCTTGTATGTGAGGGCAATAGCAGTCTGACTCCTTTTTATATATTAGGGTTATAGAGTCATGAATCATGTTTTTGTGTTAAATTAAGATATGTAAGATAGAGTATAGCATAATTAGAAGTTTTTAATCGAAGTTTTCTTGAAATTCACATCATTTTCTCCAAAAAATGACATCAAAGTTTATCGAAGTTTGCGTCTAAACTTCCTCGAAGCTTCCTTAAAGTTTTCACAAACTTCCATTTCCACACCTAGCGAAGTCGACACGAAGTTGAAGTCCTGCAGCGTGGATGTAAGTGTGGCCAACAGTGATTCTGGGCCAGCTTGAGAGCTACAACTGGACATGCATGATTTTTTGTCAATGGTGTCCTGATTGATCTTAATACGTGATTAAAATGAGCTTGTACTAACTATATTTATTTAACAATCCCGCCTCTAGTCTTTATATTAAAATTCCTGGACACCATCTCCAAATATGCTATTCTTGCCAGAAGCAAACTTTGTTTAAAGTCTGATCTTTGCTTGTATAACATGTGAGTTTCTTTGTCCGACTGTGCTTCTTGATATATATTCACTGATGATGGTGAATACTAACTGAATCCGCAAAGATCAACCCAGACAAGATTTTGCTACCCAGATTTTCTTTTCTGTGCTGTTGTATTGTATTTTAGATCCTTGTAATCTCTAACGTACAAGATAATTTTGGAGGCCATTCGAAACAGGATTCTTTACCCTGTTTAGTACAACAATATTTCATTGATCTACTAACAAGACTATAAAACAATATACATGAACGCAATGGTAAGATTCTTTTACTTGTTCTATGGATACCAGGGAAACAGTGCCAAAGCTGATGGCTTGGCTGAGATAATAAAATCAGGAGCTATGGGTCTGAAACTACACGAGGACTGGGGGAGTACACCTTCTGCTATAGACAAATGTTTGGAAGTAGCTGATTTATTTGATATTCAGGTCATTGATTTGTGATTTGTTAGATTAATTCTGCAAAAGTTTCTTAAAATTTCTCTGAAGATGTGTCTGTTAACCTTTATCTTCACTTGATCAGGTGAACATCCATACTGACACCCTAAATGAATCTGGTTGTGTTGAGCATACAATTGCAGCATTTAAAGATAGGACAATACACACATATCACAGGTAACTTATATATACTGCAAATGTACTTTACTGCATCCATCGAATCAGATAGCAATTCTGTAGCAGTATAACAATTTGGGTTCTTTCTGTCGACTTCATCCTTATTAGCATCTGTCAATAAATGAGATAATGCGGTTAATCATTTGGCCTGTTTGGTAGGGTGTTGTTTCCAACCATTAAGTTTAATTGTAAAACTGTTGGTTTTAATTATTGTTTGGTAGGAGGAGTTTGGGTGAAGTTGGCTGTTTTTCAACTGCACCGTACTCTTTTGCGGCCATTTTTTAGGAGTTTGTACCGCGCCATAATAGCCTGCAGTCGGGTGTAGAACCCAGCAGCAGCTAAGTCACTGTAATTCATTTGTGTCGTCCTGCACATAGGAAGATATTGGTACAGACCTATTGTCTACAGTCGCATCTTTTTGTCAATGGGGACCACCATATAAAGCACTGCTTCTGCAAGTCTTTCGGTCAATGGGGACCACCACGTAAAGCTGACAACCATGTAAAGCATTGCTCCCGTCTACTAGTGGACCGAAGATACCTGCTGCTGCTTTGATGCTTTAATTCACCAACCAAACAATTACAACCAAAAGTAAGGAACTTATACTACACTGTACCAAATGAATCTGCAGCAGTTCAAAAGATTTGATTTTAATTTGTTGGTTTTTGGATTCATCAAAGTACACGGGGGTACACCCTACCAAATAGGGCCTTACTGTATGTAATCGCGCATTTTTCTACCTATGTATTTCCTATATGGATGGCTATATGTAAACATATATTGTGTTTATTAGCTAGATTTGATGAAATCTATCAATTATCATCACAAAATGACTATGTTTAGCTCAACTTTTATTGAAGTTGTGTCGAAGTTTAGTTGTAAAAATGCTCGAAGTTTCCTCAATGTTTCCACAAACTTCTACTTCCAAACCCGTCGAAGTCGAAGTCGAAGTCCAGTTCCATGGTGTCAGGTCAAGCTTCCATGTAACAAGCTTGGTGCTATGACATATATGCATCAGCTAGAAGGGGAGTGTTAGAATAATAAGTAACTATTATTTATTATTCTTCATTCCTTATTTCCTATTCATATTCTCTGTATATATGTGATTAGTCCCCTACTGTGTAATTGGGTTGTTTGGCACCACTCAAATGATGCGAAACACGTCAAGAAGGGGGACCAAAGAAGATTGACAATTTTAATTTTCAATACGTATTCAACATCATAGGACAGTCCCTCAAAGTTGCTATTTATAACAAAAGACACAAAAACCTAAATCTGAAGGCATTTGCCAAATTAAATATACAAATCAGATAAAACAATGAAGTTTTGTAACTAAGGACAATCAGTCTAATATAATAATCACACTTAGGTCTCTTAATATGACAAGACAAAATAAAGATAAAATATTACGTATTTTTCCTTCATCACTAAGACTATGTAAAAGGGTGTGCCCTATTTGTAATAGAAACAACTTGCTCTACCTCAATAACTTTTGCTAAAAGTAAACGAGTAACGGCTCCATTTGATCAACCTTGTCCACATTGCTTTTTATTACTGCAAGTTCAAAGCCGGATGCGCTGTAGCAAAATGAGTAGGGAAGATTCTTTTCCAAAAGCTTTTGAAGTTTGAAGGATAGAGAAGAATAAAATGGGGGCCAAACAAAGTGAGAAGCTTATTGATTAGGCACAAGGCCTCATCCACAAACAATATACTTGAGAACCATCGAGTAAGACCTGACAACTTCAATTGACCAAACTCTAGCCTTTATTCATTCTCATAATAGCAGTAACATCAACTGGGGCTTGATTGGTCAGGCATAAAAACTCTGAGCCAGCCAAGACAAGGCAATTAGGAAAGCCAAAGGAGCTAGAGAGGCATGTTAGTCGAGGAGTGGCGGACTGGGGGCCCTACATAAAATCTCAGACGAGTCAATATAATAGGACAGAGAGCCACCTAGTGGGTTTTAAATAATCACAAGAGAGACAACCCCCCCCCCCCCCCCCCCCCCCTCTAGTGGAGGGTGATAGATGTCAACACCCTCACTTTGAGCGGGGAGAATAGAAGGAGAGAATCTAAGAGATGGAATTTGTGTTCAAAGAGGGAATTTTTTGGCAGCCTCTTTAGTTTAATTGATTTGTTTCTCCTCTGTTTATACAACTGAATCAGGACCTTGTCAAGGAAGTGATTAGTTATCACGAAGGCAAACTTAGTTCCTTAAAATTCCTACACACACAAAAAAAAACAATCCTCAACCCTCATTGGAGGTCTAATCTCACTACAATCTAGGAAGCACGGACACATACACATATATAGATACGGACATGGGACCCGTTATTTCCAAAAATATAGGACACAAACACGGAATTGGACACGTCAATTATATAAATATACGTATATATATATATATTTATTTATATTTGTAGAATATACTTGAAATATAATATGTTATATGTATAAACACACAAAATGATTTAAATAGATCATCCACAGCGGTAATCATGATGAAATCCAACAAGCACTCAGCATATAACATTATATCCACAAGTCAGTTTGAAATATAATATGATATGTTATATGTATAAACACACAAAATGATTTAAATAGATCATCCACAGCGGTAATCATGATGAAATCCAACAAGCACTCAGCATATAACATTATATCCACAAGTCAGAATATGAATTAAATCACAACATATATTGTGATTCTTAGTTATTAATTTGTTGCAGTTAAATATATGGAATTGTAAAAATTAAGAGCAGCAGAACTTGGGGGACAATAGTTTTCATATTGTTGGTGGAAGTAATGGTGAACATGTACTATCAAGAGGAAGAATGGAGGGGGTGAGGAAATATGTTGTTGGTAGCGGTGGAGGAGATGGAGAGTGAAGGTGCCTTGGAGGTTGAGATGGAAGAAAAGGAAGAGGAATATATTGGAGAGCTACTTAAGATGGAAGGACAAGAGAAGAGGAGGGGAGATGGAGATGTGGAGAAGCAAGAAAAAGAGTAGGCATAGGACCGGAGGATAGTACTCTACTACTTTTACTTGGAGGAGCAATAAGAAGAGTAGGGGGAAGAGTGGCAAGAGAAGGTAGAAGGAAACGTGGAGGACCAACGTGAAATGAGAGGAGGGGGATGGGGAGCAGTGTTGCGGCTGCTGCTATGTTCAAATAGGAAAAAGAGGAGGGGCAAGAATGAGAAGAGGAACAAGAGGGGGAGAAGTAAAAGTAGATGAGGGAGAAGCAGACATAGTGGAGCAAGGAAAATAGGACGTTAATTTTTTCTTGTAGCTTGTGACAGAGTCAGGAATTGCAGAAAGCTTAGGGTTGCACAACGTGTGCACCCTCATATATATATTACTGAGACAATTACAGAGAGGTCCATATATAAAGGAAAAATAACAAAACAAATAACATGCTATGTAAAACATGAAATATATATAATGTAACACTCCCCCTCAAGTTGGAGCATAGATGTCAATCATGCCCAACTTGTCCAGTAGCATGCAGAATTGTTTCTTAGCCAAGAGCTTGGTGAAGATATCAGCAACTTGGTCTTCAGATCTTGTGAATGGAGTGCATATCTTGCCAGCAAGAATAGATTCTCTGATAAAGTGGCAATCAACTTCAATATGTTTGGTGCGCTCATGATATACATGATTATTTGCAATGAAGATGGCAGCTCTGTTATCACAATGCATAGGAATGGCCGATGAAGACTCAATCCCAAATTCTTTCAGAAGAGAACGCACCCACAACAACTCACAAGCAGTATGGGCCATGGCCCTGTACTCAGCCTCAACACTAGATCTGGCCACTACATTCTGTTTCTTGCTCCTCCAAGTGACAAGATTGCCCCCTACAAAGGTACAGTAGCCAGAAGTAGATTTTCTATCGACTTTGCTGCCTGCATAATCAGAATCAGAATATCCTTCAAGAACACAATGCCCATTCTTTTTATAATGAAGTCCCTTGCCAGGAGATTTTTTTAAGTATCTCAAGACTTGGCATGCAGCATCCCAGTGGCATTGTCTGGGTTTGTCGAGGTATCTGCTAAGAAGACCCACTGCAATAGCAATATCAGGACGAGTAACAGTTAAATAGATCAATTTACCAATCAGCCTCCTGAATTTTTTATGATCAGTAAACATAGCAGAATCATCATCATCCCAATTGACATTGGGATCAAGAGGAGTATCTGCAGGTCTCGCACCAAGCATACCAGTCTCCTGAAGAACATATTTTCTCTGCGAAAGAACCAAGGCATTAGAATTTCTAGAGACTTCTATGCCAAGAAAGTACCGGAGTCTGCCTAGATCTTTGGTAGCAAAATGCTTGCACAAATGATCTTTGGTAGCTTGAATACCAAGAGTGTCGCTGCTAGAAATAATAATGTCATCAATATATACAATCAGAACAATAATACCAGCAGAAGTCTTTTTTGTGAATACAGAATGGTCAACTTGTGACCTCAGAAAGCCAAAATCAATCATGATCCTGCTCAACTTATCAAACCAGGCACGAGGACTCTGCTTGAGCCCATAGATAGACTTCTTAAGCCTGCATACTTTGTGAGACTCCCCCTGAGCAACAAACCCAGGAGGTTGCTCCATATACACCTCCTCCTGTAAGTCACCATACAGAAAAGCATTTTTCACATCAAGCTGCATGAGAGGCCAGTTTAGATTCACGGCAACAGATAAAAGAATCCTGACAGAGTTAAGGCGAGCAACATGAGAAAAAGTCTCAAAATAATCAATGCCATAAGTCTGAGTATATCCCTTCGCAACAAGCCTTGCCTTCAACCTCTCAACCGTACCATCAGGTTGATATTTGACTGCATAAACCCACCTGCAGCCTACAGGCTTACACTGAGGAGGTGGATCCACCAGCTCCCAAGTGTCTCTGTCAGTAAGAACAAGCATCTCATCCTTCATAGCAGATGTCCAAGCTGTATTTTGCAAAGCTTCCTGAACATTCTTAGGTACAGCCACAACAGATAAGGCAGATACAAAATTGCTGGAATGAGTATTTAGATGAGCAGTAGACACACACTGACCCTTACGGAGAGCAATAGGTATGTCAAGATCAGAGTTTACCTCAGGAGCAGCAGAACCTTCTGGAGGAGAAGATTGGTTGTCTTGGGGGGGTACATGTGTGGAAGGTGCTTTATTCCTGCGATGATAAACAATAAGAGGAGGATCTTGCTTCGCAGTAATCTCAGTATCAGTGCGGTCAGGCATACAGTCAGAAATAACAGGTAAAGGAGGAGCCAAAATATCTGTCTGCAAACTATCTCCTGCTGAAGAATAATACGGTGTATCCTTAAAGAAGACAACGTCACTACTGGTAAACCACTTCCGAGTGCTGGGATTATAACATCTGTAACCCTTTTGAGTGCGAGAATAGCCCAAAAAAATGCATTTAGCAGCTCGAAGAGATAGCTTATCAGAAGTAGGTCCAAGCAACCGAACAAAATAGGTACACCCAAAAATTCTAGGAGGCACAGGAAACAGGGAGATGTCAGGGTGCAAAACCTGGAAGGGAATTTTATTCCCAATAACAGACGATGGCATCTAATCAGAAAACATGCAGTCAAGATAGCTTCAGGCCAATAAGAGCGGGGCACATGAGAATGCATCATTATTGTCCTGGTAACTTCTAATAAGTGCCTATTCTTTCGCTCAGCAACACCATTTTGCTGTGGGGTATAAGCACACGAAGTTTGGTGAAGAATACCCACAGATTTACAAAAAACAACCACATCTTGCTTAACAAATTCTAAAGCATTATCAGTGCGAAAAGTTTTAATAGGCAAGCCAAACTGCGTCTGTATTTCAGCAAAAAAATATTTAATAGTAGACAGTACTTCGGACCTACTTTTTAACAGAAACAGCCAAGTAGTCCTCGAAAAATCATTAATAAACAGAATGAAGTACTTGTAACCAGAAAAGCTTGGTACATTGCATGGACCCCAGACATCAGAGTGAACTAAATCAAAAATGTTTTTACTGCTCACAGTACTACGTCTAGGATACACAGTGCGAGTTTGTTTCCCTAGTTGACACGAATCACATTGAAAATGACAACTGCCAATATCAGGAACTAAACTACGCAGTTTCTCTGAAGAGGGATGGCCCAGCCTGTAGTGCCACTGGAGAGCAGAAACAGAAGCAGATAATGCAGATACCACAACAACTTTCTCTGATCTAGGTAACTGGTCCAAGTAAAACAACCCATCAGCACCTTCATACCCCCCCCCACTAATCTTCATCCTCGTGTGAAGGTTCTGAAAAACGCATGAACCAGGAACAAATGTCAGGCTACAATTTAAACTCCGTAAAATTTTGCTGACAGATAATAGGTTAAGAGGAAATCTGGGCACATATAAGGCAGATTTTAGGCCAAAGTGAGAAAGAATATCACCGACTCTAAGGACTGACGACTTAGAGCCATCAGCAAGCATAACAGAAGAATGTCGGGCAGGTGCAGATATATGTTTAAATAAAGATCTATTTCCAGAAATATGTGCAGATGCACCAGAGTCTATCACTCATTTGGTATTACCAGAGGTAGAAGGTGAGGAGGAGCTCAGGAAGGCAATGTCATAACCAGAAAAGGCAGCATGTGCTCCACTCGTAGATGCAGCAGGAGAAGATCCAGCACGCTCAAGGAGAAGACGCTCCACCTCAGCACGGATGTAGTCGGCGGTAGCCCCCGCAGGCTCTGGTGCAGGTGTCTGAGTAGCACCCTCAGACGCAGGAGAATCAGCCGCAGCATTGGCCCACGCCGGCTTACCATACTTTTCCCAGAATTTGTCCTCAATATGGTTAGACCGGCCACAGAAAGTACACATGCGTTGTCCTTACTGAGGACGCGTAGCAGTAGAAGACGGGGCAGCAGGAGGAGCTCCTCGTCCAGCACCAGGTCCACGCCCCCGGCCTGCACCCAGGGGAGGACGACCATCATTGGAGCGGCCGCGGCCACGGCCACAACCACGACCACGCCCGCCCCAACCGGCCAAAGCAGTAAAGTCTCCCGTCTCAGGAGGCGGAGACGGTGTCGATGACGGAAGGCGCTGGAGACGCTTATAGGCAGTCTGCAAGGTAGGGAGTGGATCACTCGCCAAGATCTGATCTACCACTCCAGTATAGGACTCAGGTAAGCCACTGAGAAACTGAATCAGCTGAAGCTCCGCCCGCTGTTTATGCATAGTAGCTAAATCGGTGGACAGCGGGTGATACATCTCCAACTCACCCCACAGACCAGTGAAGGTGGAGAAGTAGTCTGAAATGTCAGAACCAGTAAACTGTAGGCGCCCCAGTTGCTTTGTGATATCAAAGACTTTCTTTGGATTTTCACTATGCGAGTAGGTGCTGGCGAGCTGATACCACATCTGCTTCGCCGTAGGCAGCTGAAGAAGAGTGACGCTAATCTTCTCAACCGAGCTGTTGAGAATCCACGTCATGACGGTCGAGTCATCACGAACCCAGTCATCAAAGGCCTTGATGTCCTTTGCATCCGCCTCCTCGGCAGGCTGAGGCAGACCCGTCCGAATCAAGTGAGAGTACTTCCCTTGTGATTTGGCAAAGATCACAAAGGAACATACCCACAGCTTGTAGTTGCGCCCGTCAAGCTTAACAGTAGTGACTTGACGGCGCGACTCTCTCCACATGTCATCCCCAGAAGACGCCATGAGTATATGCAGGAAGACAGGCACAGACACAGGTAGGCACAGACAGAAGACGGACTACGCTGTCAGGCAGGCAGAAGCAGGCAGAAACAAGTCACCGTGGACCTCTCACATACGCACTACGCCAAAGCGTAGCAGAGAACCCGGAGGCCGAAGCCTACACGGGCAGGCAGGCACAAACAAGCACGAACCGACGACAACCCCTTAGACGAACAATGTGCCGATCTCCCCCTGAAGACTGATCTAGTCCAGATCTACCAGTGGGTCAGTGGTCCCGTAGAAAACGACCACCCAGCAGCGCACCTGCTGTGTGAACAACAACTACGGTTGCTCAAGCACTAGCGGTGCACCACGCCAGGAGGCAAGACGGAACCACGGAGCCCACAGAGAGACCTACGGCCCGCTGGAGACGGCCGACTGGAGCTGCGGCGGCCCTGGCTAAGCCAGCGGCGGCGGCCTGCTGCTGCCGAACGGCGGCTAGCTGCCGGCGGCGACCGACCGGCGGCGGCTGCCGGGCGGCGAGCAGCGGGTTGGGGGGGGGCGGAGGAGAGAGAAGGGAGGGAGGGAAGCAAGGACGGCTAGGTTAGAGCCCGCTCTGATACCATGTGACAGAGTCAGGAATTGCAGAAAGCTTAGGGTTGCACAACATGTGCACCCTCATATATATTACTGAGACAATTACAGAGAGGTCCATATATAAAGGAAAAATAACAATACAAATAACATGCTATGTAAAACAGGAAATATATATAATGTAACATAGCTAATGTAGCTTTAGAGTAGGAAAAAGAGGAAGAAGATGGGGGATACGCAAAGGAGGAAGAGTTACATGCAATTAGAAAAGAAGGCGTGAATCCAACTGCTTTTTTCCTTGTGGTTGATGTGGCAGTCCCTGAATGCTGGTGGAGTTGATACAACTGATGATGGCTGTTGTATTTGCTAAAGAAGGGCACCAACAACTTGACGGTAGTTGCTGGAGGTTAACCACATGATGTTAGTAGGGCAAGGAGTAGTGGAGGACAGGAGGCGGAGATTCAGAGAAGCTTGGGTTTGTTTTCATATGCTTAGGATTAAGTGGGTTGGGTTGTTGTCTTGGATGTGCCCACGGCATGTCCAAACCGTGTCCGACACTGCAACAGAAAAAAATTTCCGGCGTGTCCGACGCGTGTGCATGCATGTCCAATGTATGTCCATGTTGGACACTAACACGACAACCTCTGGGAAGTGTCAATGCTTGCATTGCAACTACTGCGTCTCAGTTGGCAAGCTTGTTTGGCTTTAAAATATAATGATAGGAGTCAATGTTAGAGATATGTGGTTGGCTTTAAAATATAATGATAGGAGTCAATGTTACAAATATGTAGTCTATACTTGTTATTCATCTACCACTAATGCACCTGACAGTTTTATACAAATATTTTGTCGCAGTGAGGGAGCAGGAGGTGGTCATGCACCTGATATAATTAAAGTCTGTGGAGTGAAGAATGTCTTACCTTCTTCAACCAATCCCACAAGGCCTTTCACTGCAAATACTGTGGATGAACACCTTGACATGTTGGTAAAAAGCAACAGAACTAGAATGTTTAGCTGTAGAGATGTTGTCACTAAATATAATAAATCTTACTGGTTTCTTTTCATCACTATATTATGTTTTCTTCTATATGTTACATAACATCTCTAACCTTTCATAAACAACATGCAGTTAGTTTGTCATCACCTTGATAAAAACATTCCAGAAGACATTGCCTTCGCCGAGTCTCGAATTAGAAAAGAAACCATAGCAGCGGAGGACATCTTGCATGACATGGGAGCGATCAGTATTATATCTTCTGATTCACAGGCTATGGGTCGTGTTGGGGAGGTTTGCTCTTGGTCTTGTTCTTTTTCTGAATCTTTGTCATGTACGATATCCACATGTTGTGCCCTATCAAAAGCATAGTATTATTTAGGTATATCTTTGTTTTCATCATGATAACCCTTTTTGGAACTCTTCCTGCCCCAAGGTAAGCATTCTGCTAGTGAGTTTAGGCGTCATCCACTCAACCACCCAACCATCTCACTGAAACATAGCTAAACTCGCCATTGCATTATCTTGTCATGACTCACAAATGGTTCACATATTGCAGTAACAATAATTGAAATTGATTTGTCACTTTTCCTATATTATATTCTTATTTTTCTTTAGTTCTCTCTTTTAAATATGCAACTATAGTAGGGAACATTTCCTGTTTTCTAATTCTCTATGTTAGTCTTTTTGTACAAAATACAATACTTTTTCCCAGAAGATATCCAGTTCAATTATTAAGATGCTTTAAATTTATTTCAACTAGACTATTTGATTCCTTAAAATGTCTATTGTCATCACACCAGGTGATAACAAGAACCTGGCAAACAGCTCACAAGATGAAGTTGCAAAGAGGAAGAGTGACAGAAGCTAATGATGCTGATAATGATAACTGTAGGATCAAACGATACATAGCAAAGTACACTATCAACCCTGCTATTGCAAATGGATTTTCTGAGTATGTTGGTTCAATTGAGGTACGCTATTCTAAAACTCAAGATTTTTGCCATAAACAGTGCTGGTTGCACAAAAGTTATTTTAGTTAGTAAATGCAGTAATGTTTATATCATATGGATAATTTCAAAGACATGGTTATCTACAAAGTTTTTTGCGGTTTCTTGGGAGAAACAAGGCATTCAAATCAATGTCGTTATGCTATTATCCTTTAAGGAACACTGTCCTATAGGACAAAAAGAAATGGTTCTCTTGTATTCATAACATAGTCTAATAGATTGGAAATTAAACAGAGGATGTGTTACTAAGTCTGTCAGTTGTATATTCCTTCTTTGTTATTTGTTTGTAGAACCTTGTGCCTTTTATCTCACACTGGGTTGAGTTAAGTTGAATGCTTTTTTTCGTAAATTTCTATTTCATGCTTTTGTGCCCCTCTTCAAGGGATAGCTTTTGATGAATGAAAATCGTTTTAGTTATGTAATATTATTGTTACTGGAAAATAGTACTTTTAGTTGTAGATGGCTAAACCTTCAGTAGGTCACTTTATATCAGATGAATATCTACTAATTTAATCCAGTTTTTGTTAATTTAAATTTAGAGATCAACTCTTTCAAAACCATGTCTTCTACAGCATTGGCATTGCTGTTCATCATTGTGTTCTTTGCTAAGCTCCCATCTCTATTCAAGATTCAAAATATACTTGCCCCCTTCCATCCCTTCCTCTCATGTCCCTACCAGTGACACGGTAATCTCTGAATTTTGAAGTCGCTTTTAGGCAAAAAAAAAAACTCAGCCGTAGGTAATGACCCAATGTCTCCCTATTCCCGAATATTACATTGCTTTCCCATATTATTCACAAAGTATTTGTGCTTTATTCCGTTTTCCCCTTTTATACGTTTTTTTCTTGTATCTTGCTTGTTTTATATTGTTTAGGACTCTGACTTAGCTTGAGTGTATATATGTGTGTCCCCCCCCCCCCCCCCCCCCCACACACACACACACACACACACAACACACACACAAGCACGCACACGCGCACACACAAATATGCATATGTGTGTATATGTCTATGTATGTGTCTGTTCAATACATACATACACTTATGTGTGTATCCTACATTCCTACCATTTTCTCCAGACTTTCCCTAAATCATTGATCACAGTTTTACCGTATATTGACCTTTTTTATCCAAATTTCATGCATAATCTCTATATTCCGGATTTTTCTGTTTGACCGAATGTATTGCGGATACTAAATTTGTGACTATGTTCCCTACTGGTTTTCAACTTCAACGGAAACCATGCCTCATATCTGATCAAGGTGGGCATAGTTCCCAGCAACAACTAGAGACTCAAAGCTCAGCTTTCTTGCACAACAATAGCAACCATTAGGTGGGCAAGAAAAGAAAGAAGATAAGGGTAGACGACTCAGGCTTATCACCAACATCTTCCGATTGTTTTCCACCATTATCCAATTAACCCAACTACAGCAGCGGAGCTAGGGTACGAATTTTGGGGGGGGGGATTCAAATTTTATTAGCAAGTCAAAAATGTGGAAATAGTCTATATCTAGTCTTTGTGCACTGTTATTAGATATCTATATGCTCAAATATGTAACAAAATTTTCTTATTTTTTATAATTTTATTGTAATTCATGCTTCCAAGCATTTCCGTGATGATATTATTTATTCAAAGAATAGATATATAACATACAACTATGATTATCTTCTAACGTTACTTGAAATATGATATGGTGGAGCATGAGGAAATTCAACAAGTTGCCTTTTTAATGCAAGTCTATAAGAAAACTGTCTCGTCTTGTAAGATTGTACATAGACATTTGTGTAAACAATACAATTGTACACTTAGTAGCAAAACCAAGGACTGTTGTGCAGATACACAATCTTATGATCTACTTTGAGAAATTGTGATGAAATTTAACACATTTGTACACAAATTTATTCTGTCAGCTCTATCCTATAATTATATAAATGGAAATTTTTTTGGGAAACCATAACTTATATCTAAAACATCAAATAAAATTGTGACAAGAAGTATTACAAATTGAACTATAGACTAATCTTAAAATATGAATTCGTTGTGTATAAATGATGTAAGAAAAAACTTTGATCAATCAACACAATACTTTAATATCTCATAATGTTTTTATAGGAAATACTTCGAAGTAATTTGTAGCTGCTCATTTTTAGCATTAGAAGAGATCCAATATTTATTTGCTGTACAATCTTTTAGTTAGACATAAGTGTTGTTCTCTAGATTTTGGCTAATAATAAAATATGGCACTTCAATATTCGAGTCCAATGGCCAGTAGAATCCTAAATCTATTCAACTTTCAAATGCATATTTTTTTTCATTAAATTATGGCCGGATTTAACGATTCATGGACCATACATGGACCATACATGGACCATGAGCTACTCAATATCCATGAAGTACTTATGGTTCTCCATCTGGGCAAAGAAATGTTCTGTCCCGTGCTAATATTTATTTAAGACATGACTTGGCAACACTTTCCTAGTAGAGGTATGTGGACCTGTTCAATTTTTTAAACAACTTGCTAAACAATTAGGAAGATGAAATCAATTGTCCCTTGCCAATATCCACATGACATTGTGTTGTATAAAGTACACTATCATATTTGCATTATATTGTCTTGGTGCCTACGGCGAGTGGGAGTACAAATATATTACTCAATCATTCATGCACTCTCATTCTCGTAAAGCTATGGTCATATGTTTATGATTTTCTTTCATTATAGATCAAGTATATCACCAAGTTCCACAACAACTAACATACTCCGTCTAATCTTATCTATTATTTACCATATGTGGTATAAAAATAACGAACACATTTTTTTAGAACCCATCATCCATAATCAGCACATTGTTGAATTTGGTCTTTTAGATTATAAATCATTTCTATAAATAATATTTTCCTTACTTTCTTTTCTTTTATAATAACATTTTTCAAAACAATGGAAGAGATACTTGAACTAAGATGACAAAAAAAATAAAAGCTAGACAAAAGACTTATTATTTCAAAAGCAAACTACAAAGTTACTAACCATATTAAAATTATAAAGATTATCTAAACCTCTATTATGTTAAAATCCTAGAGTTATTTATTTCTAATAACAAAAAATATTGGATCTCAATATGGTAGTTAGGAATAAGTTTGAATCACATTAACATTATGGTTGTTATGAAATAAGTAGAAGTTAAGGTTTTTTTTTCTTAAAAAAGGTTTTAAATCTTCAAACAAAAAGGATAAATACACTTACAGTGGGTTTTGAACCCACACTACCAAGCTAAACATGCTTGAGTGGACAAGAGGCACCACTGCACCGGTTTTTTTTATTTTGAAGTAAATTTGAATCTAATTGTTATAAAAAAAGTATAAGTTAAGGTTTTTGAAAAGCTTTAGATCTACAAAGAAAAAATTAAATATGCTCACTTGCAGCGGGTTTTAAACCCACGCCCCCCAGCTAAACGCGCTTTCAGTACACAGGAGGGACCGCTGCGCCAAGTTTTCATTTTGGAAAAGTTATCCTCTTACATGGTATTTGTTATAAGTCCAAAACCAAACCTATGTGATGTATATCATATATAATGTATATTTTTAATGTTAGAGAGTCTTTTTACTTAAGTTGTTTTAGTCTATTTACTTAAGTTCTTTGAGTCTATTTGTAATCGTTGTGTCTTTGCCCATTAGGTTTTGTCATGTGTCCATATGCTTCCCTCTTATCCTATTTATAGGAAAGGGTGGATGCCTCCTATCATTAAGAAAAACCTCTACACATTAGGGGATTCTCCCCACTCATTGTTTCCTATATGGTATTTATGAATAAACTGAAACTTGTTTATTAAGTGAATAAAACAGTATAAAATGCAGTTTCTTATATAACAGAACTAAAGTAGAGGTGAGCAATATGGGACTAAACTATATAAGTGAACATCATAAGTGAGGCACATGCTATGCACATGACACTCAACAAAACATAACAGAACACAACATATCTCTATACTCCCCCCTAAAGATGGAGCGTATATGTCGAACATGCCCAGCTTGTCAACTAGAGTTTGAAAACGAGCTTTGGGAAGTATCTTCGTGAAGATGTCTGCAACTTGCTTGTCAGTACTGAGATATGGAGTGCAAATCCTGCCAGAGAGAACCGCTTCTCGAATAAAGTGACAATCAACCTCAATATGTTTCATTCTCTCATGAAAGGTGGGGTTGCTCGTGTAAAGAATAAGATTAGATTGAATGCAATGGGATGAATACAAGACTGGACGCCCTCTCCTTTATATAGGAGAGGGGAGACGCCCTAAGACTTATGACATAAGTAATCTAAACGGGTTGAAATACAAAAGCCCAATAACTAATTAACCTATTAACTAAATAGGCTAATATAGACTCTTTAACAACTCGCAATAAAAATGGATGCCTTATTGTCACAAAACATCGGAATAGGGCTGGAATAAGATATATCAAACTCCTAAAGGAGACTCTAAACCCACAAAAGTTCGCAAGCATTATGAGCCATCGCTCGGTATTCCGCCTCTGCACTGGATCTGGCGACAACAGTCTGCTTTTTACTTCGCCAGGTGACAAGGTTTCCACCCACAAATGTACAGTAGCCTGATGTTGACTTTTGATCAGAACGACTTCCTGCATAGTTCGAGTCTGAGAAACCCGATAGGTTACAGTGGCCATGCTTCTTATACATCAAGCCTTTCCCTGGAGAACTTTTAAGATATCTCAGAATATGGCATATAGCATCCCAATGACATTACCGGGGTTTGTCAAGATACCGGCTGATGAATCCGACGACAGCAGTAAGATCAACTCGTGTGACAGTCAAATAAATAAGTTTTCCTGAACTGGTGATGATCAACATAGGGAGGAGAGTTTGCATCATCCCAGTCCATGTTTGGGTCAAGTGGAGTGTTAGCCGGTTTGCAGCCTAGCATGCCAGTTTCCTGTAACAGATCAAGCACATGTTTTCTCTGGGAGAGACACAGTCCTGCAGATGATCTGGAGACTTCAATGCCTAAGAAATATCGAAGTTTTCCGAGATCTTTAGTGACAAAGTGCTTCTCTAAGTAAGTTTTAGTTTCCTGTATGCCCACAGTATCACTGCCAGATAAGATAATATCATCCACATAAACAATCAGAATGACAAGTCCAACCACTGTCTTGCGAATAAAGATTGAATGATCAGAGTGAGAACGACGAAAGCCAAAGGTGACTAATATCTGACTGAGCTTGTCAAACCAGGCTTGCGAACTTTGTTTGAGACCATAGATAGCCTTGTTCAGCTTACACACTTTGGAGGCAGACTCCCCCCGAGCAACAAACCCAGGTGGTTGCTCCATGTAGACTTCTTCCTGTAAATCTCCGTAAAGAAATGCATTTTTCACATCAAGCTGAAAGAGAGACCAGTCTTTATTCACAACAACAGAAATCAGAACGCAAACAGAGTTTAATCGTGCAATAGGAGAGAAGGTCTCAAAATAATCGACACCGTATGTCTGTGTAGCCCTTTGCAACAAGATGGGCTTTGAGGCGTTCAATAGTCCCATCAGGCTGATATTTAATAGTAAAGATCCAGCGACAGCCCATTGTAGGGCAAGAAGAAGAGCGATCCACAAGCTCCCATGTCTTGCAATCACACAGAGCCTGCTTTTCCTGGTCCATAGCCTTCTTCCATGTTGGAATAGTAAGAGCCTCTGTAGTATTTTTCGGAACAGTGACAGTAGAAAGGGCATAAGTAAAGCAGGCAAAGTTGTTATGCAGATTGTCAGATGTGCAGAAATGACTGATGGGATGTTTAGTACAGGAGCAAACACCTTTCCGTAAGCTGATAGGAAGATGCAAGTCAGAAGTTACCTCAGTGTTTATTTGATCATCCGCAGACGCAGGAATTGGTTGAGGAGGGGCCATGGAAGGAGTGCTTGTCTTCGGTCGGCGTTTGTATACCTACAGTGGACGTTCTTCAGGTTGGTCAGAGAAAGACAAATCCTCAACAATGTCCGGTAGATGTGTTTGTGCCAACACATCATGAGATAGGCTTGCTCCATCCGCAGAAAAGAAGGGCATATGCTCAAAAAAGACTACATCTGCATTGACAAACCACTGTCTGAGTATCGAATCAAAGCAGTGATAGCCTCTTTGAGTTCTCAAATAACCCAAAAAAATGCACTTAGTGGACCGAGGGTCAAGTTTCGACATTCCTAGGCGCAGATTCTTAACAAAATAGGTACACCCAAAAATGCAAGGTGGTACAGGAAAAAGAGGTGCATCATGAAACAAAATCGAGTAAGGTATGTGATTTTGTAAAACAGAAGAGGGCATGCGATGTATAAGGAAACATGCTGTAGTGACTGCCTTAGGCCAGAAACGGTGAGGAACTTTATAATGGATAAGAAGAGTGCGAGCAACCTCTAAGAGATGGCGATTTTTGCATTCAGCAACACCGTTTTGCTGTGGAGTATAAGGGCAAGTGGTTTGGTGTATGGTGCCATGATCAGAACAAAAGGAAGTGACCGATTTCTGCATAAACTCTAGGGCATTGTCAGTACGGAGAATTTTGATGGTTTTATTGAATTGAGTTTTTATTTCAGAAAAGAAAATGCGGATATTGTCCAAAACAGTACTCCGATCTTTGAGCAAAAATAGCCAGGTAGCATGGGAATAATCATCAATAAATATCAGAAAATACTTAACACCTGTTTGACCCGGGACACTGCATGGACCCCAGATGTCCGAATGTACAATATCAAAAATATCTTTAGACCCAAGTTCTTACTTAACAAGAAAGACAGACCTCGTTTGTTTACCCAAAACACAGGTTTCACACGAGAATTTATTTTCAGCTAAAGCAGGAAATAAAAGCTTCAACTTCTCAGCAGACGGATGACCCATTCGGAAGTGCCACTGAAGTCCTGAGACAGATGTAGATAAGAGAGCTGAAGCTGCAAGTGGTCCATCCAAGTAATAAAGTCCATCTGGTCCTTCATGGCTCGAACCAATCCTCATCTTCGTGCGGAGATCCTTCAAAACACAACTAAAAGGGATCAAATCTAATAGAGCACTGAAATTGTTTGACAGTAAAACTGACAGATAATAAATTAACAGGAAATTGAGGTATATATAAAACATAGTGAAGATTCATCTTGCGAGATAGTAGAACTGTGCCAACGCCATGGACAGGCGTTTTCGAGCCATTAGTAACTATGACCGATGGAATATGCGAAGTTTTAGATAGAGCAAAAAATAAGTGGATGTCGCCTGCCATGTGGACAGACGCTCCAGAATCAATACACCACTTATGGTTACCAGTAGAGGGAGACGCAAGCATATCAGAGGAACCGACCGCCGATGTCGAAGGTAGTTGAGTCATTCGCTCCTGGAAGAATTTCTCGAACTCAAAGCGAAGCCAGTTAGTGGTTGGAGCATCTGGTGGATCAGATGCAGCTTTAGTAATAGCTTCAATAGAGGCCTGGTTTGCTCAGGCTGGCTTGCCGTGCCTGATCCAACACCTATCTTCAGTATGATTGTCACGACCACACCAGTTGCAGTAGCGAGGTTCAATGGCTTGGTGTAATGACCCCGCCTCCCGGTAACCTCCAATTAAGAGAGACCAAGAAGTCAGAGGCGTTATCCCAAAACAGGATCAGTGGTTTTGCAAATAATCAACAATAATTAATAAATTCTACAACAACTAAGCTTTAAAATGGAATACAAATTTTCTTTTCTCATACCTTGCAAAATATAGGAGCTGAGGGACTTTACCCCATATAACATCTATCTATCTAAAATCCTCCAATCTTTATTAAGCTTTATTCCATCATTGCCACTTTAAAGGAATATCCATTTTCTTGATAAACCTAAAACGCTGAGAAAACAAAACGACGGTCAGTATAACGAATTATACTGGTATGTGGGGGAACCAATGATCATGCATTTAATTGTAACAACATATTGCAACTTTGCAAGTAATTAGGATTTAACAAAACAAACTTTACGTTATAAACATGACTACTCAATCCTTACGTACCCTAGCCTCTGTGCTGTCTGTCCCTGCAGTGGACATGGATACTACCTCTCATATGGTAGATCTCGACTAACCCCCCTGATCCTACCTAACAGGTAGATCAATACATTGGGTTGAAGAGTTGCATGGCCCTACCCACGGGTAGACCAAGGCATCGACTCATGATAACCTGATGATCCTACCTCGCGAGTAGACCATATACTAGGTCATCTCATCATCATCAAAGCTACAGAGGACCAGGATCTGAGCCAGTCATGCATATATATACTTATGGTGATAGCCATAGTCACTTTATAGCTGCATGAAATAAAAGTCATTCAAGCAGTTATTTCCAAGCAACCGACAAAACTTCGAGAATTGCCGTGCAACTAAAGCGATTTATCCATAAGCGTAACCACATACCTGATTTGAAGCCTCAAACATAAATAAGATATCCAAATCCAACTAGATGTGCAATCAAGCAAGCCAATCAACCAATCAAGCAAACATTGATCCTGAAAGCATGTATAACACCTAGTTGTTACCATGACATCCAAACAACTCTTTATTGACTTGGGACACCTTTCTAAGGTTTCTAACTCTGATTAGTATTCATTAGGGTTTCTTAGATCAATTTCTCAAACTTTATCCCTTTTTGGTCAACAAACCCTAAAATATTTTTTTCTACTCATATAAACCCTAATTGCTCAAATTATCCATATTAAGGGTCTTTTATACTCAAATTGACTTAGGATCATCATATCTCTGTTTATTCATGGATTTGAACAATTAAAACAATTAAAAGACATATTCACCTAAATTAGGGTTTCTAAGCCCATTAATGCATATTCATGCACATAGAACCCTAAATTAAACTAATTATGTAAAAAGATCATCTTTTTAGATCCAATTCTCACTTTTATTAACAACAGGTTAATATTGGCTTAAATTATCCAAAGAACATCATTAAATCCAACTATCATCAAATCTAAGGGTTTTTCATTAATTAAATCATTAAAGATGATAACTTTATGCACTTTTAAAATAGCAAGCATATTTAGGCTTCAATTGTATTTTTATTGGATTCCTTGAGTTCTCCTGATCAAAATTCATATATAACTTATTCTCATCCGAGCATCCTAGCAATTTCTTTGATTTTTACAATATAAAACTTGATTGGGCTAATAAAGACTTGACACATCAACACTTACTAGTTTTTGCTTTTCTTTTATTTAAGCGGATCCGACTAGCAGAAAGACACTACTACCCCCGCGCCATTGGTGGCTCAAGGCCCTGTGCGCTTGGGGGCTCAGGGCCCTGCGCGCTTGGGGGTAGGATGGTAATCTCTCTCTCGTCTTCCTCCTTCGGCTACCTCCTGCTCGCGAGCCCAGCATCTACGTCGGTCAACTCCTCTGTTGACTTGGGGCATCGGTACATCGGAGAGCCAGGAGCCACTGTGCCACCCTTCGCAAGCCTTCTCCGAACTTGCTGGTGGTCTCGAACATGCCAGACAGAGAAGGATGCACGATCCTTTAGCACCACGGCGTCGGCGGTGAAACAGGGGACCATGAGCGGGGCTCAGACAGTTGATGGTGCGACTATCGTCCTCCATCCTACTAAAAATGCGCCCTCGGTTCCAGGGAAATACCCCGACCCCTTTATAGGCGTGGCTGCGAGGATGTTTGTCCTCTACGCAACTCAGGTTTCCTAGATGACCTGGGAATTGGGGAAATCCCAATTCCATATGAAAAAGGGACTAGGGAGGTCCGAAATCATCTCTCGGTTTCAATGGGAGGGTTTCCAAGAGCCAAACATCATTGAGGAGAGAGGTAAAGTCTGAGGGTTCTCGGGGTTACTGTACCCCCATTTTCCTTTTCTGTCTGGGGTAGACGATGACTTATTCACCCTTAGATTTTGATCCTGCGGTTAATATGCCACGCGAAGAACAAAAGGGAACCGGGTCCCTGATTTCCCAATTTAAAACAAATCGTGACATTAAAGCATATTCCCTATTTCTCCTCGCTTTAGGAAATATCACAAAAATCATATCTCCCAAACCATATATCCAAATAATACCAAATTTTAAAGGAAAGTTCTTGATGACTTTAAGTGTCAAGTTTGGGACTCAAACTCGAAAGTATGAAATACTTTTCTTCATATGTAAGTTATTACTTATTAAGGCATATTTTATGCATATTTTCTCTCTCCTCTTCTTTTATATCATTTATTTGGATTCCTTTTACCATTAGAAGCCATGTGGATCCGAAATCTCCTCCATAATGATTCCATTTTCCATATCTCCACATATTTCTTACATTTACATCATTATCTCTTATTTCCTTCTTAATAAAGCAATATTTGATTTTTTTTCTTTTAATCATATTGGACTCATTAACATGTTATAGTCCACAAAATCACACGCACAAAGGAATTATAGCAAAGAGAATCCATTCAATACATATAATTCATACAATTCCCATAATCATACATTTATTGGGGAAATTGCATTTCCATCCATATGAACTCAAAAATTAGGGTTGTAACACTTGGCCTCGTCCACGCAGCAGTAGTGCCTCTTCCTCCAGAAGATGGTGGACGTCCTCCACGACCACGTCCACAACCGCGGCCACGTCCAAAATCAGCAGTACGAGCAACCAAGGCAGGATGCTCAATAGCAGGTGTAGAGGATACAGATGGTAGTCGCTGGACTCGCTTTAGAACGTCGCGAAGAGTCGGTAGAGGATCACTTGACATAATTTGATCAACCACGCCTGAAAAAGATGCAGGTAGGGCAGCCAGGAACTGAACGAGTTGGAGTTCATTGCGCTGCTTCTGAGCCTCTTTGATGTCAGCAGTCAGAGGGTGGTAGATCTCATACTCATTCCAGACAGCAGAACATTGGTTGTAAAAATCTTCAATAGACGTATCTGAGGAGTACATCTTGGCTAGGTTTTTTAAAATTTCAAAAACCCTCTTAGGGTTTTGTTGATGCGAGTAGACATGAGACAGCTAGTCCCACATTGCTTTAGCATCATGAAGGCACAGTAGAGACTAACTAATGCGCGGCTCGGTGCTATTGAGAAGCCATGACATAACGCCCTAGTCATCTTTGGACCATTAGGCATAAGCTTGTTTGGTCTTGTCGTCAGCAGTAGCAGCAGGGGTAGCAGGAGGATCATTGGTAAGATGTGAGTATTGGCCTTGAGCCTTCACATACAGTACAAAGGACGCCGACCAAAGATGGTAGTTCGAACCGTCGAGCTTGACAGTGGTAACATAGAGACACCGAGGAGGCTCAACGGTGAGAGATGGATAAAAGGAACCTACGCCGACATGAGGAAATCAATATTCCTTCATGAGGCGCAGGCAGAAAAAGATCCGGTTACGTAGAGGACTCTCAACGTGAGAGATCTATGGCTGTTCGGAAGAACGGATTAACCGCTAGGAGAAGAGGAATGGAGGTGATGGTGGGGAAAGTAGAGGAAGGAGAAGAGCAACAACCGGTGGGTAGAGGGGTGGTGAGGGGAGGGTGGAGGTGGAGAGGAGGTGGTTGGGCTGCAGCAGCAAGGAGGGGGGGCAGGTGATGGAGGCGGCGGGTGGTGGGGGCTGTGAGGGGGGGGTTGGCGGCGGGTGAGGGCGGCAGCGGCGGCGCTGGGCAGGGAAGCCGGCGGCGACGGCGGGGGGGGGACTCAGGGAATAGGGGCAGGGTGGGAAGAAAAAAAAGGGGATCAGACCTGCTCTTGATACCATATGAATAAATTGAGACTTGTTTATTGAGTGAATAAAACAGTGTACAATGTAGTCTCTTATATAACATTAGAGAATAGAGACTAAAGCAGAGGTGAGCAATATAGGACTAAACTACAAAAGTGAACAACATATGTGAGGCACATGCTATGCACATGACACTCAACAAAACATAACAGAACACAACATATCTCTATAGTTTTAGAGAAGGCTTTCCTATACCGCCCCAACGCTAAGAGAGAGAGTGCAAAGGAGAATTGCCTCCCCTTGTGGGCGGCCGCTGCCGCTAGGTGTTGCTAGGCTGCCCGTAGGGATTTCCCATCCCTTCCTCTTCTTGGAGCCGTCTCCATTTTCAACAGCAAATCATCCGCTTTGAAGTTACTGCTACTAGATCTACATGGGTCGTCATGCCATTGCCATGATTTGCTGCCTTTGGGGCTGCCATATCTATCCTATTTGTCGTCTTCATCTATACTTCTATAGATCTGCACCGCCGTCATCTATCCTTTGCAGATCTGCACCGCCGTCATCTATCCTTTGCAGATCTGCACCGCCGTCATCTACATATTTTCAGATCTCTACCGCCTTTGTCATCTATGCATATATTGAGATCTAGTCCCAAATTTGGGATATAGATCTCCCCTTTCTGGTTGTTTTGGGGAAATATCTTCCCTATACTGATATGGTGGAGATCTGGAAGGAAAAATCCATCTTTTACTGTTGAATTTGGGGCTTTTCTAATATTATTTGCTGCCGACACGGCGTGCCGCTGCTTGACACGACGTGTTGGCGAAGACCTGCTTCGTTCGCCACTTTTGGACACGGTGTGTCGCTTTAGGACACGACGTGTTGCCTGTACCTTGACACGACGTATCATCTTTTGACACGGCGTGTCACCTGCTTCTACCCTGAGATTTAGCAAATCAAACGATGTCTCTTCACCGAGACGACGTGTCAACTTTTACTGCTGCTATTGTGATATCAAACACGGCGTGTCTCTTCATTGACACGACATGTCCGTCGCTCATGGCGACATCATCTACTCATGGCAGAATGTTTTATATATGGCGTGCTTCTATCCTTTTCTAACCAGCAACAATTATCTTTCCTTTTCAGCAATTTTATATATTTTTTACACCCTCGGCCTTTCAGCCCTATTTACCTTTTGGCTACCTACTCAATCCTTGTTCTACCCTAATATACATCTTGAACCTATTGATCCTACGATTTTTTGACATCGTCCAAAAAAATTTGCAGGGGCTCCGCCCCCGTACTTTCGGGTCGTAAAAAGATCTATTTATTTTTTATTTGGATCTATGTAATCGGGTCATGTTGCATATTGACTCGCATTATCGGTTACCTCCACATATTTTCCTGCACAACCCTACCTCTACCATTGTTTTTTACTTTCCACACCAACCGCTCTCTTGACTCCTTTCGTGGTTGGCGTGAGGGGGAGAATAGAGGATGATGAGTAGAGAGAAGAGATGAGATGGAGGAGAGATGAAGAATGAAGAAGAAGATTTTAGCTCCACTGTTATATGGATCTTCATGCTACTTTTGCTACTACTACGTGATGTGCTTTTATTGCTATATGGATCTTCATACTACTTTTTGTACTACTATGTGGTTTTTCTTTGCTTCTATGTGGATCTTTTCGCTGCTATGTGGATCCTTCATGCTACTTTTGCTGTTTCTATGAGGATCTTTCTGTAGCTATTATTACTTATTCATCATCATCTCACCTGATTACTGCTACTACTTTACTTGTGCTATCTATTGCTGATTTTCTGTCCGGTGATGTCATTGTTGCTAGTTGTGCTATGATTAGCACATTTACCTTGCTGCTTTGTGAGTTTGCACTACTATTGTCCGTGTTCGGTTTGCATGTTGACTCTTTGTCAGTGCGTTGCACACATCTGCTGCGACTATGACCCAACACTCTCTGGACTTTGACGTTTGCTACAAGGATGGAAGTTATATAATGAGATGATGATGATTTTGGTGACTTACATGTGTATGATGGAGCTTCATGCTTTTTTGCTACTATTGTTCATCTTGGAGATTTTTCACTGCTTTCTACTTCAGACACTAGTCTTTTATCCGGCTACATCATCTATAGTCTGCTACTGTGTTCCATGACTCTCTGGCTCATTCGTTCCTTGAGCATGTTGACTCTTTCCTTGTCCACGCCTTGTATGCACGTTATCTACTGTTTCTTGTCTTCCAGCACTCTCCGGCCTATTTGATGTCGATAGCGACTGTGATGAAGACCATGGTGCCTACCTATTGATGTTTAATATGCTCCAGATGCTACTACACACTGATCAAGAAGCTCCTGCTACCTGCCTATGTACCCCACTTTTGGATTATCTGCTTGAGGGGGAGTATTTGAGTTCTTGAGTGACTTATTGTAATATTGAGGGGGAGCAATTCTTGTATGGGATTGGTTGTCCTTTTATTTTGTCTAGTTTGTCTGTTTGTTTGCAAGCTGACTTGGGATTCTGACTTATTGTAATATTGAGGGGGAGCAATTCTTGTATGGGATTAGTTGTCCTTTTATTTTGTCTAGTTTGTCTGTTTGTTTGCAAGCTGACTTGGGACTCTCCCAAGCTCAAACTTGAGGTAGGGTGTTGGAAAGTCTATTTACTTAAGTTGTTTTAGTCTATTTACTTAAGTTGTTTGAGTCTATTTGTAATATGGGCCTAGTTGTGTCTTGCCCATTAGGGTTTGTCTTTTGTATGCTTCCCCCTTATCCTATTTATAGGAAAGGGTGGCTGCCTCCTGCCATTAAGGAAAACCTCTACACGTTAGGGGATTCTCCCCACTCATATTTCTACAATTGATTTTTTATATTTTATTGGGGGGTCGTGGCCAAGGAATAAGGTTTCGGAGAAACCACCGAAATTTCGCCCCAAAATACCGATTTCGGCAACACCTGATATGAAACCATGCAACCATACCACTATGTCGAAATCGTCAAAATTGTTTGCCCAAAATTCGAAATTTTCTCAGGGAACAGGAACATCTCCTTTCCTCCCACATGAAGGAACCCCCACCTTTCCCCATATCAAATTTTATTGCATAAATCGATGCATTTAGGTGTAAAGATTATGCCTGTGAAATTTCATGGCTTAATTCGTTGATTTTGGCGTCGAAACGGGCACTGTTGCATTTATCGAAATTTCTATCAAAATTTCAGTAAATTTCGATTTCCATGTTGTGTCGAAACGACATCGAAATCGGATACCTTATTCCTTGGTCGTGGCCAGTGTTCTGAAAAGCGGTAATCGGTGTACGGGCGGACAGGGTACCGAATAGAGTATACACGGTATGCGGGAGTATAAGCGGGAGAATAATCGGTTTTGATTTTTTTTAAAATTAGTTATAAATATATATAAATTATATGTTGACTATATCCAAGTTATGTATTAGTCATATATTAGAATTGTACAACTAAAATTTCAGTAAAATCTTCTTGTAATATGAGATTAATCATGTTCTAAAAGGGGGAAGCTAAACTTCATTTGGATTGTAACTAAGCATAGATACAAACAAAATGAACTATATCTACGTCATCAATATAAAGAATATGCATCTAAATCAATATTCAAAATGGAGCAGCAAAGAAGAACAATTAGTCAGAGATTAATATTGCAGTAAATAAGTAATTAGAAACATTGATGATATTAGAGATGAAAACATCAATAATAAGAATCAATTCAATAAACATTAACTATAAACTTATTGAGAAAACATGGGGAAAAGACCAAATATGTTTAGAGGGGCAAGAGAATGTAATTGTAATGACCAATAGTAGGTTTAGAAAAAGTTACTGTAAAAAAATATATTATTTCTGTTGGGTTTAGAAAATCCCCGATTAATCGGCCGATTATTCCCCCGAGCGGCCGATTAATCGGCCCTGGACCGATTATAGGTCCGATTATGCATATGCGGGGCGGTGGACCTGCAAAACCGAATATTCGGCCGATTAGACCGATTTTCTGAACACTGGTCGTGGCCCTTCCTGCCCCCCTGTAACACTGCCCAATTGCCAGTATCCAGTTTAGGTGAAAGCCATACACGAGGACAATGTATTTATCTAAAATACCATTAATGGTAGCCGCCCTGATGCCAACCAATGAGATTCCTCTACATTTTTTCTTGCCATAAGTGGTTGCTCCAAATGTGCACAAGAAACCATCTGAAGAGCATTCTTCTCCTTGATGTGAGACGGATGCTCATGCTACCTCCCCTTCTCCCTTAAGCTTATCCTATTATAGTTGGCATGCCTGATTTGGCTTAAGTATGTGTCATCCTACTGGTGACATAATGGATGAAATCAGACTCCAATAAGCCCCAAAGAAAGGCCCATATTAGGCTCTATACTCACGTTGTATAATGTCATTGCAGATACATAGAACGGCTAGAAGGATTGTGATTTAAGGCATCACTCCCTTGAGAGTTGGGTTATTAATCTCTAATTAGTCAATCCATAGTTATATAAGCTATTTTACACCAATGCAGTATTATTTAAATACAAAAATGTCTAGATGTAAAAGTAATTAGGCATAACCAATGCAAGTACACAACCTAGGATGATCAAATGAAAGGATCTCTAGTGTACCAAGGTTTACATCCAATGAATTCTTTATTTTATAATAAGTATAGGTGAAATCCAACCCTTGCGGTTGACCCATTGTTACCCCAATGGTCCAGCAGGTGGGATAAGATCGTTGCCAATTTTTATACAAGAACGGGATTTGACCCGATGGCTCGGCTGGTATAATAAAGACCCAAGTCGTACGTCAAGGACCTGACTATGTTTTGTTGATATATGCTCCACGCCTTAAATGTCCAAGTAGCTTATTGAAATCCCTGTCATCGTAATATCCTAGATATTGGACCCACTTAAGTTTTTTATAATTGTCTTGTGTGTTACAAAACCATTATTAGTTTTTTCTATATGGATTATATAATTTTCCATCTTGGATATTTCATTATGATAATGTACATATTTATATATAGGCATGCTTGTCTGGCTTAAGTGATTTTAGTCCCACATGTTAAAACAAGAGTTCAACCTTGTTTAAACTCCACAACATGTAGGATTAGGGCAAAACACACAAACTTGAATTACTTCATTTCCCATACATAAAGAAATAGAAATATATTATCAAAGACCTCTAAGTATGTGGGCCTTCCTCCAAGGCCATCTAACAAAAAGAGCCTTCTTCAATTCCACTCCAGATGTTCATAGATATTTGGCATTAATAACTTACCATTCATACACTCAGAAAAAAATCTTGATAGCACCTTTGTAAAAACAACAATAACTTGCTCTCTAAATTGTAAAAACACAGGGCACAAATCTCAATCATCTATCTCATTTATCTATTGAGATGTATGTCAATATAAGGGTTTTGAAACATGTTAGAGTTTCTATTTATTTAAGTGTTTTCGTCTTTTACTTAAAGTTATGTTTAGTCTATTTGTAACATGGGACCAATTGTGTATTGGCCCATTAGGGTTTGTCTAAGTGTCTGTATGCTTCCCCCTTATCCTATTTATAGGAAAGGGTGGTTGTCTCCTATCATCAAGTAATAAGAAAACCTACATGTTTGGGGTTTCCCCACTCATATCATTTTCCACATGGTATCAGAGCAGTCGGTCCTGTGTTGCCCCTAACCCTGAGAGAGAGAGAGAGAGAGAGCGCAAGGAAGAGTTGCCTCCCCTTGCGGATGGCCGCCGCCGCTAGGCGTTGCTGATGGCTACCCGCATGGATTTTCCATCCTTGCTTCTCCTTGGATTCGTCTCCTTCAAACCGTCTCCATATTCACAACAACAAGAATCATCTTGAAGTTGTTGCTTGCTATGGTGCTGCCGCCAAAGATCTTTCTTGTCTTCATCATTGATGTTGTACCTGTCGCCTTCCACCTTTTGTGTTGCCGCCGCCATTGTTGCTCGCTTGGAGGAGCCGTCATTGCCTCCCTATATGCCGCCACCGCTACCCTACCTCATCCATGCATCCACCCCTATTGAGATCTACTCCTAAATCAAGGAAAAGATCTCCTATATCTACTATATTGAGGATCTATCATCCTCTATTGCTTTGGTGGAGTTCTGAAAGGTTTTCTCCACCGTGTTTGGTGATGCTCAGACCTGCTGTTGACGGTTCACCGCCGTCATAAGGCATGTTGCTTTCAAACACGTCGTGTCGGTGTGCATCTGTTTTGACAAATCTGCCGTTACGATGCGAAACACGACGTTCAAAATTTTGACACGGCATATCCTTGCTTCGCTGACTTTTTCTGCCGCGCAACCTATACGGCGTGTCAACATATGACACTGTGTGTTGCTGCCTTAGTGCCTCGAGCTTCTGTCAACTGACACGATGTGTCCTTTCAGCACCTATTTATAGGAAAGGGTGGCTGCCTCCTATCATCAAGCAATAAGTAAAACCAACACGTTTGGGGTTTTCCCACTCATATCATTTGTGTAAAAAATCAGACATTTCTTCTTTGATGCCTCTACTTGGATAAAAACTAATTTGGCGGGAAATGTTTCTTAGAGATAAACATGTTTTGGTGGGAAATTATTCACTTAGTAGTAACCAACTCTTTGGTATTCAAATTTTACTCGAGAAAATATTGGGATTTGTTTTATTGCACATGTATCTAAATAATTAGTGGATTCTCCATGGATTTTTTTTTGCACGTATCTTAAAAAAACTTTTGTCCCATCGTTCACCGTGCTTTTCCATGGGGACAAAAATATACCAAATTCGCCCATGGATTCACCATGGAAAATTTCTCCTTTCCAATCCTCACACCCACTAAACAACACTTTTATTATCTCAACTGTCCCCCTCCCAATGATTCATCATCTACCAAAGGCAACCTTATGGAACATGCCTAGTCTGCATCAATGAAGCCCTCGAGTCCATGCGCCCATATTTTTGGTTAGAAATCCTTTTTCTAGAGACCGCTTGATGTATCTTAGAATTTGTCTGCAACTTTTATTAGTAGGAGGATGCAAATATCAGCTAACGATACTAACAACGTTTGTAACGCCATAGGGACTGAGAGCAAGGTTGAGAAGCTTTCCAACAAGATTATAATATCCATAGTTTTAAAAAGCGATATGCGTTATGCGTGCGGAGAGGTCACCTTATAGAGTACATGCGGTATGCGGGAGTATATGCGGAAGTATATGCGGTTTTGAATTTTTTTAATAATTAATTAGTATATATAAAGTAATCGCACAATTGCATATTTAATTAGTCCATTACATATTCAGACCCTAAAATTTGAGATAGATTCAAATATAAAGTTTCAATAAAAAGTAAAGCACCATTTGAAATGCATTCTAGAATCATTTAAACATAAACTTCAATGAAGCATGCACAAATTGGTTTAACACAAGTAGATAACAATCAATACTAACCAAATCATACAAAAAATGCATGCATGTCGAAGAGGTCCAAAATAACAAACTTTTAAATAAGCATGTGTCTCGTGTACACAACATACAACGAAATAGTACATCAAGAGAATGTTATCGATAAAAATATAATCTAGTTTGGGCCGAGATAAAAAATGTCTATCTAAAAGTCGGTGGCTAATCGGCCTTATAAGTGGGTAAGTATATGTGGGCTGCTTATGTGGTCCATGCGGCCTTTTTTTGAAACACTGCTAATATCTATATCTTTCACATTTAGATAGGGAGTGTTCCAGAATATCCACAATCACGCTCACGGTGAAGGACTTCAACTTTGTGTCGACTTTGCTAGGTGTGGAAATGGAAATTTGTGGAAACTTTGAGGAAGTTTAGACACAAACTTAGATAAACTTTGATGACTTTTTTGAAGAAAATGATGTGAATATGAAGAAAACTTCGATTAAAAACTTCCAATTATGCTATACTCTATCTTACATATGTTAATTGAACACAAAAACATGATTCATGACTCTATACCCCTACATACGTTGATAATGCAATGTGCACTTATAGTTGCAAGGTTTAACGTGCAATACAAATATAGAAATACATCCCACCATATGTCTTCCATATAATAATGGAGTCAAATAGCAGTTACAACATCTTCTCCAGCAAACGTAGCAGCCAACAAACATAGGAATTGTTATTAGAAGTTGTGAAGTTGGGTTGGAGGCGCCACTTTGCCTTATATGGCCTTTAGGGCACTAATTAGGACAAATTTTCTAGGCAGTATCAACTTCAACCCAACATCGCCAACTTCGGGGAAACATAGACAACTTCGAGGATATTGGGACGAAAATACACTGTAAAAATCCAACTTCGTCGACAAGGGGGAAACTTCAGTCAGAAGTTGAGACCTAGTCGACACAGTGGTGTTTCGGCATCGCCTAGGGTGGAAGTTGGAAACTTCGAGGAAGTTTAGTTCCATGATCACAATGATTATGCTAAAATGGAGATTTAGAGGTTGCACCCAACGTCCCAGTTTCCTTTATTATATAAAGAGCGTACTCTTACTGAGAGACATGCAAACTAGCTTTTGATCTAGATATTTTGATTTACAAATAAGTATCTCATGAGGCTCAAATCTTTAATCTCAAACTCTTTCAACAACTTTTCCTTGAGTTTTTATGATGCTTCTTCATCATTACCTATGAGGACCCTGTCATCAACATAGACAAGTAAGCTAGTGATCTTTCCATGTGCATGTCGCACAAAATTGGTGTGATCAACCTTCCCTTGGTTAAGTAAAACATCTCATAGCTAGTCTGACTCTAGGTGTGATCAACCTTCCCTTGATCGCCTTCACGTAGAATCTTGAAGGTTTGAATTGATTTTCTTTGTACTTTCTCATTAGAGATTTGGGATAAGGAGGCACAAAATGCAGGCCAAGTAAATGAATAACTTACATATTTCATATAGGATGCGAAGTGCAAGATCTCCTCTTTTATGCGAGAAATGGGGTGATAATCAACAATACTTGTTTCGGGCACTTCTTTAGGTACATTAACAATTGTTCTTGGACCTGCAGATCTTATCTCGCAAAGGGAGTGATCATTAGTGGTCTTGAAGAGTTTGTTTTCTTCTCTGATAAGTGATTCTGACTTTCAAGATGTCTATTAAGGTTAGAAATCTGTCGAATACTATAAACAAGAAAATTCAAATACTTAGAGCTTATAACTAATCACGTTAAATAGTAGTCAGAAACTCATTTGTATTTGATGATTAAACGGAGTACACAATATATGTTTATATAGGTGTTGGTCTAGTCCACTACTAACTCCCCAACATGGGACTAAACACAACTCCATACAAGAAAACCCACTCTAACACTATCCCTCAAGCTTGAGCATATATACATGGCCAACTTGTCAATCAACTCCACAAACTACTTTTTAGGAAGTGCTTGGTATTCAGGTCCATAGTAGTAACTATAGGTAGGGATCCCGTCATTTTGGTTTCTGTAAGCAAGTTTGAAACATATTTCCTCTGTGACAACAAATAGAATATCCCTAATAAACCACCTCGATACCAAGAAAATATCGTTGCTTACCCAGATATTGGTGACAAAGTGCTTAACCAAATAATTATTGGTCGCCATAGTCTCAATTGATTCAGTTCCTAATATTTCAATATCATCAGTATATACAATTTGGACAACAATCCATACACCCGTTTTATTAGTGAAGACAAACTAATTAGTATGTGGTTGAGACAGTCTAAACTCCATCAAGATGTGACTGAGCTTATCAAACTAGACTCTTGGGCTTTATTTGAGACCATAAATGACCTTCTTGAGCTTTTTTGAGCAACATACTAGGAGGTTTCTCCACATAGACTTCTTCATGTAGATCCCCATATAGAAAGGTATTTTTCATGTCTATTTGAAATATAGGCCACCCAATATTGAGGCGACATAAATAAGGGGACATATAGAATTGAGAGGGAATACGTGGGAGAATGTCTCAAAGTAATCAATGCAGTGTGATTGAGTTTATTCTTTTGAAACTAAAATGGCCTTCAGTTACTCAACAAGTCAACAGTCCCACCGGAATGATCTTTTCAATAGTAAAGACGTAGCAACAACCAACTGGAGAGAAATTGAAGGGTGGATCAGGAAGATCCCAAGTATGACGATCTATAAGGACAACAATTTTATCATCCATGGCAGCCTTCCACCCCAAGTGAGATAAAGACTCTGCAGCTGATTTAGGCACATAAACCACAGACAAAGAATTGATTAAAGTGTTAGGATTCTTGGAGGCGGCAATTGCAGCAAAAACAATAATTTTTTTTCCTCCATGTATCCTACAAGCAAATCTCGTTAATAACGACATATTCGGAAAGAGGGTGTGCGAGGTAATACCTTATCGTTAAGAAAGTCCAACGACGTCCCCTCACGCGGTGGTGTGCGTCACTCACATGCATGGACTATCCTCGTCGACATCCTCCAAACGTAGTTGCACATAAAAAATACAATTTTTTCTAACATTCAAAGAATTCCATGGTCCCTTTTCATGTTAATTGTCGATTTTCGGTGCATGCGTCTCTATGTAGTCCACACGGATGGACTTGAACTCCTCGTCATGCTGCCTGAGGCGGGGGGAGGGCGAAGCCTCTCGCTTGGTGACGTGCTAGTGTTGTCTTCGCTCTCCTTCTATCTCTCTATATCTCAGGGATGATGACGGCTAGGGTTCTCGTACAAGAGTGTGTCTTATGATTTGACCGTCATGCTCCTTTGAATAGGAGAGGCAAGGAAGCAGGGTTTCCCAAAACACTTGGAAATGAAGGCTGCAACTGCATTTAAAGCAGGGCGCTCATCGACTGCCAAATAGGCAATTAGAATATTTTGGAATCATGTCGTTAATTAATTAATCAATTAATCACATTAATCAATTTATTAATTTTCCGTCACCCGACTGTCAACTCTAACGATCATTCGTGGTTAGCCAGTCGGCTTATCATATAAGTCAATAATTTAAATCCAATTAATTAGCTTAAACCTTTTAACCAATTAACTTGGATTATATTCTAATATTATTCTAGTTGATTATCAAAACATTTCAGTAATCAATTTGACTCAGAACAATTCTAATCATGTCTACAATTATACTCCTATTACAGTGCATCCTATGTGTGTGACCCTATAGGCTCAAAATTACGTTGACAATGATGTTCATAATTACATTATGACTTCACAAGCAATGACTGGTATCTAGCAAGACTTCATTGCCACCCAAGTAATTGAAGAAGTTGGAGAAAAACTTTAACCTAGTATTGTGATCAATGTTATAGTGATTGTATAATCCCTTTGTCTCTGATATATAGATTGAATGCAAGGTATGGAAACGTCATCCTCTTAATGTTCAATCTTTGTTCCTTTATCTAGAGTAGACTACTGAGATACACGAGCTCGATATCATATATTGACTCATATGAACGTGGTCATGCATTTCACAGTCTCACTCATCAAGTGCCAGGATATCACTCCATGGGAGGGACAAATTCCATCTACGTCACTCACAGTAATCTTCATGTGTTTAAATGCACCTAAGCAGTACTTGTATAGCAACCCTTTTCAAGTTCACGTTGAGTAGTGTTAAAGCACATTGAACTGTTGTGACTTCAGGTATAAGAACCACATTCACCATTGTCACATTGAGATGTGATTATGACCGCCATTATTGGCTTCCATATATCACACTCAAAGTGGATCTGTCCAATACACTTGTTCATAACAAGTACCTATGTGTTTGATTTGATATCCAAAATCATGACTAGTGAGACGTAATCATCAATCAACACACATACTCGTCTTAATGTAATATTATTATCCTAATATCCACAATAATATCCGACTAGGGACTAAGACAAGAATGATTACTCTTAACTTACACACGATCTCATGTCCAGGTCCTCAACCTGAAATTACATCTCATTGAGTCATATGTTCTTAGGATATTATTATATCTATTCATTATCCCATATTGAAACAAACATAATAACCGGAATTGCATTTATTAACAATCAAATCAATTACAAGACGTGCCATTACAATCATAACAATCATCATATGATTGTCTCTCAGGGCATATCTCCAACAAGCTTGGCCCCAGATGGTCACAGGTGCAATAATGAGCAATATCATTGTCTGTTGTGCTTAAGCTTGCACAAGGCAATAGGTAATTCCCAAGTTTGAAACTTATGTAGTATCAAGAATACCTTTGTTGGAGGTGAATCTGCAACTTGAGATGAAGGATTGGAAGGGTCCAAAATCACAAGGAGTGTAAGTTCGTGGTCATCGTACACCTGAAGTGGCTTCTCTTGGCTATAAGAAGTTGATGGAACCATAGGTAAAGTAATATCAGTGGTAGGAGTATCAAAAAAAGGAACCATTTTTTAATCCAAAAGTGTGTCCATGGTCAGAGAAGAAAGGCATGCTCGAAGAATACCACATCAACATTGATATGCACTTGTTAGTCAACCAGATCAAACCATTTACACCCTTTTTTAGGATTGCCAGGGAACATTCATTTTATGGAGCAAGGGGAAAACATTTACTGTCCAAGTTTCAAGTTCTTAACAAAGTATGTACAACTATTGGAGGCAGAAAAGGAACATGACTACATCGAGGCACAATACTTGGATAGGAATCTTGCTCTGAATAATAGATGAAGGTATGCGATTAAGAAGGAAGCATACTGTTAATTAAGGATCAAGCTAGAGAGCTTTAGGAACATGGGAGTGACACAATGGTCCAAGCTATATCTAGTCAGTGTTTATTTTTCTTTTCTGCAGTGCCATTCTGATATGATGTATATGAAAAAAAGGTTTGATGCAAATTTCCCATCTCAAGGCATCATTTCCAGTCTTATCGGATATATTTGCGTGCATTATCTGTACGGAAGATTTTTATACCCTGAGAAAAAATGGTTTTGATTTTAACCAAAAAGAATTTGATTGTGGTGGTATTTCTGTCTTTCAACAAGTAAATTGAAATAGTTTATAGAAATATCATCAACAAAATTGATATGATATTGGAAGCCAAATGAATTAAGAATTTTGTAAGGGCCCCAAACGTCTAAGTGTACTATATGAAATGGTGTGTAACTAAAAATAGTATGTTTAACATAAAAAGATGAATGAGTTTTTTCCCTAACTGGAAAGACTGACATTGAACAAGATATAACATCAGAATGAACATAGCCAAGGCTGTCAGAACCGAAATGGTGAGGCTTCTGGTTCTCGGTTCATTGGTTCAACCGGTGACATTAACATGATGTCATAATTCCTTTTAAAATTTTATAATATATGAAAAATCAAGGAAAAGGTAAACATGTCAAGGAGAATATCAGAAAACAATTTAGAAATAACAATAATTCAATCAAACACTGCATTTCATGTGCCAAATTAGTGTGCAAGAGCAAATGTGGATAAGAACATGGAAGGAGCAAGTGGGAATAAACATAAAAATTGAATTCGAGGGTCAAAGTGTACACATGACCAAGAACCGGATGGTTGGAGAAAACCGGACCGGTTCAACCGGTTAGTTGACTGGTTTTGACCGGTTTGATGTCATTTTCGGATTTCTGAGAGAACTGAACTGTGCCAGCCATCAATTTGCGATTCAATTGGCCGGTTCGGTTCTGACAACCATGAACATAGCATAGTTTTGCAACTGAGGGATGCCCAAGGTGAAGGTACCACTAAAGAGACAAAAAAATTGAGGATTAGGCCAATAAGATAACATCATGTCTCCTTGTCCACGTAGTATAAGCCATCATGTTCTTCATGCCCCCACCAATCTTCATCCCAATGCTCAGATCATCTAAAATACCATTAAAAGGCATGACATATATGTAACAACTCATGTAGCTTGAGAACAAGCTTGCTCACATAAAATCAGGGGAATGTGAAATAGATGATAGGGATAATGTTGAAGTTGGTCGAGCAGTTCTTGTTCTCGTAACATGGAACTTGGATCCATCAGCTAATAGCACCGGGGGAATACATGACTTATTAATAATATCAGGGAATAACCTAGCATTGGCAGCAATATGTGACGAAATACCCAGATCTATGATCCATTTACCATTGTTTCTGTTGTAAAGGAAAAGAAGGTTGTGTGATATATTTGATAAGAGGAATCCCCCTCCTATATATTGGAGAAGGAGGAAGCGTACAAACTTTAGACTAAATCCTAATGGGCCAATACACACTTGGGTTCATGTACGAATAGACTTAAATTAGCTAATTAACTAAATTAACCATACTTCTAATAGTTACCATGGAAGGATGAAGTGCTAAGAAAAGCATAATCTTCCAGACGGGATGAGCATGCAAGGACACGTAAGAGATAATCCAGTTGGACAACACTATGTAGGCTCTGACATAGTACCTGTCTTCAAGTGGATTTTAGTAATAGGTTGCTCAAAGAATTGATTGGCACAAGTTGGTTTACCATGCTTAAGCCAACATTTTTCTTCAACATGATTAGTGCTCTTGCACTAGTTGCAATAGCATGGTCCAAGTCTAGCTGATTGTCCACGTTCTCATGTAGCGTGATTCCATCCTCTGTGGGAGAATTGGTCATGACAATGTCCTCCCCTGACAAGGAGTGTGGAATCAGAGTAACATATCAAACTTGGTGATGCTTGTAGAGAGGCTTTGTAGGCGTTTGAGGACTTCATCAACTGAAGGTGGGGAGGGGCTCATTCCTTTAGAATTGATCAACTAGACCAGAAAAAAATTAAGGAAGATTGCAAAGGAACTCCACAAATGGGAGTTCTTCCTTTGCATTTGCAGAGTGTTGAGATTTGTAGTCAGGGGATGATGGACTTTTAAGTCATTGTTGAGACTTCACGTGAGCATATTGGTCCTCTATATCTATGCCATGAGATAAGCTGAGTTTTGTCAAATTTAATATATATTGTAGATTTGTTTCGGTTCTCCTTGTGAACATACGTGGCAGATGATCACACATAGCCTTTGTAGAACCAAAATGAATCAGAGAAGTGATGATTTGAGGTCCATTATTCACTGTTTTGAAATGTGTTATGCGGTATGCGTTCGGTCAGGGTACCACATAGAGTATAAGCGGAATGCGGAAGCATAAGCGAGGCATATGCATTTTTGGATTTTTTTCATAAATTCTATATTATATACATATATTTAATTAAAAAATTATAATCATAATAATAAATTTCATACTATCTAATTTTGTAGCTTAATAGCCCAAAATGTACTAACGAATCATTACATCATGGAAGAAGAAACACATTTTCCAATCATCAAGAAGAAAAATCTATCAACAAAACCCTAAGTTTATATAATGTACTAGAATATACAAGTAACACAACACACTAACACATGCAGTCCATAGAAGAACATTTATTGAATGAACACAATAAGAATAATCGCAGTAACACAACACATGGTAGTTCAAAGTAGAAATAGAAAAAGAACATCAAAAACAAAATCAAACATCAAACTGATATGAAGAGATCAAGTCAGTAATAAATATGAAGAAATCAAGTCAGTAATAAAAGTCGTAGGGAATAAAATTACTCCCTAGGCAGCACACAAATTTGATACTTTGTAAAAGAAAATATCATATCCAATTAATATCTGCAATAGATTCCCCTTTTATACAAGACAAAATCAGAATTGTTGCAAGTGCAACATGTTCTAATCTTAGAGCAAAATAGAAGAGAAAAAAAAGAGCAAAGGAAAGAGCATAATGAAACATTGACAATTGTAAAATGTAGTTAATATATTTTGCACCACTCATTCAAAATAGAATTATTTCTGAGGTAGCAAAATTTCAATATCTGATCTAAAACCAACTATATAGAAGAAGTTGTCATTTAATTTGGTTAATTTTATTTGAGGTTTTTTTACTTAAGTCACCAAATGAAATGCGGGGCCTAAGAGGCTGCATATGCGGACCGTAGGCCGCATATTCGGTCCATGCCCAAATATAGCACTGCATAGTTATATGCGGAGCGGCTGAGGGCCGCGTGCGCATATGTGGCCGCATAAAATCAGCCTTCCTCCAAGCATCAAAATCATTATTTACCTTTGCATAAGCTTTGATGCCAGGAAGGGTTGGAGAAGTATTAGTCAAATGAGATACCTTATCTAAGAATGGGCATAGATCTTCTTGGAATTTATACCAAGTGGTACTGTTCTTCCCGGTTAAACAAATGAAAATGATGTGGTGGCAAAAAAATGTATTTGAGAAGCCATGAAGTCAACGAGAGGCAAACAAGCAACAACTAGATAGATTTAGTATATTTATATCATATAGATCAGAAAGCAAACACCTCAATATGCCTTAAGGCATAGGCTGTATGTGTAGATTTAGGGGAGGATGACCTTCCCAATACGCGTAGCGAGCTTTCTATTGCTACAAGTTGCGAAAGAAGAGAAATGCCTAGCGCTGACTTAAATCAAGCCAACGGTGGTAGCATGTGGTGCAATAGTAGTTAGTAGGTGCTGCAAGACTTGATGGTGGCAGTGGCCGATTCACAAGGCCTAGCAGTGACAGGACTTGCTAAAAGCAACAAATAAGAGAGCAAGAAGTGGCAACAAATACTGGTGGTGGTTGGAGTGGCCCAAGGAGGGGCGACAATGGAATGAGAAAGAAGGGAGGAGAGAGAAGAGGAGGAAAAGGGACGATGAGTAGGGGATATAGGCTTTCTTAACCCTTGTCATACTTTGATACCGTGTTAAATGGTAATCAAGAACTAATTGTTATTTTATGTATTCCATTTAAACTTGTCTGAACATGACCATTGTGGGTTGGGTCTGGCTTGGGCCATTGTGGGCGATTAAAATAAATACCATTTTAAACACAAAAGCACACTCAAATCCAACCCTGCGGGTTTTGGGTTGACTCGCAAGTGCCCATATAAAATGTATTCAATCAAAAAAAAGATTCTATTTCCTTTTATTAATGTTAAAAAAAATTAAAATAGTTCCATACTATGTCTTTGATGTCAAATATAGTACAAAGATAGCAACCAACTACAATATTTGATGTGAAACATTATGGACTAGTTGTTGATTTTTTTTTTTGAAGGTTGGACTAGTTGTTGATTTATTTATACATGAAATTGAAAAAAAAAAGACAGCAACTGGCTGCTACATTTTGATGTAAAGTGATAAATAATATAATTTCTATAATGAACATACCACAAAACAACACTTAATTTTGTCAGTTAATATTAGACACTCTGTATATTACAAGTACTTATACTTGTCTACTACACAACATTAAATAATTAATACAATTGTTGCAATTAAATGTAAACATTAACTTGTGCTAAATTGGCAATATTTCTCAATAGGTGTGTATATATTATGTGTATTAATATATTAAGTCCATGAAACGTAACTTCGATGAATTTTGTCAAAATTTCGAATTTCGACCATAGGTGAAATTAAATATCAAATACTTTGGTTTCGTCCAAACTTCAGGGTGAAGTTTCACTAATGTCGACGAAGTTGAGTATTTTGTGTGTATATTCGTCTCAACATCTTCGAAGCTGTTGAAGCCTTGAAGTTGGCGAATTTGAGACCAAGGAAGAAAATGTCTGATTTCGATGCCGTTTCGATGGCCGCAGAAACAAAAATTTACCGAAATTTTGATTGAAATTTTGAAAAAATTGTTCTTGACATTTCTACTAATAAATTAATGAATTAATTTATGAAATTTTAACAGAATTATCTACTTGTGCAAATCTACTCAAATATGCAATAATATTTCATATTGGATATGCGGGGTGTGGTCATTTGTCAGTGAAGGACCCTGAACTATTTCGATGGGGATTTCGATGGAGAATTTTGATGTCAATTTTTGATGGTGAAGTAAATGAATTACGCCATTATAGTTTGCAAGCACAATATATAGACTTAAAGACACAAAACTATGAAAAAATGGTCCAGGTAGTACATAACTCCATATAGTACACAAAACGAAAGAAATTTTTTGATGGTCAGTGCACAGTGTTTCAAAAAAAGGTTCATACTCCCGCATATGCAGTTCGAACCCTCGACCGAATCACATATGGGAAATCGGAGCCTAAAATAGACCATGACCGCATACAAGACAGATGAATCCACGATTTTTGAATGGTCAAACTGCTAAGCTGCCAATTTTTTCACGTCACAACCTATTCTTTATGTAACTAAAACCACCAGCTACACTCAACCTACCTTCTACTTTCATTTCCTCTTTTATCACATTACATTCATCTATGGTTGTTATACATTTAGCTCATTATTGCAAATTTGTATATATTTAAGTTGTGTTGGATTGCATATTTGTATGATTACATCTAAAATATGTAATTCTGCATATTATATATGTAACTGTATGATTACAATATATTTATGTAGTTATAATAATTCAAAAATAAGAGTCCAAAATCACATACACTACCGCATACCACATCTACTCTATTCAGTGACCTCTCCGAACGTACAACGCATTCCACTTTTTAAAACTATGTTAGTGCATTTTAACAGTGCATTTCGATGTCTGATGCCCATCAATATGGAAATAATTGTCGAAATTTTGACAATTTCGTCGAAATTTTAAATTATGGTTGAGACGACCCAGAACATTAATCCTAACTAGTGCCCTAAAGGCCATATAAGGCATAAGTGTCACCTCCAACCCTCTTCATAGCTTCTAATATCAACTCCTATGTTTGTTGTTGCCATTCTTTCCTAGAGAGGGTGTTGTAACTACTATTCGATTGTATACATAATACATACAATGAATTGTATTGGTATGTGTGTATTGCACATTTAATTCTTGCAAGCAACACAATGTATTATCAACCTACCTAGGGCTAGAGAGTCGTGGGTTGTGTTGTTTTAAAATTAACATATATAAGATAGAGGTATAATATAATTAGAAGTTTGCAATCAAAGTTTCCTTCAAATTCACATCATTTTCTTCAAAAAATGACATTGAAGTTTATCGAAGTTTGCGTCTAAACTTCCTCGAAGTTTTCACAAACTTCCACTTCCACACTTGGTGAAGTTAACCCAAAGTCGAAGTCCTACACTATGCTACTAATTTTAGTTGATTGGGTCACTCACGGGTGCCCACGGGTCACCTTTGAAATTCGTTAACTGAACGACTGGATATGGGTTTAGGTGATTTTAAGCAGGTGCCAAATTCATCCTCCAAATCTCACCTAAATGGGTCAACCTGTGTGCCTGTGGATTTTGACCCAATTTGATAGGTCTATATGGAGTACTCCTAACTCAATATGGAAGTAAGCACTACTGCACTCGAACAAATCCAAACATGGAAGTAGGGATGGCAATGGGTGGGTTTTTTCCAACCTGAACCAAACCCAAACCGAACCGAGAACGATATGTTTCCAACTCGAACCATTTACAGTTTCTTCTATCGATATATATATATATATATATATATATATATATATATATATATATATATAACGCCGATCTAGTGAGAAACATATCTTGGTGAGAGCATGAGAGGCATTTGAATAACTCTTCATATGGACCAATTTTTCATAATCTAACCGTATAGATTACAAACATAACTTAATATTTACCTTCCTATAAAATTTTATCACCATCCGATTTGTATATCATTCACAACAAAAAAATACTTTTCGACGCTCTATAATGAATTTCAGGCTGACTGTTGGATGCAAAAAATGTATATTGTACATATGGACGTGTGAACAATGTCTAATTGCAATGATTTTTTGTGAGAAGGTAAATGAATTGATGCTTTTCCCATCTATACGGTTGGATTTTAAAATATAGTTACAAATTTTTAGTTATTCAAATGCCTCTCATGCTCTCACCGTAGGATGTTTCTCACTGGATCGCTACCCTATATATATATATATATATATATATATATATATATAACATGTGTAATGCATACATACACATATATATATATATATATAGAGAGAGAGAGAGAGAAAGAGAGTGTTAGGCTAGAATACACTCGAGTGTTCAGATCGCACGGATACACTCGTGTGTTTGCATATCAAGAATATTTTTTGCATGATGTGAACCATTGATCTTCATTGTCATACTATAATTAGGCTACATATAAATTTTGAACCCATTTGGATGAGTGTAAGACACTCATCCGAGGGCAACAAAATCGACGCACAAAACTAATTTGAAATGCATAATTTTTGCGGTCTTTATAACATGACCTATAAATATCCAAATGTGCTCAAATTTTTTATATGAGTCATTCACAAGATGATTAAGAAGATCAATGGATTAGATTTTTGAAAAAAATATTGCATCATGAAAAACTACTTGAGTGTATTCTGCTCCGAATACACTCTAGTGTATTCTAGCCTGACTCTTTCTCTCTCTCTCTCTATATATATATATATATATATATGCATTACACATGTTATATATATATATATATATATATATATAACATGTGTAATGCATACATATATATACATTTAATACAAACATACATTTACACATGTATATACATCTATATACGCACATGTATAGACAGTTGAACAAATTCAAAGAACGAAACAGTATAATACGGTAAAAACATAGAAAATGGGGAAAATGTAAAACAAGAATAATTTACATATAGTACGGGAATAAAATGGAATATTCTGAACTAGGAATTATTTGGCTGTCACATATGGCTGGGGGACAATCACGTTCTAATCACGACTTTTTCAAAAAGTCAATGATTATTTTGATTATGGCAGACAGTCTATTTTACTTGTTATCCAATAATGCATGGATTGCGATGTTGAATTGTTGTGCTGGCAGGGGATCTCAGTTCAGTTCATTGGTTGGATTTTGATGATATATACCTGTCAAATGGAAAGGCAGCCCCATTTGAACCCACATTCCTTTGTTCCTTCTGATGGTGGTTCTGATTTAATTATTGAGATACAACAAAATATGTTTGATCAATTTTCTTCATGCAATATGAATTTGTTTTCTTCACTGATTCCTGCTGCAGCAGACCATGCAGTCAGTGGTGGTTCACAAACATTTACCTCCTTACCACATGCCACTATTGTGGCTAAATGTTTAACCATAATTGAAGATGGGACCTACGAAATGCAAGGAATTAAATGTCCAATTTTGATGTCGTGTCCGATGGCCCAGAAACAGAAATTTTGTGAAATTTCTGCCAAAATTTTAATATTTACGGCCCTAACAATTTCGACGACCAAATAAGGGAATTAAATCATGAAAATTTACTAGGACGGTCTAAACGCCAAGATCTACTCAAATATGCAATAATATTTTACATTGGAAATGTGGTGGGTGGGGGGATCTCCAACAATTGTAAGTGAAGGAAGCTGAACAATTTTGACAATGACATTTTTGATGATAAAATAAAGGAATTAAGTTATGAAATTTTGCAAACACAATGTTTAGACAGAGAGACACTAGATTATATAATAAATTTATATGTTTAGAGGTTAGGGTGGGATCCATATATTGATGAGAGTGCACAAATGAACAAAAATGTCAAGTCTGTTAGGCAGTTAGATTGTTACAAACTTGCAAACTTCAAGTTAAAACAACTAGAATACTAAACTTTAAAACTTAGAGTTACAACTCACAAGTTACATTATTGTAGGTTAATATAGTTATTTTGTAAGTCTACTATTATAATATATTTAGGATTACATAAGTGACAAACACAAAAATATATTTAGGATTACAACTTACAACTTACAGTTAACATTTTGTATAAGTCTACTATTATAGTATATTTAAGGTTACATAAGTGAAAAATATAAAATATAAGAACTTTCATAAAAAAGCTTTTTTTAGCCATTTTGTGTATAAATACAAAATATATTGGTTAGATTTTCAAAATAAGTATATATATATAACATGTTTTACACTATTGTTTCTTAGATCTAAGAGTTTCACTTCAAGATCTTGAGTTTTTTAAGAGAAATTTATTTAGAAATTTAGGATTTTCGGAGTATATATTAAGATATGTCTAAAAGGGAGTAGAGATAGAGGGAGGAGTAGATGTCTAGGGAGAGGGGTTACATACCTGAGAATCAAGTAGAGCAGCCTCCGAGACCAAGAAATCACAAAAAAATTGCCAAAAGATTAAAGTCCCAGCAAACCCAGTTGGCGGAGCACTATTTCGCGAAAGCAGGTGCTGCATTTCGTAGTTATTTTGCAATATCAAGCATAGTTTTCAGAACCGAACTGGTGAATGAACCGGTGAGGCCTCCGGTTCTCGGTTCAGTGGTTCAACCGGTGGTCGGACTGGTTCAACCGGTGACATCATTATGACGTCACAGATAATTTTAATAACCCAAACATATATGAAAAGTATAGAATATATACAAATGAAAAATGAATAATAGCACGCTTGCTCAAATAATATTATTGAAAACTTGATTAGTTAGGTTGTGACTAGAAGGGTAATACAAATTAAACAATCAGTAGGAAACAACAAATTTCGTAATTCAATTCTAAAACTGATTGTAGTTGTAGATGAGAATTTGATACTGAAACGGACAATTGGTACCAGGTAGGCAGTTTTTTTGAATCACATATTTCGGCTGCGACACCCAAATTTTGCAGCAAGCAACAACACACAATTCGGCATAGCAAAATCCAAGCTCTGGCAAGTACACCGGTTCCAAATTTACACCAAAGTGAAGCTAGCAATATAGGGAATAGATGAGAAATAATTAGAAGATAAGAGACAAGATTTAGGTGATTAAGTAAAAAGCAAAGCAATTGAGAGGACTGAAGGATACGTAAACAGGAAGAGCAATGAATTAAGAGAAAAGAGAGTACGTCAACAACAATTGAGAGAAGAAGAGGCATAGTAGATGGAAGGAGTTAGAGAAAAAGGGAGTGACCAGGATGAAAACGAAGTATATAAAGAAAGAGGAGGAGAAAAAGAAATAGGGAAGAGAAGAAGAAGACGAAGAGAAAAATAGGAAGGAAAATGGGATGAGAAGAAGAGGACAAAGAGCAAAACAGGAAGAATAGAACAGATACCCATGTGGTACAGAAAGTGCAAGAAGAGAAGGAAGAGAGGAAATGCACGGAGAGAAAGAGAGGAAATGCAACCCCCTGGCGGTATAGGAAAAAGGGAGTGGGTGCATGAAGAGGAGGAAGAGAAAAAGAGGACAACCGAGGTGTACTAGAAGCGGGTACAAAGAGGGTGTCACTCCCCGTCGGCAGAAAAGGGGGAACATGAGTAGGTTTAGCACCTTGCTCGAAGAAGAGAAAAAAATGAGGAAGGAATAGGGGAGGTAGATGGAGAAATCAGAGAAATAGAAAAGGAGAGGAACTACACCTTGGTGGTTGCGTTGGTGGTGCTAACAAGTCCGGAAGTTCCAAGCATGGCGGAAAAGGTTGAGCTCCAAGAAGCGGCGGCCGGCGGTGAGCTTTGGGCAGTGCGGTCGGCGGCGAGCTTCGAGCAGCAGCGTCTGTCGACAAAGCTCCGACAGCACCAGCCGGAGGAGCAACAACGCGCCCTAACGGAGGCGAGTCGGGTATCGCGAAACTAGGATAGGGGGTCGAGGGGTCGGGGGTTTGGGAGGGTTTATTTGACGTGGGGTCACTTTGAGGCAATAGAAGCGGACCGGCCGGTTGTGTAATACTCGACTGGTTGACCGGTTTAACCGGCTGATTCGCCGGTTTTTGGCTGGTTTCATCTCAATAGCGGGTCTGGAAGCCAACCGGACCGGGACAGCCACTGATTCCCGGTTCAACCGGTCAAACCGGCCGGTTCGGTTCGATTCTGACAACTATGATATCAAGGCCCTTACTGGGCTTTTTGCACCGAACTACTCCCTTTTATGTGAAATTTCGATGGCAGTTGCGAAATGTTGACGAAATTGCAGACCAATTCCTGCCTACTGACGTTTCTATGTCTGATTGCAAAACAAATTTTTTTTTTTGCAATTTCGATCGAAATTTTGTTCCATTACAAAATGTTTGTATGAGTGATATTCTCTTGTTTCTCCATGATACGCTCGACACAAAGTTTTATCCTTATCTATTTGTGGTCTTTTCCTTGTTGACTTCATGTATAGGGCGCTTGATTCTTAATTATAGCTGTCCCCGTCATGGTTAGGCTTGCAATAAGATGGTGTCATCGCCACCGCTTCTATCTTGTGAATTACGGCTAGCAATCAACATTCAAAAGTGAATATTTGTGTTAATTGTTTGTTTTCTGAAAAGCATGTTTATTTCCTATATTTAAATCGCTGCAACCAAATTTGTTTACACTCAAATATTACTCCGGTTTAATTTCAATTAGGAGGATATGAATTGGGAAATTAGCTTCTAATTGATTTTGAACTTCACAGGTGGGAAAAATTGCAGATCTTGTTATATGGAAACCTTCATTTTTTGGCACAAAGCCCGAACTTGTTATAAAAGGTGGCGTCATCGCATGGGCTAATATGGGAGATCCAAATGCTAGCATCCCCACTCCTGAACCGGTAGATCTTCATGTGCCCCTCAACTTTTAAATTTGACTTCATATAATCTGAAATTCTTCCTAGGAAAGAATAGGTCATGGAAACTTAATATGTTTATGTATGTCCACGGGAGAAAGGTCAAATGAATCATGCTTTGGGAAGATCAAATGAGTCATGTCTATAGTAAAACCTTACTATGTTGTTAAATTCAGAGCACCTTTGCTTTAAACATTATTCCACATTGGCACAGGTGATGATGAGACCTATGTTTGGGGCATTTGGCAAGGCAGGAAGCTCTAGTTCCATGGCTTTTGTGAGCAAGGCAAGTAGTTGCTGTTAGTTTTTCTTTATATATTTGGTTTTTAGTCTACCACTGTCTCAGATAATTTGTTCTGGCACTCCTTACAGGCTGCCAAGGAGGCTGAAATAGGAAAGGAGTACGGCCTTAAAAAAAGAGTAGTGGCTGTCGGCAACGTTCGTGGCTTAACCAAGCTTGATATGAAGCTCAACAATGCTCTTCCTAAGATAGAGGTGGATCCGGAGACATATATTGTCACTGCTGATGGCGAGATCCTCCAATGTGAAGCTGCTACTTCAGTTCCCCTTTCTAGAAACTATTTTCTTTTCTAGGCTGGTAAAGCTAGGGTTGAGATTTATCATAAAATCTGATGACTTGTAGCAATGGGTGAGTAGGACACGCCATCAGAGTGGACGGCGTTTGGTATTATTTTCACCAAGAACAATGCGTTCGAAACAGAATAAGCTAAACTGTACAGCTGAAAGCAGGCATGCAACTGCTTGATCTGTTGCAACTAGTTTCGTAAATAAGAACAGACCGTTATAATTATGGAAGATAATTTACGTGGTTTCCCAGATTTCAGTCAAAAGTCACTCTGCGTGAAACCATTTGTTGCTTTGTTAGAAAAACTTATCATGCAATGCAACATGTCCCACTGCAACCTTATCAAGTTTAGCTAGTACACAAAAATGCATACTATGATTTTTCTGTCTATCGATAACTGCATGCATTGCGCGTGAACATAAAGAAGTAAACCATTGTCACAGCAATATGATGCATGCATTACAATTGGAACTCCCGATTCTCTAGCAAATATGGCTCTTTTGATCATTTCTTCACACGTACCTGCAGTAGCATTCAAGTAATGTTTACACATTTGCAGAAACAAAAAAAAATACAGCTTGTAAGTCGTATTGTCCAAATGCTTGGGCAACTTATTTCTCATAAACTCAGGTAAGAGTACAAGTGTCCATTTAAACAAGACATCAAACTTGAATCTTTTTTATGAGATCAAAAGAATAAGTGTCTTGTTTAAACAATCCTTTAAACTGGTGTTGTCTAGCCATAGTTGTATTAGAACATCAGGGAAGAAACACACATTAAGGTGAACCTGGGAGCTAAAACTAATCTTTTTGGCATCCTTACTCCTAAGGATAGCCAAAATTTGGACTGCCAAGGCTTCAATTAAGATTGTATTGCAATTCATTAGAGAAAGCTAACTCAAAACTAGTATCAACTTTAAAGGCAGGCATTGGCATGCCGCTACAACAACTTTCCACTCAATTTATTTTCCAAGTGCGACGGATAGTCCAAAAATAGTATCATTGTGGGGAATTCATATCATCCCAATCTATTGGAGGTCAAAAACTATGAAGATCTAGGAGAAGATTAGGGTTGGGGAAGGGTACATAAAATCATATATGCTAGGCATTTATTAGTTGGTGGAACCAATGAGATTGTGAATTTTGGACAACAGATCGCAGTCATTGGTAGAGAAAAAGGATGATGTTTGTGTAGTCTTGTAAGAAATGCACCCCCCAACAATTGGTATAAAAGCAAAGGCTATATGTGAGGAACATGATGATGCTACACCTAGTAGCTATGGAAACTAAAGTTGGAGAACATATTACATCAGAAAGGCCTATATGATTGAGGAAAATCATGCTATGTGAGGTGTGTGAGATAATATCGTACAAACAAAAGATAAAGGAAGATGAGGAATATATGAAAAAGGTAGTCTATCAAAGTCAAAGATTTGTGGGATATGATCAAGAATCTCTATGAGCTAAAGACAACAAAAATTAGGACTTCTTATAAGAAAGCTATTAGATATGATATAAAAATAGGATCCACATTGTTGATTACCTAGTTTCTAATACATTTTAGATCAATTTAGCTTGATATAAACATTACTTTTACTTGGGTTATATAGTTGGGAAATTATTTTTTTGTTACAATTGACACTTTGTATGGAGGCTTATACACAGACCATCTGAAAAGAAAGATGTGAAATGAGAGATACATATGTAAGCTCACTTCACAAAGATAATGGACTTTGTGGTAGGACTACCAAATACATCTAGGGGTTGTGACGTTTTACTCTTTATGGGTCGTCGTTGAGTAACTACGAAAGTAAGTTCACATAAAGATAACTTATGTAGATGATTGACTAGCACATATTAACTTATGTAGATGATCGACTAGCACATATTTGCATAGATGATATAGTCAGACTACATGGGGTTCCTCTGACAACAGTGTCAGACTGAGGACTATAGTTTACTTCAAGATTCGGAATAAGCCACATGTTGCTATGGTGACAAAGTTTAACTTTAGAACAATTTACACACTCAGGTAGATGGAAGTTAGAAAGAATGACTCGGATGTTAGAAGACATGACTAGGGCATGGGTTTTACAATTTCTAGACAATTGAGATGTGAATGTTAGCATGATAAGAGTTCGCCTAAAACACACTTACCAATTTAGCATTGGATGACACCTTATGAAGCTTTATATGGCATGAAATGTAGATAAGTGATATGTTAATATGGAGTGGGAAAGAAACAACTAATGATATCTCATATAGTTCAACAACATGGAGGTGACCATGCACCATTGGAATGCTATAGAAGACGGATAAGAGAGCTATGATGGCAAAAGGTGCAGACCTTTGGAATCCAAAGTTGGTGACAAGGTATTTCTCATTTTTTTTTCTATGAAGAATGTTCTCATATTTGGAAAGAAGGGTAAGTTGACCCCTAGATATGTGAGTCCATAACAATATTCTAGAGAAGAGAGTCAAAGTCACCTATACATTGCAATTACCACTAGAATTACAGTAGTACATGACATATTTCATGTATCCATGTTAAGGAAGTGTCACCCAAAGACAATTCAGATTCTGCAAACAATTGAGGTATAACTAGAAAATGATGTTACTTATGAGGAGAGACTAATACAAATAGTAGATATGAAGGTCTAGAAACTTAGGAGTCACCAGATGTCTATGGTCAAGGTGTCATAGAAACATGCATGTCGAAACAACAAATGGGTGTTTGAGAGTGGGATGAGGAGAACTTATCCCAAGTTGTTGAATGTTTCAAGGATCAAACTTCCTAGCCTAGATTTAGTTGCTACCTTTAGCATAATCCCTTCTTGTTTAAGTAAACTTCAAATTTAATTAATGATTATTTCAATTATGTAATTTTCCTAAGTGGTGGGTGTAAGCTAGAAAATATGTATCACTCAATGTGTAGACATGCTTGTTTAATGCGGATGCTGGCCCCTACTTTGGGTCCCCCTCGGCTGGATATCTAAAGTGCGCGGAGGTTGATATGAGTTTCATCAAGGGAAGAGCCTTCTAGATTAGCAATTTCCATAACAGTGTGGGCATGCATGCATCTGAGCCTGATGCATAGTTTGGCAAGAAAGATTGACAGAGACACATGGAACTTATGTCTGAGTGGATGTTGCCTATCATGACAGCACACAAAGGTCCTGGCCTATGGTCTCATTGTCAATAAGCATAACAACCAACTGATATTGGGAGCAGGTAAAATATCACGAGCACAATCGGCCTTGGAAGCTGATATCATTGTGATAATTCAATCCATCCAAGTAGTTACCAAGCACGGATGGCGGGACACAATGATAAACATAGACTCGACCTGGGCGGTCAAGATCCATCCCCCTCTTCACAAAGATTCCTGCCCTACAAGAGGCAGTGGTCTCTTCTTGCTCGAAAGTCTCCCTCGATATGCGTGGTCTGGGGAAGTCTGCATACCCCATGAGCATAATGTCCAGCGGACATGATTGCAAAACTCACACTTAAAGCATAGCACTAATCGGTCATTCTTTTCAGTTTTCCCCACGTGGATTCTAGAAGAATTTGATATTCAGATTGTTTTTGCCTGCATTGAGAGCACGACAAACAATATTTAATCTCTAGTTGTTGCCAAAAAAAATTGTAGAGTCCTTGCCTTGTTTGGTTGCATGGGAGACCCATTGAAGATGGCAAAATTTAACATTTATTAACTTAATTATAGCATGCGTGTTGATTATAAGGACCCGTTTGGTTGATAGGATTCCACATTGGATATGATTTTTAATCCCACTAATAACTCAATACTACGTTTATTTGTCCATAAGCCACGTTGGGATTGCATTTGGTCGGCAGTAGACTCCCATCTAATTAGGACTTCTATGTTCCGCCGATCCCCAAGGTATTTGCACGGTATAGAAGGCCTCCCACCCCCGACGCCAGTCCCTGAAGGCCGCGACGTCCGTCCCCGACGACCATGACGCCTGTTTGCTCAACTCTCCCCCTTGTGCACGCAACTACACATGTATATTTCCGCCTCCGTCTCTCTCCGCCTGGGCCTGTCTCTGCATCTCTGCATTCTTGTCTTCTCTCCTTCCTGTAACCAGTTTCTTCCCAAATCTTTTCTCTTCTGTAGGTCCATCCCTTCACGATGGTTCCACTTTCATCTCCTCTTTGTTAATCTTTTCTATCTGCTTCTCTGCTGTGACGATTCTGCACCCAACGCCTAAAGCTCCCACTCCTATTCTCATCCTCTTGACCTCTTCCCTTCCGGTTCTGCACGGCGTCGTTAGTTTCACAGGATGCCTAAAGCTTCACGCCATGGTGCCTGAACTCGGCCACCACAACTACCGCATACTCTTCCTTTTCCGTGTACGTAACACTACCCAATTAACATTGTCAGTAATATTCGATTTACTAATACCAAAACATGACACAAAAAGGGTTTAAACGTTCAGTCGGATTTTGACACCAATCTTATACAGATATACCGGTAGCATCCAAACACAAGATTGGAAAGCAAGCATACCATCCCGTTCATGTACCTCTATATCCATGTCCTTTGCACATCTTATGTTAATACTAGCCTATTGGCCAGCTGGCTGCACACAACCAATCAGTTGACGAACTATCTAATCAGTTGATTGGCTTATGATCAGCGATCAATAACACTGGGTTTTAATGCAATGATTATTGGGTGTAACTGTGGCTACCATTAATCATTTGGCACCAATACTACTGTCTATTTGAAACAGTCAGTCAACTGGATTCTCCAGTCGGTCGACTGGATTCTCCAATTTGTTGACGGACCATTCTAGTCATCTGTTGGGTGACACTTTCCAGTTGGTCGACTAAAATCTTGAGTCGGTCAATTGGGAGGTCCTATCAGCTATTGATGATATTGTCCAATCGGTCGACTAGATTCCCATTCGGTCGGCTAAACTCTTGAGTCGGTTGACAGATAGGTCCTATTAGCTATAGATGGTATTGTCCAATTGGTCGTCTGGATTCCCAATTATTGTTTAATTTGATTACCTAAACACTTTAGTAACCAAATTGAATAGTGTCCATGATTAAACTCCTTTTCATAGTGCATCTTATGCGGGTGACCCTATAGGATCAAATCATATCAGTAGTGTTGTCTATAATCATATTATGACTTCACAAGCAATGATTGGTATCTAGAAACACATCATTGCTACCCAAGTAATTGGATAAGTTGGAGGACAACTTCATCATAAACTTGTGATCAATGTTATATTGATTATATAGTTCCTTTGTCATAGATATTCAAAGTGAACACAAGGTGTGGAATCATCATCCTCTTAATATTTAATCTATATTTCTTAAACTAGAATAGACTATAGAATACATGTGATCTTAATATTGCATATGACTCACACAAGCATGACATGCGTGTCTCAGTCTCACTTATCAAGTGAATAGGATTTTACTCGAATGGGAGGTACAAATCCGATCTACATCACTCACAACAATCCCCATGTGTCACAATTTACCCAAGCACCATTTGTATGGAAACCCCTATTCAAGGTAACATTGAATGGTGTTAAAGTCCATTGAACGCCATGTGATCATTGTAGTGACTTCGGATCTAAGAACCACTATCACACATGAGAGATGATTTTGACTATCATTTAATGGTTTCCATTCTATCTGGTATACTTGTTCTCTAACAAGTAGCTATGTATTAGACTCAATATGCAATATCATGACTGATGAGATTGAGCCATCAATCAACACACAATCTAGTCTTAAGTATTATTGTTGTCTATATATCTTCCAAGATAATAAGAGACTATGAACATGATAAGAATGTAAATACTTTTATCATAAATATGATCGTATGTTTAGGTCCTCAACCCAAACCATATGTCATTCACGAACATCATTCTTTAGACATCAATCATACTATGTCATCATCTCATAATTTAACATACATAATAAAAGGAAATTGCCTTTATTATTAATCAAATAAATTCCATAATGTTTGAAAACAATCTTCACATGATTGGCTCTTAAGGAATGCATACCAACATACTCTCACTTTCACTTAGAGATAATCACTCATGATCCTAATCCCAAGTGAACTAACATGTTCTACTGAGAAAGTTCTTTTGTCAGTCGGTGTAATCCTTTACACCCAACAAGGAACTGATCCTTAGTTCTTCTCAAGTACTTAAGAATACGACAGTCCAGTGACCTTCATCGAGATCTGACCGATACCTACTTGTCATGCTCAAAGCATACGAGACATTCAGACGAGTGCTTAACATTGCATACACGATAGATCCAATTACATATGTATATGAAATCTTACTCACACATTCCCTTTCTCTAGAAGAAAGGGGTCATTAGGCTCTAGAGAGACTAACACCATAAGACATGGGAAAGTTTCCACTCTTTGAGTCCTGCATACTGAACCTTTTCAACACTCTATCAATGGATGTACTCTGACTTAGGCCAAGAAGCCTTCTATATCTATCTCTATAGATTTTTATTCCTAAGATATAGGATGCTTCGTCTAAGTCCTTCGTAGAGAATGTACCTCCCAATAAGGGTTTTACCATTTTCAGGGTAAGTATGTCATTCCCCATCAAAAGTATGTCATCTACATACAATATGAGGAATACATGATTCTCCCACTGACCTTCTTGTAAACACAGGGTTCATCTTTATTTTGACTAAAACCAAAATATTTGACATCCTCGTCAAATTGAAGATTGCAGCTTCATAGTGCTTACTTCAATCCATAGATTGGCCTTTGTATCTTATAGACTATATTGGCTTTAGTTTGAAGTATAAAACCTTAAGGTTATGTCATGTACACATCCTCAAGAAGATTCACATTAAGGAAAGTGGTTTTAATATCTATTTGCTAAATATCATAGTCATAATAAGCTGCAATGACAAGTATGATCCTTGGATTTTACCATGGCAACTGGTGAAAAGGTTTCATCATAGTCAACATTGTGAACTTGTTTAAACCTATCACAACCAATTGACCTTTATAGGTTTGTACATTACCATCCATGTTGGTTTTCTTTTTGAAGACTCATTTGCACCCTAGGGGTTTTACCCCTTCAATGGATCCACCAAGGTCCTACCTTGTTGGTGTACATGTTGTCCATCTTAAATCCCATGGCCTCAAGCCATTTATTCGAACTTGATCCCTCAATAGCTTCTATGTAGGTTGTTGTCTCATCGTCGATATGACCAACTCATCACCTTGTTGAGTCAAGAGATATCCAAATATCTCTGGCTCAAGGCATTTCCTACTAGATCTACAAGATTCATGTGCTACAAGAGAAACTTGAGATTCCAGAAACTTCTTGTGATTCTTTTGTTCTTTTTGGACCTCTATAGATTCAATGTCTCTTGTTGGTCTCAAACTTCTTCACATTCTACTTTCCTCCCATTGGTTCCGATAAAAATACATTATGTTTCAAGGAATGCATCATCTCTAGAAACAAAAACTTTATTGTCAGATAGAAAATAAAAGTAGTATCCCTTGGTTGCCTTAGGATATCCAACAAAATAACATTTATCCTCTTTGGGTCCAATTAGGAAATTATTTCATAGCATAATCTTCACATCCCCAAATCTTTATGAAAGATACATTGGGGTGTTTCCCAGTCTATATCTCCTATGATGTCTTTTGAACCGATATAGAAGGTACGCTTTTAAGTGTCAATGTTGCGGTTTCTAAAGCATATCTCCAAAAGGATGTCAGAACAACAACAAAAAACTCATTATTAATCGCACCATGTCGATCAGGGAGTGATTCCTTCTTTTGAATATATCATTATGTTGTGGTGTTCCAGGTAGAGTCTATTGTGATACAATACCACATTCTGGAGAAGGTCCTCAAACTCTTGGTTTAAGTATTCTCCAACATAATCAGATTCAAGTGCTTTAATACTTTTACCAAGTTGGTTCTATACTTCATTAATGAAATTCTTGAACTTTTCGGCAGATTCTGACTTATATTTCATTAGATACACATAGCCAATATGTATTGAGGTCAACGGTAAATGTGACGAAGTACTGGTAACCACCTCTAGCATTCGTGCTAAATGGTCTGCATACATCAATAAGTAAATGCCCCAATACATCACTTGCTCTCTTACTGTTTCTAGTAAAAGGATCTTTTTTCATCTTGCCCAATAAACAATACTCGCATGTCTCTATTGATTCAAAGTCAAAAGAGTCTAGATAGCCATCTTTATGGAATCAAGAAATGTGTTTCTCATTTATTTGCCCTAGACAATAATGCCAAAGGTATGTTCTATTTGTTTCATTGAGTTTTATCCTTTTGGTATTTATGTTATATACTCTTGTCTCTAGATCTAATAAGTAAATACCATAAGACATAGGGGCACCAACTTAAAAGATATCATATTTAGTAATAGAACATCAACCATTCATTATAAGAAACTCAAATCCACTCTTGTCCAATCAAGAAATAGAAATGATATTCCTATTAATAGTAGGTACATAATAGCAGTTCTTCAACTCTATTACAAGCCCACTGGGCATACCTAAACAATAGACTCCAACTGAAGTAGAAGAAACTCTTTGCTTCATTTGCAATACACAGTTCCACCTCACCCTTCTTCAAGGGTTTACTTCTTTTCAGATCCAACATATTAGAGCATATATGAGATTCACATCTGTTATCCAATACCCATGATGAAGCAATAGAGTGGTAACTAGAAATAATAAAGATATTCCCAAAACTAATATCAAAATATCAAATTATTCAAAATAAAACAATTCATCCATTGGCATAAGAAATCTAATGTTTTTTCTTTGCCAAGGCTATGTGCCTAGTGTTATTTCCTCTATGAACGAATGCCACTTTTACATGTGGGGGTAACTAGTATTGGAGGACATCTATGTCCATTATAAAGTGTGCACGGTTGGGGAATATAACCCACCAAATGTAGTGAGACAAAGTTCTTAGCCAATATTCAAGTTTTTTTATACCGATGTCAAATCCAATCATTTTATTCAATTATCCCATAATATCTAATATTCAACTAATTGTGGTGACCTTCAATAGAGGGACAAAGCTAAAAATAATTTTAGTTCACCAATCTGCAAAATTTTATTGAACGAAATTCAAGAGGGGAAATAAAATATTTCAATACCAAAATGGAGAATCTAGTACCTTACAATCCAAGCACAAATCATATCTTTCCACGCTAGGGTTCAAGAATCTTCAAAGTTTCAAATCCTAAAAAAAGGTAAATATCTCAAGTTATTATGTGATCCTTGGCTTTGGAAATCACTTATCATGTTCCATTATGTTTAAGTTTATTATTGTTATTTTTATTCATATCTTGGGTGTTAATATTACACTACGGGGATACAATGAGTTATCACTAAGCCTTTGTAGACATAGATCATGTGTTACATAATATCCCATTGTGTCGACATTATTAATATATGCCACATATATGTGCACTTATGCATAACATCTAATGATACATATTGTACATATGAAAATGGGTAATTACTTACTAAGGTATAGTTTTCATATTCATGGGTTGCAAAATAGTAACATAGTTAAAAGTATCAGATTTGATTTCCCCACTTTATCCCTTAGAATAATTATTTGGTTTAGTACTTCCATAGTATTATTCATAGTGTATTCCTTTTGAGGCTAGTTAGTAAGGGATGTAGTTAATACAAGTTGGGGATTTTCCTGATTCCCCCTCCATTATGTAATCCTACATAATAACTTAGGATCATTATTTAAATTAGTTCATATGTGACACCTTTTATTGCATATCTAGGATCATATTAACGTACTTCCAAGTATATTGTATACAACAATATATGTTGGTATGTCTACCCTAAGAACCAATCATGTGATAATTGTATTGGGACATTATGTAATTGATTTGATTAATAATAAAGGTAATTTCCATTTATTATGTTCCTTCATATATGAGATGATGAAATAACATGATAGATGTCTAAAGAATGATGTTACATGATGACATATGGTTCGGGTTGAGGGCCTAAACATGGGGTGATATGTATGATAAGAGTACATACATTATTGTCATGTCCATAGTCAGTCATCATTGTGGAAGCTATATGGACAACAATAATACTCCAGACTAAATTGTGTGTTGATTGATGGTTGAATCTCATCAGTCATCATATCAGATAATGAGTCAAACACATATGTACTTGTTAGATAACAAGTGTACCAAACAGACTCACCTTGAGAGTGATACATGGAAACTATTGAAATGTAGTCAGAATCTTCTCTCAAACGTGATAGCGGTTCTTAAACCTCAAGTCACTACAATTATCACATGGCATTCAATGGACTGCAAGACCATTCAATGTGATTGTGAGTAAGGGTTTCCATACATATGGTTCCTGGGTACATTTTGACACATGGGAATTGTTGTGAGTGATGTAGATGGGATTTGTCTCTCCTATTGGGGTGATATCATGGTCACTTGATAAATGAGATAGAAAAACATGTGGCGATGCTCATGTGAGTCAATATGTAATATTGAGATCACGTGCATCTCTACATTATACTCTTGTTCAAGAAACATATATTAAATATTAAGAGGATTATGATTCCATGCCTCATGTTAAATCTGGATATCTATAACAAAGGAACTATATGATCACTGTAAAACTTATCACAAGTTTAGGTTGAAGTTGTCCTTCAACTTATCTAATTACTTAGGTATCGATGATGTGTTGCTAGATACCTCTCATTGCTTGTGAATTCATAATATATTATAGACATCACTACCAATGTCATATGGAGCCTATAGGGTCACACACATAGGATGCACTGAGAAAAAGAGTTTAATCATGGACATAATTTAATTTGATTACTAAAGCATTGGGTAATTAAACTAAACAATACTGGAAATCCGATTGGGAATCTGGTTGACCCAATAGAGTCTAGTTGACTGATTAGACAATATCATATGTAGCCGATAAAACCTACCAGTTGACTGACTCAAGAGTTAAGTTGACCAACTGGAAAGTGTCACCCAACAAATTATTGGAATGGTCAGTTGACCAATTGAAGAATTTGGTTGACCAAATAATTGAAATCGACCAGTAGGATTGGGTCAAATGATTAAAGATAGTCATGGTTGTGCCTATTAATTGTTGCATTAAAGCCAATGTTATTCTACCATTGACCACAAGCCAATCGACAAACTGAATAGTCTGTCAACTGACTAGTTGTGTGCATCCAATAGGACAACATGCTAGTCAACTAATTGGATAGTCTACTTGACCAACTGGTTGTTCACATCCACTATCTAGCCATAAAACTTGACCATTTGTCTTTTGGGAGTTTTGGAAACCTTAGCCCTACCACTTCTACACAAAGGGGGGATGAACAGGTCTCTCAACACACTTCTCATTCATGTTGTGGTAATATGAGATCCTAGAATCTAACCTATGAATAGGAAAAATAACAAGGGAAAAGAAAGTTGATAATAGCACATCGACAAAATAAGGGGCTACTCCTTCCCCTCGACTCAATAACCACGAGATAGAGTTCCCAATGTTCCACATAGACTATGTAGAAGCGCAAAAGCTTCTCTTCTGCTCCAGGAGGACATTATCAACCGTCGTCCATGTGATGCTCAAGAAGGAAGCACATTGTTTTGTAAAGATAGTCATTGGACTTGCTTCTGGATAAGGTATACCTTGCACCCTCTTTCCTATACATCCTTGTTGACATGATTTGTTAGTTAGGGAATATGAAATAAATTCTTTGTTTTTGCATTCTTTCTTTCAGTCTATATTTCCCAACAATGGTATCAGAGCCACATCCATTTATATTGTATTGGGATCTAATATATTAGATCATATTTTATTTTATCATTTATTTTATTGCATGTGATGTGAATATTTAAATGGTTAATGTGCATATCAAATTAGATACCATATATGCTAGGGAATGTCCCATAGAACCTATATATATGATATATGGTATGTGTATATATATATATATATATATATATATATATATATATGGGTCACCCTAAAATATGTTTTGATGGTGGATGTATGTGTATTTATGGCCAATACGTCTTGGATGCTTGTGTAGTTGAGTGGTTTAATTCATATGTTATAAATTTAGTTTGTATACCCAACGTTCTCTTTTATCTCCAAATATAATATAATGATTAACCCCCTATCCCCCTTAGAAAATAACTCAAGATATTCAATTTACATCACATAATAGTAGATAGGATAGCATTTAGGATGATCAATAGAAGGATGTAGGAAGATATACATAGGTGGAAGCGAGATCTAACGTTCTTGGTATTTGAATTCTGATATTAGGTCATGTGGAAATGAGAAATATGTTCGATTCATTTATGTGTTAGAGCCCCAACTCGGTATCAATGTGGGAGTAAGGTTGAGAGGCTATAGGACTTATCTATGCATAGATGGTCCTAAAATTTATGATTGCCTTCATGTTGTTGGATAAACCTTAAGGTATGGACGGTGAATTGTGCATGTGATCACATTCTAAAAAAGTCCATCTATCTAGGTACAAATTAGATATATCCAGGACAATGATAAGAGAAAGAATGATCTTCTTACTTGTTTGTTTGTTAACCGTTCATATTATGTTTAAATGTCCATTCTAAAAGGATGTATTTTTCTTACTGATTGGCTATGGCTTATTTACTTCTATAATAAGAAGATTGTAGCATTCGCATACATTTTTGTACCTACCCACTAGGTCATTTACTAATGAATCAATATATAAAATTTTAGGTTATAAAAGTAAGTCACCATCTACTCAACCCTCTTCTCTAGCCAATTAATTTTACTATTGCTGGTGAAGTCCTATCCCAATGCATTGATGTCTACATGTTCCTATATTGGGGTCGTGGGACATACTTATGGGTTTCTTTTGTGTTTTGTAGCATTGCATGTTATTTTGTATTCACAGCCTTTGCATAAGCTAAACAATTTACTCATATGTGAATATTGTACATTTGGTTGTAAAGTACTGTGTGAAATCATGTTGTCTACAATTATGCATTTTAAACAATTAATGATATCTAGATAAAATGTTATACTAAACTGCTCCTTGAATGACATGGTTGTTTACTTGTTATCATTTTTGTAAGTCTTTTGGGAAATTTTTGTAATCTAACTCCCAGCTAATCATATTGTAATTGATTTATCGAATCAGGTCCATACACAAAATTTAAGAAAAATGGAAAAGACAAGGAATTCAGAGAAGCAACCTGATTTTGTGAGAGGCAAAAAGGAAAACAATAGACAGACATTTGAATCTAGAGGAAAATGTAAAGAGACTAAAATTTTACTCCACCTAGGGATGGATAAGAAGAGGAAAACATGTGTGACAACATAGTTTCATACTATATGTCCATGTATGATAACAAAGTAATTCAAACATCAATAAAAAGAAAACACAGATATTGTTCTTTTGACATAAACATAAGATGAGGAGTTGTGTCCTCTAGGGACTATAATGCTAAAAGTACTAAAGAAAAGAGGATCGCAATGGACACCTAGTTTTATGCTTCTTTGTCATTTAGTCTCCAATCTCAGCAATAGTTTCTTCAACAGACGTAATCTTTTTTTCAATGAATTCTCCAAGGGAAAGAAACCAAGCATGGACCCCAAGAAGGAAAATATAAGTCATCTAGGCTGATACTGAATTCAATTATTGAGCTATTTAAAAAATAAACATGTTTATAATCAAATATAGGTAACTTTTCTCGGTGGACTAGGGTAATAACAAGAAGATGGTCAAGTTACTATGCTAGTTTCAAAAGGATAAAACAACCATTCATCTTTTGGGAGTTTTGGAAACCCTATCCCTACCATTCCTATATAGTGGGGGAGGCTCTCAACACTTTTCATTCACATTGTGGTAACATGAGAGTCTAGAATCTTACCTATAGAAGGAAGAGACAATAAGGGAGAAGAAAGTTGACACTAGTACATAAACAAACTTAGGGGCTACTCCATCCCACTGGCTCAAGAAGCATGACATGGAGTTCTCTATGGTCTGGGTGGACTACATAGAGGAATAGAAGCTTCACTGCTGCACTAGGAGGATGTTGTCAACCATCATCCATGTCTTTCTCCAGAAGGAAGCACATATGTGTGCAAGGATAGTCACTGGACTTTCTCCAGGATAAAGTATATCTTGCACCCTCTTTCCTATACATCGTTATTTATGTGATCTTCTAGTTAGGGAATATGAAACAAAAAAAATATTTCTACTGGCTTTCTCTTGCTCCATGTTTCCCAATAGTATAGACCATTTGTTGATTTATTTCTAGCTTCTTCATAGTCTATATTATTAGGCAAAGAGGGAGTTGGGTAGCCGGTACCTCTCAATGCACCAAGGTACTAGTAGTGCCACAGTAATCTGGCTTGGATGGAGATCAATGCGGATTCTACTATGTTGACCAGCATCATAGAAGGCATGAGGTGAGGGTAGAGGTTCCATGATGATTTTGGTGTGGTCCAATGTAGGTTGACAGAGTAGCAGCTCCAGGGAGAAGTCTGTGAAGGAGATGACATGTGTTGGGATTATCACAACCATAGGACTGAAGGGTGGTGGGCTACTAATCATGGAAGATAGCAAGGAGAAAATGGAGGTGGTCTGAAGGTCTAGATGGGTAAGAAGGCTATGTTGCAACTATGAAGGTGAGGATCATGTCGACAGGGTAGATATGTATTTATATAGTGGGAACTAAGCTAAGTTTATCGTCTCCCTGATGATAATGATGGTAAAAGCATCATCAATTTGAATTGGAGACAGTGTGACGCTCTCAGAATCACACATTGGCTATTTTATATTCCAGATCATCGGCCTTAATGGCCTTAGTTATTTCAAATTCTCATTCTCATAATTGAGTGGTCGACGGTTTAGGAGGAGCATATTTGAAGCCATGGGAGTCAAAACAAGAGGGTGAGGAGATGTGAGGGAGAGGGATTGCCGCACCACTGCTAGCGCTGGTGAAACGGCCGCACAGACGGAAATGCATGCACACGGGTGTTAGAAATGGGTCAAGGCCTAGTTTGGACCAACCAATAATGCTGGATTTTATTTTCCTTTTTTGTATTAAACTCATATCTTCTTTAAAATTTTGTGTATCATACTATACAGATATGTTTCTTCTAAAATTTTCAACATAATTTTAATGGTCAGTACTCAAATTATAGAAAACACTAACTCCCTTAATTCATGAGTCTAAGATGGCCCAAAAATATCTTTTCTCACAGTTAATTGAAACATTAATATCTATCAATTTAATAATTTATTTTTATGTGATTCCAAATCCAAGAATATATATTTGAGTTCAACTTTTCAATTTTAAGTCCCATCTGGGATGACTAGATCTAAATGAGGACAAATTGCATTTAGGTGCTCGATTTTTAGGATAATTCAATGAAGTACAAATATGAATTGAAATTTAGCAAATGAGTTTTCAATTCAAGAGGATTATGTAAAATAGCTCAAAATTAAATTTAGTATTGAAATTCGATATGTTATAACTTACCTCCCCTAAAAATGGATTGTGTCCCAAAATCCATGACTAGGTGAACTTGTTAAGGTGAGTCTTTATACACATTGCTCCATCTGTCTACATCTCAAGGTCTCAATATGGGAAGGGGAAGAGGTAGCATGTCAACCCTAACCAATTTCAAGTCTCAAAGGAATAATGAATGGTCATGTTAAGAAAATAGGTTTACAATAAGTCTGTCCTACTCAAAGGTATGTGTGTTTGGTAAAACTATGATAGTTTGTCTCTATATGAACCCTATGCTTTCTAACTATCACACTAGATGTTATATAGGTAGTTTTCAAATTTTAGGCATTTACCAATGAGTCTAATAATCAATTAATTTTGAATTGAAAAGGGCCTTTGTGGATCAACCCATAATAAAAGTCATACCTTAAATGGATTCATTATTGTTTTCATCTTCCTCAACCCTCATGGCATATAACCTTCCTTGGTGATGCTCTTAGGCTTTTTTACAATAGCATGCCTAGTGTTGGTGTTACTTGCTTGACCCGAGGAGTATTACTATTTCTTTGAGGTTTAGGGAAATTTGCATCATGGTGACCTAGCTTGAAGCAATTGTAGCAGAGTGATGAAGGATGATAACATTCTTCATGATGCGTCTTCCACAATTGTGATAAGGATCTAGAATGGACCAAAGAGTCTTATTATTATTATCATTATGACATTGTCGACTGCCTTCATGATTACTACTACGGTGTTGATTGCTTCCATTAATATTTTTATAGCTTTTAGGGGTTGCAGAACAAACTGAGTCTTGCATGTGCATCTTAGTGTATTGCACTTTAGCAACAAGCTGATCAAATGTCAGAGGGGACTGAGGGGCCAAGCTATCGCTCAGACTTCAATTGAGTCCCTTCATGAAAATTTGGATTTTCCTTTGTTCAGTTATACCAGTCATGTATCTCTCTAGAAGTGTGAAGAAATGAAGAAATACATCTATAGAGTCTCTCCCTTGTTACAAAATTGAATTCTTTTTCTTTCTGTATGAGCACAGATTGAGGGACATATTGTTGACGGAAGCACTCGAGGAATTCCTTCCATTCCAAGTATGTCGTACCTCTAGGGTGAGTACTAGACACGTTCGGCCACCACACTTTTGTCGTTCCTTTGAAGATGCGGGAAATATACTTAACCCATAGGTTTGATGGGAAGCTCATACTTTCTAGTATATCTTGTGTGGTTAGATTCCAATCCTCAACTTTCTCCACTATGTTTCATTCACTTTCACCTTTGAACTCAAAAGGTTTCATGTTCAGGAAATCAATGAGGGTAGGCTCCTTGGGCCACCACTTCTATGAATGAGCCCTTTCCTGGATGACCTCATGATTGATTGAAGTTGGGTCAACTGGTTAGCTGCATTGTCCTTTAGGGGTGAAGGTGGTCCCTCACGGTGAATTGGTGAAGAAGTTTGATCTCTCTCTAGTGAGGGTGCATAGTACAACTTTCTTTTGTAAGAAGAGGGTGTATGATGCTTTCTTCTCTTCTCTGATGAGGAAGTATGGTGCTTTCTTTTCTTCTCCGATGAGGGGGTATGGTGCTTTCTTTTCTTCCTCAACTGGGGAGGGGAGGGTTTATAGTCCTCTTCACAATCAAACTTTGGCATCTTAGATTTAGGTATCTTAGAGCCAAACTTATTACCTCTCCTTGTCAAGGAGAAAAAACTAAGTATTAATAAGGGATACTATAGGAAACCCTAATTCAGATCAAAGGGAGATGTCAATTGTTGATGCTTTGATACCATTTCATGTAGTAACATAGTTTCATACCATGTGCCCATGTATGATAAAAAGATTAAACATAAAAAAACACAAATATCATTCTTTCTGCATAAACATAAGATGAAGAGTTTTGTCCTTTAGGGGCTATAATGCTAAAAGTAATAAAGAGAAGAGGATCATACAAGACACCTAACCTTGTCCTCCTTCGCCATTTAGTCTCCAGTCTCAGTAGAGGAACCTTCAAAGTGGGGTGGTCCTTCTGCCCATGAATTCCCCAAGGGAAAGAAACCACACATGGACCCCAAGAAGGGAAACATAAGTCATCAAGGTTGATACCGAATACAATTATTGAGCTATTTAAAAAAAATAAAGATTTATGTAATCAAATATAACAAGTTTTCTTGGTGGACTAAGGTAATAACAAGAAGACGGTCTAGTTACCAAGCTAGTTTCTAAAAGATACATCAATTGAAAGTGGTGACCATAAACAATAAAGAGATTTTCAAAACTTATATCAAGATATCAAATTATTCAAAATGAAAATATTTACTTATTGGAACAAGCAATTTAATATTTTTTCTTCTCCAAGGGTAGGTGTCTAGCGTTCTCCCCTCTAAGAGAGAGAACAACACTTTCTCCTGTGGGGGTAACTAGTATTGGGGAACCTCTATGTCCATTATCCACTATGTAGTGTTGGAGGATATGACCCGCCAAACCTAATGAGCCAAATCTCTTAGTCAATGATTGAGTTTTTTTTATCGACGTCAAATGCAATCATTTTATTCAATTATCCCACAATATCTATTATTCAATTGATTGTGGTAACTTTCAATATAGGGACAAGGCTAAAAATAAATTGGTTCATCACTTTTGCAAGATACAATTGAATAAAATACAAGAGGGGATATAAAATAGTTCAATAAAAGATTGAGAATCTAGTACCTTATAATCCAAGAAAATATCTAATTTTTCCACTCTAGGGTTCAAGAAGCTTCGAAATTCCAGATCCCAACAAAAAAGTGTCTCATGTTATTATGTGATCCTTGGGTTTGGAAATGACTTATCAGGTTACATTAGGTGTAAGTATGTTGTTATTATTTTTATTCATATCCTAGGTGCTAATATTAATGTATGATGATAGGTTGAATTATTGTAGTCATAAATCATGTTCTAGATAATATCCCTTTGTATTTACATTATTAATACATGCTACATATATTTTCACTTATGCGTAACATCTAATGATACATATTTTATGCTTGAAATGGGCAATTACTTACTAAGGCTTAGGTTTAATATTCATGGGTTGCAAAATTGTAACATAGTTAAAAATATCATATTCAATTTCCCCCCTTTATCATTTAGAATCATTATTGGTTTAGTACTTACATATTATAAATTATCCATAATGTAGTTGTTTTGAGGCTAGTTAGTAAGGGATATAGTTTAATACAAGTTGGGGATTTTCTTCATCCCCCCATTATGTAGTCCTACGTTATAACTTAGTATCCTTATTTAAGTCAGTGCATATTGATACCTTTTATGCATAGCTAGGGTCATATCAACGTACTTCCAAATATATTGCATATAGTACTATAGCCCATGGGTTAATTTATTATTTATCTTCTTTATAGTTTGTGTCACAACGAAATGAAGAGGGATTTGGGAAGCGGGAACCTCTCGACGCGCCAAGGTGCTACTCGCATCTTAGTGATCCATCTTGGCTGGAGATGAGTGTGGCTTATACTATGTTGGCTGGTGCCCTAGCAGGCTATAGGTGATGGAAACACTGTCACGACGTTAGTGTGGTCCAATGCAGGTTGACGAAGGAGCATCTCTGGGAAAAAAATAGCAAAGGAGGTGATGAGTGCAAGGAATATCACGGCCAGGGGACTGAAGGGTGTGGTGCTACTTGTCAAAGTAGAGTGAAACGAGGAAATGGAGTAGGTGTGAAGGTCTAGAGGGAGAAGAAGGCTATGTCTCCCCTGTGAAGGTGAGGATCTTGTCAACATATATAGGGGTTTATATAATGGGAATTAGGCTAAAGGGTTTTTGTCTCTGTGGTGATGATGTTGGTAGAAGTGTCATCAATTGAACTGGAGTCTCTGTGAAACTTTCAATAGAGCTTGTCGACCATTTTTAGTTCTAAATCATCGGCCTTGATGGCCTTTATTTTTTTGGCTTCTCATGCTCTTAATTGAGTGGTCATCAGTTTAGGAGTGTATTTAAAACCATGGGCTTCGAAATGAGAGGGTGAGGGGCTGTGAGGGAGAGGGATTTTCTACCGCTGCTCTGGATGGAGAAATGTTTGTGCGGAAGGGAGCATAGGCCTGTGGGAGTTAGAGACAAGTCAAAACCTAATTTTGACTAGGTAATAACTTTGGCTTCTATTCTCCTTTCTTTTGTAATAAATTATGTCTTCTTCAAAATTGTGTATATCATACTGTATTAATTTGTTCACTCTAAAATTTTCAACATAGTTTTAAAGGCCATTACTCTAACTATTAAAAATACTAACCCTTGATTCATGAGTCTAAGATGGTCCAAAATATTTATTCTCACAATTAATCCACATTGATATTTAACATTCAATTATATTTTTATGTGGATCCAAAGTCAAGAATCTCTAATTAAGTTCAACTTTTCAATTGTGGGTCCCAAAGGGGATGACTAGATCTAATTGATGACAAATTATATTTGGGTGCTTGACTTTTGGGATAATTCAATGAAATACAAATACGAGTTAACATTTAGCAAAGGAGTATGCAATTTAGGAGGGTTATGGATAATAGCTCAAAAATAAGTTTAATACTATAATTTGGTATGTCACAACATGATAGTGAGACTGAGTAAGGAATAACTATTACAACTGGAGAAGGTGTTAGGCAATCCCATGTTTCTTGAAAGATCAATATTCACATGAAATATCAAGTTGTAAAAAAGCATTAGATTTAGTTTTCTTTAGGTTCAACAAAACAAAACAAATTGATAAAATCATGATTCAAGGTTTGTGAATCTTTTAGACCTTAAGATGACCATAGAACTTTCCATCAACATTCCTAAGGACTCTGGTTTATTAAGGAATCTCAACAGCCTTAAGATCTCTCATGGTGGAGATCCATCATGGTCGGGGATAGGATGTGGGATAACTGAGAGGAATAATACATGAATCTGAGAGCAGATAAAGCTAGATCTATATGAGTGTGATTAATGATTTAAATATTTATTAGGTTACATTATTTGATTAAGTTTCATTAAAGATATTTACAATCATGAGCAAGATGTGATATTTTTATGCAATTAGATGCTATTTAATTTGTTTTATCAATTAGAGACTATACATGATGTTTAACTAGATGAAGATGCAAGATACAAGTAAATTATAATGGAAAGATCTAGTTCAATTTATCAAGTGGTAATGGCGTAGATGTTATTCAAGAAACTAGATTATCATACATAAATATTTATTTCATGATGAACAAGTAGAAAGATTAATAGTTTGTTACCAACTAAATAAGTAGATAAATCATTTTGAACATGAGCAAGATAATAAATAGTTGAAGAAGTTAAATCATATATGATGTTGATCTTGATCTAGGAAGAATACAAACAATAAGTGCAATCACACTATATCTAGAGGTCGTGGGTGCCTCCTTCTCATTTCCACAACCTTGTCATAACATAATTACCATTGTCGAAGAAGGATTGTATAGAGAAGAATATGGCAGAAGTCTAGAACTTTAAGAGTGTAAATAGGGGCAAAATGTTGATGGTTTAAATTAGAGGTCTCTATAGGTGTTCCAAACATCGATAGAAGAGATTGTGTAAACTAAATTTCCGTCTTATCAAGAATAGAAGATAAAAATATGATTTAATTCTAAGTGACCCACAAATTGCTTAATTCATCGGTTGTACACTAGAGAAATGTCACAATCCTGCATGTGGCACGTTGAAGGAATGAGGCAATCCACTTGAGTGTCCCCATATATGGAACTGGGACTTGTCTTTATTCTGAGTTTCTGGCTTCCTAGAAGTTCTAGAGTGCATCTTGGACAAGAAAATTATTTCTATTTGTGACAATGTGTATTGTGTAATATAATTAAAAAAATTAAGGAAGGAACTGAGAGGAGAAAAGTTGAGAGACAAGTCTTCCTTATTTCTCTTTTTTCTTGATAAAAATATTTGAACTTGTATCCAATATCTTCTCCTCTAAAATGACCATGTCAATTTTTACAGAGAGATAAATAGGACAATTGAATTTCCAATTGGAGTTTGTAACTAAATATTTTTATTCTTCGGGAATTCAAAAGAGGATTTATTGAATGAGGTTTACAAAAATATCAATTAGAGGAACAATACTATTAATTCTAGAGAAAGAATTTTTTATCTATTAACCCTCGATCAGTGGCAAATTGAAACGAGTGTTTTAATAGGTCAAAAATAAGGGAAAATGTGGAAGAAATCAGATAAATTCCATAATCGGCTAGAGATCATATTCGATATGATTTTTTACTGAATAAAGAAATGGTATATCAACATGGAGAGAAACATGGTTGAATAATTATAAGGATCCATGCCATAAAAAGAGTGAAAAAGATTTATGGCTAGTTTTCAACCTACCACCAATGCTCCTTTACCCAAGATCGGGACAAGCTATATTTACAAAAATGTACAGAAAATATGAGGAGTTAATATCAAATTTTTTGATACTAGTACAAATTAAGACATTTGAAATTAATATGATCTAGAATATATTTATTAAAAGTTCGATTCATAATGTAATCACCCTATTTTCTTAACTCTACGAAGAATTTCTTCATTAAGGTTTATTGTTGACCAAACTAGGTCTCCTTTTCTTATGAAATTTTCTATGGAGGTTTTTTGTGATGCTTTTATGTCTAATAACATTTTAAGAAATTCTAGCCATATATGAGAAGAAGTGTGCTAATACTTAGATTGATCCAGCATGGATCTTCAATTGATTTTTGTTTTAACCCAAGTGATTTTGAAGGGGGAAAATGTATATATATATTAAATTGAAATGTTAGGAGCATTATACAATCTCGTTCACAAGAATACCCAACTTTTTGATAGTCTCTTTCATGGAGGGATATGACATTTTGGTGTTCTTGGTTCTTTCATGAAGAAATTATGCTTCTTAAGTGAATGTTTTTATTGTCAATATAAATCAAATTACTTTTGTAGTGAATACAATTTTCCACAATAAAATTTCTAGTATATGTAGAATCCTTATGGGCTTCAATCAATGTTTTAGCTTATATCATAGATAGAGGAATTGTAGGTTGTCGGGTAGATTTTGAACTAACATCATGTATGATGACCATATCCAAGAAGAAGTTACATATCCTCTTTTATCATTACCATTTGCATAATTAAAATCAAAATAGACAATTAACATCTCCTTTTTCTTACAAAATGTTGGGCATGTGAAAGATGTAGCATTCAAGTACTTGAGAATACACTTCCGTACTTGCAAATGCTCTTATTCTGAATAGGATGTTTATAAATTCATGATGCTTCTAACATCTGTAATGTCTAGACTTGTGCAAATCATATCATACATAATACTATAAACTTCAATGGAGTGAGGAAAGTTGAGCATGTAGATCTTATCCTATTTGTATTGTGGTGAGATAATAAATGAGGGCTCTTAAAGTGACTATCAAGTCGAGTATACATTGGATCAACATCATGCATGTGAAAATGTTATAAAACCTTAATTAATTATTTCTCTTGTCTAAAAAAATTCTACTTTGTAAAGTCAAATAACTTCCATTCTTAGAAATTTATGCTGACCTACGTCCTTCTGTTCTAACTCACCACTAATAATAGATTTTAACTCATTCATTTTATGCACATGCTTGTTTGCAATTAGCATACCTTCTACATCAAGCATCAAGAAGATGAGGGAATTAAAACCAGGAGTCTTCAAATAGACACAAGCATCATGTTTGTTCTTGGAATAGATTTGTATAGTCATAAAGGTATCAAGTTTCTATATCACTTTTTTGAAGATGAACTTAGGTCATATAGAACCATTTTTAATATGCATACATGAGTGTTCTTCTTGTCAGACTGAAAATCGTAGGGTTGTTGAATGTATGTCGACTTCCCCAAATTGACATGTAGAAATGCAGTCTTCAAATCTAGATTCTCAAGTTCCAAAATAGTTACAACAATTGATTCCACGAGAATAGAGGTAGAGTCTATTTGAAGACATGATAGAATACATTGTTATAGTCATTTCCACTTGGCAATAACCTTTTGCAACTAATTGTGCCTTGAACTTTTGGTGTTATATATCTAAAAACTAACTCATTTCTCTTAAAGAATTGTTAACCAACAATCTTATTTCTAATGGGAGGCTAAAAAACTCCCAAATTTGATCCTTGTAAAGAGATTGGATCAATTCATTCATAGAGTCAACCCACATAGTAGAGTCTACTTAAATCATAAATGCAATAAGTAGCTAGCTCCCGAACATCACCAGATTCCTTGACAGTAACTAAGTCACAAAAAGTATGTAATCTAAGTGTCTTCTTGGTTGCTTGACGTGTACTCTTATCTTCTTGAGAAATATGGTTGGTTTTCTATTCAAGTACATCATGTTTAATATTAAAGTAGGTGTCATTTTCATTAGAAAACAGATGTGGAAAAATACTACATGATGATGGTAGTGCATCACAGACCTCTGGATCCACTTTCTCCATCACACGATTTGGAAGGACTTGTATTAAAATGAACAAAACTATTATTATAAATAGATAAAACAACATAATCATCAAAAGTGACATTCCTTTAAATAAACATCGAGACTTGGGGTTAGGACAACATAGCATCAATCCTTTTATACCTATTATTCAAATATTAGATGAACTTCTAAGTTCACCAAGCCACCTCTTTAGGAGTTATGAAACTGAATGGGGTACATGAAGAGATATTTCCAATATCAACACAAATATAAATAGTTTCATTCTAAAATTTCTACCAAGACAAGCATTAATCAACATGCACCCTGCTCGCTCAAATAGTATTCTTGAATTGCTCAAAAAGACCATTTTGGTGTTGTATATCTTACAATTTGCATTGTCTATCACTCCCTTAAGAAAGGACTAGATTTCATCTGATATTAGAAGAATGGCAAACTAATTTTTTGTCCTTGGTGTTTTGACACACTTCTAGTATGTTTATTAAAAAATCCCTTTTTAAAACTTCACCAAATCTTCATATTTATATTTTAAATAAGACCCATACTTTTTTGATATCTCAGCAATAAATGTGAGAATGTATACAACACCATCCTTGAGATAAATATGAGAGGACCTTCATGATTTAGAATGGATGCAGTAAAAGTATCCTTAGTTGTATGAACTGTTACACATAAACTAGCTTTCTCTTGATTTCTCATCATAGAGTTTTAAAGATATCTAGCTTCTCGATAGTACCATCATTAAGAAGTCCTCATTCTCTTAGAATATCAAGACCTTTCTTGCTCATGTATTTATGTCTCCTTTGCTCGAGTTTGGTAGTACCAATAATAGAACTAGATTAAGAAGCATCAACAATTACACCATAACAATCTCACAAAAAAATGTACAAATTTCATTATGTCTCTTACCCTTAATCACGACAAGTTCATGTGTGATAAAAAAATGATACCAACGTCGTTGCAGGTAGGAAACCTTCTTTAGCAAGTGTTTCATAGAGAGATGAAGTTTCTACCAAAACCTTCAACATGGCATAGATCATTTTTGGTTTTAATATCTCCATCAAAGATCTTGAGTGGATGATCTAATCCTAATATTCCTATGGCTAGAATCGTTGTCCACAATAGAAATTCTATACTCAACTACATCATAAGTGGAGAACCAAACTATGTTAGGACAAATGTCATAGAAAAAAACTAGAGTCAAGATTTCAAAAATCCCTATTGCTGAAAGAAGAGGTCTCAATATAGACAAATTTGTCATCTTCACATTGATACCTACAGTTTGATCATCTTGATCTTAATTTCCATGTGCCTATTTATTTTTTAACTTACAGTAATCTTCTATTGTGACACCTTTTCTTTTAGCATTCTATTGACATATTGTTTGTAGGAATCTACTTTGACTCATTGAATTCTTTGTACTTTTCATTATTGTTATCAAACCCTAATGATTAGAGCCTCTGTTTGGCTTCCACGAAAAGTTATATCCCATTCATTGTCCATAAAGGTTTTAGCCATGAGAAAAGGCATATGCTCTCATAAATTGATGGACTATTTTCCATACATAATAGTTCTAAAAAAGTTCCATGTAATATGTAGGACAAGAACATAATGCAAACAAGATTTGATCTTCATCTTCAAATTTTATGTAAATATTTGAAATCCATATTAGCACGAATAAATTGATCGATATGATCATAAATAAATATAAATTTTTGCATACACGGTAGGGAAATAAGTTGTGTGTGAAGTAATTTGTCTAAGAGTATCATCATCATATAGAGATATTTATGCTTATGCCACAAGATCTATAGCAGTCCTCTCTTCAAGGGCTTCACCAAGAACTGCATGTGTAAGAGATAAATGGGTGGTGGTAACAACATTTCTAGTCATCTCTTAGGATTGTCTTATTGTCACGAAGATGGCATATTCTTCACTTCTAGTAGAGATTTTGCAAGACCTAGATGCTCAGACAAACCTCACATCTTGAATTGCATAACTTAGCTTGATTACATTGTTGGACTTTTTAATCCCATTATTGCATGACACCGTTCATGACTCACAATCCTTGATGCAAATATGTTAGGATCAGAACAAAGGATGTTATGTCTCAATAAAAGAAGGCAAACTAGTATAACGAAAACAAGAGCAGATGATCCACACAACTAATGAAGATGGAATAGATGTGCAATCTAGATAATTTACATCAATGAAAATTAAACTATAATGATAATATTACAACATATAAGTTCTTTAGATGAGAACCCACATATATCTAAAGAAGGTTACATCTAAAGAAGACAAAGTAACTCTTCGGTACAAGAAAATAGTAATGCCCCATAATTCCTATCTATCGGCCCCCATGATATGTAGTTAGAGGTAGGAGTTAACAATCATTATTAGATTCTAACACATGTTACAAATGGTGAGTCATTTCTAAAGTAATAATATTGAAATCTAATTTGAATTATAAATCATTATCCTAGTAGAGTCTTAATCTAAGTAGCACCCATGTTATAGCAAAGACAAAATCAACTAAGATTGTTTGATTCTATACCCAAGTTGGGTTTGATTTAGGATACTTTGAGGCATACAACTTAGTTGCTTCTTTACAATAGCTAAAGTGCGTATGAGCAATTGAAAGTAGACATTCACTTACATTCTAGGTGAAGGTCAAAATCTAACGGAACATCCTTGGGCCCTTTTTACATGAGGTTTGCTATGCAGACCAGAATTGGGACCAGAAATGGAACACCAGTTGTTGTGAGCCACAAACTCAAAAAGCAAACCAATAAAATAGCATGATCTATTTGTCATGTCATTGTTTTATGTACAAAAAAACAAAACTGGTGCTCATTTCTGGTGTAAGAGTTGTGTTCACCTAGCATTTTCCTTTTTACATAGGTAGTTGAAAAGAAGCCATTCTGGATCCACACCAACAAAGAGTAGTGGATTTCAGAGGGAGAGAGAAAAAAAACAACTAAAACTAAAAGGACCAAGTCATAAAAATGAGGAAAGTTGAGCATGTAGATCTTATCCTATTTGTATTGTGGTGAGATAATAAATGAGGGCTCTTGAAGTGACTATCAAGTGGAGTATACATTGGATCAACACCATGCATGTGAAAATGTTATAAAACTTAATTAATTATTTCTCTTGTCTAAAAAAAATATACTTTGCAAAGTCAAATAACTTCCATTCTTAGAAATTTATTTATGCTGACCTACGTCCTTTTGTTCTAACTCACCACTAATAATAGATTTTAACTCATTCATTTTATGCACATGCTTGTTTGTAATTAGCATACCTTCTACATCAAGCATCAAGAAGATGAGGGAATTAAAACCAGGAGTCTTTAAATAGACACAAGCATCATGTTTGTTCTTGGAATAGATTTGTATAGTCATAAAGGTATCAAGTTTCTATATCAATTTTTTGAAGATGAACTTAGGTCATATAGAACCATTTTTAATATGCATACATGATTGTTCTTCTTGTCAGACTGAAAATCATAGGGTTGTTGAATGTATGTCGACTTCCCCAAATTGACATGTAGAAATGTAGTCTTCAAATCTAGATTCTCAAGCTCCAAAATAGTTACAACAATTGATTCCATGAGAATAGAGGCGGAGTATATTTGAAGACATGAGAGAATACATTTTTATAATCATTTCCACTTGACAATAACCTTTTGCAACTAATTGTGCCTTGAACTTTTGGTGTTATATATCTAAAAACTAACTCATTTCTCTTAAAGAATTGTTAACCAACAATCTTATTTCCAATGGGAGGCTAAAAAACTCCCAAATTTGATCCTTGTAAAGAGATTGCATCAATTCATTCATAGAGTCAACCCACATAGTAGAGTCTACTTAAATCATAAATGCAATAAGTAGCTAGCTCCCGAACATCACCAGACTCCTTGACAGTAACTAAGTCACAAAAAGTATGTAATCTAAGTGTCTTCTTGGTTGCTTGACGTGTACTCTTCTCTTCTTGAGAAATATGGTTGGTTTTCTATTCAAGTACATCATGTTTAATATTAAAGTAGGTGTCTTTTTCATTAGAAAACAAGGTGGAAAAATACTACATGATGATGGCAGTGCATCACAGACCTCTGGATCCACTTTCTCCATCACACCATTTGGAAGGACTTATATTAAAATGAACAAAACTATTATTATAAATAGATAAAACAACATAATAATCAAAAGTGACATTCCTTTAAATAAACATCGAGACTTGGGGTTAGGACAACATAACATCAATCCTTTTATACCTATTATACAAATATTAGATGAACTTCTAAGTTCACCAAACCACCTCTTTAGGAGTTATGAAACTGAATGGGGGTACATGAAGAGATATTTCCTATACCAACACAAATATAAATAGTTTCATTCTAAAATTTCTACCAAGACTAGAATTAATCAGCATGCATCGTGCTCGCTCAAATAGTATTCTTGAATTGCTCAGCGAGACCATTTTGGTGTTGTATATCTTACGATTTGCATTGTCTATCACTCCCTTAAGAAAGGACTAGATTTCAGCTGATATTAGAAGAATGGCAAACTAAGTTTTTGTCCTTGGTGTTTTGACACACTTCTAGTATATTTATTAAAAAAACTCTTTTTAAAACTTCACCAAATCTTCATATTTATATTTAAAATAAGACCCATACTTTTTTGATATCTCAGCAATAAACGTGAGAATGTATGCAACACCACCCTTGAGATAAATGTGAGAGGACCTTCATGAATTAGAATGGGTGCAGTAAAAGTATCCTTAGTTGTATGAACCTTTACACATAAACTATCTTTCTCTTGATTTCTCATCATAGAGTTTTAAAGATATCTAGCTTCTCGATAGTACCATCATTAAGAAGTCCTCATTCTCTTAGAATATCAAGACCTTTCTTGCTCATGTATTTATGTCTCCTTTGCTCGAGTTTGGTAGTACCAATAATAGAGCTAGATTAAGAAGCATCAACAATTACACCATAAAAATCTCACCAAAAAATGTACAAATTTCATTATGTCTCTTACTCTTAATCACGACAAGTTCATGTGTGATAAAAAAATGATACCATCTTCGTTGCAGGTAGGAAACCTTCTTTAGCAAGTGTTTCATAGAGAGATGAAGTTTCTACCAAAACCTTCAAGAAGGCATAGATCATTTTTTGTTTTAATATCTCCATCAAAGATCTTGAGTGGATGATCTAATCCTAATATTCCTATGGCTAGAATCGTTGTCCACAATAGAAATTCTATACTCAACTACATCATAAGTGGAGAACCAAACTATGTTAGGACAAATGTCATAGGAAAAACTAGAGTCAAGATTTCAAAAATCCCTATTGCTGAAAGAAGAGGTCTCAATATAGACAAATTTGCCATCTTCACCTTGACACCTACAGTTTGATCATCTTGATCTTAATTTCCATGTGCCTATTTATTTTTTAACTTACAATAATCTTCTATTGTGATGCCTTTTCTTTTAGCATTCTATTGACATATTGTTTGTAGGAATGTACTTTGACTCATTGAACTCTTTGTTCTTTTCATTATTGTTATCAAACTCTAATGATTAGAGCCTCTGTTTGGCTTCCACTAAAAGTTATATCCCATTCATTGTCCATAAAGGTTTTATCCATGAGAAAAGGCATATGCTCTCATAAAGTGATGGACTATTTTCCATACATAATAGTTTTAAAAAAGTTCCATGTAATATGTAGGATGAGAACATAATGCAAATAAGATTTGGTCTTCATCTTCAAATTTTATGTAAATATTTGAAATCCATAATAGCACGAATAAATTGATCGGTATGATCATAAATAAATATAAATTTTTGCATACACGGTAGGGAAATAAGTTGTGTGTGAAGTAATTTGTCTAAGAGTATCATCATCATATAGATATATTTACGCTTATGCCACAAGATCTATGGCAGTCCTCTCTTCAAGGGCTTCACCAAGAACCGCGTGTGTAAGAGACAAATGGGTGGTGGTAAGGGCATTTCTAGTCATCTTTTAGGATTGTCTTATTGTCATGAAGATGGCATATTCTTCACTTCTAGTAGATATTTTGCAAGACCTAGATGCTCAGACAAACCTCACATCTTGAACTGCATAACTCAACTTGATTACATTGTTGGACTTTTCAATCCCATTATTGCATGACATTGTTCATGACTCACAATCCTTGATGCAAATTTGTTAGGATCAGAACAAAGGATGCTATGTCGCAACAAAAGAAGGCAAACTAGTATAACGAAAAGAAGAGCAGATGATCCACACAACTAATGAAGATGGAATAGATGTGCAATCTAGATAATTTACATCAATGAAAATTAAACTATAATGATAATATTACAAAGTATAAGTTCTTTAGATGAGAACCCACATATATCTAAAAAAGGTTACATCTAAAGAAGACAAAGTAACTCTTTGGTACAAGAAAATAGTAATGCCCCATAATTCCTATCTATCGGCCCCCATGATATGTAGTTAGAGGTAGGAGTTAACAATCATTATTAGATTCTAACACATGTTACAAATGGTGAGTCATTTCTAAAGTAATAATATTGAAATCTAATTTGAATTATAAATCAATATCCTAGTAGAGTCTTAATCTAAGTAGCACCCATGTCATAGCAAAGACAAAATCAACTAAGATTGTTTGATTCTATACCCAAGTTGGGTTTGATTTAGGATACTTTGAGGCATACAACTTAGTTGCTTCTTTATCTCCAATCGAACCATATCTGACCATTTCCCTCTAATCCTTGACACATCTTCCACCTCGTGGGGCACACACCCTTTCAAATTTGAAAATAGTTGGCTCTCCATAGAAAACTTCTCTAGATCCTGTCTAGAAGCTTGGTTTCTTGCCGACTTACAAACATCAAACATTGGTTTTCATATTCAAAACAACACAAAAAATATCAAAAATCATATCAAAAAATGGAAACTACAAAACCCTATAAACTTATTTGAACAACAAAAAAATCTTGAAGAGCAGTTCCTCTTTGTGGACAAGGACCCAAATGCTGACCCTGCTCTTGTCCTTACCATCAAAGCAGAACTCGACCACATAAACACTGTATAGACACAAGATGGAGACAAAGGGCAAAAATCACTTGGGCTAAAGAAGGGGATAAAAACACAAAATTCTTTCACAAAAATTGTAACCAAAACTTTTGAAAAAATGCCATAACCCATTTAACTATAAATGACAGACTCACATCTCCTAAACAAGCCATCATAACCCACATAAAAAATCATTTTAAAAATATCTTCAATAACAACCACAATCCCATATGTCTCAATAACTTATCATGGAATACAATTTGTCATCAAAACATAAAAAATCCTCATGAACTCATCAAATCCTTCTCCCTCATAGAATTACAAACCGCTATCACTAATCTTGGTAAAAATAAATCTCCTGGACCTGATGGAATTAACGTGGAATTCTACTTGGCAAATTGGGACCACTATAAAAATGATTTCATAGCTTTTCTGTCTGCTTTCCACGCTAGTACAAACCCACATAACATCATCAAATTCATAAATAAAACGTTCATCACCCTGATTAAAAAAAATAGTCAACCTGAAAACATATCTCACTTCTGACCCATCAGCCTCATAAACACCTCATATAAAATCATTGCTAAAACTCTAGCAAATAGGATTAAACCGCACTTGGAGGACATCATCCCTCTTAATCAAACTACCTTCCTCAAAAATAGAAGTATTCAAGATGCCTTCCTGATGGTAAATGAAACAATCCATCTTTTCCACACAAAAAAAACCCCTTCTAGCCATCAAACTTGATTTTGAAAAAGCCTTTGACTTTGTTAACTGGCAATGTCTTTTAAAAACTCTCAAGGGTTTTGGTTTTCCTGACATATGGGTTACTTGGATCCATGCTTGCATATCAACAAACCATTTCTTTACTATCATTAATGGTGTTCCTTTTAGTTATTTCCATAACTCAAATGGACTTAGACAAGGGGACCCTCTCTCTCCCTACTTGTTCATCATCCTGACTACTATTCTCTCCCACATGATCCATTTGGGCAAACAAAATGGTCTTATCATTTCTCCTGATGAATGCAAGGAGAATATCATCCAATTTGCAGATGATACCATTATCTTCTCCTCCCCTAATGAATCCTCCCTTCAAAATATCTTCAGGGTCATTGACATCTCTTCAGAGGCTTTCCCCATCAAATATCTGGGGCTCCCCATCACTCCATACAACATTACAAATGCTATATGGACTCCCATCATAACAAAAATAAACACAAAACTCACAAACTGAACAAATAATTTCCTTAACCTTTCGGGTAGACTTACCCTTCTAAACAGTGTCATCACTCCTATTACTGCCCACTTCTTGAGCTGCATTCCCCTGCCCTCAAAAACAAAATCCATCTTAGATAAAATCAGAAGAAATTTTCTGTGGAACAACTTCCACAAGGTGGTTAGACCAGGGAAACACTACCATCTTGTAAATTGGAAAACCATATCAGCCCCTCTTGATCAAGGTGGTTGGGGAATCATCAATATTGAAACACACTCACTCTGCCTTATAGCAAAAATCATTGATAGTCTGCTTCAAAACAAACAAAAAATCTGGACCCAACTCATCAAATGCAAATATTATCAATGTTCTCCACCCTGGCACCAAACCCCCCAAAAAATAGCTTCCCCACTTTGGAAATTTATCAACAAAAACATCCACACGATAACACAACTCATCAACACTCCACCTCACTCGCACAAATATATCTCCTTTTGGTTTGACCCTTGGTTCGAAAACAACTCGATAATAAATCTTCGACCAAATTGGTCTATTCCAAATAAACTCCTCAACATAAAGATTGACAAAGCTCTACCACTTATCACCAGTAATAGATCAAATTCCCTTAAAAGATGCATTCTATCTCAGATCAGTCAAAACGATTTCAGACATCTCACTCTCTCCCTGGAAAATAACTCCTCAAATATTATCACCTGGAAATGGGGCAGTAAATATTCAGTTAAACATGCCTACACCTACCTCTCCTACAGAGGTCTTTCCCCATCATCATCAAAGATATGGAAACAGAAATGGCCTCAAAAATACAAAACATTCCTTTGGCTTCTGCTACATAACAAACTTCTCTCAGGTGAAAATATTACAAAAAAGGGTTTCATCAGCCCTTTCAGATGCTCACTATGCGAAAAAAACAATGACTCGGTTGACCACATCTTCTTCAAATGCCATTTCTCTCAAAATATCTTCCAACATTTTACAAGAAACTGCCTTCCTGACCTCAAGGAAGCCATTTTTCCCTTACAAACAACACCAAATAGACTTTATAAAAATTTCAAAAGCAGTGATTTATTCACCACAATCAGTTGGAATCTATGGAAAGAAAGAAACAACAGAATTTTCAACAACAAAAAGAATCTGGCCCAAAATATTTTTTCACAAATAGATGTCGATCTTTACATTCTAACAAAATGCAGGTAACCTAGCAGATGGGGGACTGGATGAATCCGAGGAGGGAGAATCTGAAGCTGCTTTTCTGTGTGATCTCAAAGCCATGGTGGACGATGAGATTGGCGTTAGTTTGGTTCAACAACAACTGTGATTTCTCCTTCAGGCAGATGTTCTTTTTTTAAACAACTAGGGTTCATCATATTCATAAACATCTAGAGGCTTGTTAAGGGGTGCCTCCCCCTCATTATCAAAACATTGCTTTTTTGATCTGCATTCATTTTTCAGTTTTTCAACTATCAGTTACATTTCCAACATTCTGTAAGTTTTTCACATAAGCAGGTTTCGCTTGCTTGATGTGCTATCAATACATGACATAACCTTTCCTCTAAAAAAAATAATAAGACCCATACTTTTTTGATATCTCAGCAATAAATGTGAGAATATATGCAACACCATCCTTGAGATAAATGTGAGAGGACCTTCATGAATTAGAATGGATGCAGTAAAAGTATCCTTAGTTGTATGAACCGTTACACATAAACTAGCTTTCTCTTGATTTCTCATCATAGAGTTTTAAAGATATCTAGCTTCTCGATAGTATCATCATTAAGAAGTCCTCATTCTCTTAGAATATCAAGACCTTTCTTACTCATGTATTTATGTCTCCTTTGCTCGAGTTTGGTAGTACCAATAATAGAACTAGATTAAGAAGCATCAACAATTACACCATAAAAATCTCACCAAAAAATGTACAAATTTCATTATGTCTCTTACCCTTAATCACGAAAAGTTCATGTGTGATAAAAAATGATACCATCTTCGTTGCAGGTAGGAAACCTTCTTTAGCAAGTGTTTCATAGAGAGATGAAGTTTCTACCAAAACCTTCAACATGGCATAGATCATTTTTGGTTTTAATATCTCCATCAAAGATCTTCAGTGGATGATCTAATCCTAATATTCCTATGGCTAGAATCGTTGTCCACAATAGAAATTCTATACTCAACTACATCATAAGTGGAGAACCAAACTATGTTAGGACAAATGTCATAGAAAAAACTAGAGTCAAGATTTCAAAAATCCCTATTGTTGAAAGAAGAGGTCTCAATATAGACAAATTTGTCATCTTCACCTTGACACCTACAGTTTGATCATCTTGATCTTAATTTCCATGTGCCTATTTATTTTTTAACTTACAGTAATCTTCTATTGTGACACCTTTTCTTTTAGCATTCTATTGACATATTGTTTGTAGGAATCTACTTTGACTCATTGAATTCTTTGTACTTTTCATTATTGTTATCAAACCCTAATGACTAGAGCCTCTGTTTGGCTTCCACGAAAAGTTATATCCCATTCATTGTCCATAAAGGTTTTAGCCATGATAAAAGGCATATGCTCTCATAAATTGATGGACTATTTTCCATACATAATAGTTCTAAAAAAGTTCCATGTAATATGTAGGACAAGAACATAATGCAAACAAGATTTGGTCTTCATCTTCAAATTTTATGTAAATATTTGAAATCCATAATAGCACGAATAAATTGATCGATATGATCATAAATAAATATGAATTTTTGCATACACGGTAGGGAAATAAGTTGTGTGTGAAGTAATTTGTCTAAGAGTATCATCATCATATAGAGATATTTACTCTTATGCCACAAGATGTATAGCGGTCCTCTCTTCAAGGGCTTCACCAAGAACTGCATGTGTAAGACACAAATGGGTGGTGGTAACGACATTTCTAGTCATCTCTTAGGATTGTCTTATTGTCATGAAGATGGCATATTCTTCACTTCTAGTAGAGATTTTGCAAGACCTAGATGCTCAGACAAACCTCACATCTTGAATTGCATAACTTAGCTTGATTACATTGTTGGACTTTTTAATCCCATTATTACATGACACCGTTCATGATTCACAATCCTTGATGCAAATATGTTAGTATCGGAACAAATGATGTTATGTCTCAACAAAAGAAGGCAAACTAGTATAACGAAAATAAGAGCAGATGATCGACACAACTAATGAAGATGGAATAGATGTGCAATCTAGATAATTTACATCAATGAAAATTAAACTATAATGATAATATTACAACATATAAGTTCTTTAGATGAGAACCCACATCTATCTAAAGAAGGTTACATCTAAAGAAGACAAAGTAACTCTTCGGTACAAGAAAATAGTAATGCCCCATAATTCCTATCTATCGGCCCCCATGATATGTAGTTAGAGGTAGGAGTTAACAATCATTATTAGATTCTAACACATGTTACAAATGGTGAGTCATTTCTAAAGTAATAATATTGAAATCTAATTTGAATTATAAATCATTATCCTAGTAGAGTCTTAATCTAAGTAGCACCCATGTTATAGCAAAGACAAAATCAACTAAGATTGTTTGATTCTATACCCAAGTTGGGTTTGATTTAGGATACTTTGAGGCATACAACTTAGTTGCTTCTTTACAATAGCTAAAGTGCGTATGAGCAATTGAAAGTAGACATTCACTTACATTCTAGGTGAAGGTCAAAATCTAACGGAACATCCTTGGGCCCTTTTTACATGAGGTTTGCTATGCAGACCAGAATTGAGACCAGAAATAGAACACCAGTTGTTGTGACCCACAAACTCAAAAAGCAAACCAATAAAATAGCACGATCTATTTGTCATGTCATTGCTTTATGTACAAAAAAACAAAACTGGTGCTCATTTCTGGTGTAAGAGTTGTGTTCACCTATCATTTTCCTTTTTACATAGGTAGTTGAAAAGAAGCCATTCTGGATCCACACCAACAAAGAGTAGTGGACTTTAGAGGGAGAGAGAAAAAAGACAACTAAAACTAAAAGGACCAAGTCATAAAAAGTTGGGGAACATATTACGGAAAACATTCCATGTCTTGTAAAATTTGACGTGCAAGGTTTACTCACCATCATGACTAACGAGCCGATGAATTCACAGTCCATTTGATTTGACCAGTACAGCCGCTGTGCTGCCTGCCGTGCCAGTTTCTGTGCGGAGAGAAGCTTCGGTCCAGATCTGTTGGAGACGGGGGGGAATGGGTCTTCTTGGTTTTATTGTTATCATTATTGGACTGATTGAGTTCGGCGAGATGGGATGACGAAGACCATGGACATGATGATAACTTGCAACGTTGGCACAACTAATTGAATAATTGATCCAACATATAAAAGGACAGTGCTATGGTACCCTCGGCCTCATAGACTAGAGCATGTTGTGTGCACCCCCGGTTTTGTAAGGAGAAATGCTACGGGTAACCGAAACTGGACCAGAAATGAGACCTCATTTATCATCTTGCATGTATAACAACAAAAATGGAGGAGGAAAGTAATTACTTTTACTTTTTCTCCTTCATATTTGTTGTTATACATTAAAGATGACAAATGGGGTCGAATTTCTGGTGCAGCTTCTCGTATGTATAGCTAAACTCTTTTGTAACAAACCATTGTTGCTCGGATCCAACCAAGTGCCGAGTACCGTGCGTATATTGGAGATGCAATTTTAGCATAAATAAAGTAACTGGTACTAGTACGAAAGTCAGAGCTTCAGCCCAGAGTCCACCAGAGGCACGAGTAACACGCCACAACCATAACTTCGAGGGGCGGCCCACCAACCTAACGTACGGTTCGGTGGTTCATTGGACAATTCGCACTTGTAACACCGCTCACACCGCTCAAGAACGCACACCTAAACACAGAGGCACCATCACGCACATGCCACCAAACCCCAATCGGTATTCGCACCACGCGAACCAAAATCCACGGCGGACTAACAATGCCTTATAAAGAGCAAACGCTGCTTACCATCCGGTCGTCCATTTCCCGGATAAACATACGGTGACAATCTGAGCTGCAGACTTTTTCGGGAAAAAGAAGACCGGGGACCATATACTTCCCGTGTTTGCTCGCTAGGTTCTCCTATTTTCAATCCTGCCAGTCCATTTCGCGTCAAATGATATATTCAAAGTTTACTTTCAGGAAATAAAAAACGATACTAATAATATATTTATCAGAAACCGCACCCAACATATCGTGTTCCCTATTCTTTTACACTTAGGGCCTGTTTGCTACGGTGGTCAGGTGTAGTTGGCTGAAAATGAAAACTGATCAAGTATAAACATATCTTTTGAACTGTTCCAGAATTATTTGGTACAGGCAGTACGAGTTCGTTGTTTTTTGTTGTAACTATTTGGTAGATGAAGAGCTCGTAGCAGCAGCCGGTAGCTTTTTGCCCAGAAAAATGCGTTGTGCACTGTGGTCTCGGTGGACAGAAGTCAGAAGGCAGTGTTTCTGCAGATAAGAAGTAACCAGGAAAATCGGAGAATCGGGAAAATAGCTTTTCTGCACCCGCGGTACATATTCCACGATTTCATGGCCGAGCGTGAAGTTGGAAGCAGATCCGTTTCAATCAACTGCACCCTAACCCACCCTACCAAACAAAATGCACACGTGAAAAGTGTGTGTTTAAATCTATAGAAGTGCAACTGCACTCTACCAAACAGGGCTTATGGTATATCTGGTTCAAGGGATCATGCTAAGGACAAAATCATGTTGATTGAATTTCATATTTGGGTGCACAAAAACATCCGCATGGATGGTAAGTGAACCAAACTGCAGCCTAACCGGCCGGGATTTCCCATTTTCGTTCCCCCGATGTATTGGCTTGGGAAATATCCCCAACACTTTGCACAAGTTCTCGACGTCTGCCTCTTGGGAAATATGACATCAGATGCGGCAGCAGAAACACAAATTTTATTGTCATATTCTCCTTAGATAGTAGATCGCGTCAACAACTATGAACTGGGAATGAGGGTTGGAAGAGATATACATGGCCCTCGAGTCACACATGGATGGCTGTCAGCGTCGATCTCCTGGTATGGCACCACAGATGACGGTTGATGACGTCCTCCTAGCGGTGGCAAAGGCCTCCTCACCTCTATGTAGTCCACGCGGACCACCGAGAACTCCACGTTGCACTACCAAAATCAACGGAAAGGAGTTGTCCATTCAGACGTCAAATTGCTAGGGTTGATTCACTCTTCTGTGTTGTCTTTCCCTTAGGGTCCCTCCCTTTTACATGTAGAACTTGTTCGGGCTCTCTAGTTACCACAACTAGAGAGGATAATACTTTTGGGATGATCTCTGAAAGCCTTGAATACCCCTCTATTTATAGGAGGGCTAGGGTCAGGGTTTTCAGATTATCTGGGAGTCAAAGAGAGACAGATTCTCATGAATTTTCTAGAAGCTACGAATGGTGCAGTCGTATTTTAGGGTTTCATCATGTATCTTGTTGATCACATATATACCTCATGGATTACATATTATTCCCCTCAATATGCATATTTGTCTAAAATACACTTATGGACGTTATCTGTATGCTTTTCAGGTATTTGGACCACACTTGGATGGAAGAGAGAGAGAGAGAGAAAATGATCCTAGGATTTCTCTATCCTTAAAGAGATCGAAAGCGAAGTCCAAGACTCCCTCAACCTACCCCTAGTGGGCAAAGTGCAATTGAAGCAAAGATTTTCAAGGATGGAAAAAGAACAAGCTCTAAGTGTTGTTGAAGAAGCTAACACGACCGTGGTATCCCAAGCAAATCAACAGAATAAAGCATTGAAGGGTCAAAGTCAGCAGCATGGTTGTGCAACACAGTATGGCCAGGCTAACATGCCCCAAAATGTCCATGCATCACAACACGACCGTGTTGCAAAGACATCAGAACGACCATTTCTCAGAAATGGGCAACCAACTCCAGAGCCAAAACTACCGTGGTGACAACCACGGCCGTGCTACCCATGACCCACCACGACCGTGGCACCAACCTTCTGATTTTCCAAAATTCTACTATAACTTTTCACTAATTCTCACCTCACCCATTCCATCACACCACAACCATTCTCACCTCTACCCACCACAACTGTGGTGCATAGTACGGTCATGCTACGTACAAACCTAGCACAAATTTTGCAATGATCTACCCACTTTACCCCCACTTGACCTAGTGCTTCCCCACCGCCTATATATACATAGGTGGTGGCTGGGGCACTAGGTTAGCCACTAGTAGACCACTCTCAACTCCCCACTTCACCTTACATCCATTCCCACTCCATTCCACCTCCATTTCATCATCTTCCATCCCAAAAACACCTATTCTAGGGTTTCTAGTCACTTTCCACCATAGACCCATGCCATTCCACCTTGGAGGAGCGACATGCTTGAGTTGTAGCTGCTAGGAGGTGGAGAAGGAGGAGTCTCTACCGAGCTCATCATGGATTTCCATTCCTCTACTCATTCTTCTTCCTCTTTTTGTATTTTCTTATTCTATCAGTAGCTAGGCTCCTTAGGGCTGTTTGAGACTCAACATGTTACTTTGATACCATGTTGGGGGAAAATGATATGTAAGCATTGTAATTTCATTTGCTAATGATTGTGTTCTATTTCTATCTCATTCCTCATGAATTGCTTGTTGTTTTGTGTTTGAAATCACCTAGGAATTCAGGGAAAATACTTATATGTAGCTAATTTGTGAATTGCTCCTAAGTCCAATGAATGGATCCCTAGTTAACTATTCACCTTCCTACATGCTAATCAATCATCCTACACCTAGGTGAGAGATCTAAGTATCTAATATAGGAGCGTTTAGTATAATTAGCTTGTAGCCTTCTCAAGGCTAGAATGTGGGTAATGTGAGGTCTAAAACGTCACTTCCACCTTACATTACTACCCTCGGCCCCTAATTACCCTAAGAGTTTCTATCCTAGAAACCCAAGATTTATTAGATCCTAATTGAATTACGCATACAACCTAATCCAAGTGAGCCTCCTAGGGGTGAGTAGGAGGTTTTAGGGACTAGTTCCCCTATACACATCTACCTTATCCATGGCCAATTAGTAGTATAGGGCAATTCATTAACATCTAACTTGTTATTTAGTTTGGTAATCTAAATGAAAGAATAATGATCACTTGTTATCACCCCAACCCAATTAACAAGTACATCCCCCAAATAACCCATACTTCTCTTAATTGCATTATAACCCTAATTTCCTTCTTGCTTAGCTAGTATTAGCTTAGTTATCTCTTTACTTGCTTAATTAGTTTATTGCCTTATTCTTACCTTGTTCTTGCTAGTTTATGAAATGAATGTCATCAAACCGACAACCAAATCGTTACTAATTAAGTGGAATAACCATAAACAACGGATTAACAAAAATCACTAAATTTAAAACCATTTTGCACATAGGTCCATTTTCCAAAAAATTCTTACATAAAGAACCAAAGCCTCATATACACATGGTTCACATTATACATTCAGTGTTCTGCCTCTCCTCGAGGATAACAAGTACTAGCTGCTTTGCCTTAATACACATAGTAACAATATAAAATCCTTGAGGAAGCAAACAAAAATCTCAAGTTGCTTGTGAAAACCATTAAGACTATCTCCCAAGGACCTGAGAGTACAGAGACGAGACATAGGACTTCTATCTACAGGACATTACAAATAGTGTACTCAACCTGAGATACAACTATGATCCTTGCTGATATGCTCCTTCTTCTGTAGACCAATTCTTAGTCCCTCGTCTGCGTCTTACCTAAAAATTGTGGATCCCACGGGGTGAGACTATTGTCCCAGCGAGAGATATAACTCTCTGTCAACAATATTATTACCAAAGGAAATAATATAAAACTGAATAGAATTATAAAACATCTATTTAGTTGATAAGGAATATAAAGAACATGTATAACATCTATTTTATCAAGATGTATGAAAGTATTAATTCATCAATCAATGTTTCTAACAAACATTATATCAATTGCTACAAAGAAAAGCATAATTGCATTTATCAAATACTTTCAAATTCACTGAGACACATAAATCACTTAGAATCTCAATCTTACATCACTATGATACTTGGGTATTCAAACCCCTAATTCATCACTGAGTATTGTCATCACTTAGTAGATGATCATTATCCCTAGATCATCAGACCCAGATATTTGTTCACATAGTCCACATAGTTGATTGAGTCTATAGCTCATAGCCACATAGCTCTTACTTAGCCATGCTTATTACTTAAGGATACTTGCGTGATTACCATATCATGTTATCAACCATCTCAACATATGATTCTAACCATGAAGTACTAAGGAACACAACCTCCCTAATGAATTTGGGTTATAATTAACCAATTAGGGTTTTAAGATTTCATTAGCAATGATGATGCCCTAACTCATACTCCACTCATCTCAGGAGTATTAGTGTATGCTAGTCACATACTTATCTTTCAAGTATTAGTTTCTCTCTCATCCTCACTAGGATGTAAATTACTTAGTTCACATCTTTAAGGTTTACAACCTTATTATATCAAATGAGTTAAGCTCATTATATCTCAATATTACATAGATCATATTTATCACTTAGTTAATCTTAATAATTGAGTTCATGCCTACCATGTCAAGTAGCATGATTGATAATGTCATTCTATTGTATTTAAAGATACATATATCATTTTGTCAAGTATTCAATTTGATCATGTGGTATAACCACATCCTCATATCGGGTATAGGGCATATCCCCTATCACCATATCATGCATCCACTTAGGTTACCATATCGTGTACCCACTTAGGTTACCATATCGTGCATCCACTTAAGTTATCATATCGTGCACCATCTTGGGTCACCATATCGGCCATGCATGTTGGGCACCATATCGGCCATGCATATTGGGTGCCATATCAGCCATGCATATTGAGTACCATATCGGCCATGCATATTGGGTACCATATCGGCCATGCATATTGGGCACCCATCCTCATTCTAGGGTTTTACACATATCGGGCACAAGGTATTGTTTCACCCTTGTGCGAAGTACAAGTGATGGATAAGGATCCTTCATATCATCCATAAGACCTACTATGACTTACCTACATATCGGGCAAGTCTCCATATTGGGTTCCATATCAGTTTTCCCAAGTCTCTAACCCATGTCGGGTTACAAGATCTCCAACCCATATTAGGTTGTTCAAGAGTGATCAACTCAAATCGGGTATCAAATTATGATGTCATCATCATCAACCTCAAGATCATTAATCTTATTCAAAACTATGGGTTACAATCCTAATTACATTTTGTAACCCATGATTACATGAATTGATCATAGGAAACCCTAATTTGCAAATAATCAACAATTTGAATAACATTGAAGAAAGGATAAATAATATTGAAGGGTTTAAGGTATATAACCTACCTTTCAAATAGCTTCCAAGCATCAAGCTTCACTTCCTCATGTCCCAAGGTTGAAGGTGGACCTTCTCCAAGCTCCAAGACTTGGGTTCCAAGCTTTTGCACGATATCCTTCATCATCTTGGGCGATATCACCTTAATTGGTTGCTTCAACCTTCCTTGGCCGATATCTCTCCTCATTGGCCGATACCACTCAACCCTCTTCACTATGGGATACACAAGAAGGGGTGTTGTATGATACTAGAGAAAAGGACACTTTCTTTGTGGCATCCAACTCACAAAAACAAGATTAACTTAAGAGAAAGTGAATTATTTGCAGCGGATTACTGAAAATCACTGAAAATTAAAACTTTTTGCAAAGAGATCCATATATAGGAAATATTTCCCATCAAGAACCACTATATAACATTTACATTCTGGTTCAAATGTACATAACATGTACCATTTCTTTTCAGAGGCTACATCATCAACTATCTTATAAACATTATATACAGACAATATGCAAATTTCGAGGCATCAAGCCAAAACCTCAGATTGATTCATAAAACACTGACTAAAAACTCCGAGGACCTGAGAGTACAGAGACGACACATAGGACTTTCTAACTACATAACTTGACATGCAGTATCTCCACCTGAGATATTACTATTGTCCTTGTTGTCACTGCTGCTGTCTATTCCCTACAATGAGATTCTGCTTCTTTGTCCGCGTCCACCTAAAAAGTTGGATCCCACGGGGGTGAGACAATTATAAATTGCCCCAGCGGGAGATATAACTCTCTGCCAAAACATTATTATAGCAGTTTATTAAATTAAACTGAGCAGAAGGATTTATATAAATAATCAACAGCAGGTAGATCACTGTGTGAACAAAGTGAAGTAATCTCCTTTTTCAAGGATAACATTACATATACTCATGGTAGACTCATAGTTCATCCATCTACTTGTATTGAATACAACAGATATGAACAACATCAATGGACTACATATATATAACAAAAAATGTAACATCAACTAATGAATTTCCGTATTCAATCCTTAAGCAAACATGCTATACGGCTGATTTCATTTTACAAACACACTTATGCCCTGAGGAGATGAGGTATACCTCTCATACTCCAACCGACCACTGCGAAGTCGAAATCGGTACCATACATAGGTCAATGGAAGAGCCAGATTCCCATGACCTCAACTTTCTCGGTCAGTATGAGATAACATGCAGGACATCTTGTGTCTCTGCTAGATAGCTTTCCAGGGTATACTGGCAACATCGCTATTAGAGTTATAGCCCCTAGCATATACTCTTTTCAGGATATGGCCCGTAGCCAATGCATGGTGTTATATTGTGGAGTCATGGCCCGTAGCCATACTCTTATTGGGGTATGGTTCGTAACCAATCCCATACATAGGACATAGCCCGTAGCCATTCCTATGGGCCATAAGGATATATTTTCCCAATTACCCCCACATATTCAAAAATATGCATTCCGGGTTTTGCCGCGGAGCACCTGTTTCACCATCACCTGTTCCTGACGATGATGGATCTATGGTCAGGGCTTCTACATGAAAAGATTTCTCTTGATTAATTAAGTACATTTTCATATTCTTTTAGCATCAGCCAATTTCTCAAACAAGACTTATTACAACAATGCTATAAAGAGACATGTACTACTTTCATCAAATACTTATCAGTCTTTCAAAGACCTTGGGAGCTCAGTCCCTCATTTCAAAATTGGGAATTCTCATCCCTTCACATTCTCATCACCATAATCATATGGTTCTGGGTATTCAAACCCTTAACTCATCATTGAGCATTATTACCACTTTTTCATGTAACTATCACCTTCAGGTCATCTGACCAAGGTAAATATGATGCTTGTTACATAAGCATCTCTCATGGCACTTAAGGCCCATTACTTCTCTTATTACCTCATATTAGGCAATAAGGTATAGCATGGCACATAAGACCCAATAAACAATTTCAATACATATAATGTCATAGCTCATACCTGGCTATGTTCATCGTCACATCATACCTGCATGGTTAGTACATATGATAATACATCAATTTCATATCAGCACCATGCAAAACAATATATAACATCATTATTCAAGGGTAACACCACTATTCCCTTACCAGGGTTAGGGTTTCCCATTTCTCATTAATTAGGATTTCATGATCACATTATCTATCCAACCCTTAATTCATTATTCCACACCTCTGGGGCATTCAAGGATATCATATTTGATTATTCCAGAACATTACTTTCATCATATAGCATTAATGATCATCAACTCAAGGTATGAGTTCATTTCTTATCCTCATCAAGGTATGACTATATCATACTCATCATTTGGGCTTAACCCCATTCTCAAGGTACATTAATTAACACTCATCAAAGTGCAACAACTCATTACATTTCATTGTAATAGTTGCATAACACACTTCATATGTTTCTTACCCAATTACATTGGAGTATATCAAGGTATATAAACCCTGGAGTGCTGAATGTGATAACTATCATATCTTGATGTTGTTGGATCCTAGATGGGTGACTTAGATGCTCTAGAGGGGGGTGAATAGAGCTGAAAGCACTTAAACAAAATTCATTAAACCTTCAAATTATATGACAAGATAAGGTTGCTAAATAGGTAATTTGAGTGCAACTAAATCATGCATAGCAAGGATAAGAGAGATTGAACATGCATCAAATTAGACAAGCTATTTAGAGTGGTTCCACACTTCAAACTAGAAGTGTGTCAGTCCACTTGCCTAGAGAGGTCAACCTCTAGGACTTCAACCAATTGCACTCTTATATTCAATTATAAGACTTACAATACAAGACCAACAAAGGACTTACCTATCCAATACAAAGAGTCTTCAACCTTACCAAGGACTTACCCACTTTGCAAGAGTCTTCGGCCTTCTCCAAGGACTTACCCACTCTTGCACAAGTCTTCGGCCTTGTAGAAATTACCCACTCTTCTTGGATCTTCCGCCTTTGACTTCACCTTCACTCGGAGAAGCTTTCCACCAAGGTCTTACCCACTTGAGCTTGAGTCTTTTGCCTTCTCCAAGGGCTTACCCACTCTAGCTCCAAGTCTTCAGCCTTGATCTTCACCAAGGGACTCCTTCCCTTGTTCTTCTTCACCTCTCTTGGACAAGAGAGAGAACCTTCATCTTCAAGATAGGAAATGAGAGATGGGGAGGTGGTGGAAGTGAGAGCCTCACAAGATATACAAGTAGAAACTAGCTCTCTTACAAATCTCCTACTCACTCTAATGGATGTAGCAAGTGATTAAGCTTAGAGAGAGAGAGGAGGCTGTAGGAAGCACTCAACTATAGAATAGGAACCTCACAAAGAGTTTGCAATGAATGCTCAACCTTGGAATGAAGCCCAAGGGGTCCTATTTATAGCTGGGGATGCCTCTTAGCCTTTGGGAACACTTGTGAACGAAAAATAGCCGTTTTACAAGTTGCAACGGATCTATTTTGGGTCCCAACAAAGTCTCCAACGGTTGGAAATGCTTTTTCTGCATTCCAGTACAGTCTGATCGGCCGAGTTTCTATAAAGGCAATTTGGTCGAACCACTAAAAGACAAGGCTGAAAGCTAGACTGTCGGCCGAGTTTCCTTTGAGAAACTCGACCGATCGGTCCATTTCCAGACTTGGACCGATCAGTGGATCGGCCGAGTTTCCTAGCTAGAACTCGACCGAACGGTGAATCGGCTGAGTTTGTAACTCGGCCGATTCCAACAAAAATCCCAGAATATATGGATCGGCCGAGTTTGGAATTCGGCCGACAAAATCCCTGTTATGGGTATTTTGGAATTTTCGTTTAACCGTACAAATGATGGATTTTTGTGTCCCAATAATTTTTCTAAGCTTAATTACAAGTCATATAATCATTACAAGTGATTACAAAGCAATTCTAAGGGCATTTACATAGAGATCCCAAATTGCACACTTGTAGCTATTTTGACTTGTCTTTTCTCCAATTTGATATGCGCAAGTTAGGGCATTTGGAGTGTGTCTAAACCTAATCTGAAATCACTCAATGTAGAAGCATTAGACACCAATATGTGGAATGGTTAGTCATCATCAAAACAAGGGTTTAGTCAATTTAGACGTGAGTCAACATTGACCTAATTGACCTTGAGTCAACATTCTCCCCCTTTTTGAAGATGACAAACCATTCCATAAATGTATTGAAAGCTTGTACGTAAAATCATACCTTCGGAGAAACCTAGGGGTTTCAATAGGATTGAGCTCATATGCTCCCCCTCAATTGATGCGCATGGAGTTCTCATACTCCCCCTCAATTGATGCTATTTCTCCTGCATGGTTAGCTTTCATAACATTTATAGAAACTATGTCTTCTACTCATATATGTTCTACACATATATGTCTTCTCCCATTTACCTTCTCCCTTTACATGAACATACTTCTCTTCTTCATGTAAGACATGCCTTCTTCCTCTTTTAAAAGAAGACATACCTTTCTCCCCCTTTGTCATTTCAAAAATTGGGGTTATGAAGAAAATAAGAAACATCACTTGTTAAAGAGAAAGGAGATAACACAAATATATATAAGGAGAGTAGAAGAGCACAGATAGGGTCTTGTCCAAGCATAGAAAGAAAAGCAAGTTAAAACATATACTTGAACATCCCAAAAATGCAAGATAAAGTGCTGCAGAAAAACAATAGATCACAATTTTGACCCTCAAGACGATGGAATTTGACCAAAAACCATCGGAGCTCATGGCAAAGCGATGAGTCTTGCTCAGAAGGGTGTTTCTGCATAAAAAGCACTATACTAGCAGCAAAAACTGAAATTGGAGCAAAACCTGCATAAAATCCAAAAATACTCCAATTTCTACATACAATGTAGCTCTATGTGCCCTGCATCACAATGTTATGCAAGCAACTCAAGATAGTAGATATGCAATTCAAGGAACAGGCTTGTGCATATATGAGACAAGATACAAGCATAGCATATAGATGAGCAAATATTCCAATTATAAACAAGGTTAGAACTACATGTATGTGAACTACTAGTAGATGATATCACAAGTTAGGACTACTAGTAGGATCTAGATCATAGCAAGAGATACCAAAAGATACACAAGTCAAAGAGCAAGCTATGAGTAGATGTAGAGATATATCCAAACAAAGAGATATGCAATTTTAGACGCATGAAAGGATATAACTCACTAGATATGCATCCTTACCATAAGATGACTACCACTAAGAACCTCAAGGTTGTATCAAAACAAGATATACACCTAGATAGATGTAGTAAGTTAGAGTACAGCGGAAGCAATTGTTAGACACAACCAAGAGATCCAAAGAGATCATCATCAAAACCTGCAAAACAACTCAAAGCAAGTAATTGCAACATATAGATTTACCAATTTAGAGCAATTAGAGAGATAGAGTTGTAAGCAAGATAGGCAATTTAGAACATGGCAATATGCATATATAAAGGTACCAAATGAGAGTACCAAAGAATAAGGCTATTGGTTGAGAAAATCTAGTTGAGAGGGAAATTCTCACTCAATAAGCCAAATGTATATTCTGTGCACAGTGTAATCGGTCGAGTTCTGAGCATTGACAACTCGACCGAATGACAGCTGTTGGCAGCACCCATGGTACCCATCGGTCGAGTTTCAATAGGGAAAACTCGACCGACAGAGCAGCTGTCAAGAAGCACGTATATATCATAAAAATATATTTAAAGGCATGCTAAATATACAAACCATATCCAATCATGTCTAAGTAAGTTAGTAATGCACTATAGAAGCATTAGAAACAGTTTTTGAGCAAGAGTGTGAAGAGAAACACAAAATACCACTTTTGACTCAAAAACCATATGTATAGTGCACACTAACTTAACGAAAACAAGTTAGAAATGGTTATAAGCAATAAAAACATTAACTTTGTGCTTACCATTGCTTTTCCACTTGTTGTCACCCTCTGAACATCTCACCTTTCTTCTTTCATGTGGATTGAGAATTCAATTTGCAATTCAACAGCTCAATTCAATCCATTTTCAAGTACCTATAAGAAGAAAGATGAAATGGTCCCCAATCATATTTTTGGGTCCGGAGGGGTTAGTTTAGCAACCCAAGTCCTATTGCTCTTAGGTGCTTTCCTAAAAGGACAACAAGTAGCATAATGACCAAATTCATTGCAATAGTTGCATGTGCCCATAGTCTTAGAACTAGAGGATTCTCCATGGAAGATTGGAGGTCCTTTATCTTTGTTGTTCCCTTGACTACTATCATATCCTAAACCATGTCTACCAATTTGTTTAGTAGAATGGAGTAGGATGTCATTAAGACTCTTTTTACCAACCAAGAATCTTTGCAAATAAGATCTCAAACTATCATTATCATGCTTAAGAGAAGCAATAGTAGAAGACAAATTATTGATATTATCTTTAGCATGCAAAAGATCATTTTCTAAGCAAAGAGCTTTAGTTAAATAGGAGTCTCTATTACTATGAAGCGCAGCAACATCATTCTCTCTATTTGTAGAACTACAACAAGATTCATGCCCATTGATTTCAGCAAGTAAGGAGGCATTTTCTATTTCTAATCCATGCAAAACAAAATCTTTGTCCTTGTTTTCAGATTTAAGAACATCAATGTCATGCATGAGAGAATCAACAATTAAAGTATGCTCTTCATTAGAATTAGGCATGAGAGGTTGAGCTTCTAGAAATTTAATCTTATCAAGTAAACTAGCATTTTCAAGTTTAAGAGAGTCTACTTGGCTAAGACAATCATTTTTATCAATAAGCAAGCAAGAATTTGCATATTCAAGATCATCTAGTTCTATATGCAAATTATCAACAATTTTAGCAAGCTTTTTCTTTTTCTTTTTAGAAGACTTATAAGAGGCACAAATATCATGAATAATAGCAATTAAAGATTCTTTATCTAACGAGTCTAGGTTTACCTCACTTGAGTCTTCACTTGTTGATGCTATAAGAGCAAAATGGCATTCTCCTTCATCACTTGATCTTGAGCTTGATCCTTCACTTGAATCTTCACTTGAGCTTGAGTTGGAGGAGCCACTTGAGCTTGATTGCCATTTCTTCTTGTGAAGATGGGTCTTTTTGCCTTGTGGGCAATCTTCCTTGTAGTGACCCTTCTTTCCACATGTGAAGCACCGGATGGAGGAGGACTTGCCTTTGTAGAGTCGACCTTTGGAGTACATGGCATCTTCTTTAGCTTGAGAGGATGGAGAGACTTGTTCCATGATAGCTTCAATTTGAGCCTTCATTTCAGCCTTCTTCATTCTCTTTAGCTCTTTCTTCTCTTGTCTTTCTACTTCCTCCCTCTTGTCAAGTGTGGCTTCATGTGCTTGTAGATTTCCAATGAGCTCTTCAATAGGAATATCCCTAAGCGACCTTGCTTCTTCAATGGAAGTCACCTTGGATTCCCATCTCTTGGGGAGAGTTCTAAGGATCTTTGAGTTGATCTCTCCACTAGACATAGGATGTCCTAGAATAGCAAGACCATTCAAGATGGTGTTGAGCCTTGAGTACATGTTGGCTATGCTCTCTTCCTTTCCCATCTTGAAGTTCTCAAGCAACCCTTTGAGCATGTAGACTTTTCTTTCCTTCACTTGATCTGTCCCTTCATAAGTGATGCAAATCTTTCTCCATACCTCATAGGCCGTCTCACAAGAGGAAATCCGGTTGAACTCGGTGGGGGTCATGGAGGCATATAGGATGTGCATGGCTCTAGCATTCAAGGTTTCTTTCATCAAAGTGGCTTCATCCCATTCTTCAATGTTTGTCTTTGGTAGAATGTATGGGATGTTCACCATTTGCCACATCTCGAGACTTGATCCTTGGATGAAGAATTGAAGTCTTCTTCTCCAATAGAGGAAGTTGCTCCCATTGAAGATTGGAAGGCTGGTCGAGAGTCTCCCTCCTAGGTAGTCACCCATCTTCTCCTACTTATAGAAGTATGCTTGGAGAAGACCCGCTCTGATACCACTTGTTGGATCCTAGATGGGTGACTTAGATGCTCTAGAGGGGGGGTGAATAGAGCTGAAAGCACTTAAACAAAATTCATTAAACCTTCAAATTATATGACAAGATAAGGTTGCTAAATAGGTAATTTGAGTGCAACTAAATCATGCATAGCAAGGATAAGAGAGATTGAACATGCATCAAATTAGACAAGCTATTTAGAGTGGTTCCACACTTCAAACTAGAAGTGTGTCAGTCCACTTGCCTAGAGAGGTCAACCTCTAGGACTTCAACCAATTGCACTCTTATATTCAATTATAAGACTTACAATACAAGACCAACAAAGGACTTACCTATCCAATACAAAGAGTCTTCAACCTTACCAAGGACTTACCCACTTTGCAAGAGTCTTCGACCTTCTCCAAGGACTTACCCACTCTTTCACAAGTCTTCGGCCTTGTAGGAATTACCCACTCTTCTTGGATCTTCCGCCTTTGACTTCACCTTCACTCGGAGAAGCTTTCCACCAAGGTCTTACCCACTTGAGCTTGAGTCTTTTGCCTTCTCCAAGGGCTTACCCACTCTAGCTCCAAGTCTTCAGCCTTGATCTTCACCAAGGGACTCCTTCCCTTGTTCTTCTTCACCTCTCTTGGATAAGAGAGAGAACCTTCATCTTCAAGATAGGAAATGAGAGATGGGGAGGTGGTGGAAGTGAGAGCCTCACAAGATATACAAGTAGAAACTAGCTCTCTTACAAATCTCCTACTCACTCTAATGGATGTAGCAAGTGATTAAGCTTAGAGAGAGAGAGGAGGCTGTAGGAAGCACTCAACTATAGAATAGGAACCTCACAAAGAGTTTGCAATGAATGCTCAACCTTGGAATGAAGCCCAAGGGGTCCTTTTTATAGCTGGGGATGCCTCTTAGCCTTTGGGAACACTTGTGAACGAAAAATAGCCGTTTTACAAGATGCAACGGATCTATTTTGGGTCCCAACAAAGTCTCCAACGGTTGGAAATGCTTTTTCTACATTCCAGTACAGTCTGATCGGCCGAGTTTCTATAAAGGCAATTTGGGCGAACCACTAAAAGACAAGGCTGAAAGCTAGACTGTCGGCCGAGTTTCCTTTGAGAAACTCGACCGATCGGTCCATTTCCAGACTTGGACCGATCAGTGGATCGGCCGAGTTTCCTAGCTAGAACTCGACCGAACGGTGAATCGGCTGAGTTTGTAACTCGGCCGATTCCAACAAAAATCCCAGAATATATGGATCGGCCGAGTTTGGAATTCGGCCGACAAAATCCCTGTTATGGGTATTTTGGAATTTTCGTTTAACCGTACAAATGATGGATTTTTGTGTCCCAATAATTTTTCTAAGCTTAATTACAAGTCATACAATTATTACAAGTGATTACAAAGCAATTATAAGGTCATTTACATAGAGATCCCAAATTGCACACTTGTAGCTATTTTGACTTGTCTTTTCTCCAATTTGATATGCGCAAGTTAGGGCATTTGGAGTGTGTCTAAACCTAATCTGAAATCACTCAATGTAGAAGCATTAGACACCAATATGTGGAATGGTTAGTCATCATCAAAACAAGGGTTTAGTCAATTTAGACGTGAGTCAACATTGACCTAATTGACCTTGAGTCAACATTCTCCCCCTTTTTGAAGATGACAAACCATTCCATAAATGTATTGAAAGCTTGTACGTAAAATCATACCTTCGGAGAAACCTAGGGGTTTCAATAGGATTGAGCTCATATGCTCCCCCTCAATTGATGCGCATGGAGTTCTCATACTCCCCCTCAATTGATGCTATTTCTCCTGCATGGTTAGCTTTCATAACATTTATAGAAACTATGTCTTCTACTCATATATGTTCTACACATATATGTCTTCTCCCATTTACCTTCTCCCTTTACATGAACATACTTCTCTTCTTCATGTAAGACATGCCTTCTTCCTCTTTTAAAAGAAGACATACCTTTCTCCCCCTTTGTCATTTCAAAAATTGGGGTTATGAAGAAAATAAGAAACATCACTTGTTAAAGAGAAAGGAGATAACACAAATATATATAAGGAGAGTAGAAGAGCACAGATAGGGTCTTGTCCAAGCATAGAAAGAAAAGCAAGTTAAAATATATACTTGAACATCCCAAAAATGCAAGCTAAAGTGCTGCCGAAAAACAATAGATCACAATTTTGACCCTCAAGACGATGGAATTTGACCAAAAACCATCGGAGCTCATGGCAAAGCGATGAGTCTTGCTCAGAAGGGTGTTTCTGCATAAAAAGCACTATACTTGCAGCAAAAACTGAAATTGGAGCAAAACCTGCATAAAATCCAAAAATACTCCAATTTCTACATACAATGTAGCTCTATGTGCCCTGCATCACAATGTTATGCAAGCAACTCAAGATAGTAGATATGCAATTCAAGGAACAGGCTTGTGCATATATGAGACAAGATACAAGCATAGCATATAGATGAGCAAATATTCCAATTATAAACAAGGTTAGAACTACATGTATGTGAACTACTAGTAGATGATATCACAAGTTAGGACTACTAGTAGGATCTAGATCATAGCAAGAGATACCAAAAGATACACAAGTCAAAGAGAAAGCTATGAGTAGATGTAGAGATATATCCAAACAAAGAGATATGCAATTTTAGACGCATGAAAGGATATAACTCACTAGATATGCATCCTTACCATAAGATGACTACCACTAAGAACCTCAAGGTTGTATCAAAACAAGATATACACCTAGATAGATGTAGCAAGTTAGAGTACAACGGAAGCAATTGTTAGACACAACCAAGAGATCCAAAGAGATCATCATCAAAACCTGCAAAACAACTCAAAGCAAGTAATTGCAACATATAGATTTACCAATTTAGAGCAATTAGAGAGATAGAGTTGTAAGCAAGATAGGCAATTTAGAACATGGCAATATGCATATATAAAGGTACCAAATGAGAGTGCCAAAGAATAAGGCTATTGGTTGAGAAAATCTAGTTGAGAGGGAAATTCTCACTCAATAAGCCAAATGTATATTCTGTGCACAGTGTAATCGGTCGAGTTCTGAGCATTGACAACTCGACCGAATGACAGCTGTTGGCAACACCCATGGTACCCATCGGTCGAGTTTCAATAGGGAAAACTCGACCGACAGAGCAGCTGTCAAAAAGCACATATATATCATAAAAATATATTTAAAGGCATGCTAAATATACAAACCATATCCAATCATGTCTAAGTAAGTTAGTAATGCACTATAGAAGCATTAGAAACAGTTTTTGAGCAAGAGTGTGAAGAGAAACACAAAATACCACTTTTGACTCAAAAACCATATGTATAGTGCACACTAACTTAACGAAAACAAGTTAGAAATGGTTATAAGCAATAAAAACATTACCTTTGTGCTTACCATTGCTTTTCCACTTGTTGTCACCTTCTGAACATCTCACCTTTCTTCTTTCATGTGGATTGAGAATTCAATTTGCAATTCAACAGCTCAATTCAATCCATTTTCAAGTACCTATAAGAAGAAAGATGAAATGGTCCCCAATCATATTTTTGGGTCCGGAGGGGTTAGTTTAGAAACCCAAGTCCTATTGCTCTTGGGTGCTTTCCTAAAAGGACAACAAGTAGCATAATGACCAAATTCATTGCAATAGTTGCATGTGCCCATAGTCTTGGAACTAGAGGATTCTCCATGGAAGATTGGAGGTCCTTTATCTTTGTTGTTCCCTTGACTACTATCATATCCTAAACCATGTCTACCAATTTGTTTAGTAGAATGGAGTAGGATGTCATTAAGACTCTTTTCACCAACCAAGAATCTTTGCAAAGAAGATCGCAAACTATCATTATCATGCTTAAGAGAAGAAATAGTAGAAGACAAATTATTGATATTATCTTTAGCATGCAAAAGATCATTTTCTAAGCAAAGAGCTTTAGTTAAATAGGAGTCTCTATTACTATGAAGAGCAGCAACATCATTCTCTCTATTTGTAGAACTACAACAAGATTCATGCCCATTGATTTTAGCAAGTAAGGAGGCATTTTCTATTTCTAATTCATGCAAAACAAAATCTTTATCCTTGTTTTCAGATTTAAGAACATCAATGTCATGCATGAGAGAATCAACAATTAAAGTATGCTCTTCATTAGAATTAGGCATGAGAGGTTGAGCTTCTAGAAATTTAATCTTATCAAGTAAACTAGCATTTTCAAGTTTAAGAGAGTCTACTTGGCTAAGACAATCATTTTTATCAATAAGCAAGCAAGAATTTGCATATTCAAGATCATCTAGTTCTATATGCAAATTATCAACAATTTTAGCAAGCTTTTTCTTTTTCTTTTTAGAAGACTTATAAGAGGCACAAATATCATGAATAATAGCAATTAAAGATTCTTTATCTAACGAGTCTAGGTTTACCTCACTTGAGTCTTCACTTGTTGATGCTATAAGAGCAAAATGGCATTCTCCTTCATCACTTGAGCTTGAGCTTGATCCTTCACTTGAATCTTCACTTGAGCTTGAGTTGGAGGAGCCACTTGAGCTTGATTGCCATTTCTTCTTGTGAAGATGGGTCTTTTTGCCTTGTGGGCAATCTTCCTTGTAGTGACCCTTCTTTCCACATGTGAAGCACCGGATGGAGGAGGACTTGCCTTTGTAGAGTCGACCTTTGGAGTACATGGCATCTTCTTTAGCTTGAGAGGATGGAGAGACTTGTTCCATGATAGCTTCAATTTGAGCCTTCATTTCAGCCTTCTTCATTCTCTTTAGCTCTTTCTTCTCTTGTCTTTCTACTTCCTCCCTCTTGTCAAGTGTGGCTTCATGTGCTTGTAGATTTCCAATGAGCTCTTCAATAGGAATATCCCTAAGCGACCTTGCTTCTTCAATGGAAGTCACCTTGGATTCCCATCTCTTGGGGAGAGTTCTAAGCATCTTTGAGTTGATCTCTCCACTAGACATAGGATGTCCTAGAACAGCAAGACCATTCAAGATGGTGTTGAGCCTTGAGTACATGTTGGCTATGCTCTCTTCCTTTCCCATCTTGAAGTTCTCAAGCAACCCTTTGAGCATGTAGACTTTTCTTTCCTTCACTTGATCTGTCCCTTCATAAGTGATGCAAAGCTTTCTCCATACCTCATAGGCCGTCTCACAAGAGGAAATCCGGTTGAACTCGGTGGGGGTCATGGAGGCATATAGGATGTGCATGGCTCTAGCATTCAAGGTTTCTTTCATTAAGGTGGCTTCATCCCATTCTTCAATGTTTGTCTTTGGTAGAATGTATGGGCTGTTCACCATTTTCCACATCTCGAGACTTGATCCTTGGATGAAGAATTGAAGTCTTCTTCTCCAATAGAGGAAGTTGCTCCCATTGAAGATTGGAAGGCTGGTCGAGAGTCTCCCTCCTAGGTAGTCACCCATCTTCTCCTACTTGTAGAAGTATGCTTGGAGAAGACCCGCTCTGATACCACTTGTTGGATCCTAGATGGGTGACTTAGATGCTCTAGAGGGGGGGGGTGAATAGAGCTGAAAGCACTTAAATAAAATTCATTAAACCTTCAAATTATATGACAAGATAAGGTTGCTAAATAGGTAATTTGAGTGCAACTAAATCATGCATAGCAAGGATAAGAGAGATTGAACATGCATCAAATTAGACAAGCTATTTAGAGTGGTTCCACACTTCAAACTAGAAGTGTGTCAGTCCACTTGCCTAGAGAGGTCAACCTCTAGGACTTCAACCAATTGCACTCTTATATTCAATTATAAGACTTACAATACAAGACCAACAAAGGACTTACCTATCCAATACAAAGAGTCTTCAACCTTACCAAGGACTTACCCACTTTGCAAGAGTCTTCGGCCTTCTCCAAGGACTTACCCACTCTTGCACAAGTCTTCGGCCTTGTAGGAATTACCCACTCTTCTTGGATCTTCCGCCTTTGACTTCACCTTCACTCGGAGAAGCTTTCCACCAAGGTCTTACCCACTTGAGCTTGAGTCTTTTGCCTTCTCCAAGGGCTTACCCACTCTAGCTCCAAGTCTTCAGCCTTGATCTTCACCAAGGGACTCCTTCCCTTGTTCTTCTTCACCTCTCTTTGACAAGAGAGAGAACCTTCATCTTCAAGATAGGAAATGAGAGATGGGGAGGTGGAGGAAGTGAGAGACTCACAAGATATACAAGTAGAAACTAGCTCTCTTACAAATCTCCTACTCACTCTAATGGATGTAGCAAGTGATTAAGCTTAGAGAGAGAGAGGAGGCTGTAGGAAGCACTCAACTATAGAATAGGAACCTCACAAAGAGTTTGCAATGAATGCTCAACCTTGGAATGAAGCCCAAGGGGTCCTATTTATAGCTGGGGATGCCTCTTAGCCTTTGGGAACACTTGTGAACGAAAAATAGCCATTTTACAAGTTGCAACGGATCTATTTTGGGTCGCAACAAAGTCTCCAACGGTTGGAAATGCTTTTTCTACATTCCAGTACAGTCTGATCGGCCGAGTTTCTATAAAGGCAATTCGGCCGAACCACTAAAAGACAAGGCTGAAAGCTAGACTGTCGGCCGAGTTTCCTTTGAGAAACTCGACCGATCGGTCCATTTCCAGACTTGGACCGATCAGTGGATCGGCCGAGTTTCCTAGCTAGAACTCGACCGAACGGTGAATCGGCTGAGTTTGTAACTCGGCCGATTCCAACAAAAATCCCAGAATATATGGATCGGCCGAGTTTGGAATTCGGTCAACAAAATCCCTGTTATGGGTATTTTGGAATTTTCATTTAACCGTACAAATGATGGATTTTTGTGTCCCAATAATTTTTCTAAGCTTAATTACAAGTCATACAATCATTACAAGTGATTACAAAGCAATTCTAAGGTCATTTACATAGAGATCCCAAATTGCACACTTGTAGCTATTTTGACTTGTCTTTTATCCAATTTGATATGCGCAAGTTAGGGCATTTGGAGTGTGTCTAAACCTAATCTGAAATCACTCAATGTAGAAGCATTAGACACCAATATGTGGAATGGTTAGTCATCATCAAAACAAGGGTTTAGTCAATTTAGACGTGAGTCAACATTGACCTAATTGACCTTGAGTCAACAGATGTATCACTTTCTCATCATTTCAGACTCTCTTGAGTTAACCAACTTATCTTGTATTAAGGTATTTCCCTCTTAATACATTCCATCACTAAATTCTCACCTTTAGCATATAATACATAGGCCACACATTGGAATTGTCCAACTATCTTTAATGATATGGACTTGTCTAATGATAAAGACATTGCTTACAATTAGGTTGCATATAATCAACCACATGAAATGTTTCACCTTTATAAGGTCATTTCTGCTATCTCATCATTAGGGTTTCCTTATATCCTTACTTAAAGTTAGAATATGATTCATTGTCATATTGCCTAGGATTAGGGCTTTATGCATTATGACTTCACATTAAAGTCTCTTATACCTTCACCCTACATGGGGCCTCTCATCACAACATAGCATTAGAACATCATGTAGTGTTAGTACTTAGTCAGGGTTTCTCATGGAATCACCCTCAACTAGGGTTTCTCATGGATTCACCCTCAACTAGGGTTTCACATGGAATCACCCTCAACTAGAGTTTCACATGTCGTTACATGATATCACCCTAAGTTTGATTCTCACATCACATCACCACATCAATGTTCCATATACATCATTCTAACTTAGGGTTTCTCATAAAATAACCCTAGAATAGGATTTTACGTGGAATCATCCTTAACTAGGATTTCCACTATAGTCACCCACAATTTGGGTCTACAATTCATCTCCATTAGGATTTCATTCAATTATCCATAATTAGAGATTCATTATTCATCCCAGTTAGGGTTTTGTATCTCATTACCCTAAATTGGAGTTTCACACATCACTACCCTAAATTAGGGTCACATCCTTACCCTGGATTAGGGTTATACTTAGAATTGCCCTGTCAATTAGGGTTATGTTCATGATTAGGGTTTCATGATCTCTCTACTTAAGGATCATACCCTTAATCACCACATGAATCATATTCATATTATGAATTCATGCTAACATATTCTCAACTTGATAAGGTCATATCATTCCTTCAATCAAGTACATACAACTATGAATGACATAGTGTACCAAGTCATTGATCCTAAAAGCAATTAGGGTTCAACCCTTAATTGGCATTAATCACTTAGGTACTATTAGGATTTCCACCTTTGTACCTTCATTGATTATCATTACTAATCATTATTGGATCAATGGATCATTCATCATCTTTAATTCACAAGAGATTCAATCACATTGGACCTTCATTTCATAAGGTATCCAATTGAATTGACCAATTGAATCTTCAATTACAATAGGTGTCCAAATGGATTAACCAATTGAATCCTCAATCAACCTTGACTACTTGAGCCCCAAACGGTCTTGGTCTCTCAAAGTTCAAACGGTTTGAAACCATTTGGTAAAGGCGGTGCTTGAGACCGTTTGCTAAAGCAACTACTTGAAACCGTTTGCTAAAGCAACATTTTGAAACCGTTTACTAAAGTAGTAGGTGAAGACCGTTTGCCCAAGTTTGACTTTTGAAACCGCATGGGCACAAATGTTTTGGGATCGTTTGGTCCCAAACGGTCTTGAGACCGTTTGGTCCAAACCTCCTCAGAACCGCATGGACCAAATATGGTCTCAACCAATTGAATTGGATTAGGGTTTCCAATGTTGATTCCTTCAATCATTGAATTCATGGAACCAATCATCAATTGGACCTATCCTCATTCCTCAATTGAGTTTAATAGGTCAACATTCAATTGATTTGACCCTAAATTGATTATCAATTAGGGCTTGAATCAATTGAATTAGGGGTTGAAATCGATAATTCTTCAACACTAATCAATGCATGATTAGTTACTTTGAAAACATTGAACCATCATCCAAATTGAACATGACCTGACCCCAAACGGTCTTGAGGTCGTTTTTATGACATCCAAACGGTCTTGAGACCATTTTACCATGACATCATCAAAATCCAAGTCAAGCAATTAGGGTTTGGATCATTGGATTGATCACCAAATCAGCAATTGATTACACTCCAACTTAGTATGTTTGGATCTTCAATTGCTTAACCATACTTAACCCTAGACCTCCAAACGGTCTTGGGTGACCTCCAAACGGTCTTGAGACCGTTTGGATGAGATCAAAATGGTCTTGAGACCGTTTGTCTCATCCAACCCTTGGATTCTAGTGAAAAATCATTAGGGTTTGAGCTATTGAGTTGATCATCAAATCAGCACTTAATTGCAAAGTGATTTGGTACCTTTAGACCTTCAATTGGTCAACCATGCTTAACCCTAAACCTCCAAATGGTCTTGGGTGATCCCCAAACGGTCTTGAGACCATTTGGGTGATCACCAAACAGTTTTGAAACCGTTTGGGCCAATCAACCCAAAGTATCAACTCATTCAATTACAAAATCAGCACTTAGCCGATTAGGGTTTATACCATATGTTTGAATCTTCAAATATTTAACCATACTCAACCCTGGACCTCCAAACGGTCTTGGTTGACCTCCAAACGTTCTTGAGACCATTTGGGTGATTCCCAAACGGTTTTGAAACCGTTTGGGCTAATTAACCCAAAAAGTCAAATCAATCAAGTTGAAAATCAGCACTTAATCCAATTAGGGTTTGCCTAATTGATTAGCCTTCAACTCATGATTACTTTGGAATTAATCCATAAAATTTGGTGGGTTATCAACCAACATAATTAGGAACAAGATTCTCAAATGGTCAACCCTTGGTCAACTCTTTCAAATGGTTTGGTGAAACTGAATGGGCAAACATGTTGAAATCGTTTGGAACAAGATTTCTTTGGGAAAAGTGTCCAAGATGATGTCATCATCATCTACCTTCGTCCCTGCAACTCCTAATGCATCTGATTTCATGGATTTACCAATTACAACAAGCAATTAACCAAAAATATGAAGAAATCAACGAAATTGCAAGATTGATAGTTGAATAACAATGTAGAAGGGTTCAAGTTATAAAACCCGCCTTCAAATCTGATCCCAAGCTCCAAGCTTCACGGATCCAATGGTGATTGAAGCTCTAGAAACCTCCCAAGGTCGTTTCTCAAGATTTTGGAGTGAAAGGATCGGCTAGGGTTGAAGATGGAGTGAAGAAATGAAGGAATCATATATTGTTTTATGATTTTCACCATGAAATCATGAAGAACGAAGGTCAAAGGCTTACCAACAGGTTGGGAACGTGCTCCCTTCTGTTCTTAGCTCTCTTGGTCGGTTTTGCAAGCAAAAAGAAGAAGTGGGGTCGAAAAATCCTTCCATTTGGCTTGTAAAAGGTTCTTTTATAAAAATTCAATGAGAGAGAATGTACTTTGCAAAAAAATCCATTTAATCCCAAAAATGTGGCCGCCTCTTCCCCCTCATATTCCTTAGGGATGAGGATATCTTGTTTTCCTCTTATCCCTCTCAATTATCCTTGATTTAAAGAAAATAAAATCAAGCACCTTAAATCATATCATATTAATATCCATATGTGAGTGGATATTTCTTTTTCTTATAAAATTGTGTGTGAGTTATCCACTCCCTTGGATATTTTCGTGGTCCTTGCAAGGATCAAGGACATCACATACACATATGAATCCAACCATTTTGTTTTTGGTTGAAGGCCCTTTAATTAATACATTTATTTTTGCCCTAAATCAAATTAGGGTTTCAATTAGGATTAAATCTTGATTATTTTAATATCAAGCTTCTCTCTCCTCCAACTTAATTCAAATGAGGCGCCCCTCTCATTTTCTTTGCTCTAAATGATGCCAAGAAACATTAGGGACCTTATTGAAGTGGTAATTTACATATTGCACCCTAGGTTTTGGGTAAATTGCACATTACACCAAAACTAGGTTTTCATGCACATACATTGCTTTATCAGCTCTTTCTTGGTATTCAGGCTTCCATAAGCCATACCTCAGCATCATTTTCACTCTCATGATGATTCAACTCATGAGGAACATATTATCATGCACAATTTCACTTAAACCCCTCAACTTGGGTAATTTGCACTTTAGTCCAAAACAAACAAAACGTTGATTTCAACAATGTCCAAAAAGGACTTGAATTGCAATATAAGTCCCTCTTGAGCCCTAATTACTTTTCACAAGGTGAGATTAAGCATTTAATCACATTTCCTAATCAAAACACCTAGGGTTAAAGTATAACCCAGGTCAGGGATGTTACATGCTTGATCTGAAAATCTTGCCAACAAATGAAGGTCAAGTTATTTATACTTGTGGTTTATAGAAAAGAGTGTCATATGTGTCATTATTCTAAGGTACTTCATGCCACCTAGCCATGCAAGGTTGAGACATTCTACCGCATACTTTCCACTTATAAGTTTTCCATGCAAAAAGGATAAAGAAAAGATAAGGGGGTGGCTCTTGCGCTGTTTCCTATGAAAATTCCCCTTCCACTAACTTATTATAATATTCTACTCCATCATTTCCAAGGTAAAAGCAAATCGATGCCTCATTCTCCCTTAGAGTGCCTTTCCCATCATGGGTCAAGCCAAGGCTTCCCCAAACCTATAGGAGGCCCACCTTATGGCTCTATGCCCGATAGGGACTTCTATTCTCAAATCTACAACTCAAAATGGCGCATGCACATAGCTTTCAACTTATTCATTTGCTTGGTTTCTTTATTATTAAGAGTACTAACATTTTAAGATGTTTCAAACATATTGTCTCCTCCTTTCTCTCTCCTTTAGAACACTAGGTAAGAGGAAAGACAATCTAGAGGAGGTAAATTACACATTAACCCTACATTTTGTACATATTGCAATTGTACCACAATTGATGCACCAAGCACTTAGCATTATTTACACAAGTTCTCACTTAGGATTTAGGTTTTGCAAAAGCCACCACTTAGCTCCATATTCACTTTCATGACATAAAAAATACTTAGAATATATCCAACATGTAACATTTGCAACATAACCTTTATCTTGGGTAAATTGTACTTTTCACTTAGGTTATTATATAATGCACACATAGTTCGCATATAAGCTCAATTTTGAGAATAAACTTCACAAGGCCTTAATTACTTTTCCCAAAAGATAAGAACAAGTTGTAAGTAGCTTACTTAAGAAAAACATCTAGGGTTAGGCCATAACCCAGGTCAGGGATGTTACAATTATAAACCCCTAACAATGATTTCATCCCCAAAATCCCAGATAAAGGGAGACAGTTGTTGTTCATGCATCATATCACAAAGGGTCCACATAACATCTTGATGTCATGGAGATACTACCAAACTTTGACCAGTACAAGATCCTTTCATACAGGATTATCATAGAATCTGTTATACTCAATTGTCCTTCCCGGACTAGAGTTACATTTTGCCCTTCATTTGAGGCTACAAGTATAATCATACTTCTGTTGTACCAGTCTAATTTGTTGGTTCAACACTAGCTTTCTTATGACTTATATCAACCATTCCGCTAGTTGTTTATTTTCTTGTCATAAGGAGAGGGTACTTGTCAAAGAAGAACTTATCTCGGAGGTATCTCTAGAGATTAGGTATAAGTTCCCTCAACAGATCTAGATAGGGATATTTTTAAGGAATCATTTTTATCTTGATAAGTTTTTCTTAAAATGCCTCTACAATTGTTCCTTCAATTAGTACCTCCTTATCGATGTTATGTGACACATTCTTGGGTACCAAAATTCCTCATCTTGGTATTCTTCACATGTGTCAGAAACTCATCACATCCTAATCATTTCCATCTCTTCATTACTAATACCAAAGTTAAACATACAAAAGGATCTTTCTTATATATATATATATATAAATATATATATATATATAAATATATATATATATATATATAGAGTCAGGCTAGAATACACTCGAGTGTACGGATCGCACGAATACACTCAAGTGTGTTTGCATATCAAGAGAATTTTTTGCAAAATGTAAACCATTGATCTTCACCGTCATACTATAACTAGGCTACATACAAATTTTGAGCCCATTTGGATGAGTGTAAGTCACTCATCCAAGGGCAACAAAATCGACGCGCGAAACTAATTTGAAATGTATAATTAGTGCGGTCTTCATAACATGAGCTATACATATCCAAATGTGCTCAAATTTGGTGTATGAGTTGTTCATGAGATGTTTAATAAGATCAACAGATTAGATTTAAAAAAAATATTGCATCATGAAAAACTACTTGAGTGTATTCTGCTCCGGATACACTCGAGTGTATTCTAGCCTGACTCTCTCTCTCTCTCTCTCTCTCTCTCTCTATATATATATATATATATATATATATATATATATATATATATATATATATATATATATATTACACATATCTTAATTTTGGAACTAAAGTCCCAAACGAATTGATACTTTTCTAAGTACCCATCAAATGAACGATCCTAACTCATGCACATCAAGTGTCATAAAACTCACTTGATTTCCATGTTCATGAAAGGAAGGAACATAAAGGAACATACCTCCATCATTACCCAAGGTTGTTCATCAAAGAGGAAACATATATTTAGCTGAGGAAGTCCACTTAGCAACCTCTATTAGTTAGGGAAGTCCACTTAGCAATCCCTATCTAGTTAGGAAAGTCCACTTAGCAATCCTTTATTAGTTAGGGAAATCCACTTAACAATCCCTGTCTAGTTGGGAAAGTCCACTGAGCAATCCTTTATTAGTTAGGGAAGTCCACTTAGCAATCCCTGTCTAGTTATGAAAGTCTTCTTAGCAATCCTTTATTAGTTAGGGAAGTCCACTTAGCAATCCATGTCTAGTTGGGAAAGTCCACTGAGCAATCCTTTATTAGTTAGGGAAGTCCACTTAGCAATCCCTGTCTAGTTAGGAAAGTCCACTTAGCAATCCTTTATTAGTTAGGGAAGTCCACTTAGCAATCCCTATGTATTTGGGAAAGTTCACTTAGCAATCCCTATGTATTTGGTAAAGTTCACTTAGCAATTCCCTATTTCATTTCATTCCTTTCTTTGTTTTTGTCTAACATGTTTATGAACATTCTATAATTTCATCACATTTCCCATTTCCATATTATGGAAATGATCCATACTATTCACATAGACTTTATTGTATAGGGATCATCTCCCTAATTATCCTTCCTCTTATCATGATGATTATACTTTTTACTTCCTCATACACACAGATTGATCTGAGATTACCTCATATTCCAATTTACTGCACTTAGTATGTGATGAAAACACTTATGCCATCTTTCTAGTCTTGTTAGGCTTACTAGATTGTCTCAAAATGACTACTTGGTCAGAGTAATCAGAGAGATAACAATATATTCCTTAATTTTCATATTATCAAATCATAGGACTTAGCATCTCTGGATTTTCTCCAATCATCACCTCTATGCCTCATTCTCTTTCACACAGACAAGAGTAATTATAAAGCATTTAAAAAAATACTAAACAAAATATAAATTCTAGCTTTCATCATTTCTCCCCTGTGTTCCCTTAGGGAAAACAATAGAGAAGTCAATAACAACAATCCCCCTTATGTTTATCAGATACAATCAAAAGAAGGTATATCAAAATGGAAAAGCTCTATCTAGCTGTTACCCCTCACAGTCATCTACCACTCCATGTTGACTTAACACATAGAGTCTAGTTGTTTCATGTCGTTGCTTTTTCCCTTTTACCCTATTGGGCTGTGACTTTCATACATCCTTCCGAGTCTTCCTCGGTTGTTGGGTCATTTCCTCCCTTCTTTTAAACAAAAGGGGTTCAGTATGCTCAACATGTCTGTATCTATAACATGTTTTGTCCTCGTACCATGGTCTTATCAGTCTTATTACCGATGTAAAATCTAAGTCAGAAGTTCTTACAAATAGAGGGTTAGGACTTTTGCCTTTTCTTAGTGACTACTATTCCGAAGCACTGATCATTTATTGCACCGGTGGCACCAAAAATTATGGTATTTTAGAACCATTAGACAACTATTTCTAGAATTGTAGAGACTTATCCTTGATTCTCAACTTATTTCCCCTCCTTGGATACTACTATCACAGCTATACTATCTATCTTAACTTATGGTAGAGTCTATTTTCTCACCATATGTTAATTCTTCCCACATTTTCCATTGTTTCAACATGACTATGTCATTCAGGAACCCTTTCAAAACCCAAAGTTTCTACATTGAGGACTAGTAACCTAGGTTGTAATGCTAGTATCCAGTCTACTATATGCATCACTGTTGTCCTAACCTGCCCAACAAGAGCATAAAAAGCAGGATTCTCTATCCTGATTGGGTCAAGATGGGAATTCTCAGGAACTCATTCTTCCCTTGCTTGATCCCTTATACCCATTCCTGGTGCAAACAACATTTCCCTAAGCAATGTATTCTTCATGTTCTCCAGTCATTCTTAAACTTCACCCTTTCTTCTTCATAAGCAGAAGTCACTATAGGGTATACTGGAGGACACTCACACAGACTTAGCACATTAGTCCTATGTCTCTGTAGACTCAGCAAACCTTAGGCTCTGATACCAAACTTGAAACGATCGTCATCAAATCGACAACCAGATCGTTACTAATTAAGTAGAATAACCATAAATAGCGGATTAACAAAAATCACTAAAATTTAAAACCATTTTGCACATAGGTCCATTTTCTAGAAAATTCTTACATAAAGAACCAAAGCCTCATATAAACATGGTTCACATTATACATTCAGTGTTTTGCCTCTCCTTGAGGATAATAAGTACTAGCTACTTTGCCTTAATACACATAGTAAGAATATAAAATCCTCAAGGTAAGAAAACTAAAATCTCAAGTCGCTCATGAAAACCATTAAGACTATCTCCCAAGGACCTGATAGTATAGAGATGACACATAGGAATTCTATCTACAGGGCATTACAAACAACGTACTCAACCTGAGATACAAGTATGATCCTTGCTGATATGATCCTTCTTCTGCAGCCCAATTCTTAGTCCCTCATCCGCGTCTTACCTAAAAATTATGGATCCCACGATGTGAGACTATTATCCCAGTGAGAGATATAACTCTCTACCAAAAATATTATTACCAAAGGAAATAATATAAAACTGAATAGAATTATAAAACATCTATTTACTTGAGAAGGAATATAAAGAACATGTATAACATCTATTTTATCAAGATGTATGAAAGTATTAATTCATCAACCAATGTTTCTAACAAACATTATATCAATTGCTATAAAGAAAATCATAATTGCATTTATCAAATACTTTCATATTCACTGAGACACATAAATCACTTAGAATCTCAATCTTACATCACTATCATACTTGGGTATTCAAACCCCTAATTCATCACTGAGTATTGTCATCACTTAGCAAATGATCATTATCCCTAGATCATTAGACCAAGATATTTGTTCACATAGTCCACATAATTGATGGAGTTTATAGCACATAGCCACATAGCTCTTACTTAGCCATGCTTATTACTTAAGGATAATTGTGTGATTATCATATCATGTTATCAATCATCTCAATACATGATTCTAACCATGAAGTACTAAGGAACACATCCTCCCTAATGAATTTGGGTTATAATTAACCAATTAGGGTTTTAAGATTTCATTAGCAATGAGCATGCCCTAACTCGTACTCCACTCATCTCAGGAGTATTAGTGTATGCTAGTCACATACTTATCTTTCAAGTCTTAGTTTCTCTCTCATCCTCACTAGGATGTAAATGACTTAATTCACATCTTTAAGGTTTACAACCTTATCAATATCAAATGAGTTAAGCTCATTGTATCTCAATATTACATAGATCATATTTATCACTTAGTTAACATTAATAATTGAGGTCATGCTTACCATGTTAGCATGATTGATAATGTCATTCTATTGTATTTAAAGATACATATATCATTTTGTCAAGTATTCAATTTGATCATGTGGTATAACCACATCCTCATATCGGGTATAGGCCATATCCCCTATCACCATATCGTGCATCCACTTAGGTTACCATATCATGTACCCACTTAGGTTACCATATCATGCATCCACTTAAGTTACCATATCGTGCACCGTCTTGGGTCACCATATCGTCCATGCATGTTGGGCACCATATCGGCCATGCATATTAGGTACCATATCAACCATTCATATTGAGTACCATATCGGACATGCATATTGGGTACCATATCAGCCATGCATATTGGGTACCATATAGGCCATGCATATTGGGCACCCATCCTCATTCTAGGGTTTTACACATATCGGGCACAAGGTATTGTTTCACCCTTGTGCTAAGTACAAGTGATGGATAAGGATCCTTCATATCGTCCATAAGACATACTATGACTTACCTACATATTGGGCAAGTCTCCATATTGGGTTCCATATCGGTTTTCCCAAGTTTCTAACCCATGTCGGGTTGCAAGATCTCAAACCCATATCGGGTTGTTCAAGATTGATCAACTCATATCGGGTATCCAATTATGATGTCATAACCATAAACCTCAAGATCATTAATCTTATTCAAAACTATGGATAACAATCCTAATTACATTTTGGAACCCATGATTACATCAATTGATCATAGGAAACCCTAATTTGCAAATAATCAACAATTTGAACAACATTGAAGAAAGGATAAATAATATTGAAGGGTTTAAGTTATATAACCTGCCTTTCAAAGAGCTTCAAAGGTTCAAGGTTTACTTCCTCACGTCCCAAGGTTGAATGTGGACCTTCTCCAAGTTCCAAGACTTGGGTTCCAAGCTTTTGCATGATATCCTTCATCATCTTGGGTGATATCACCTTAATTGGTTGCTTCAACCTTCCTTGGTTGATATCTCTCCTCCTTGGATGATACCACTCAACCCTCTTCACTATGGGCGTCACAAGAGGGTGTGTTGTATGATACAAGAGAAAAGGATACTTGCTTGATCTGAAAATCTTGCCAACAAATGAAGGTCAAGGTATTTATACTTGTGTTTTATAGAAAAGGGTGCCATAGGTGTCATTATCCTAAGGTACTTCATGCCACCTAGCCATGCAAGGTCGTCACATGCTCTTTCATACTTGCCACATATAAATTTTCCATGCAAAAAGGATAAAGAAAAGATAAGGTGGCGGCTCTTACGTTGTTTCCAAGGCCAATTCCCCTTCCACTAACTTATTATAATATTCTACTCCATCATTTCCAAGGTAAAAGCAAATCAATGCCTCATTCTCCCTTGGAGTGCCTTACCCATCATGGGTCAAGCCAAGGCTTCCCCAAACCGATAGGAGGCCCTCCTTATGGCTCTATGGCCGATAGGGACCTCTATTCTCAAATCTACAACTCAAAATGGCTCATGCACATAGCTTTCAACTTATTCATTTGCTTGGTTTCTTTATTATTAAAAGTACTAACATTTTAAGATGTTTCAAACATATTGTCTCCTCATTTCTCTCTCCTTTAGAACACTAGGTAAGAGGAAAGACAATCTAGAGGTGGTAAATTACATATTAACCCTACATTTTGTACATATTGCAATTGTACCACAATTGATGCACCAAGCACTCAGCATTATTTACACAAGTTCTCACTTAGGATTTAGGCTTTGCACAAGCCACCACTTATCACCATATTCACTTTCATGACATACAAAACACTTAGAATATATACAACATGTAACATTTGCCACATAACCTTTATCTTGGGTAAATTGTACTTTTCACTTAGGTTATTATATAATGCACACATAGTTCGCATACAAGCTCAATTTTAAGAATAAACTTCACAAAGTCCTTAATTACTTTTCCCAAAAGATAAGAACAAGTTGTAAGCATATTACTTAAGCATAACATCTAGGGTTAGGCCATAACCCAGGTCAGGGGTGTTACAATTTAGGTCTTTAATTTCCCGTGTGTTTAGTTTGCTAATCTAGTACTAGTGTTAGATCTTGCATTTGCTTCCTTAGTGTAACTTGTCCTTTTCTTACTTAGGTAGTTGTTTCTTGCTCAGTAGATTTAACTGTCTAGAAACTAGTTAGTTTTTTTGTCTTGTTTATTCTCCTTTAATTTCTTGTTCACCATTAGTATAATAAAAAGAGTCAACCAACTTTACACCCTTCAAATGTAGACTCCACAGTAGGAACCTAGCCAGTGCCCCCATTTCTCCATGTGGATTGGCCATATTCTTTCCGCTTGCCTATACTATAGCATGACCTCGTGTGCTTGCAGGTATAGTGTGTTAGTTTAAGTGAGTGTGTTTGTGTAAGTCCCTTATAAATTTGAAAGATCCCAACTATGTTAAAAAACCCTTTATGGTTGCATCTAATCATCATTCAATTGGTTAGTGTGTGACCTTAAAGGAAAAACACACCATGATTTATGGTATCATTTCCTGGGAGAAAGGCGCTCGGCTTAGCTAGTTATTTTTGCTTTGATCTTTTCCTACTTTCGTCATCATTGCTAATATTTGTTCTTTGTATTCTTTGTGCACGTTTATTTTCTAACTTGTTTTCTTTGTTTGGTTGTGCCTTGTGCATGTGACAAGCCACTTGGGGAAGACAAGATGGAAGGACAAAATACACTTTACAAGCCACTTCAAGAATACTTCATGCCTAGTAACTATAAATCACCAATTTCTAGTAGAGTTTATCAAATGTGAGGGGAGAAATTCTCCATCCCTCTAGGTCTTCTTGGACTCCTACCCACTTTCTACTGCTCGAATAGTGAGAATCCCTACAAGCACTTAGACTACTTTCTTGAAGTATGCTCCACCTTCAGGATGGCGATAACCAATGATGATGCAATCAGGTTGACCTTATTCTCATTCTTCCTCAAAGACAAAGCCAAAGACTGGTATGATTCAAGAAGGGACATCATGAGTTAGGAAGATATGAAGAATTACTTCTTAAGAAAGTTCTAATACATTATAAGGTTGACACAAATGTGGCATGTCGTAGTGAGTTTCATTCAAGTGGATAACGAGCAATTCCATTATGCTTGGGAGAGATTTTAGAAGATGTTGAGAGAGTGCTTGCACCATGGGAGCCCTTTTTGGTATCTATTTCAATCCTTTTACTCCGATCTCTCTCCAATGAGTCAAGCTACAGTGGATTCTTCTTCTGGAGGAGCTTTTATGTCTAAGCCACCTAAGGAGACATGACCCTTATTTGAGCAGTTAGCAAAAAGTTCAAGGATCTGAGCTTCTAACACGATGAGTGATGGTGACTATCCCTTTGGTGTGACATCTCCATCTCATAGTGATTCAAACCCACAAATGGTGATAAATATTGGAGACATGGTGAACTACATGAAGAATGAAGTGTCCCTTGTCACTCAGTCAATTTTATTAAGTCAGAAGAAATGAAGACACCTCATCCTTATAGCTATCCAAAACAAAAAAGTCCAAGATATAGCTCAAGGATTGAGGAGGAAGTTCTTTCTAGGTTGAAAAGCTTTGATGATGTCCAAAAGAATGTTACAAGTCTTGAGGAAAGAATAGAGCAACTATCTTTCACACTTTCTCCCCAAGAGGAAAAATTGTCTTCAAAACCCATAATGAGTTTCAATGAAGCAAGTGGACCAATCCATTCCACTCAAGCTCTCTATAGTCCACCTCCAATGCAAATTCATCTCATTTATCATTTCAAGGCCATCCCAAACCTTACACACCTCCTCCTCCTCCTCCATCACCACAAATTTCCCACTAATTCACCTTCCAACCTCAATTTTCTCATCTACCACCTCAATTTCAATATCAAGTATCACCTCCACCTCCTCCATGGACCCAAACAGACTCCCCCTCTCTATGATGAGCAAGGAAGTGTTGTGATAGTTTTAAGGAGTGGAAAATCTCTTAAGCAACCCACAAGTCAAAGAAAGATTAATGAAAGGCAACAAGGGTGATACCATGAGTGAAATTTCTGAACATGATACTACAACACTATATGTTCAATTTGGGATACCATGTTTTCTTCCTTCTACTTTATTTGCAAGTTCCACCATCCCTAGTGTTCCATCTCATGACATGACACAAGAAAATCATGTTGATGCAAATAGGTACAAAGCCAGTGAGCAGCCATTCCCTGAAGCATTAGATGAGCTCCTGGAGGTAAAAAGGAGGAAAAAGCATAATGTTGACATTCTAGAGGTGTTTCTCCAAGTGAAGGTGAACATTCCATTGTCGATGCTATCAAGCAGATCCCATCATATGTCAAGTTTCTCAAGAACTTATGTACAACGAAGAGAAAGTCAACAGGGAGAATACTAAAAGAGTCTTGTTGATAGAACAAGTGAGCTTTATCATTCAACATTCACTTCCTATGAAGAGGAAAGACCCCAGAGCCCTGCTCATACCTAACTACATAGGGGGACATCACATAGAGAAATCCCTACTTGATTTGGGATCTAGTGTGAATTTGATGACATATAGTGTCTATGTGGAGCTAAGGTTAGGCAAGTTGAAACTGGCTATTGCACCCTCCAATTGGAGGATCACTCAATCAAAGTTCCTACAGGAAGAGTGGATGATGTTGTGGTGATGATAGACAAAGAAAGAGCATATGTCTTCCTGGTGAATTTCATTGTTCTTGACATGGACCCAGAGGACAGGAAGATCCCCATCATCTTGGGAAGACCATTTTTATCTACAACTGATGTCAATATACATGTGTGCAATGACACAATGACAGTCTCTTTCATGGACATGAAGATAAAAATCAACATGTACAAGACCCCAACTTGACGAGCCCGAGATGACGATATTGGACATGGTCACTTCAAGAGTCTGACTGGTCATTTGAAAGAAGGAGATCTAGATGAAAGACTTGATGATTGCTTTTGTGATCAAAGGGATGAGGAACATAGGTTTAATGCAAATGAGAGATGCATTTATTGCAAGAATGGACACATGATGATACCAAATGGTTGTGCAATTAAAAAATCTCCAATAAGCTCAGCTAAATGCATGAAACTTAGTGCTAGTGGGAGGCAACCCACCTTGGTATGGGGAATTTATCACCCAACCTTCCATTTTTGATAGTTTTGGTTATTTTTACACTTTTCTAAAAACACATACACATTTGTTTTAAATAGATTTTGTTTAGTTTTAAGATGTGCAGGTGAAAACAATGGTGAAATGAGGAAATAGATGAAATTTAGACAAAGGATTCATGAAAAATCACTTTTGAGCAATGATTTGGTGTTTTGATGAAGTTCAAGTTGAAACGACTTGCTATAGTACTCACCACAATTATGGTACCATGGAACAACCATGGTGGTACACTCAAATCAATAGGAGAATCAAAGAAAATCAAGAAAAGAACATCAGACTCAGAATGGTCGTGCTAGGCAGCACCGCCATGTCATTGGCAGACACAGAGTGACCGTGTCACACAGCATAATCATGTGGCATGCATGCCAACACGGCCGTGCCACGTCACACGACCGTGCTGCGTCCCGACCCAGGAAAATTAAGTTAGTAATTCAATAGTTCATTTCATTCACCCACGCGTCAGGACGGTCATGCTCCGTGACTCCAGGCAAACATGCGGTGACACCCAACACCTTCTACATATGATTCCTTCCTCATTTCACCTTCAATCCAGCCCAAATCACTTACACAACATTTTCACTACCTCCATCTACTTTTTCCACCCTATTTCCACCATCAAATATGCTCTATTCACTCCACATCACTCCGCATACGTAGGACTCTGAAAATACCTAATCTCCCACATTTATCCACCCATTTTCATCCAAGATGAAGAAAGTTGCCAAGAAGGATGTAGAGAAGACCAAGGGCACCATCTCCTACACACATCACCCAAATAATAGTTCTTCTTCAGCCCCAATGATGTCTCTCGCTCCACCATCTGCCTCTAACTTTGACGAAATAGCCCGTTTGTCAGAGGTTGAGCTAGAGGCCTTGGTGAACCCGATTGTGGATGAGGTTTCTAGTCAACTACAACGTGCTATGCCGTCATCATTAAGGGCACCGCCACTGCCACCTACAATAGTTGATAATATGTTTCCTCTAAGGTAGCACCACCATCTTTGCTAGCTCAACCTTCTACTTCAGTGGCTCGACCATTGACCTCAGCCCATCTTTTTACATCTACAACACTACAACCACAACCCTAACAACAAGCACAAAGGAGGCTACTGCTAGATGAGGAGGAGGAAGTGATTCAAGATACACCACATGAGGATGAGGATATGTAGGGTGAGAAACATGAGAAAACACCCCAGGTAAGGAGCAGTAAGGCAAAGAAACCAAAGCACCCGGAGTGTTTGTAGCGTAGGGTGATAGCCACCCGATATGCATCCTAGGAAACACTAGAGACTATAGGTTTCTTCAAGTATTACTACGGTGTGATGGAATCACTGGGCTTGTTTGAGGTCTTGAAAATAATGCAAGAGACCTATGTTGGTTTGAAATGTCAGTTTTTCATCACATTTGATAAGGTCTCTGATGATGGTGGAAGACTCTATTCGAGTAATGATTGGAGATAGATGTTGCGTTTCTTACCCTTCAATTTTTGAACAAGATTTTTTCTCCAAATGATGAGATGGAATCCCTCCTAGATCAAGGGAGGAAGAACAAAGATTCAAGTTCTAGTTACACTACCGTGTGGAAGAAGTTCACTGACCATAACAACTTTGTAGAGGGGAAAGTCAAAGACGAGCTTGATTCATAATCCTTTCCTATGCCATGTTCAGAAAGTGCTAGAAAACACCATTTTTGGTAGATATGAAAATCAGGGTAGCTGCATAAAGAAAGATCTTTTTGTCTTGGGTTGGAAGACAAAAGGTAGGCTTGTGAGCCTGGGTGCACTATTGATTGATCATTTGAGGATGGTCCCCTCTAAGAGTAAGAATCCATTCATTGTAGAAGGGGTTGTGACATCCATTGTCATTGCCTCAGAACATGATGCTTCTAGATACACTAAGGTAGGGGGGAGCTGGTAAACCTATAGTATCTTGTATGTTCTTCTATAATTGCAATTTTCAATCAGAATATCATATGTCAGGTCAAACCCCTACATTCAGGTGTCTCACTAAAGCTACCATACCATACTGCACATATGTTAGATGAGTATGACCCTACTCCATAGTTCTTGGATACAATGAGGAGATGGGAAGAGGAGAATCCCAAGACACGTTCCGGAAGCCAGAAATTTTGCCATTGGGACTAGGAGAATCATAGGTAGTCATCGAGTGGAGGAGAGACATGCATACATGGTTTGGAGATGGGAGGTAGAGGCAATACTATAGCCACAACAGTCCACAGTGAACACATATGATATGCCTACTATGCATGCGCAGTAGGAGGGTATTCAAAGGACATCGAGCATCATCTTGAGGGCATAGGAGGGCTTTCAGTGTATACATGATGAATTATGGTTGGATCATCACTAGATGCACCATTAGATCAAGCATATGTATCGTATCCAACTTGTCCAGGTTCAGAGAAACCCCCAATGGGGGGGAGATTGGTGGGGTGCGCTATCTGCATACAAGGATGCCTACACGCCTCCATAGACAAACTACTAGGGCAATTACTACCATATTCCTCCACCATAGGGAAGATCACCACCGGAGCCACCATATCATCCATGATGAGCTAACCTATCACGCCCATACTTTAGTGTTATGTTGAGGACAACATGATTCAAAAGTTTGCAGTGGTAGGGTGTTATGCCCTCACTTTCACTCATTCTGCATTTCACTTGCCATTTACTTTTGTTTTCTTTATCTTTCTCTCTAGATTAGATTTTACATGCTTTGCGTACTTACATGCCATGTAGTTTACTTGCTTGAAATTTTTGCATAATTTTAAAAAAATTTGCTCTTTCTGACATGCATTGCATATCATGTAGCTTGTTGTGATTTTTACATGTTTGTATCTAGGATTTTCTTGTTTCTTACTTTTTGTTCCATAAAGAAGGATTAGATGTGATTGAAGGCAATTTGGCACAATTTTGGCCAATTTTTTCCAAATTTAGAACTTCTTGCCTAAAAGCGTGTTTTGACCCGATATCTTCTTGTTGGATTGAAAATGTTGACCTTCTACATTATCATGATCTATTTCTAAATGGTTTCAATCTTGACTTTTTACATGTGCACCAACACTCTCATGCTTGTGAATTGTTTGGCTAAATTGTGATTTAAGCAAGCCACAAATGCTTCAAGTTTTGTAGAATCTCATGAAAAGAGTGTGGTTTCAATATTGTGCATTCATGTGGTGGGTCATTACTTGATGAAATTGTTGGAGTAGCTTTCATGCAGGAGATCTCATATCGAAATCATACTCATAACCCCTCTTTGACTCAAATTTCTTCTATTATCTTCTTACCTCTCCGCCTCATAAAAGGATGCCAAAGTGCACATATTCAGCCTTGGCCACCTCTAAAAGTTTGGGGTGGCCATATCTATGTCCCCCGCTTCATTCTCACCACCATGTACCCTAGCTAAACCAAGGGAAAAGAAAGAAAAAGAAAAACTTCAAAAAGAAAATCAAATATTCCCCTATGTAATATCATCTAAATAAAGAAAAGATGAGTGCTCCTATGTAATAGCACTCCAAACTCTTATTGCAACCATTTCTTCCATTTGCATGCCCATTTAGCTAGGAAACATCAAAACTAGCTCATTTCGCCATTTTTCACATCCACATGGGCTACCTAGTGTGTATTGACATATGAGATTGAATTCATGAATGTAAAATAACAAAATTAGTCATTTTTTATCTTCGCCACCATGAAACAATTTACTCAGAGTTATATGAAATTCATATGGATTGATTGTGTATTCGATACTCTATATATGAAGTTTGTGTGCTCAATGCTTTAATCATGATTGTTTTGTGAAAGAGGAGTGGAGAGAGGTGAAATGCATGTACCTAGTCTTCATTGAGTCCATTTAGTTAATATTCATCTGTTGCATTGCATTTGTAATTTATTGACTGTTGAAAAATTGAAGAGAGATTGAGTTTGAAGCATACTTGAGGACAAGTATGTTTTAAGTTTGGGGTGGTGATGAAGCCCAATATTAGAGCTTGATCATGTGTCTTATTTCACTTTAATCACATCTATACCTGCTTGATTACATGTTATTCCCCTCAATATGCATATTTGTGTAAAATGCACTTATGGACATTATTTGCATGTTTTTTTGTAATTTGGACCACTCTTGGATGGAATGGAGAGAAAAATTAACCTAGGGTTTCTCTACCCTTATAGAGACTACAAGTGAAGTCTAGGCTCCCTCAACCTACCTCTAGTGGCCAAAGTTCAAGTGAAGAAAAGTTGTCCAAGAATGAACAAAGAATAGTCTCTAAGTATTGTTGAAGAAGCTAATACGACTGTGGCACAAGAAACAACCATGCTAGCCCAAAAAAATCTACAGAAGAAAGCACGGAAGGGTCAAAGTTAGTAGCACGACTATGCAATACAACATGGCCATGCTAACATGCCCCAGAACGGCTATTCATCATAGACGACCGTGTTGTAGAGACGTCAGAATGACCATTCCCTGGAGAATGGGAAGTCAACTCCAGAGCCAAAACGACTGTGGTGACCACCACGGTTGTGCCACTAGCCTTCCAATTTCCCAAACTTCTACTATAAATTTTCATCAATTCTCACCTCACATGTTCCATTACACCATGACTATTCTCACCGTACCCGCCACGACCATTCTACATACAAACCTAGCACAATTCTACATTGAGCTACCCATTTTACCCCACCACTTGACCTTGTTCTTTCCCACCACCTATATATACATAGGGGGCGGTTAGGTCACGAGGTTAGCCACTAGTATACAACATTCACATCCCCCATTTCACCTCCCATCCATTCCCACTCCATTCCACCTCCATTTCAACATCTTCCACCCCAAAAACACCAGTTTTAGGGTTTCTGGTCACTTTCCACCATATACCCATGACATTCCACCTTAAAGAAGTGAGGTGCTTGAGCTATATCTACTAGGAAGTGGATAAGGAGGAGTCTTCACTAAGATCATCATAGATTTCCACTCCTATACTCATTCTTCTTCCTCTCTTTTTGTATATTCTTGTTCTATGAGTAGCTAGGCCCCTTAGCTGGGTTGTTTGGGTCTCAAAATGTTATTTTGTTACCATGTCGAGGGAAATTATATGTAAACATTGTAATTTAATTTTCTAATTATTATGATCTATTTTTATCTCATTCCTCATGAATTTCTTGTTGGTTTGTGCTTAAAATCGACTAGGAATTTAGGGAGATTTTTCATATGTAGCTAATTTGTGAATTGCTCCTAAGTTAAATTAATGGATCCCTAATTAGTTGTTCACCTTCCTATATGCTAATCAATTCTCCTACACCTAAGTTAGATATATAAGTATATAGTATAGGAGAATTTAGTGTAATTAGCTTGGAGCCTTCTAAAGGCTAGAACGTGGGTGATGTGAGGTCTAAAACCTCATTTCCACCTTACATTACTACCCTCGGCCCCCTAATTACCCTAAGAGTTCCTATCCTAGAAACCTAGGCTTGATTAGATCCTAATTGAATTATACCTAAACCCTAACCCAAGTGAGTCTCGTAAAGGTGAGTATGAGGTTGTAAGGACTAGTTTCATTATACAAATCTACCCTATCCATGGCCAATTAGTAGTTTAGGGCAATTCATTAGCATCTAACTTGTTGTTTGATTTGGTAATATAAATGAAAGAATAATGTTTACATGCTATCACCCCCAATCCAATTGACAAGTACATCCTCCAAACAGCGCACACTTCTCTTAATTCCATTAAAACCCTAACTTCCTTCTTGCTTAGCTAGTATTAGCTTAGTCATCTCTTTACTTGCTTAATTAGTTCATTACCTTGTTCTTGCTAGTTTAGGTCTTTAATTGCCCTTGTGTTTAGTTTGTTTGTCTAGTCCTAGTGTTAGCTCTTGCCTTCGCTTCCTTAGTGTATCCTTTTCTTGGTTAGCTAGTTGTTTCTTGCTCAGTAGAATTAACTGTCTAGGGTTAACTTAGGTTTTGATCTTATTTGTTCTTCATTAATTGTTTGTTCACCATTAGTGTAATCAAAATATCAACCAAATTTAAACCCTTCAACCCTATACTCCATCGTAGGAACCTATCCAAAACTAACCTAGCTCTAGTGCCCCCTTTTCTCCCTGTGGATCAACCATAATATTGCATCTTGCCTATACTATAACACAACTCTGTGCGCTTGTGGGGATATTGTGTTAGTTTAAGTGAGTGTGTTTGTGTATGTATCTTATAAATTTGAAAGATCCCAGGTTTGTTAAAAAATGCTTTAGGGCTGCATTTAATCAGCATTCAATTGGTTAGTGTGTGTCCTAAAAGGAAAATGCACCAGCGAACCGTCAAGCAATTGGTTCACAACTGAACCGATTGATTCACACATGAAACGATCAGTTGAGAACTTGAAGCAGTCATTTCACTTACTTTCTTATTTTCAATCACATTCGAATTTTAATATTTGATTAATGCAAAACATGATGTCAACATCAATCCTTGATCCAATCATATTGATCATTGAACCTGAAGATCTAGATTATGAATCAGTCATTTGATTATTGAAATGGTTGTTTCATTTCATGAAACAGTTGTTTCATTATTAAAATGGTGGTTTCATTTCATGAAATGGTCGTTTCACTTTTGAAATGTTTGTTTCATTTTGTAGTTCAGCCTATGTACAACCAATGTTGTTTAAATTGATCACCTAAACACTTTAGTAATCAAGTTAAACCTTATTCATGAGTAAGCTCCTATTTGAGGAGCATCCTATGTGTGTGACCCTATAGGTCCCAAATTATGTTGGTAGTGAATTTTCAAACCAACTTATGACATCACAAGCAAGGAGCATTATGTAGCAACACATCATTAGTACCCAAGTAATTGGAAAGTTGGACAACAACTTCAGCCTACAATATGTGATTAGTGTTACTGTGATCGCATATTTCCTTTGTCTTTGATATCCAAATTGAACTTGAGGCATGGAATCATCATCCTTTCAACATTCAATCCATGTTCCTTGAACTAGAGTAGACTGTTTGAGATGCATGTGAGCTCACATATCATATATTGATTCATATGAGTATGGCTATACATTTCTCAGTCTCACTTATCAAGTGGCTTGGATATTAATCTTCTATAGGATGGAAAAATCCCATCTACATCACTCGTTGTCATCTTCATGTGTCACAATGCATTCAAGCATCACCTTTATAATAAACCTTATTCTAGGTCATGTTGGATGATGTCAAAGTACATCGAACAACATGTGATGAGTGCAGTGATTTTAGGTCTAAGAACTAAAATCACCACCATCACTATGAGAGATGATTATAACTACCATTCCATGCTCTCCATGTATCACTCAAGGTGGGTCTATCTGATACATTATTATCTTAACAAGTACATATGTGTTTGGTTTGATATCACATATCATGACTGATGACAGTATGTCACCAACCAACACACACTCTAGTCTTATGTATTAATGTCTATTTTGCTTCCACTGTAATGTTCAACATTGGGACATAACAAGAATGTATGTACTCTTATCATACACATGATCTCATTGTCTAGGTCCTCAACCTAAAGACATATGTCATTGATTAACATCATTATTTAGACATCTATTATGCCTTTGTCATCATATCATTATTGAGACAAACATAATAGATGGAATTACCTCTGTAATTATCAAATTAGGTATCTAATTCCCCATTACAATTATCATATGATTGGCTCTATGGGCATACATACCAACAGACTCCGACTTGCACTTAGAGCCAACCACCCACAAATTTATTCCAAGTGATATTAACATGTTCATCATGTTTCTACTGTGCAAACACTTTTATAGCAGGTTAGCAACATTTACTTCCAGTCGGTATTTTGCAAGTTTTACATCTCCTTGTTGTACAAATTTTCATATGAGATGGAGTTTCTATAGTATGCTATTTGAGATTCCTTGGCAATCCTGTAGATCCATTGTTGTCACAATATTTCTACTATGTCATCAATGGTTGTAACCTCCTCAAGTTCATCTACATGAACTTCTTGATCCATACAATATCCTCTGATGTTCTCAAAACAACAAGGTACTTGGTTTCTATTGTAGAATAAACAACTGTATCTTTCTCAGATTTTTTCCACCTCACAATTCTCATTTTATACACAAATTTAGACTGCGTCCATTAATTTTATTTGTCATTTTGGAAGCTTGCATTGGTGTAACCCTTTACTACCAACTCTTCCTTATTACCATAATCAGGGAACTGATCCTTTTAGTGTTTCTTAAGTACTTAAGGATGTTCTTTATGGTAGTCTAGTGACCTTCACTAGGATTTGATAGATATCCTCTCTCCATGTCCAATACATATGATACAATGGGATTAGTGCATAACTCTACAAACATAATAGATCGAACAGTGAATGCATATGTCATCTTACACCTGTTTTCCCATTCTTCACAAGAACTAGGACACTAGGGTTTCGAGAGACTAATCCCATGGAACATGGACAAATTTTCACTCATTGAGCCCTACATGTTGAACCCCTTCAGAATATTGCCAATGTATGTGCTCTTACTTAGGTTAAGAAGCCTTCTAGATCTATCTCTATAGACCTAGATTCCTATCATATAGGATGGTTCACCTAGACACTTCATAGAGAAGTACTTTCCTTGCCAGGTTTTAATATTTGTATTATAAGGATGTCCTTCTCCATCATTATGTGGAATCTAAAAATGCTCCCACTCAACTTATTTTAACCATAGATTCCATCTTCATTTTTACTAAGTCACACTCTTTGACTATCTTGTCAAATTGAAGATTCCAACTATGAGATGCTTGCTTCAATCTATTGATTGACCTTTGTAGATTATAAACTTTATTTGAAATAATTGGATTTATAAAACTTTTAGGCTATGTCAAGTTCACATCCTCATAATTATTACTATTAAGGAATGTGGTTTAACATCCTTATAATGACCCATTTTCAAATTAACCATCTAATTAGGGTTTACTTGATTGATTGGATGCTTAAATCAGTGGATCATTGTTTAAAGCTTGATTAATGATGGTAGTTTAATTTTGATGTTTTGAATCTAATGAGAAACTTTAATCATACTTTTATTCATATAATTAGAGTTTAAAAATTGAAAACCCTAATTGGCCAAAATTAGGTTTTGATGACATATGAAGACAAAATTTGATAAGTATTATGGTCCACTAAATGATTTTTAGTATTTTATGTGTAACACTAATTTATTGGAAATTTGGATATGATTTAAATATATCAAATGTGAGAACTTTTGAAAAATATCAGAATTTTTGAATAATTATATGACATGTTTGTTGGTCGAGTTTCCCCAAGAGAAACTCAATTGATCATGTATTCAGATTGAAATATAGCAGTCTGGTTTTTTAATTTTATCTTTTTATTGGTATATTCAATTGATCTAAAATTTTAAATGTGTATGGGAAACTCTATTATAGACATATAATTAAATTGGTGTAATTTTTGGATGATATTTTATCTTTACAGAGAGGGGTGTCGGTCGAGTTATGTCCAGGACAAACTCAACCGACCATGCTACATACTGCATTATAGTTGTCTAGTTTTTTATTTTTATTTATTTATTGATAACTCAAAATGATCTAAAATTTTTAATTTATATTATAAACTCAATTTGATACATTGTGTTAAATTTTCATAAATTTTGGACAATTTTAGAGTTTTATAGAGTGTGGTGTCGGTTGAGTTTATAACTCAGCCGACCAACCAGTTTGAACAAAATAAAAATACAATGGAGGGGCTTGTTTACAATTGTTTTAAGCACCTCAATTCATATATATGACTAAAATAACACACAAGTAGCTCTCATAACTCATCATTCCTGTCCAAGAAACGAAATTCTAGAGATAGAGGAGATCTACGATTTTGAGAAGAGAAAGTGGTGGAGATGTTGACTCAGGGTTTCTCTATCCGAGATATGATGAAATCAAGTAAGTTTTACTTCTTTGCATAGCATTTTATGGTGAATCTTCTCTCAGATGTCAAGATTATATCCCTTCTCTGATTTTATTTGAAATCACATCAAATGATCATGTTTTCTCACTTTTTCTCTTCTAATTCCCATTTCTATGGTTTCTGAGTTGAGAGGAGAAAGAAATGGATTCTGTTTCTAGAGTTTGATTGGTTATCTAAAAAATCAGAGTTTCACCTACGTTTTTAAGGTTCTTGGCACCTGAGGTGAGTTTTTTCCTCCCTCCTAAGCTCTGTATTCATGTTGAAATCCTAATTCTATTTGGCTAAAATAATCAAAAACCTTACTTGTATATGTATGTGATTAAATATTGATTTGGGAAAGATATTAGGGGATCAACTTCTAGTAATTTTGATTATTTCTTATTGATTGGAACTTGATTAGTTCCTGATATATTGATTTAGTATCCATGTAGAATCTAATGGATAGATGATTATGCTATTTCATGTGAATTTTTCCTTAAGAAATCACACCAATGGCCGATATGCTTGGAAATGAATTGACATGTATAGAACAATATTTGAATTGTACTGGAATGTATTATACAAGTGTATTGTTGAATGTTAATGGAATTTAATATGATATATACATAAGGATAAGTATGAGGTGACCACTTTTCTTGATTAGGGTTTGCTTTGAAGGATTGAAACAAACAAGTCAATTAATCAATGTATACCTATGATTGATGAATGAAATATGTGAAAATGGAAAATGGGGTTCCCATGTGTGTGAATAGCCCTAATGAAAATTTGTGACCATGATGGTATTACTAAGTGATATGATTATTGTGATTAATTGAATTAAGGATGACTTCTTTAAAACCCTAGATGTTTAGTATTAAGACAAGTATGAGTGATAAAGCTAGAACATGTATATAATGTTGAAAATGTGATGAAATGCTAAAGTGTAAGTTCTAATAATTCGGTTGAAGATGATGAGCCTTAATAATATGATCTAATCCTAAACAATCTATTTTAGTATAATTTATGGAATCGGGAGTAGCCCTCACATGAATGTGGGTCCTTTTATACAAGCTACATAATAATGAATCGTAAAGGATGATTAGAGATTATGGTGTAAGAAAATGTAACCTAAATGATTCTTTTAAGATAAAGTGAGTTGTATAATAAAGAATGATCAATGACATTAGAACTCATTGACATGGTTCACTTATATTAATATAAGAAACAATATGAAGAAAAATGTATTGAATGGTGATGGTAATTTACATGTGACACTGCTGAAGTCTTTAATCTTTTATTTTAATTACATGTGGTTAATATAGATTGAATAAAATATACTAATTTGGGATTTGATAGACGTTAATGAAAAGAGAAGAATGGAATATCAAGTGAATTAAGAATGATTGCTCCAATAATGTAATGAACATGACATGAAAGAAGTTGAGATTGATGAATATGAAATGAAGGAAAAAGATGAGAATTACTAGACGAATCTAAGAACCAAACTCCAACTCTAAAATGTTGAGCTAGATTATGCTAATGAATAACAATCTCAAATGAGGGATTAGTGGAATGTACATAACTGTAGTTTAATTCAATTAAAAGATGAGGTTCAAGCATTTGAATTGATTTGCAAGAATGTGTTCTTGTATTGTGATTGTTTGATAGAATACTTCCACTAAGAGAATGAACTGTTTTGATGGAATTCAATTGATAATCACTATGTGTTGATTAGTAACCCTAACTGAAGAATGTGAAATAAAAGAAGAAGAGAAATAAGTGTGTTATGCATGTTTATGCATGAAATATATTTGCATCTACTGAAATTGGATGGAATAAGTATATGTTGTATGATAAATCTATTCTGAGTATGAGAAATGATACAAGATACCTATATACTTTTACTGTTGCTAGATCTAATGTCTTTGTATATATTTGTTTAGAATTGTGACATAGAATGAACTGATAAGAAATATGTTGAGATTGAATTTAAAATGCACTGCTTACATTTGAGAAACCCTAATGAGGGTAAATATTTCATAATGAGATGATGACTAGAGATGAAAGCCCACTGATGATGATAAAACCCTGATGAGGTAAATGCTGGACAATAAGATTAGGTCTTGGACTGAAGGCCTACTGTTGATAATTTTATGAGATGATGTATAGGATAGAAATAATCATATGTGTTGCAATCTACACATTTATTGTGCTTCTTGGTTTAATCATTGTCTTTTTCATAAACCTAATGTGTTTCATGTTATTCTAGTTATGCGAGAATACACATATATGATACATGATGTTTTGAATTCTTCTATGACGAGTAAAAGAGATTAATAACATGTGATATGATGAAACGTCTAGTTAGGTGCCCTGGACACCGTGATTTTTCCCTAAGTACTACACTGGGGAAATAAAATGGATCTCGTTGTAATAATCGATGAATTATGAGAAGAATTTTCAAAGTGTGGATCGAGACCTTAAAGGTTAGACCACCAGGATTTAGGAGTGAGTCATTTGGAGTGGCTCTGCCCCTAAATCCATGCTGTGAAAGTCTATGTCTAGATGGAATCGACTTTGATGAAATGAAATATTTGAAATGTGAAATGAAAAATATGTGAAATATTGTGATATGTGAGCTACTGTTTTGTTGGTTCCTATCACGTGTACCTGAGATGAGGGCATGAGCCTCTTTAGGCAACCCTGAGGTGGCATGGGTCTGTTGTTGATATCTTAAGGTGGCTGGCTAAACCCTAAGATAGAGATGGTGAGTTGTTGACATGAGAATCAGGTGTGGCGACTTCTACTTGGTGAGGTACAAGCCAAGTAGTTTCATGACAAATAAATAAAAGATGATAAGCTGTGTAGAATATGATTGGAATGGTTGTTACATTCCTTGTATTGCTACTTGATGATTTGTCATTATTGATTATGCTACTTGTTTTGGAAAGTAATCATGTTTCTATGGACATTTTATATTTCATATTATAATCTGTCATGTTGACAAGTGATAAATGTACATATTTATATCCATACTGAATATGAGTTTGATTGTTTGCTATTTGACAATATTGTTTGGTAGATATGTATTATGTGTACTTCAGCTTTAGGACTATAGGATGTGTTCCTGGTCTGGCTGGTGGAGTGTCACAAAGATAATTTTATTGTTATGTATTGATTCAAAATTCTTAGAACTTGACTTAATACTCATGCAGTAGGGTTCTTAATATGAACTAAGAAGTATCTGTTGATTTTTTCATAGACATGCTCTAAAAGATGTTTCAAAGTTATAATTGGTTTATGTGATTAACTTATATACTGGATAAGATTACCATTGTAAGCTATATTTGAATTGTGATAGAACTATCTGCTAGATTTTTCAATATCTACTTGTTTCTGTTAAGTTTGTTATACTTAATCTGATGTTGATGCATGTACCTAGTTTGAGTGGGAGGTATCCACTTACTGGGACTCTATATGAGTCTCATGAGGTTGTTTCAAATGTTTTAGGTATAATGCAATCCAACGAAGAGGTCATGACAAAGAAGATATAAATAGCATAATCTAGTTAGATTAGAATGTCCCTGTACTCTCTCTTTCCTGGGATGGGTTGTAGACTAAGTTTGTTCATTAATGTACATGTATCTGATGTAAACTGAACCACATATGAGGATAAGATTTGATTCTGGTTTTAATGGAGTTGAATAAAATTTATGATATAAATGTGATGTCCTTTATGTGACATTGATTTATGAATTTGTGTAGAAAGAAAAAGGAAAAATCTATCTGTGTTTTTCATATATTGTTTAATTGCCTTTGTCGAGAATTCATTATTTTATTTCATAATTTGGGTTTAGGTTTTAGGAGTATCTCTAATGTTTGTATTTATGCTAATCAAAAGAGAGGTCTTGACAATCCATATGCCAAATCTCATAGTTGTAATAAGCTGCAATGGCAAGCATTATCCTGATGGATTTAATCATGGAAATTTATGAAAAGATTTTGTCATGTGGTGTTGAACTTGTTTGAAATCCTTTTCAAATAATATTCCCTCATAGGTTTGTACACTAACATCCATGTCGGTCTTCTTCTTGAAACCTCAATTGCACCCTATGAGTTTTATCCCTTGAGGTGGATATGGCAAGGTCATACCTTGTTGGTGTACATGGATTCCATCTTGGATACAATGGCTTCAAGCCATTACTCAGACTCTGGTCCCTTCATAGCTTCTTGGTATATTTTGGTTCATCATCTATGATTAACTCACTGCCTTTTTGAGTCATAAGATATCATAATCATTTAAACTCAAGACGTGTTCTACTAGATATATGAGGTTTTGTGGTACATAAGGTACTTGAGATTCCACAACAATTTGTGATTCTCCTTATTCCTATTATACCGCTTTAGGTTCAATGTTTTCTTATTGGTCTCCAACTATTTGAGTTATACTTTTCTCCCACTGATTCCTTTAGAATTAAATTCCTTTTTTAGAATTCAACCGTCCTAGAAACAAATAGTTTTGTTGTTGGACTGGAACTTAAAAGCAATATTCAAAATAACATATATGTGATTTGTGGATAAAGCCTTTAAGAAAATATCTTCTTATATATGCTTTCATTCCTAATTATTTCTAAAAGACATATTGGGACACTTCCGATGCCATATTGTCTATGGCATCTTTTGAACCATTTTAGACGGTACATTGTTCACTGTAAACCATGTCCCTCTAAAGGAAATTGGAATATCATCCATATCTATAGATGATGACACTATGATTAACATGATGTAATTCCTTCTTTTTGACACATCATTATATTTTAGGTGGAGCTCATTGTGATACACTATCATGGTCTCCCAAAAGTTCCTCAAACTCTTGGTTTAAATTATTTTAACACCAATTACATCAAAGTGTCTCAATAATTTTACCAATCTAGTTACACACTTCATTCATAATCTTCTTGAAAACTTCAAGAGATTTAGACTTGTATTTCATTAAATACAATCTACCATATTTACTTAGATCATCCATAAATATATTGAGGTACTTGTAATTACTTATAGAATTTATTCTAAAGGTCTATATACATCAATATGTATGAGACCTATTAGGATACTGACTTTCCCACCACATCTAGTGAGATATGCTTTTGTCATATTTTCTAATAAATAAAACTTGCAAGTCTCTATTGTTTCAACTAAAAGATTCTAGACAACCATCATTATGGATTCTAGAAATGCATTTCTCATTTATGTGCTCTAGATGACAATGCTATATGTATTTCACTATTTTAGTCATCAAGTCATTCAACATATGTGTTATGCATATTAGTCTTCACAACAATCAAGTATAGACTATAAGACATAGGGCATTGGTCAAGTAAAATGAAACAACAATTTATTTGTAATATTCTTGTCCATAAAAGATACATGATGTCTTCATTAATGGCAGGTACATAATAGAATCTACTAATTCTATTCCCATTAGGATGAATGATAGATTCTAACTATAGTGAAAGAAACTCTTGTTCCTCACAATTCTAGCTCACTTCTTCTCAGGTCCTGAAGTAGAGATCTCTATATCTTTCTTCTTCCCAAGTTCCTCTAAACAAAGAGGGAAATTCCTTTAAGTGAAAAGGACATATTCCTTTTTCACTTACCCTTCTCCTTATCTTGAGTGTAGAAGACTTGGACTTCAGCTTAGTCACATAAATCTTATTTGCCTTTCCTTTGTTCTTAGACTTTGTTCTTGCTAATCATGATCATGGGTTTGTCCATCTTCATTTATGGTTCATTCTTCATCAACATGCCAAGCAACGATTTGGCTAAGTTACTCAAGTGATAACACTCTATAAACTAGCTATATGATTTAGGAAACCATTGTAGAATCATGTTTGTGGACAACTCCTAACCTAAAGGATATCCCAGTCTCTCTAGATGTTCTACATGCCCAATCATATTTATCACATTAGCCTCTACTGGATCTCACTTTGTTAGTTTGCACTCAAACAACACTATGGAGACATTGTACCTTTCTTGCTTTACATGATTCTTAAGATGTGTTAACATCTCGAGAATGACCATATTTTCATGTTGTTCGTGCAAGTCATAGTTCATACAACTCAGCATAAGGTCTTTGACATCTGCGACATCATTGGCATTCTTCGAGTAAGCATCCATTTCAACCTTAGGTGCATTTTGGAGCGAGTTCTTCTGGTACTGGTCTTTTGAGGACATAGAGCTTTCATTCATGATTGAGAATGTTTCTCAAAGTCCTTAACCAATTGTGAAAATTTATCCCGTTTAGTTTGTCCTTCTCAAAGACTGATCACAATGGTAATGTGTTTGTTTTTTCCATTATTTTCTACAAAGAAATTTCACAATTTTTGTCAAAATACTTTTGATTTGATTTGATAATCTAGAAGATATTAATTAGGCCTATAAGTAAATATTTCTACCACTATTTTGTTCAAATTGATAGCCCCACATATCAATTCAAAATTTTGTGACGTACAACCTTCGAATGAGCCAAGACCCAAAACAATTGAGTTATTACCTGACCAATGCCAACATCCATTATCAATCATTACAGTAGGCAAATTTTGCCAATTGCATCTTATGCAACTTTTAGATAGATGGTATGAAAAATTCTTTACCATAATCATCTCCATGCTTCTAGGTACTTAATCTCATTTAGATCACCTAAAATCTGACCCAAAAGCCAACATGATAGCAATGCACCCTGCTTGGCAGGCCCACATGACTACCATCACACTTCTGTGAGATGGACAACACATCATGCTTGATGTGCCCATGCTTAGTTGATCAAGCTTTTCATGTGTGTTGCTTTTAAGGGATTTTATATTTTTATTATTATTATTATTATTATATATATATATATATATATATATATATCCAATCACCACATACTCATATGTATCATATACATAATACATCTCACAAATGAAAACATGCAATTATAAAACACAATCGATGGTTATGACCATACTATTGTAATTCCTTTGAGACATAAGGAATTACTACAACATAGGGTCTACATCATATGTAGCAATCTATTGTTGATGATGATCTGTGCTAGATCCATTCTAGATCAATTGGTTCAACTCTTAAACTGATCGGTTTACCTCCTGGTTGATCAGTTGGTTTCTCAGATTGGTTGAGTGATCTTTGGTTCGAATGAAGTTTGGACTCCTCTATTTGATCGTTTGGGCCATTAGTCGATCGGTCAGCTCCTCTTGTTATTTAGCCTTCTTGGTCCTCCAGCCAATCAGTTTGTCTTGTAAAACAACCAGTTCATCTGGTAGAGAACGTCATCTTTGCCATAATAGGAATTAAAACTATCCTAATCCTATTTAACATATTACATTATAATAAGGAAATATCCAGTTACATTCAAGGGGAACATAGGAAGGAAAGAATCACTACTTTTACATATGAAAAACAAGAAAAAGGATTGGTATGAAAATCGAGATAAAATAGGAATGACAACCATCCAAGAAAGCACAAACATCTAGGGTTAGTGGCCATAACCATGCTAACATACACCACCAAAACACATTTTAGAGCAATACATGTAAACTATATATATATATATACACACACACATATGTATAGGGATCATGTGTGGTATTTATTTGAATATGCACATTAATCATTTAAATATTCACACTGCATGTAATAAATAAATGAAAACACCAAATATATGATTGTATCAATTTAATCCCAAAACATAGTAAATTGACGTGGCTCTGATACCACTGTTGGGAAATATGGCATCAAATACGGTAGTAGAAATAGAAATTTTACTGTCATATTCCTCTTAGACATGATATCATGTCAACAACTATGAACTATGAATGAGGGTTACAATAGATATACCTAGTCTTGGGGAAAGTCCAATGACTATCATTGTTGCAATGTGCTTCTTTCTCAAGTCGTACCTGGACAGTTGTCGGTATCAGCCTCCTGGTATGGAGGCACATACGGTGGTTGATGACATGCTCCTAGAGGGTGGTAAAGGCCTCCTTGCCTCTATGGAGTCCAATAAAACCTCTGGGAACTCCACATTGTGCTAACACAACCAATGGAAGTAGTTGTCCCTTCAAACGTCAACCTACTCGATTTGATTCACTCTCCTGTGTTGTCTTTCCCTTTCTTCCTCCCTTTTACAGGTAGGATTTTCTCAGGCTCTATAGTTACCACAACTAGAGAGGATAAAACTTTTGGGATGATCTCTGAAAGCCTTGAATATTCCTCTATTTATAGGAGGGTCAGGGTCAGGGTTTCTATATCGACTGGGAGTCAAAGAGATAGATTCTCAGAAATTTTCTAGAAGCTTTGAACCATAAAATGATCAATTCACACCTAAACCACTCAGTTCACACATGAAATGATCAGTTCAACACTTATCAGATCAATGCTTGAACCGTTCAATTCACTTGCTATCCTATTTTAAAATACATTGGCTTTCAATATTTGATTAATACAAAACATGACGTCAACTTCAATCCTTGATCCAATCATATTGATAATTGATATGAGCGATCTAGATGATGAATCAGACATTTCATTATTGAAATGGTCATTTAATTTCATGAAACGGTCGTTTCACTTTTGAAATGGTCATTCATTTTCTAGTTCAGGCAGTGTACAACCAGTGTTGTTTAAATTAAATTCCTTAACACTTTAGTAATCAAGTTAAATCTTATTCATGAGTAAATTGATGCTCTAGGAGAATCCTATGTGTGCGAACCTATAGGTTCCAAATTACGTTGACAGTGGATGTCCATAATTAAGTTATGACATCACAAGCAATCAACAGTATCTAGAAACACATGATTAATACCCAAGTAATTTGAAAGTTGGAGAACAACATCAACTTGTAATCAATGATCAGTGTTAATGTGATAATATAGTTCCTTTGTCTCTAATATCTGAATTAACTTGAGCATGGAATTTTCATCCTCTCAACGTTCAATCCATGTTCCTTTAACTAGAGCAGACGGTTTGAGATGCATGTGAGCTCACATTCATATATTGATTCACATGAGTATGACCATACATTTCTCAATCTCGCTTATCAAGTAGTCTAGATATCAATATCCTGTAGGAGGAACAAACCCCATCTACATCATTCATAGTCATTCCCATGTGTCAAAATGCATACGAGCATCACCTTTATAGTAACCCTTATTCAAGGTCATGTTGGATGATGTCAAAGTACATCGAACAACATGTGATGAGTGCAGTGATTTTAGGTCTAACAAGCACAATCACCACCATCAATAAGAGATGATTCTGACTACCATTCCATAGTCTCCATGTCTCACTCTCAAGGGTCTTTATGATACACTATTATCTTAACAAGTACCCATGTGTTAGGTTTGATATCACATATCATGACTGATGAGATTCCGTCATCAACTAACACACATTCTAGTCTTATTTAATACTATTGTCTATTTTGCTTCCACAATAATATGTGACTAGGGACATAACAAGACTGTATATACTCTTATCATAGATATGATCTCATTGTTCAAGTCCTCAATGTGAAGACATATGTCATCGAGTACATCATTCTTTAGACATCTATTATATTTGTGTCATCATCTCATGATTGAGACAAACATAATAGACGAAATCACATTTATAGTTATCAAATTAGGTTTCTAATGCCCCATTACAATCATCATATGATTGGTTCCAAGTCATGCATACCAACACTACCAACATGCTATAATTTGCGCTTTGCAGCCTCCGTTCCTCTGTCATACATGACCGATCATCTCTTCTATTTTCATGGTTGCTATCCGTTGGTTTCCTCATGCACGTCACTCACAACCGCTGTCTCTGACTTCCTCACCCACGGAGGTTTCCTCCGCCTTCATAGTCACTTCTTCTATCTTCCTCATGTATGACATCCTCTTCCAGCCTCATGACTAATGTCCTCTAGATATTCATGTATGTCAACCTCCTTCTTGGTGACAACATCTTCTCTATGACACAACATTACAACCTCTACACCTCCATCTTGCACAACCCATGTTGTCCTCCTTCTCGGGCATCCTCCACCACCTTCCTAACACATCATGACTAGGCCCCAAGTTCCCCTTCTATCATCAATGCATATCTTCTGTCACTGACTTTGTTGTCAGATCTAAAGCTATTAGTTGTATCTCATGTCTTCGGCAATTCCATTTTACAACAAAAGTTGGTGTTCGTCAACAACATCTGCATCCCAAGCCAATCATGTAACAAGTTTCATCCAAAGATGAGATTGGATAATTGGTACCCATCCTCCACCTATACTTGCCTATGCTATCCTTTTTCTCAACCCATTCAAATCCCTTCCTTTGAACTAAACATGCCCTTAGGAACACATGAGTAGAAGCATCAATTCATTCATATTATCTAATGGATTTTCATAAACATATAAATTTATTAATTAGTTAAATGACATATTCATCATAATAGGAGTCCTAGTTATTACGTTGAGATGGAATTTAGAAAAACAATAACATGCTTTTTTAGTATTTTCCGGATGTCAAAATCAATCTTCTGGAACACTACATGTACAAATATAGAGATCATAACATTAGTTTGTATAATTTTATTAGACCCTTTTAAGAAGCACCATGCCTTCTGGTGCTAAGTACCAAAAAAATTAAAGCGTGTTGATTTTATAGACATGCTTTATCATACCCGATCATTTTGATAGAGGTGTTGTAGCAACCCCGCTTCATGGTAACCCCCAATTAAGGGAGACCAAGAAGAAGGAGGCATTATCCCAAAAAAAGATCAGTGGTTTTGCAAATAATAAAAATTAATTAATAAATTCTACTAAAGACTAAAGTGAAAACTAGAATAAATTTTTATTGGAATCCTTGCGTTCTCTGTAATTGGTACCCATTAAAGATGACAAATTTATACTCTTTTCAAATTAGAAGCATATTCAGATTCTAATTATATTATATTGGAATCCTTGCGTTCTCTGGATCAATTTTCATATATGATATGTCTTATTCTGAGCAGCCTAACCATTTCTATGATTTTTGCAAGATTAGATTACCTGATCCAATTAGGGTTTGACATGTCAGTGACTCTTCTATACTCCGGGCATCCTTTTTTTATTCATGAGAAAAGACTTCGGTGCCCTCAAGTGTCATGCACACATGGAGGGGTATTTATGTCATTTTGTTATATCCTTCCCTTACCTCCGCTTCATCCCTCTCGTGTCGTGATTCTCCTATGGCCGATCGGGAGGGGACTCACCTCCTCTCCCCAAGCCACAGTTGGACTAGGGAAAGGCTTGACCACCACCCTACAGTCCCGCCACAATTAGAGGGAGGGTTTTTCTCACCCGAACATATGTTAAGGAGAGAAGGCTCACGAGATGCCTCCTGTAGTGCTTGCACATGGGAGACAAAGTCCAACCAGAGTGACACATGTGTCTAGCATTGTGGAGCTGTGGAAGGAAGCCTAAGCCTCTATAGACCCTCGTCAAACCCAACCAACCTTCGACGGTGGCGTTCTCTGACTAGAGATAGGGTGAGACAACCTCCATCGTTTCTGCTGCTAAAGCAGGGCCAACGGCCTAGGGCAAGGCTCCAACAGCAAACCTGGGACATGGATGTTTGAACAAGGTCTGTCCCATGGTTCCACAGTTCCTCGCTGCATCCTCAGATGACCTCAGCCACCAAACCAGACCTCTACCTTGTCGGGGGATGGCTGAAGAAGGAGGAGGAGGGGTGTTAAGGTCTTAGTTATGGGGTGCAGATTTGCATCAGGTCCGGGATCATGAAGTACGTTGCGCACACCCCATCTAACCCCCTTTTATAGCCTGGGCACTTGGCCTCTCCCAATACACTTCCCATATGAGTAGGAGACCATGGGACTTCGATCACTACCTAGAATCAAGAAGGAAAGTTTCTTTTTTCCTTTTGATTAAACCCCAGAATAGAAAAGTTATTATATCTTTTCCTCCATAGCCTCTTTTCACACCAAAAATCAGGAGAAGTCGAATCATGGTGTTTTCTTTCATTGGAACCAAAGATTAGCTTAAATTACCCCCATATCTATATGATTCTTGATTTCCAAAATAAAACTAAATATTTATCAAATAAGTTACTTAAGCCACAAGATATCTTGAAACCAGCTAGATTTTCTCCCAAAAATCAAATTGGGATTATATCTTATCTAAAATTATCTAGGACATTAGTCTTGGGCACGAAATTCCCCTTTTTCTATTTTGTTTCTCAAGGGCTTATATGTAAACTTTTAATTAAATACCACATATCCTTTTCTCCTTTGATCAGTTTAATTCCAAACTTTAAGAGAAAGTCTATAATGGCTTAAACTTATTATGTGGCAACTTTGGGACTCAAACTCAAAAGTATGAGAGACTTTTCTTCATAATCAAATTATCACTTATTAAGGCATATTTATGCATATTTTATCTCTCCTATTCTTTTATATTCTTTTTTTGGATTCCTTTTACCAATTAAAACCTTTTGGATTTAAAATTTCATCCATGACGAGTCAATCACCCATCTTTCCACTTATTTCTCATATTTTCATTATATTCTCAAATTTCCTTCTTAATAATGCATTAATTGATTTCTTCTTTTTCTTTTAATCATATTGGACTCATTTACATATCATGATCCATGAAATCACATGCACAACAAAAATATTGCAAAGGGAATCCATTCAATGCATATAATTCATACAATTCCCATAATCATATATTTATTGGGGAAATTGCATTTTCAACCATATGAACCTAAAAATTGGGGTTTTAACATCCTTCCCCTCTTATAGAAATTTTGCCCTCAAAATTCCACAAAACATACAAATAAGTCAGGATAAAACTTTCCAATGTCCATCATTGGCTCCCATGTGATTTCATCCTCTCCATGGTGCTTCCAAAGAACCTTTATCATCTTATATTCTTTAGTCCTGAGCTCTCTCTCACCTAGGTATCTCGTACCCTCATAGGTGACTTAGGGTAAGTTAGCCTCCCTTGGAGTTCAATAGGTTCAATGCTCAACACATGGCTCGGGTACCTCACTTAGTGCTCTAGACCAGACTCATGGAACACATTATACATCACATTATCATGAGGGGTAAGGCTAAACATAAGCAACTCCACCAATCCATCTCAATTGGAATCATGCATCAGGGACTCAGCTTTCTCAGCTACATCTCAGAGGGGTCAGGTTTTTCATAACACACATTCAGCCACAGTGAACTGCATGTAAGTCTACTTCGCATCAGCACATGACTCTTGTCGATCCTGGGCTTTCTCAACCTCTGCTCGATCAAAGCAACTTCATTTGCATAAACTATGGTTTCTCTTACCCTCATAAGGTCCTCTCACTGAGATCATCCAAGTGAAGTGATGACCGACACGACTTCCCTTACAGAGCTTCATACATCTCGATACTGGATATGGTGGCTATCATAATAAGCAAACTCTGCTAGGGGTAGAAACTGCTCCCAAGAATCACCCTGAACGAGCACATATTCTCTCATCAGATCTTCTAGAGTCTGGCTCATACTCTCTTGACTATCCATCAGTCATGGGTGATATGATGTACTCAACTTCAATCTAGCATCAAGTTCTTCTTAAACCTACTTCTACAAGATGGAAGTGAACTTGAGATCATGCTCGAGAACCTTTGAACTCGGATCACGGTGTAGTTGAACTATCTCTCTCTCATGTATGTACATAGTTCTACCGGATCTGTCACACTGACAGTGCTCTCTCTTTTTTGAAAAGGTTTAGGTCAACTTGGTAAGGTGATCTACCATAACCCATATTGCATCATGCCCTCTCTTGGTCTTGGGGAGACCCACCACGTCTATGGTGATCTACTCCCATTCCCTCTTGGGGAATCCTATTTGTAGCAACTCACTGGGTTACTGGTGTTCGACATTCACCTCCTGGCATGCATGGTGACAAGCCACATGCAATTCTATATACCTCTTCATTCTAGGTTTTCAAGGTACTACTGCAAACCTTAACCATCTTTGTCGCACCACAGTGTACGATGTACTTAAAATCATGAGCTCCTACATGTCATGATTCCTCAAGGTTGACTCCTCAGAAACCCTAAAACACTCTAGTGGGTTTCACCACCATCCCTTCTTGAGAGGTGTATATGATGTTCTTACAACCTATCCTTCTATCTCATCAAGCCCTGGGCTGGCTAACTGAGCAACCACCAACTTGACCAATGGGTCCGATTGTAACTGGGTGTTATCCACATAGGTCTCATCTTCTAACAATCATAGGGTTCACCTAGCAACCTCTGCCAGCCTCTCTATTGGCAAAACAAGACATCTATATACCTGAGCTGTGTCTCGGCTAAGAGTATCTACTACCACATTAATTTCCTTACGTGCTAGGTGATGGTGAAGACGTAAACCTTCATATACTCCACTCATCATCCTTGTCTCGGGTTTAGGTCTAGATTAGTCAAGAAAACTTTGAGCTCATCATCTTGATTATCAAACTCAAACTTATAACTCATAAATTCCATAATGCTTCCAAGGAGGTACGTCCTCGTATTACCTTTGTTCTCTGTGTTTCCAAACCATCCATTCAACGTACTCTCCAAAAGTACGTGGAACTTCCTCTATCCTCAAACATCATAGAAATGTTTCAACTCATATCACCTTCATCCTTAGTATATCACATGCGTTTCATCATGTCTCTCGTACCCATAATGAGAGGGAATAACCATTTGGCTACAGTCCAAATACAGAGTTCATCCCGTTCTAAGAGTAGAGATGGTGCATTACACATTGCCATTATCCTTTCCAATCTAAGTTGAAACATAATTCCCATGACTCCTCACCATGAACATCTCCATTATCGGTCTACACCCATGGGAAGACTTTTCCCATCACCTCTGGATCATAACATCTCTCGTATGTACAATCCTTAGTTATTATCTCAAAGTCTCTAGGGTGCCAGTACTTTTGGAGTGATCTGACCCTTATGCATCTAGGGAGTGCCTCTCCATATTTACCCCTTAGGACCCATGAACTCATGAAGGTGGCAAACCTCATAACCCATGGGCCTCGGGCAAAGGTAGTTGTTACCTCCCGACCCTATAGTCTTGTGCATTCAGGGAGCAAACAACTCCTACTTCCATCGGTCTTATCCCTACCTGACCCTAGTATTGACTTAGGATTCTACCCTGGTACATCTCAAACTTGAATCCTCACCCAAATCTCCATCATCTTATTGGGAACTCATGGTCAAACTTACATCTCTTCATGGGAATCATGGCGACCTACCTATCTCAGTCTGGCCACATACATGTTACCTCCATGGCAACATATCCTCATGCCCCTCAGATATGGTCACACATGGGTCTAAGATTCATGCTCACATGATGTGCTCTTACACTTATCTCATCAAGCTCCTATGAGAGACCTCTTTAGGTTACCTTGAACCTAACTAAAAGCCGGTACTCACCCTATAGAAGGGTCCCTTCCCAGGACAGAGAAAACTATCACTTGATAGTAACAAAGGTCACAAAACGTTCTTACCTCCAAGGTTTACATCATCATGTATATGCTTAGCTCCTAACATTTTACTTATGCATGTATCTAGCAAGAAGATGACCTACTAAACCATGCTAAGTTCCTTGGTATGTCATACATATTCATCATTCCTCAAGGTCAAACCAATATCATACATGCATATGTCACCAACCTGTGAGAGTGGTTCATCAAACATATATCTTTGTTCATGTGGGGTTTCTTTTTGCACTAAAACATGAGGGGGGTGTCATACTCAAATCCCATGAACTCAAACAACCTCATGAGCTTCATGTGCACCAAATACTACTACTTCCCCTCTTTGGTCTAGGAACCCCAGGTTCACTCTTATGCATTAGCTAGCTAACTGCATGCTCAACTGTTCAACCATGAACTAAACCTATACTAGATAGGGAATATACTTCCTAACACTCTTCCATGTGAAAAACCCTTAGAGCCCTACACAAAGACAACCAACTGGGTGTGAAATTCACAAGTTGTTATCATACCCCTTCAGGGTCTATGGAACTCTCCCTTCTACACCTAAAAGGTAGGCATTTTCACAAAGCCTCTTTCTCTCTTCTAGGGTTTGATTCCTCTAAGGCATCCAAGGTACGATAAGCCTCCAAGGATCATGCATGAGGAAACCACATACATCTTCTCAGGGTCATCCATTCCAGGTCATATAATACCCAACGTCTCATGATTCCTCATTTCTTGGAGTCAAGGTCACCAACCTTCTTCATCGGGTCTTACTCTTTCTCTCTAGATCTAACCCTACGACTGGTCCTACTAGTGGATTTTCTCTCACCAAAGATGGGTCAAGCTCATAAGGGTACACATTTATCCCTACTTGAGTGAAGTGTACTATCAAAACTTATATCCGGTCAAGATCATTCAAATCTCTTTGCATGCCCATCTCATAAACTATTAAGCACAACCTATATGGCTTAGGTCTAAAACCTGATGCCAGCCTTGATACCACTCTCTTCTATGTAGGTACATACCTCTTTTCTTCCCATATATGCCCCTTAGGGTTTCCATACGGTCACCATAAACCCTCTCAATGAGGGAACTATCCCTCACCCTAATAGGTATGACCCACCCAAGGTCGAGTTACCATAAGGCACCAGGGATCAACCAGCCACTCATAGTTCATGCTTCTCATGTGTACTCAAAACCTTTACATACATCATGTATGTCTAACCCATGTACTTGAAGCTATCAAAGACCAAGGTAAACAACTCATCTTGTCATCTCTTACTCTAACTACCACTTAGGGTTCGGGTTAGCATCATCCTGAAAGGATGCGTCAGGCCTCTTCCTCTTCCTAGAGGCTTCTTCCTCTAAGGCTAACTCTCTCCTCATCCACCTACAAAAAGGACTAACCTCAGAGCTCTCCTGAGCGCATGGCAACACACGCCATGCAACCTAAGCATGTAACTAAACTCACTTTGAGTTTCTATTTATCAAATCTTATGTCCATGACATCTTTCTTACATGCTTTTTATTATTTGGTGGAGGATTCCTTAATCCTTATTATCCTATCTCAAACATAGGAGGGTGGTGGAGAGAGAGAAACCCTAATCTCTTAAAGGTATTCAATGAATGGGGTAGAGAAGGGACGAAGGCAGATGAGAGAAGACCTAGATGTATCTTATTTTGAGTCAAATCCTGTGATTTTGGCCAGGCAGTCACATAGAATCTAGAAGTCCTTGTAGAATGACAAGCGGGGTGGAGGAAAATCTTGCCAACCCCCAGATTGTGATCCTTTTCTAGATGCCTCCATCATTGAAAAATCCTCTAATAACTCCCTTGGGTTCGAAAAAGTTTGTAAAATTTAGTAATTATTAGAGATTAAATGGAAAACTATGCTCTGATACCAATTGTAATGATGCCACTTATCGATAACCCCCAATTAAGGGAGACCAAGAAGACAGAGGCGTTATCCCAAAATAGGATCAGTGGTTTTGCAAATAATAAAAAATAATTAATAAATTCTACTAAAGATTAAACTGAAAACTAGAATAAAAAATTTATTTTAACATACCATCAAAATTAGGTAACTGGGACTTCTACCCGAAGTAGAATTCTATATATCTAAATCCTCCTATATTATTTTAACTTTAATCTTCACAAGTGCCACTTTACTATTTGTCCAATTTCAGATAATACCTAAAACGTCGACAAACAAAACGGCAGTCAGTATAATGAATTATATTGGTATGTGGGGGAAACAAGAATCTTGCATTTAATTGTAACAACATATTGCAAGCAATTATGATTTAACAAAACAAACTTTATGTTTTAAACATGACTACTCAATCCTTACATACCCTAGCCTCTGTGTTGTCATGTAGTGGACATGGATACTACCTCTCATATGGTAGATCTCAACTAACCCCCATGATCATACCTTATAGGTAGATCAATAAATAGGGTTGTGGAGTCGTATGGTCCTACCCAATGGTAGAACAACACATCGACTCATGATAACTTGATGATCCTACCTCATGGGTAGACCATATACTAGGTCATCCATCTGATAACACCAAATTTTGTGATGTTTTAGACTATTTTTCTGCTATCAAAACTGCCCTTTTTAAATTGTTTTCCTCTCTTTTATATGTACTTTCGCAATAATTGGCCAAACGACGCTCTTAATCCAATATTTCCATCTTTTGCAGTATTTTCCTCCTATTTCAACCCTTTTATCGTCAATAAGGCCGTCCCGGCCCACAAATAAGTTCAGCCTGCATCGGCCTTCCAGATGCCCGATACGATCGTTGCCCGATAGGGTAGCGCAACACAACGACGCGCGACATGGGGATGCCGCGTAAGAAGAAACTGGTGGGCGACATGTCTTTTACCCGACAGGGAGCCGAGCTCGCCACGACAACCCAAGCTTGTCACGCGACACATGCCACCCACCGGCAGGCGCCGCCCGTCACGTGACCGACAGCCGACATCCATGTGCAGGGCGATATGTGTATCAGCCGTCCACCGTCCACGCAAATAAGGAGGACACAGGGCGCTTCGAGCACCACAACTTCCCCCAACCGCTGCCTATAAATAGCAGCTACAGGAAGCCGAAAAGATAGGTCGGAAGAGGGGAACAGTCAGAACCCTGAGCAAATCTTCGGAGGAAGCTGCGAGAGCAGAAGTATCGCGCCTGAGTGCTCGTGCCGGGAAACTCTAGGTGAGCTCTTTCCCATCCCGAGAGGGAGGGGATGGTTCACTTAGGACCGTCCCGGGCGACACTGCAGGCCGATATCGGCCAACGGGGATGAGCGACACAAGTGCCCGACATTAGATGCGTCACTCCTAGCCCGACACGATATCGAACCCGATACGCTTCGCCCGTCATGGCGTGCCGCCCGACTTGAGCATATCGTACATGGTCCTTGAATGATACAATCAGCCGTCATGGTGTGCCACCCGAGAGGGTGTACCGCCCAACACTGTTGTATCAGGATTGGCTCCTGACCGGTATCGGGCTGGAGAGCCGCTGTAGTCAGTCATCCTTCTACATCAAGAAGGCGACCTCTATCTTTGTTTCTGTTATTTAATTATTTACTTATGCACTGTAATTAAGACCCTTAATGTTTATGGAAATGGAAAGCGTAATTACTTGCTGCTTTATGTTTGGTGCAGTTATTGGATGACTGCTATGTTTAATATCTGAACTCTAGTTTGCATGTTTGGATCGCATTTCTCTTAGCTACCGAATCGTGTTTTCCCTTTGCAACAACTTCGAGAGATGTGTTGTGGCTCTAGTGTTTGGGCTGATTCTGGAGTACGAGAGTGCCTGGAATTGGAGTTGCTTCAGTAACATTTCACTCTAACTTGAAGTCCAGCAACCTCGAGAGGGGTGCTGGTGCTTGGTTATAGGTATCCACTCTGAGAGGAGGGGTACAGGATGTTCCTACTGCTGCTTGTTTTACCAAAGTTTATCCTTTGCACCTTGCTTTAAGCTCTAGTTTTATCTTTCTGTTTCTTTTGCATGAAAACCCCTAAAAACTGCTAAATGCCTAAAACCTTAATATTTCTTGTAGCTCCAGTTGGAGATAGTTTTCTTTCTTTTGTTTGTGACATCTTGCTATTTCCCCTTGGGGAATTTATTATCTCTTTGTATCTACCAGAGTGTAGCGTGTCGATTCTATGTTCTCAAAACTACCACCCTTGTCCCTGTGTTCGACCCCGTATATCTACTTCGACCCCGTAAACAAAGTTGCGGGGGCCTAGAAGGATTCATGTTATAAATGTAAAAGCTCGACTACCTCAAATCCGCCTCCAATTTTAGGATGCGCAATTTAGGCCGGTCAACTTTTTGGCGCCGTTGCCTGGGACAAGGCAAAACGACACTGGTGACGAATCCGAATCCACTAACTACACTCCCGTGCCTCAAGCTTAGAAATGAGCTTGACAACACTCTTTTCTTTCTTTTGTTATTTTATTACCATTACTCTTTGCACGAAATAATAATTCTATTTTCTGACTTGATTTTTTTGTGCCATTCTAGGAACCTTGAAGAACGGTGACCTGTTCTACCGACCACTGATGCCATGCCACCCCGTATCGAGCCAACCCAGTCTGAAGGAGAACGCCCAGGGTGAGTTCGGTCCCATTCGCCTCCCCCAAACAATCACTATGACGTCGATGATAACCTCGAAGATCCAGAAACAGATCATTTCGAGGAAGGCCATCGCCGCAATAGACGTCATCGCCACCGAAGGCACAGAAGAAATCACGGTAGTCAGGAATGATGACATGACGCCAGCGACAGCAACGACTCGGAGGAAGAAGAGAAAACTCTGAGGGAGTTGGCATCTACGAAGGCCAACAACTCCCGATGCCCCGTCGTTGTCCCCCGTTTCAACGCGGCAAATTTTCAGCTCAAATCGTCCGTTATATCAATGATCTAGAATAAAAGCTTCAGAGGAAGTTCTAAGAACGACAATCTGTACCACCATCTGGACGCTTTCAAAAATATATGCGATACCATAAAGATGAGGGGAGTTCCCCAAGAGGTGATTTACTGTAAGGGCTTTATTTTCTCCCTGGAGGACAAAGCTCTGTCATGGTATCTTGGTTTACCTCACCAATCTCTAAACGGATGGGGAGCTTTGGCTGACGCGTTCATTAACAAGTTCTACCCCACTGAAAGAACTGTCAGAAACATGCAGAAAATAACCTCTTTTATGCAAAAGGTGAATGAAAGCCTCCATGACGTATGGGAGTGATTCCAGGAATACCAGAGGGATTTCCCCCATCATAATTATAAGAAGGGCTTCCTCGTCACCACCTTTTATAATGGCCTGACTCCCAATGAAAGGGTGTCACTAAATGCGGCAGCAGGCAGTGACTTCCTTGGAAAGAAACTAAGCAAATCCGAAAGGATCATAAAAAATATGGCCGAGATGATGGCCGGTGCTGATTTTGATCGATCCGACAGAGGACAGGTCAAGAAGGTCGCTGAAGGGTCCACTCTTGAGTCCAAGGCATTGGAGTCCATCACCTCGCAGATATAGAGAATCGCCACTGATGTTAAGCAACTGCGAGAAGCTGGCGGGAAAGGCAAGAAGCCAGTTGAGAAGGTGATGAAATGCGTTACGTGCGGCGAAGGAGGACATGGGGTAGACAACTGCATCTAAACCCGACCGGACGCGGACAGTGATTCTGACTCGAAAGAAGAAAGGACTGAAAATGTCTCTTTTGTAAACTACAAAAGGCCAGATCACCCCGGCTTTAACTATGGCAACAAGGATGCAGCTGAAAACTCTCATCAGCTGCATATCTCGTCGAAGCCGACGCAAGCTTTTGAGAAGAGAGGGGGGCCTGGTCAATATGCCAAGAATAACCAGTTCCAGTCAGCAAAAGGAAACTTCCAAGTGTAGGGAAAGTATCAAGGGTCGAACCGAGAACAAGACAAGGGCACGGGCCAAGCAGACGTGATTGTCCAGTTATTTGATTTTGTTAAGAAGCAGGATCTGATCAATAATCAACTGGCGCAAAGTGTGCTATCGAATTCTGGTGTTTTGAACTACTTGCAGGTACAACTGGCAGACATGCAGACGCATCAAAGCTAGATCAACCAGCAGCTAGCTCAACTGGCTGAAATTGTGAAGAACCCATCGGGAAAGATTCCGTCGAATACTAAACCAGTGAAGAAGGCAGGACAATGACCGCAGAGGCGGAGAATGAAGATGCAAAAAGGAGACGAAGATGAAGTGCTTCTCGGGAGGCATCCCGAGCTACCTTTTTAGGATTCCTAGATTAGGAAGCTTTTACTTTTCTGCATGAAAAACACTTCAAACATTATGGACTGTAATAAGGCCCGAGTCAGTGCGTGCGCCACATGCGCTGGCTCTTCTGTTTTACGGGTCACCGCCTTAGTTTTATTGACCGGGATGGGTAATACCATCTGAGGCCAGGATCTTAGTCCTAGGCCAATGATGTTTTACTCATCAGCCGCTTTTAAACTGCTATGTTTTCAAGTTGTATTGAGAAGCAGCTCAACCGGCGCCTTAAATGCACCCATATCGGGCATTGGAATCTTGGGGATCGCAAGGGTCGTGTCGGTCAGCATGCCTGGGCAGCGGGCACTCGTATCGAGCAGTTGGAATGAGTTACCCCAACGGTCGGCGCGCACTCTGGATTTACCAAGTTTCACCCCCGGTTGAGATTGCTATATTAAGGGCTGAGTTTTTACCGTATCGGGCTACTTGCCTTACTATTTTTTTACTCTCCCGTGTCGTGCTAAGACCTTGTGCTTTTGCTCTTGTGTCGTGCAAGACCTCCCTGCTCCTGTATCACGCGAAAGTTGAGAACACATCAAGGTATAGCCCGACAGCCCTTGTTAGCTGAGCGATCTTTTAGTGCCCGATACATAGGTCACGTTTCATACCTTTTATTCACGTTTGCCCGATACACCCATGACGGGCGATATCCGTGTCGCCCATCCTTGCGCCGCCTGTTTTGTTGTTGGGCGACACACCGCTTCCTTTTCAGAGAACCCTATCGAGTGTCTTATCTTTCTCTATCGTATCGACCGACACACCCGTGCCGGGCGACATACCTGACACGCGTCTATCACAGTATCGTCTTGTTTCTTTATCGCACGTACGATCTCTCGACGTGACGGGCGATACCCATATCTCGTGTCGGGCTCGAGCTGAAAACTTCATATCGCCCGATACGGGGTGTGGATCGTTTCTGTATCAGGACATACTTTATCGAGCATTGAGTTTAACTTCTTCAAAACATAGACACATCTAATTGACCAAGGACTTTGTTTGTTAATTAATAGAATGGCCCGCATCAAGCAAATTGCCGTCCTTGTTGATAAGCAAGGCAGGAGGGTCTACCCCGAGACAGTAGCTGAAGCACCCACTGTCGGGCAGAAACACCCAAATACAGAAGTAGCTGGGGCATCAACAACAGAGAAGAGGGCTAGGGTTGGAGAAGTGGCGGCTCCAACTCCAATACTAACACCTATAGCAGCAACGGAACCTCTGGAATACTCACCTAGGAGATTCGTGCCTAGGGACGATGAGCACACTCACCGTTATGATGAGATACCGACCAAGGTGTACAGGTCGAGCAAGTTCTGCCATGAAGCTTCGTTTGCTGAGCTGGGAATCCTTGAGAGGCTAAAAGGCATCCTCGCTACGATAGGGCTGAGAAAGATCTGCTTTAGCCGATCTTCCTCTAATACTGGACTCACGAAGGAGTTCATGTCTTCTCTCCGTCGGGTGAAGAATTCTACTGCAGAAAGAAAAGAATATGGCAGAGCAGATAGACTCCAGGCCCGACTTTACAACTCGTAGCACACCATCTTCGAGAAGCTGCTGAACAAGATCTTCTCTTCTAGCGAGGAGGAGAAGAATCTAATGGATAATGGTGAGAGAATCACCGAGGGATACAGGTTCAATCCCGTGGAGCTCTGGAACAAGCTAACCGGCAAATCATCATTCAAGCCGGGAAGAAAGGTGGTAGCAATGCACTCCTATTTTTGGAGAATAGTGCACAAATTTGTGGCGTGCTTGCTATTCAGCAAGAATGAGTCCAGCAACATCTACAAAGAATAACTCCATGTCATGTGGCATATGATGGAGGGTCGAGTGATCAACCTCGGGTGGTTCTTGCTGAACAGACTGCACCCGATGAAGCACGCCACCAAGGAATATTGTATGGGTGGCATCGTCAACTTGATTGCGGCAGGGCTCGGGTACCCTAAGGAGCAACATAGCCTTTCAAGGACACAAGGCGATGAGCTGATCGACACCAAGTACCTGATGAGGACTAGAATCGTAAAGAAGGAGGGAAGGGACTACTTCTACAATTTTTCAAGGACAAACATACTACTCCCACTCCCTCGCTGTGCCACCTACAACGTAGAAAAGCTGGTTTTCACTACCGCAGAGATTGAAGCTTTGGCGGTAGACGCAGCCTATGCCGCCCCAACCAGAATTCAGGAAAGGGCTGCCATGAGAGGAGAACTGATTCCTCTCGACCCAAGGTGGGGAAAAGCTTCGACAACCCGCACCAAAAACACCATTCCAGAGCTCCCAACGACAACTGCTAATATAGTTGTCGTCGCTCCGACTATACCAGCCACTACCACAACAACATTTGTGGTGGTTGAAAAAGACCTGGTGATCGTTGAGGTCACTGAGCCACAAACTACAGGGGCTGCCACGGGAGAGACAGCCGCAGCCCCCGAAATTCCTGTATTGCCTGGAGGGGCAGAGGAGGAGCCGCAACTGGACGCCAATAATGAGGTGTTCACTGCGATCCTTTAGAAGGAGCTTGAGGGTGCACGGTTGACACCGACACCACCGCCGGAGTCTCCTTTGTAGCGGATGGAGAGTTCGCCGACAGTGTAGAGGTGGAGCAGTGTCCGCCCACACCACGACCATCTCCACCCCGACGAGAGGGCAACGTGGTAGCAGCTGAAAGACTGTCGTCGCCTCGACCGGTGGCATCTGCATCGCAGATGATTCAGATAGACTCTACCTCTCCTGATAGACCCGCACGCGAGCAAGGTGTCGTGAGGATGGAAGGGAGACCCACCAAAAATCCTCCATCGCTCGGAAAGATGCTCGGGTACGAGTTCGACTACTTGAGGGAGGTAACGAATATCAACTCAGCTATCTGTATTTCCCTAACCCGCAAGTTTGCCTCTTTGCAAGACATGCTGAATAGCCAAGAACGAGAGCTGCTGACTCTGACTCGCCTACCCGGCGGTCTAGAGGCCTTGAATTCGACGCTTCAGCACGTTCTCCAACACCTCGACAAGATCGAAGAGAGGCTGGACAGGAGTGACGACCATCCGCGTCGAAGTCAGCCGAGAAGGTCCCCGTCACCCCCTAGCCGTGGGTCTCCTCCTTCTTCGTCAGTTTCCCCCTCGGGAACTGCATCCTCATCCTCCTCCAGTGGGCGATCCTCAACGCCCGAGGAAGGGACGCAACAAAGGTCAGCCGAAGGAGCTCCAGCAGGACAGGAGAGCTCCCTAGGCTTGGAAGAAGAAAACCCCTCCGCCCCCCTAGATGAAGTCGAAGATGATAACGAAGATATCAGCATCGGGGGAGACTCGTCTGATGAATCTAAGGGAGAAAAGGGGGACATGTATGCAGCTAATGAAAGACACCTCCCCCGAGGAAGACGCTCGATGGCGGACGGGTTTGTTGAGCCATCAGAGATACCTTCCTTTGAGATGGTTGACTTCGACAAAAGGTCCATCGGCTGCCTGATGATCAGAGACCAGAAACGGCTAAACAAGGTCCAAAGATTGTAGGAAGATGAAGAAGACGTCGTCTGGAGCGACGGATACTTCTCCGTACAATGGGGAGCACTCCACAGCATGTTCCGCTCGCTTGCCGTCGTCGGCAAAAGACTGTTTAGGGTCCTTGAAAATATGATAATTGAGAATATCGATAGCATGACAGGTCGGAAGAAAATATATAGCGCCACCCCGACCTTGGCAAGAAGGCTGATGTGGGGAGAACAAGACTCCACTGCGGTGGCCAACATGCTGCAGCACATTGACGAGCATAACCCTAACCTCGTGTTGGCACCGTACAAGCACTGCAACATATGGTTCCTCTGCGTGGCAGACCTAAGGAACCACGACGTCCGGCTACTAAACTGCAGTCACAACGCGGTGCCGCACTCCGGGAATACTTTCAGTCACCCGGAGGACAAAAATCTGAGGCTTCTATCACTGCGTCTTCTACGAGCTATCAAGCAAGGAGCCAAATGCCACAGTGGCATTTGGAACTTCTACTCTATTCGTGACTTCCCCATCCAAGATGAAGAGGGAAGCGGAAACAATGCCTTAGTCGTCTTAAGTGCCATTGAGGTGCTCAATACAATTGGAAACTTGGGGGCCTTAGGGCCACATGTTTCTATCACCACAGGGGCACTTATGCCATGCTGCTGATTAAAGACGGATGCTATTTCCGGGACACAGGGGTACCTGATAGGCTGTTGGACAGCGACCAAGAAGACGAATCTTCACGATCCAGCAGCTCTCCAGAGAAAGAAGCAGAAATAGAAACTGACACCTACGGGACATGCAAGCAGTTGGAGACCCTGCGTAAAGTGCATGGGATGGAAGACCCTACTTCGCCTGAAACTACCGAAGGGTTGATAAAAAATTTCGACCGCTTCTCATGCGCTACGCTCACACAGGAGCAGGTAAATGAAATCCTTCTGAAGTTAACAGATTCTACCCCGACATATGTCATTTACAAGGCAGGCGATGTCATAGTCCCAGTTGATAATTTAAGGGACATGGTAAAAGAAGGAGGATGCTTGGCTGTATCTGTGGCGGCTGCTTACATCCAAATATTACAGCCAAGGTTCGAACATGCATACATAGCTCATCCTATGCTGTTCAACGACGTTTGCCTAGCCGATGAAACAGGAGCAAAGATGCTTTTTCTGGAAGAGTTGGAGAGCGGGGTCCCTAGCCAAATTTTTCTGCCCATCCTACATTATAACCATTGGACGCTCCTGACAATGTACACTTGACAACGAGCAGGAATCTTTTACAATAGCTCAGACAGCAACAAAAACCATCCAGTGCCGTGTACATCAGAACCGTTGTCATCCGTCGAACGCTTAGTTCGAAAATACTACGACGAGGTGTCAAAGATGATCCAACCATTCCTGGACACGCAAGCAAGCAAATGGCATGAACTCCAGTTCTGCCACCGCAACCCACAATAGATTCCCCTATCTAACGACTGTGGCATCTTTGTCCTGGAATGGATAGCGAATGAAGCAACGCCTGACCAACTCCACCACATCGTTTATCACAGCAAAAGAGGAGAATATGTGTGGGAGCTTCTATCTGACGCAGGCACTCTCATCGGCTAACCCTCACTGGATCAACATTACCCTACCTTATCTACTTCACAACTCTGGGACAGAGTGTGGAGTAAGTTTGGGGGGGTACCATGTACCAGTGAGGGAGGTACACAATTTTTGAAAATTCTCTGATTTTTGTTCTTTCTTATATCATGTGTAAATATACATATGTTTGCTCATACAAATTTTACTAAAAATTTTGATAATTTTTGCTTATTTTGTTCTCTCACATATGTACAAAGTCGCTATATTAGTAAAAACCTAATGCGCCTTCTTGCCAAGTTTGTTTTCTTTATGCTTAACGAGATGCAAGTTTTGTTATATCTTTCTAATAATGCTGCCTCAAACAAAAGACTATGACTATCCACACCAAAATTTCAAAAAAAAAAATAATCTCGCAAACAGCTAAGAGACGAGTATGGAGAAGGAAAAAGCTGCCCAAACAGTAGAAATCTCTTTTTTTTCCCTTACCTAACAAAAATCCAAAAAAGAGAAAGTAGCCTTATGAGAGTGAATAAAAGCATGAGAGTTGTGCCCAAATATATATATATATATATATATATATATATATATATATATATATATATATATATATATATATACTTGTTTTTCCAAAAGTACCCATCTTTAGGCATGGTAGATCCGGGGCAGTGGTACGTAGGATGTGAAATAACTGCTCTAAAGCCAACGGGCTTGGACTGCAGGGACCACTTGCCCGTTAACGGACCCTTACCTGGATGGACTGATGAGAAATAAGAAGAAAAACCCAAAAAGCCTTAGCCTACCCAACACACAACATTCTGCCCCAAAAATAAAGCTGTTTGGTGTGGAAGCTAACTTCGGAATCATACACCAAAGTCTCACTGAAGCTGTAGAGAAAGAAATTTTTTACTGAACTAATAAGGCAGAAAACGCAAGGTCTTTTGTTTGTAGTGGGGCAGCATTATCTCTAAAGGCATTACGATACTTGTCTTACCTCTTGGCCTGAAAGCTAAACCGAGCAAGAAGAAGCATCACTAAATAAAGTTTAAATATTGATTGAGGATAATCAAAACGCTAAGTTTGGGGGAGTTGATAACACCAAATTTTGTGATGTTTTAGACTATTTTTCTGCTATCAAAACTGCCCTTTTTAAACTGTTTTCCTCTCTTTTATATGTACTTTTGCAATAATTGGCCAAACGACGCTCTTAATCCAATATTTCCATCTTTTGTAGTATTTTCCTCCTATTTCGACCCTTTTATCGTCAATAAGGCCGTCCCGGCCCACAAATAAGTTCAGCCTGCATTGGCCTTCCAGATGCCCGATACGATCGCTGCCCGACAGGGTAGCGCAACACAACAAAGCGCGACATAGGGATGCCGCGCAAGAAGAAACTGGCGGGCGACACGTCTTTTACCCGACAGGGAGCCGAGCTCGCCACGACAACCCAAGCTTGTCGCGTGACACTGGCCACCCACCGGCAGGCGCCGCCCGTCACGTGACCGACAGCCGACATCCATGTACAGGGCGATATGTGTATCGATCGTCCACCGTCCACACGAATAAGGAGGACACGTGGTGCTTCGAGCACCACAACTTCCCCCAACCGCTGCCTATAAATAACATCTACAGGAAGCCGAAAAGACAGGTCAGAAGAGGGGAACAGTCGGAACCCTGAGCAAATCTTCAGAGGAAGCTGCGAGAGCAGAAGTATCGCGCCTGAGTGCTCGTGCCGGGCAACTCTAGGTGAGCTCTTCCCCGTCCTGAGAGGGAGGGGATGGTTCACTTAGGACCGTCCCGGGCGACACTGCAGGCCGATATCGGCCAACGGGGATGAGCGACACAAGTGCCCGACATTAGATGCGTCACTCCTAGCCCGACACGATATCGAACCCGATACACTTCACCCGTCATGGCGTGCCGCCCGACTTGAGCGTATCGGCCAGGGTCCTTGAATGATATAATCGGCCGTCATGGCGTGCCGCCCGAGAGGGTGTACCGCCCAACACTGTTGTATTGGGCTTGGCTCCTGACCGGTATCAGGCTGGAGAGCCGCTGTAGTCAGTCGTCCTTCTACATCAAGAAGGCGACCTCTATCTTTGTTTCTGTTATTTAATTCTTTACTTGTGCACTATAATTAAGACTCTTAATGTTTATGGAAATGGAAAGCGTAATTAGTTGCTGCTTTATGTTTGGTGCAATTGTTGGATGACTGCTATGTTTAATATCTGAACTCTAGCTTGCATGTTTGGATCGCGTTTCGCTTAGCTACCGAATCATGTTTTCCCATCGCAACAACTTCGAGAGATGTGTTGTGGCTCTAGTGTTTGGGCTGATTCTGGAGTACGAGAGTGCCCGTAATCGGAGTTGCTTCAGTAACATTTTACTGTAACTTGAAGTCCAGCAACCTCGAGAGGGGTGTTGGTGCTTGGTTAGAGGTATCCACTCTGAGAGGAGGGGTACAGGATGTTCTTGTTGCTGCTTGTTTTACCAAAGTTTATCCTTCGCACCTTGCTTTAAGCTCTAGTTTTATCTTTCTGTTTCTGTTGCATGAAAACCCCTAAAAACTGCTAAATGCCTAAAACCTTAATCTTTCTTGTAGCTCCAGTTGGAGATAGTTTTCTTTCTTTTGTTTGTGACATCTTGCTGTTTCCCCTTGGGGAATTTACTATATCTTTGTATCTGTCGGAGTGTAGCGTGTCGATTCTACGTTCTCAACACTACCACCCTTGTCCCTGTGTTCGACCCCGTATATCTACTTCGACCCCGTAAACAAAGTTGCGGGGGCCTAGAAGGATTCAAGTTATAAATGTAAAATATCGACTACCTCAAATCCGCCTCCAATTTTAGGACGCGCGATTTAGGCCGGTCACCATCTCATTATCATCAAAGCTACATAGGAGGACCAGGATCTGAGCTAGTCATGCACATATAATTATGGTGATAGTCATAGTCACTTTATAGTTGCATGAAATAAATGTCAATCAAGTAATTATTTCCAAGCAACTGATAAAACATCAGAAATCACCGTGAAACTAGAGAGATTAGTCATAAGCATAACCACATACCTAATTTGGAGATCTCAAAGAAGCAATATATCCAAATCCAACTAGATGTCCAATCAAGCAAGCCAATCAATCAATCAAGCAAACATTGATCCTGAAAACATGTATAATGTCTAATTGTCACAAACATATCCCAAATAGCTCCTAATTGACTTGGGACACCTTTCTAAGGTTTCTAAGTCTCATTAGGATTCATTAGGGATTTTTAAATCAATTTCTCAAACATTATTCCTTTTAGGTCAACAAACCCTAAAATACTTTTTCTACTCATATAAAGCCTAATTACTCAAATTAGCCACATTAAGGATATTTTATACTCAAATTGGCTTTGTAACAACATATCTCTATCATATTCATCGATTTGCACAATTAAAACCTATTCAAAGTCATAATTATCAAAACTAGGGTTTCTAGGCCCATTAATGCATATTCATGTACATGGAACCCTAACTGAAGCCAATTATGCATAAAGATAATCTTTTTAGATCTAAATCTTCTTTTTATTAACAATAGTTTGATATTGGCTTAGATTATCCTAAGAACATTATTAAATTCAATAATCATCAAAACTTAGGGTTTTCCATTAATTAAACCATTAGAGATGATAACTTTATATTCTTTTCAAATTAGAAGCATATTAAGATCCTAATTATATTTTTATTGGAATCCTTGCATTCTCTGGATCAATTTTCATATACGATATGTCTTATTCTGAGCATCCTAGCAATTTCTATGATTTTTGCAAGATTACCTTACGTGAGCCAATTAGGGCTTGACATGTCAGTGACTCTTCTATACTCCGAGCACCCTTTTTTAATTTGCGAGAAAAGACTCTAGTGCCCTCAAGTGTCATGCACACATGGAGGGGAATTTATGTCATTTTGTTAGATCATTCCCTTACGTCCGCTTCATCCCTCTCACGCCGTAGCGTCATGATTCTTCTACAACTAACCGGGAGGGGACTCACCTCCTCTCCCCAAGCCACAGTTGGACCAGGGCAAGGCGTGACCACCATCCCATAGTCCCGCCACACTCAGAGGGAGGGTTTTGCTCGCCTGAACATGTGTGAAGGAGAGAAGGCTAACGAGATGCCTCCTGCAGCGCTGGCACATGGGAGACGAAGTCCAACCAGAGTGGCGCGTGTGTCTGGCATTGTGGAGCTGTGGAAGGAAGCCTACACTACAACAAACACTCACATTAGTGGCCTTTTAGAAATTCCACTTTAAAAAAATAAACGACACTAAACATGTTTAGTGGCATTTTTTGACACTTAAAAAATTCCTCTAGTACCAGTGCCACTAGAAAGATAGTGGCGTAAGTTGTAAATGCCACTAAACGTTTGGCTTTAGTGGCTTCAAAAAAATGCCAAATAAAGGCCACTAAAACATCGTTTGGAATTTATAAAAAATCCACTATCCATCAATTGGCTTTTATACAAATGCCATTATTTTGTATTATGTTGTTGTATGAAATGGTTCTTATTGAGTGTAATGACGTTTAAAAAAAGCCACTAATGACATACTAGTTCTATATTACTACATTTTCATGGTTTTTAGTCATTCAATTTTCAATTCATTATCTGGTTTTCTAGTTGAATGCCAATTGCAGATGAACTCAGTTTTTCAAAAGTATGAATATTTTTTATTTATAATCAAGTGACAATTACATGGGGAGGATATTTTACCGTGCCCCTTACATTGAATACAACACCAATGATATACTTTCATACAACATTTTTCTATTCAGTACAATAACTTCTACATCATTGGATTTGTCTCTTCCCTGATATGACTATCTACTTTTCAGCATGCCGACATAAGAGCTCCTTCAAGAAATAGATTTACATTATGGTGGAATCCTTGAACCACCTCCCAGAACCACTGGATAACCGGTGATGAATTGATGTAGCCAGAGTATTCTATATTTGCCCTCAAATCTTCCACTACAATAAACCATAAGACAATTAGAAATTAATATAACTATGCAACTACAAAGTGCGGATATCATATAACATATACTTACAATCAATATCTGGAAGTCCACTAATAAGCAACTCCAAGTCTAAACGAATAGAGATCCACTTAAAGAATCATCCAAGTGCAGTATAACTACATATTTAAGTATGCATGTGCATGCAAGAATGTCCTTGTGCATGAAAACCTATCAAAAGATACAAGTTTTGTGTTAGTGAAGATGTAATGCATCAAACATCAAACTAGACCAGAACTACCATAAATCCTCTAGGCTGAAAGAAAACTTTAGAACCCAAAAACTCATCTTTTATACAAGTTACAAAGGTTCATATACCTACCTGTTGAATTTTCCATGTCCAACCTATCTATTTTGCAGTTGTGAATAAAAAGGATGTTTCATTTTTACCTAACACAGATGAATCAAAACCTCATATCCTACAACCATATATATTAAGATGCTTGTTAAACTTAATTTAGTATATTATTGGTTAACATTTAAGTTCTCATACATATACAATGTCAAGAGGAAAGGAAGTGCATGAAATACAAAGATGAATGAGTGCAGAACTCATTGTTTCATCTTGCAAACATATATAATGTGAATAATGATTTCATGATAGATTAATGAGATTGGGGGACAACATAATGACTTGATTGTCTGACAGTGACAGCTTGAGCAGAAGATGGTAAACCAACAGCCAAGCCCTGGGCTTGAGCAGAAGATAATAGAACTGAGTACAAATTAGAATCAAGAGAATAGAACTGAGTACAAAATGATTTGTTGATTTTTATATTTCCGAGAACAACACTTAGTGGAATGGAAAGATTCATACAGAAAATATATATGATATATAGTTACTATATAGAAATTGACGCTTCTCTTCATATGATACCTATTCCCGATTTTTGTCTGTTACTTTTGTCATTATCTACAAAGTCTACTTGCAATTGGCGGCCATTTATTTCATAGCCTTGAAGATTTCACTGAGCACTCAAAGTAGTATCTCTATCTTTGTATTAACAAAACCCATAACCCTTAGGTTTTCCTATCTCTCTATCCAATACCAATCTACAAGAAGAATATAAGTCAAATGCCCAATGAAATAATGCATAATAGCTTATAGAGAATAGTTTTAGAAGAATTATCATAACAATAAGAGAACTAACTTCAATAATTATGAGTGATGTTTGCTTATTCAACATATAACATTATAAAAACTCCCCAATAGATGAAATTCCCTTGGCAATATGTATGAAGGCATGTGAAGAATGAGACATAATAACAAGGTAAATAATGATTCCTGCTCTACAAAAAATGTGTGGAATATGCAATGGTAAATTCCTACTCTAAGCCTTTATAGACCCTCATCAAACCCAACCAACCCTCGGCGGTGGCGTTCTCTGACCGAAGATGGGGCGAGACAGCCTCCGTCATCTCTACTGCTGTAGCAGGGCCAACGACCTAGGGCAAGGGTCTGATAGAAAACCTGGGACATGGATGTTCAAACAAGGTTTGTCCCAAGGTTTCACACTTCCTCACTGCATCCTCACATGACCTCGGCCACCAAACTGGACCTCTACCTTATCAGGGTATGGATGAAGAAGGAGGAGGAGAACGTCAAGGTCTTGGTTATGGGGTGTAGATTTACATCAGGTTCGGGATCATGAAGTATGTTGCACAAACCCAATCTAACCCCCTTTTATAGCTTGGGCACTCGACCTCTCCCAATACACTTCCCATAGGAGTAGGAGACCATGGGTCTTCGATCACTACCATGAAACAAGAAGGAAAGTTTCCTTTTTCCTTTTGATTAAACCCCAGAATAGAAAAGTTATTATATCTTTTCCTTCGTAGCCTATTTTCACACCAAAAATCAGGAGAAGTCGAATCATGGTGTTTTCTTTCATTGGAACCAAATATTAGCTTAAATTACCCCCATATCTATATGATTCCTGATTTCCAAAATAAAACTAAATATTTATCAGATAAGTTACTTAAGCCACAAGATATCTTGGAACCACCTAGATTTTCTCCCACAATCTTAAATTGGGATTATCTCTTATCTAAAATTATCTAGGACATTAATCTTGGGCACAAAATTCCCCTTTTTCTATTTTTTTTTCTCAAGGGCTTATATGTAAACTTTTAATTAAAAACCACATATCCTTTTCTCCTTTTATCATTTTAATCCAAACTTTAAGAGAAAGTCCATAATGGATTAAACTTATTGTGTGCCAAACTTTGGGACTCAAAGTCAAAAGTATGAGAGAGTTTTCTTCATAAGCAAGTTATCAACTATTAATGCATATTTTCTCTCTCCTATTCGTTTATATTACTTATTTGGATTCCTTTTACCAATAAAAACCTTATGGATTCGAAATTTCATCCATGATGATTCAATCACCCATCTTTCCACTTATTTCTCATATTTTCATTATATTCTAAAATTTCCTCATTAATAATCCATTAATTGATTTCTTCTTTTTCTTTTGATCATATTGGACTCATTTACATATCATGATCCATGAAATCACATGCATAACGAAAATATTGCAAAAGGAATCCATTCAATACATATAATTCATACAATTCCCATAATCATACATTTATTGGGGAAATTGCATTTTCAACCATATGAACCCAAAAATTGGGGTTGTAACAGGGGTCTTTGAGGACATATTTTCCCATAGTAAAACTTTTCACCTCTTAAGACCACTAGTGGAGAAACCCCTATAAGATCCACACATGTATGCTTCTCTTTGATCCATATAGAAATCAAGGCATCATATGTTCTAAGTGTTGATCTCTCCTCTTATGGATTCGTCAAAAAGTTCACAAGTGTCTCTTTCTTGGCAGCAACACCTACATGGCTAGATAAATCTTACAGAACATCTATAATAGGATCATACAAGTATTTAAAACATAAAAGTTCCTTAAAACAAAATGCATGCTCTGCAAAAATGTTCAAACATGCTTTGTAACAAATTGGACATACCTCATCAATTAGGAATATAGGTTTTGTAATATGGTACTTGAAGATGGTATGATACTCTTACTGATATATATAGGCCCATACCATCAATAGGAATAATAAGAAAAAAAATCATGAGCTTGATCAGGTTGCACACACTGAAAATTTATTTTATGTACAATGGGTATGTCAAACTTAACTTCCACGTCCTCAACAATTTTAATAAATAAAGGTAACTCATCAAAACATTTTAGAGTTTAGGGAGGATGATGTCCTTATTATTAAAATAATAAAGGTCCAAAGTTGGAATCTGATGTGATATCCAAAACATAGTAAAAATCAGAATTCATACCAAAAATCCAAGTTCCACATAACCTAGAGGCCATAAAAGCATAAGGGGGTACCTCTAATGCCGAGTACAACCCAGTCCTCCAATTCAAATGGGTAAGGAAGCCACCTTCCATTGGTAGTTTCCAAAGAAAGAACTTCTTCACACTAGAGTGTCCTCAATACATCCTTGTAAACCTCTAATAAACCACGTCGTAGCCTCCTTTATGTGTATATGTTCGCATATTTTTAGGCCAAACAAAAGCTTGGTGATACCCATACAAGATTAGAAAAGTAATAGTGAGCTAATAAATAAGAAATATTTTCCTAATAAATGTGAAACATGTCTTATATCAATTATTTGGAAAATCAATTACAAAATTTATCACATACTAAATGAAATTCATAAATTTTCAACATGTGTGCTTCCTTAAATGATAAATCATTCATACATTACATCTTGATGAAAAAATAGAAGACACAAAAATTTAATCTAAATGGAGTATCCCATAAATAAATAAAACATGGATTTTCAAAGGCATTCCCAATCACCAGGTATGGTTAACTACATAGTGAAAAAGTGCACCAAGAGACCTTAGGAGGGATGGTCTCCCCCAAGAACATCCCACATCACAAGAAATAAAATGAATTGTACATTTTCAAAATAAGGGGGTAGGATCTACAGTAGATGTCTGATCGGCCCAAGATTTGCCTCCGAAATGAGGCAGAGCGAGAGTATTTATAAAGTGAAACCCTTGGTATGCTTGCAAAGTTATATAGGTTCGAATCAGTAAGATGAGATCGAACATAGGGATGTGGAATGTTTAGTAGCCTAAGATTAGTCTCTTACTTAGTTAAGAAAAACGGAAGGTAGATATATGCGCAGAACTAGAACAAGTAAAAGGAAAAAAGCAAAGAAAGCATGTCTATCAAATGTTTCTAATCAAGATAATGATTTCCAGAATTTGTAACCATGAATTAGGTAGTCTATGCACCTCGTTCATGTGTGTAGACAATTCTCGAACACCCTAGCAAGAAGATAACATCCCAATCTAGCATGAACCATGGTAGCTACTCATATGGGGGTCATCCCACTCACCCTCACAAAGTGTGACTCCATCAGCGGTCCAGTACCTCTTTTGAGGATTATGGACGAACAAACCTAGATGTTTCAAATTACTTCTTAGGTCCAAAATAGCTAGGAGTGTTAGGAGGGGGAAATAACAACCAGGAATCCATATCATTCCCACTGAATCAGAGTTGCATGAATCGCTCAGTTTCATTATGTTGGGTCAAATCCCTCCAACCATGGATTCTGAGCAGATCCCTTGGACCTCGTCCTCAAAAATTCCATTGCAATCTACCTTCTCTACCCATTCTTACCACTAATCTCTCACATTTAGCAAAATCAAAAGTTCATACAAGAAAGAGATCAACCAATCCAATAATAATAACCAAAAAAAGAGAAGACAACACAAAACATGCTATATTCGAATGTTAATTACTTGCTTATAGTCAAAGTAAATAAACATGCCCAAACAGGTTACATATCCTAGAATGAGCTCAAATAGCTATAGATAAGCATAGGCATCACTAAAAAAAGTTGAAATACATTGCTTGTATAGAAATAAATGAGAGAAGTAGAAGAAATGAGGAAGATGGAGAGATTTAGCCCATGGAGAATAGCTGCATCTCTCTCTTAGCCTCCGGGAAGGTTATATCTCATCCTTTGGGCCATCCTCTTTGATCTTCTAGACTCCTTGGCCTCATTTTTCCTTGATTCCATACCAAACAACAACTTGTGTGGATGAATGAAGATGGAGCCAATTGAATTGAATGGGAAATGGAAGTGCTCGATGGAAGATGGTGTAAACCAATGAAAATGGATATAGGTTGAGATCCTTAGCCTTCTCAGTCTTTGGAACTCTAAACAGAGTCTGGGGACCAAAAGATATAAAACATCTAACCTCATAGACAAGGAGGGGTATATATAATGATAGTTGATATGTATGTAAGTGGGTTCGAACCCAACCCAATTTGGATGATCAGGGCCAGTATCATCTAAAAATTGAAATGTTAGGGACTGAAATCAGCCCAGGTTGGATAAAATTATATCAATATTGTAGCACTGGTTTGATGGTTTTAGGTTTCCATCGACTGGGAATAAAATCAAATTAATGTCATCGGAGGTCACCATTGGAGTTGGCCATTGGTTGTCACCATCAAAAGGCACCGATGAGCTAACCTTTGTTTATCTTCTAATGAAAAATGTCGATGCGGGATTGAAGCAAACTTGAGCCAATTTTACTCAACCTAACATGGCTTCAAAATGTCGGTATGTAGTCATTCATGTGATCCATTAGAAAAACCGTCAATCATTGGATGTGGCCATCAAATGACGTTTCATTAGATGATTTTTATTGGTTGTTTTTTAATGAAGGAGGTGGGTTTATGTGTGCAAGGTCAAACTCAGCCTAGTCTGAATGAATTGTAGCTGACTTCATCTGGTCAGGCCAGTCAACCAAGTTGGAGTTTTACAGTCTTCATCCTAGAAATTGGGATATCCATGTTGTAACATACTCGAATCTAGGTGTATAGACTAACCCTCCCATTTTCTAGGATCCTATTCAATTATATTATAAAGAGTACCTTCTTACCTAGTTCAATGTGCATTAGGAATAGTGTAGTCACAAAGTATCATGTATTCATAAATACCATTTATAAATGATATTTGAATGAGGAAATAACCATGATACATTCAACAATTAGAATTGAGGTAGAAATATACCAAATAATGGGTTTGGATCCAAATTGATACTTTAGAATACAACTAGGATTCTAAGACAAAAGAAATCAAGTTAATATGTACTATCATGTCACAATTGGGTAATTGAGAGGAGTAATACATTAAATCTAGGTTTGATACACTAGCATTAAAATCTAATATGAAAACACCTTCAACGGGTAAAATTGATGCCAAATTTAGACTCCCTGCATCTCACATAGTCCACCTATCAAATTTCACCTTAATTCAATAACATTTACCCATACAATTGAATTAGAAAAGTAATGCGTTGAATAAACTAGGTGTCATGTAATCAATATCTTCCCTAAACTTCCTTTAATTTTTCATTGTTATGCTTTAATATCTAATGACCCATTTTTGTTGATTATGTCTAGAGTAACATCCCTCTCCTTCTGTAAACAATTGCGCTGAGATTTTCTCTTATTTTTGTCTCTCTCTCTCCTTCTCTTGTTCTCCTCTTACTCTCCTTCTTTCCTCTCATTTTTATTCTCCCCATGTTCTTTTCTCTTCTTGTTATTCATGAACCCTAGAGGCTCCCATTATATTCACCTCCACCAGTGTTTCTGCATACCAAAGCAATAGTTTGTGACATGGTTCTTTCCCACCAGATCGCATGACCGACACACACTAAGAAGAATACACTTTATCCTCTCCTGATCACTAAAACCATCGCAAGACATCACCACCAACATCATTGGTAGCCACTAATAGACCACATGTTAGCTCATCCTCCCTAGGTCTTGCTAGCAGTAAAGGGAAGCCACAACTCCAGACTCACGATCGATGTCACTATAGATCCATGGATGATGAAGTTTTGTTGTGGCCACCGACACCTCATATAACGACCTCACTTCAGAGTATCCAAATTAAGGACTGGCCTTAAAGTCGGGAGCCATTACCTAAAACTTCCAGGATCTAGATTCAACAAATAACAAATTATAACAAATCATTTCCATTATTTAACCAATATTGTTTACAAGATGTATAATGATGTTACTCTAAGTATTTAAATGAATTTCCAATGTTAGAAACTAATACATATGATAAGAAGTATATAACTAATCCCCCCTGAATTAACTTTAATGTCTTGAACTAATTTCACTCGATTCACCAAGTTTTCATATATTCATATATGGAAGTTTCTTAAAATGGTGAAAATCAAATATGCGGATCAGTATATTGCTATATTGTGTATTTGTAGTGCTTATAAAAGTGTGAAAGTAAGATAAAACATATAATCAACCAATTACTTGCAAATAAGAACTGGCATTTTCACTACATATTCTGACCCATACTTGATATGCTGCCTTGGGCGTAATCACTGTCCCTCTCAAGTCTCATGTACATCATCCCTTAATACATGTCATCCTAGGGTTTAGAATATGATAATTTAATTTATGTGATACTCACAGTGACATTATAGTTTAACAGAATGTAAATAACATCAACCTTCAAGAAACCATCAACAATCTTTGTAATTCAATACATGTGAGTATTTGTAATCATACCCATTTACTACAATTTAGAACCATGAATACCATGATATCACACTTCAAGTATTTTAAGCATGTTTCTAATCATCCAAGCAATCAAAATAATCAACCAACATTATTTGCATGTATGTATACTCTAAAGTGTCACCATACATATTAAATCATTTTGACCTAACATATATCCTAAACTAGGGTTTAGGGTTGTCTTGAGTTTGCTAAGGAATAAGGGTATAGACCCTAATTCCATCACATCCCGATTCATTGGTATTATAAACAAATATTAAATATTAGGTGAAATCTTAATTATCATATATGTCATATACTTCGATTATGAACACCTAGATTTGATTATTTGCATTAATAACATAACAAGTTATGATCTTTGGTTTCAAAACCCTAATTCATTATATGTATTATTATTGATCTAGAACTCCAATTTTTAATCATCATCATCATATTGGGTTCTCATTATATTTAACAATATCATATTATAACTCAATCATAAAGGGATTTGATATATTCAACATGCTAATCACCGATTTTAGGGTTTGCTGGTATAAACCATTGATAATAATGTATCCCCTATGCTTTTTTAAGTACAATGAGAATCAGACATTACATACATTTTATTCATATTCCTCCCATTTACTTGATAAATTTGAGATATACTATCAATATAATCGGACCTACTATTTAATTACTACAATTAAAGCAAAAATTCACTAGATTTGTGTCAATCAGGAGAGGCCACATCAGTAGCTAGTGGGTCATCCACTCGACTATAGATCTGATAGGCTTGTCAGATAGCACATCATGCACTTGTGTATCCTGCACTAAACAAAGGATGAAAGGACATAAATACCCCTTACATCAAACTTGCCGAAATGATGGTAGGAGAGTAATTTCTCCTACCTTCATCTTCAACCTTGAAGGTCTAGGCATGACTCATGGTCTAGACGTGGCTCGCGGTGGTTGGGAGAGGCCACCCGACAATGTGGTTACCAGCCTACAATAGGGCCACTACAAAGCTCATGGGTGAGGTAGTCGGGGCCTCCTTCTTCCCTTCTAGGCCTCCAAACCTCCTTATGGACCAACTCCAACCCTTCTAGCTAAGGCAAAATTGACATGTATTTCCATGTGTAATTGATAGAGAGTCAAGGACTCCAAAAACAAAAGCGACGAGGTGAGGGGGATATGGAGAAGTTCTTACTCAATTGAAGGTTGCACTTTGTTTTATTTGGCACAGAGGTCCTGAGGGATCCTTATAGGCAAGAGGTTTCAAGGATTCTTGCCCCCCTATGTACCCTGGCTTCCTAGATTAACTGAGAATTGGGGAAATCCTAATCTTACACAAAAACACGCAAAGATTGGGATAGGTGGGCTCAATTTTTTCTCCCGAATTCAGTAGAAGAGGTTTTGGGTATGATTCACAAACACACACACAGAGAGAGAGAGAGAGAGAGAGAGATAGAGAGATCGAAGGGTAAGCCAACTATTGTGGCATGTTTTCCTATTTAGACATGAGGTAGGAGATGATGGTTGAGCCATCAATCTCAGATCCCAAGGTCATGCTCCGCGTGACATATTAAAGGGGTGTGGGATACATCCCGCTAAAATTAGGTTATTTAATCGATTTCTGAAAGTAAGAAACATGTATTTGTTGCAAATAGGCCCCTCATTTTATGATTTACCATAGGGAAGTAGAAACCTCATTTTGGTATGAAATGTGGAGGGAAACTCATTAATATCTTACCTAATATATATATATATATATATTATTTTTGGAATTTATTGAGATAACTCTCATAGATGAAACTTGTCTTTCAAATATATCCTTCAAATAATTACTCTCATCACATGGAAAGTCATTATCACCTCAAATTTTATAATTATCTCAATTTTCCTTATTATCTTCAAGTATCCCAAAAGTCAGATCGAGATATCCTTATTTGATACTTCAAGACTTGTATTGTGAGCCATTGTTAGGTAATTACTCCATTAATTATCTAAATCACCAATTATCTTAGAATATTTTGGAAACGTGCCTATTATCCCATATTTTATTTATATAAAAATTCAAAAGGTCATTATCATTTATTTCTACATGAAATCTTTTATTTCTTAAACTTGTGACACAAGGACCTATTTGTAAGGTAAATAGTCTCATGGTCCTCTCTTGGGTCATGGGTTGAACCAATGGAACAAAGTAAATAACTCTATTATTTTATCAATTGCAACTAGGGAATTTGCTTATCAAATCAAGTCTTTTATTCATAGAATTCATATTTACTAAAATTTGAGGATATAACACCTCCCATCTCCACATCTCTACAGTGGCCTCTCTTCCCCCCTTTGCCAACCACTATGAATAACAACAATATGCCTCCATGGTCATTGATGGTGTTGATAGTCACTAACAAGTGCATCAAGGTTTGATGATCCTTCTCAACACCTCCTTGCTTCCTCTCCATGGGCACCCCATAGCCTTGACAACCATTGATATTCAATATAGCAACGACCTCATCCATCTTCCTAGCTTTGTATGTCACTGCAACAAAGAAAGGGAGAGAAAGTGAGAATATTGCTCCATGTAGCCACAGTGGTCAATGAATCCTCTAAGGAGCATCAATTGTGCCTAATGAACCACACCTCACCACCAAAACCCTTGCACCTCTCCACTAACGAGCATCAATTGTGCCTAATCAACCTCACCTCACCACCGACACCCTTGCACATCTCCAAGACCACAACACATCAATGAAGCCTCTACTATCAAGTCTTCCTCCACCATTGTAGATAGTAGTGGAGCCCTAGATAGTTCCTACAATGTGATACTATGGCTTTTAATCCTCCACATTTCTATTCATGTCTACACCATGATCTTTGATTTGTAGTTTTCCTTGAACCTTTTCCCATAAACAAAGTCAATGTCTTAATCACGAAGGAGCCCTAGATAGTTCCTACAATGTAAATATGGCATTTTTAGATGTTCTTCAGACATACTATTATCCCCCTCAAGAGATAATGCTACCCTCATGTTCAACTTTGATCAAGTACAATGGGAGTTTCAACTAAAGACCATCTATAGAACTGATCTCTTAAGGTTATTAAAGATTTGATGAGCAACTCATCATCCTACATGTGCGATCTTTTCCTATAATCTTAACTATTAGGCAAGTAGTTTATAAAATGTATTAGATAAGACCGATATAAACCTAGATTAGTGTATCACTCCTTAGTACTAAGCTAGTATACACATTAGTGTGTATATGTACTAATGCAAGGTAAACCGATAACTAGTACATTATTTTCAGTCCCTATATTCTCAATGAATCCTAGTTTTTAAAAACTATCTCTAAAGATCCATCAAAGGGAATATGAGATGTTGGTTTGGGTACCACTCTAATGAGTATAGAATTTAGTCACTACATATGTATATGATATACTAGTATATATTTAGATACCCATGCCAATGTACTTGGTAATATCTTTATAAATCTTGTACCAAGTATTGTGTTGATTAATTAAAAAAATAGTTAATCAGTGGGAAGTATAGAATAAGTTAGATATAAACATGACACTAAGTGCACTATATCAGTATATGTAAAGTGTTGTACATATACATTCATATACACAACCAAACAAAATATATAACTATGAGGATGGTTAGTTGAGAGGGAATGTGTTACAACCCCATTTTCTTGAAAATGTAATGTGAAGAATATTTCTCTTTTAATAAATAAATGAAATCCTTTTATTTGAATTTTGATAGATTTCGTGAGAAATGGCTTTGATTGAATGATTGTGGGCTTTGTTGGCCCTTAAGCCCAATTGATAAGAAAAGGGAATTAAAAAGGAAAAAGAATTGATTAATATAAGGGAAATGTGAGTAACTGATAATTAAAAGAGGATAAAGGCAAACCAATATTCCCCAATATGGGAATCCGTGCCTTTGGGTTTCCTTGAGGTCCAAGGGACCCAAAATAACAAGATAATCACAAAGGAAAAAGGAATATAAATTAATTTGGACTAATTAATGAGAAAACTTGGGAGAGAAGGAAGCCTTCTCATCCATTGCAATCTATTTTCCAAATTTCGTATAAAGTCAAATAATGACAAGACAAAACTTCCCTTAAAATTTGAGTTAATTTGGAGTTATGGTTTGGGAGATATTGATTTTCCCAAGTTATCTCCAATTTGGAAATTATTTGGAATTGAAGAAATAGATTTCTTTCCATTGTGTTAAACGCGAACAACAAGGTCCGTTGGATCTTGATCCAACGTTGAACGTCCTTTGCCTAAGTCCCAGTGGGACTGTGATTCTGCGGCCAACTGAGGGACTTTCCCTCTTTGATTTCTCGTGATTCACTGGATGCGCAAGCCTGGCAACCGATTCTTTAGATCGGGGGGTTGAAACTGAAGGGAAAGGTCCCTGGTTTAGCTAGGTTTGGAGGCATTTTTGGAAAACGCCCAATCTAACAGGGACTGCCTCGACCCTATATATAGGGGAGGTTGAACGGAGCACCATCAACTCTTTCATCTCACCCAACCTTTGCGAAAGAGCAAGAGCATTGTTTCCGGGCCTCCAATTGGACGACTCGTTCAGACCTACACCCCCATCATCGCGAAGACCCTCGCCAGAGTCCGGTGGGTAGGAGCAGCTTTGGCGTGTACTTGGCGGGCAATTGAACCCCTGATCAAGTTCGTCGACGGGAGACGAAGCTCCCCAAACTGTTGGTGCGGTCGCAGGTAACTAGGGTCGCCAAGTCAACCCTGAGGTTGAGCATCGGCGCGCAACAGAGGAGCAACACAAGGTTGAAGAAGGCCCCGCAAAATTACTACATTAGCCTTCATCGTCTTCAGTCGCGCCAAGGTTAGATCTGACCTTTGGTTCTTTTGTTTTCTTAAAGAGGGCGCGCTTGATCCTGGACGTTGGATCCTATGAGCTCCAGCGGACCACGGATCAAGCGATCCAGGTTGTTCCTAGTTTCTTTTGGAAAATAACAAATAAATCATAAAAGGATTTTTTGTGAAAAAAAAATCATATCTGGAGCTAGGAAGCTTGTATGGGAAAACTTAATACATGAAAAATGATCAGAAAAAGATGAGGAATATGTTAAAAATAGTTTGGACATTTAAATTTGTACATTTTCGTAAAAGAGTATATTTTGGGAGGAAAATGTGTTAATTTATAATTAGAAACCCTAATGAGTGATAAAGGATATGTTTAGTCTTGCAATTGGATTAATTCGAATATGTTTAACCTGATTAATAATTAAAGAAGGTTTCCAACCTATTTTGATGATAAGAATTACATGTTTATATTGATTAATATGGTTAAGAACCCTAAATTAGAGAAAAAGAAAAAGGAAAGATAGAGATCAGAAAATTAGGGATTTTATATGGTCCAAACCTGATCTTTAGGACCTTAATAGAAATAGGAAAGATAATTAGTGTTTGATGGATATTTGATAAAAGTAAGGTAAAAGCAATAAAAAGGAAATAAAACCCTAATTATGGTCAAAACCCTAAAAAGGGCAAATAACCTAGGAAACCCTTAGAATTATTGAATCATTATGGCATGTTTAATAATATAGAAATTGGATGTCTTTTTAGGTTCAACCTGTGCATACTTGCTTGAATTCTTGATTGGTTATTTCTGCATTCGATCTGCGTAACAAGGTATGTGGTTATGCTTATGACTACCCGAATTAGTTTTCCGGATTTTGACGAAGCTTTCATCGTGACTTGAATTAAACTGTTGGATGTTTTAATTCTTACAAATTCTAAAGTGAATATGACTATCACCTAAGAATTATGCCTACTAGCTCAGATCCCAGTCCCCTCTGTAGTTTAATGGGTTGACCTAGTAAAAGGCTACCAATGGGGTAGGCCCATCAGGTCATTAAATGACTTAGTAAATGGCTACCAATGGGGTAGGTCCATCAAGTCACATTGAGTTAGAGATTGGACTACTTATGGGTAGTGCCATGCGACTCAACCCTAGGTATTGATCTACCTATTAGGTAGGATCATGCAGGGTTTAATGAAGAGCCACCATGTGAGAGTGGTAGTATCCATGTCCACTGCAGGGACAACACAGAGGAAGGGGATAGGAAGGGATTGAGTGGTATTGCTTAAAGTGTAATTTGAATGTTAAATGATAATTGGTTGTTTACATTGTTAATATAGTTGCATAAATTTTTGTAATCCCCCACATACCAGCTTTATGCTGATCGCGTATTTGTTTGTCGGCGTTTTAGGTACAAATTCTAAGAGAACAAACAGTAAATTGTCACCTTGCAAAATAAGAAGTAAAGTGCAAGGAGGATTAGATAGAGCAATTCCAGTAAGGGATACATAGTTTCCCCAAAGTTTCAAAAGGTAAATAAAGTTTTAAATTTTCCTGCCAATATTCAGTTTAGTAGTAGAATTTCATAATTATCATTGATTATTTGCTGAACCTTTGATCCTGTTAATTGATTAGCGGCTCTGACCTTCGGGTCTCCCTTAATTGGGGGTTACCGGGAGGTGGAGTCGTTACAATTGGTATCAGAGCGTAGGTTCTTCATCTAATCAGTAATAATTATTAAATTTTACAAATTCCATAGAACTGAGGGAGTTATTAGAGAAGTGTTTGAAAGACTGAGGTGTCTAGAAAAGGATCACTTCCGGGGGCTGGAAAGATTTTCCTCCGCACCGCTAGTTGGAATACGAGGACTCCCAGATTGTGTGACTGTCTGGCCGATGTCTTAGGATATGACTAGAAATAAGATACCTTTAGGACTCTCTCATCTTACTCATCTCTTCTCAACTCAATTTTCTCTTAAGGATTGTAAGGATTAGGGTTTTCTCTCTCTTCCTCACCCTCATGTGGTATGGGTTAAGGTTGATAAGATCTAAGGGATCCTCGACCAAATTAATAAAAGATACGTAAGTAAGATGTCATTGACATAAGTGTAATTAGTTTAAAGGTAAACTAAAAGTTTGTTTGTTATGCTTATGTAGATGGATCGTACAAAAATTGTGGCTATCCCTTTTTCCACCAATGGTGGTGGACCACCCCGTAGGAAGAATGGATCCTCGGAGAAGAGGAAGCGGAAACATGATGGGGAGACCTCTAAGAAGAGAAAGAGGCCTGAAGAAGCTGAGCATGGAGCCCCAAACCCTGAACCAATGCCCGACATCAACCAAGAGCAAGGGAGGGGACCAGAATACGAGGAATACCAGGTGCATGAAGAGGAAGCTTATATGGAGGAGAACCAGCCTTGTGGTCAAGAACCTACCATGGTAGTTCACACTACGGAATGGATGGAACAGCAGAAACGGCTGACTGAGGCTATTCATGCCCTGGCCCTGAGAGACCTGGCTCGAGATGAGAATGGTGAGCCACTTCCAGTTCATCCTCGATTGGGAGCCACCATTCTGGACTTCGTCAAGCTGAACATCGAGAAGTTCTGGGGGGAAGACAAGACTGAAGTGGTCGACAAGGCCGAAGCTTGGCTGCTTGCAGTCGAGAACGGGTTCTGGATGCTTGAGGTACAGCCAAATAAGAAGGTTTTGTTTGCTACTCACCTTTTGGAAGGTGCAGCCAAGATATGGTGGGAGAACCACATCACAGGAAGGGACCTAAGCGAGGAACCGATGGCATGGACCGACTTCAAGACCATCTTCACCGCCAGATTCATCCCCGTTTCAGCCAAGAAAGAGAAGGAGCGAGAATTCACCACCATGACACAAGGAAGCTCGTCAGTTGTGGACTTTGGTCGCAAGTTCCGCATCCTGGAACGTTTCGGGCACATGATGGATGAAGAGAGGAGAGTGGACCACTTCACAGAGCGTCTACACCCCACCATCAAGCCCCATGTGATGGCTAGCAAGCCAAAGACCTTCGCTGAAGCTTACAACACCGCCTTAGACATGGAAAGGACAGTGATGCCTACACAAAATCAATCCAAGGGATATCTGGGTTTCATTGAAGGATCTCAAGGTCATAAGAACAACCACAAGAAAGGTCACGGGCGTCACCAGGCCAAAGGAAGACATGGAGGGAAAGGGAAACCCCATCAAGAGAACAACCGACCTCGATGCCGCACCTATGGGAGATGGCATACAAGTGAGTGCCGCTTCAAGAAGAGGGTCTGCTACCGGTGTCAGCAGGAAGGACACCTCATCTCCAATTGCCCTCAGCCTGACCCAAGAGGACCTTTGGGGTCTTATCCGGTGGCGGCACAACCAGTAGCTGCAGCACCCCCAGTAGGAGCACCAGCGGGAGCACCTCCAGGTGGAGAGAGGAGGCAAGCTAGAGTGTTCTCCATCGACAATGAAGAAGCTCAGGCGAATGCTAATAAGTTGATTGAGGGTAATAACCCATAGAGTGTTTCCTTTTAGTTCAGTAGACCATGTAATAGCTTCTGATATGGAATAACTTTGTAGGCTTGCTGGAAGTCATGGGACAAAATGTAAAAGCACTCTTTGATTCTGGTTCAACTAATACTTTTATTTCGAGAAATCTAGCAACTATGCTTGGATTGGATATCAAGGATTTGGGTTATGTTTTGGATGTCACAACCCCGAGTGGTCGTATTTATACCTCTCTTTTGAAAACCCCTATCCTTCCAGTAAAGTATCTAAACCATGAGCTCCCCACTGACTTTATCCTCCTCAATATGAATGATTTTGATGTGATCATCGGTATGGATTGGCTTTCCACCTACAGAGCCCAGATTGACTATAGAGAGAAGAAGATTCTCATTAGGAAAACCGGCTATCCACACTTCACAATTCGAGGAAGGAAAGATGCGACAACTAGCCTTTATGTGTCCGCTTTGAAAGCTGAACGGATGCTATCCAAAGGTTGTCGAGCTTACTTAGCCATATTTACCGCACCCGAGGTTAAGGGACAATCCTTGGAGGATATAGAGGTGGTTTAGGAGTATGCAGATGTGTTTCCAGATGATCTACCAGGCATTCCCCCTGGGAGGGAGGTAGATTTCTCGATTGAGTTAGCTCCTGGGACTAACCATATATCTAAGGCATCCTATAGAATGGCCCCTGTGGAGTTGCTTGAGTTGAAAACCCAATTGCAGGAGTTGTTAGATAAAGGATTTATCCGACCCAGTACATCCCCTTGGGGTGCGCCAGTCCTCTTTGTGAAAAAGAAGGATGGGTCGCTTTAGATGTGTATTGACTATCGGATGATCAACCAAGAAACCATTAAGAATATGTATCCTTTACCTAGGATAGATGACCTGTTTGACCAACTCAAATCAGCTCGAGTCTTCTCCAAGATCGATTTGAGGTCCGGATACCACCAGGTGAGAGTGAGAAGTAAGGATATACCCAAAACTGCTTTCAAAACATGTTATGGTCACTATGAGTTTGTGGTCAAGCCGTTTGGACTATCCAATGCACCTAGTGTCTTTATGAACCTCATGAATAGTGTGTTCCAACCATACCTTGACTCTTTTGTGATAGTGTTCATAGATGACATTTTGGTGTACTCGGACGACCTAGCCCAACACCGTGACCACCTGGGTAGAGTCCTTGATATCCTGAGAAAGCATAAGTTTTTCAAAAAGTTCTCGAAGTGTGAGTTTTGGTTGGACCGAGTCATGTTTCTTGGACACATCATCTCAGGAGTAACGATCACCGTAGATCCAGCCAAAGTATCGGCAGTTCGAGACTGGCCGACACCGAAGAACCTGTGACGTCCCCCAATTTCTATATACTTTCCATAGTGACATTCATAGATATGCATGCACTGATATCTATAGATGTCAAAAGGGAAAATATAAGAGATTAAGGTAGTCAACTAAAACAGAGATTAAGCCAAGATCCAGTCCACATCATCAGACAATGCCACACGAACTTTCATTCATATAGATAAAATAAAGTCATTACATATGGAGAGAAAAATATTGTTCTAAAGAATGTTAACTTTATTACATAGGATCTTCATCATCCTCGACATTAACTAGGAAAAGAAATAAACTAACATCTAGTGAGAAATAAGATGAGTGGAACAGATCTATCTAATGCATCATCCATGTTTATTATTTTATGCCTTCAGGTACTTTGAGCATGTATTTCATCTTGTTGTCAATTGTTCCTTGCACCTAGAAAAATACGAGAAACAAAAACATCAACAAAGTTGGTACGCGGTAGAAAGTTATACTAATAAGGTTGCATAAAGGAAAATATTTGAAAAAGAAAGAAAGAGAGATAAAACCATTTCTTAATGCGAAAAATCAAGTAAACACCCCTTTTTATTTCATTCATTATTGATGCAGTTGTACTACACCTATTGCACTTGACTTACATCTAGTGTGGGCAACAAAATATCAACATACATCTAACATGGGCCAAGGAATCATACATCCATGTTAGGCAACATACATCCACACCAGGCTATGTGCTCTAGTAGCTACAACCCATCAAGATCATTTATGTTTCTCTTAAATTTGGCGAAGTATAATTCATACTAGTCAACCAATCAATCATATCTAAATACGATCATTCAAAATATTTCATAGCATAAGCAACCAAAAATCTAGTCTTATACTTATAAGACCACGTACCTGCTTGTTCAATCAAATGTCCAAAGATTTAGAGTCAATCAGGAATTTAGTCACCCTGCAAAGAAAGCAAGGGTACAATATTATTATTGGTCCATGTGACCAGGACTAAGATATGTTCTTAGTTATTATTCCTTTTATGTTATCTTAATTCAGATCAGGGATTTCCCATATCCTAATTGAGTTTACAAATATTATCAGGTATGATCCATCATAAACTATTTGGATTAAAGATAATATTTAATTGATTAATTAGAAGATTTCCCAAAATTAGGGTTTCTAAGATGATTGGAATAAAAGGGGAAATACAACCCTTAAGACATTAATGGTTCCATAATATCAGGTTTCGAATTAGGATTCAGGGCAAAATTATGATCACTAATCATCATCTAGTGATATCAGATTTCGTATGAAGATATACCTATAATTTCATGTAGAAAGAGAAAGCTAAAATTAGGGTTTCTTCTAATCCTTTGATCACTTATCAACTTAGAATAGGATTTCGAGTTATTTTGAAATCAGGGTTTCATCTAATGGTTACAAACATTTTAGAAGTCATATATCATCAAGAAAGCCATTTTTAATAATTAATTATGATTAAGGATGTCCTTTACGCCTTAGACAGTTATTTTTGAAATAGGGAACGGATTCAGGTATTGATAATATTTTATATGAATAGATCATATTTTTTTGATCAAAATGGTATATTGGTTTGCTATATTCTGATAATCCTAGAAGTTATTATGATTTTTCTAAGAAAATGTATTTTTCTTGCATAAAAAAGGATTATCTAATTAAAAAGAAAAGAATTGTAACCTCGATCAACGGCCGGTTCCGACTGGATCAACCGCTTGAATTGATCTACACCGATTTGACGGTCCAGGTCGATCCTCGCCAGATTGGACGACTCGAGCTTGCTCTGCAGGTCCGCAGCTTGCTCCAGCAGAGGTGGAGGAACTCCGTCGAGCTTGTTCTAGCTCCTGGGTGGTGCTGTCGTGAGGAAGAAGGTGCCTTCACCTTCACGAGGCTGCCCCGCACAGTTGCGGGTGGTTTTCCAGTCCTGGCTCCCACTGGAACGTAGCGCTGCCGCAGGAGAGGCGAGGTCGCCGGCGTGAGAGGGGTTTAGGGTGGTGAGGAGTTCTGGGAGCCTGTCTTCTGGCCGCCCACGCTCAGGGAAGGTCGGCGAAGGTGTTGGGGGGGGTAGGATTTGCGTGGGGAGGTGTTGTGGTTGCCTGAAGGTGAAAGGAGCTGAGGTTGAAGAATGTGGCTAGGGGAGCAGTGTTCGGAGTGTCTGCGTTTGCAATTGGAGATGTGAAATGGTTAAAGGAATCATGGCAGAGCTAATGAGGGCCTTATATAGGCGTGAGGGGGGCTAGGCAAAGAATCCCTAAAGGCTGCCATCGCCTCCAGGAAAAGGGCGACGAAGTGGGGATTCATTATTCCAATTCCGCAGATGGGGGAGGTCAAGTTGGGGCTTGACGAGGTCTTCGGGAAGTTTAGGAGATATTTGTTGGGTTCAAAACTTGAAAGGAGGTGCGAGGTGGCGAGATTAGCTGGGCTCGGTTTCCTGTTGCCTCCCCGCCCTTTGCGGGAGGTAGGAGACGAGGTCTCCACCATTGGATTAGGGAAGATCCGTGGATCGCCTGATCCGACGGCTGGGAGAGGGGCCGGGTTTAACTAAAACCAGCGTGACAATTATTTAACCTTGATTAAATGAGAACTTAGGTCTAGGACATATATCTAGGTTGATTTATTAAATTGGCCATAACTCATGATTGGTAACTCCAATTCTAATGAAATTTGAGGTGTAGCTTCAAAAGGTCATTATGCTACTATGATATAAATTTGAAACCCAAATTCAAAGGTTTGATGTGTTTATTTACTAAAAACATTATCATATGTATTTTATCATAAAAGCATACTAGGGTTTGCATATTTTTGCAATTTGTGACCCATATTAGTCTAATTAAGTGAGATGAGTATATGAGGGTAATTTGGTCCACAATATTTTTATAATAAACTTTTAAGAGAGAGAAAAATACTATAAAAACTCACTTTGTCACATTCTCCCCTCCTTTTAAGAATTTTGCCCTCAAAATTCAAGCAGCCTGAAAGAGATGTGGATATTTCCGCTCGACTTCGGACTTGAGCTCCCATGTAGCATCGGTTTGATCATGGTGGCTCCAGAGAACTTTCACCATATCTATACGCCGATTATTGTGAAGTTCCTTTGCCTTGAAATCAAGAATTCTAGCTGGTGACTCAGCATACGTCAAGTCATCTTTCAGCTCAAGAGGCTCATGATTCAGAATGTGACTGGGGTCTTTGACATAGGGCTTCAGATTAGATACATGAAAGACATTATGCATGGCACTATACTGAGGTGGCAAAGCAAGATGATAGGCACATTCTCCAACCCTTTCAAGAATCTTGAAGGGTCCCACATAACGAGGACTGAGCTTTCCCTTATTCTTGGCCAAAGCTCGAATTGGTCAGATCTTTAGAAAGACATGATCACCTTCCTTGAACTGACGTTCCTATCGGTGAGCATCTGCATATGATTTCTACCTATCCTGTGCTCGCTTCATTCTCTGCCGGATTAGTGCAACTTTATCTGCATACAGCTGCATCTCCTCGAATTTCATCAAGGTATGTTCTCCGACATCGTCCCAATGTAATGGAGATCTGCACGGTCGGCCATAGAGAGATTCATATGGTGGCATCCCAATACTCACCTGATAGCTATTATTATAGGAAAACTCAGCTAAAGGCAGGTAATTGTCCCATGAGCCTTCCCAGTCAAGCACACAAGCTCGTAGAAGATCTTCCAGAATCTGCACTGTTCGTTCTGACTATCCATCTATTTGCAGGTGGTATGCTGTACTGAAGTTCAGTTTAGTGCCCAATTCTTCTTGAACCTGCTTCCACAACTTTGAAGTGAACTTTGGGTCCCGGTCCGAGACAATGGACGCTGGAACCCCATGCAGATGTACAATCTCCCATATATAAAGGTCGGCCAACTCAGAAACTTTCATAGTAGTTTTCACTGGTAGAAAATGAGCTGACTTGGTGAGACGATCCACAATGACCCATGCAGCATCGTATCCCTTCCTGGTCCTGGGTAATCCCACTACGAAATCCATAGTGATATGTTCCCATTTCCATTCCGGAATCTCAAGAGGTTGCAGTAGACCACCTGGTCTTTGATGCTCGGCCTTGATTCTCTGACATGTCAGACATCTGGATACAAAATCTGCAATGTCATACTTCATGCCTCTCCACCAGAACTGTCATTGTAGGTCTTTGTACATCTTTGTTGTGCCGGGATGAACTGTGTACTTGGACCCATGCACCTCGCTAAGAATGGTTGTCTTTACAGTTGACTGCTCAGGGACCCACATACGGTTCTTGTATCGAAGACCACCATCAAGACCTACAGACAGATGTGTATGAGGTTTAGCCAGGAGAGAGGAGAGCTCTGCAAGCTCGGGACTAGCTTTCTGTGCCTCCAGAAGTTCAGAATGCAAGTTGGATGTGATAGAGATGTTATTGACATGCATACGATCTGCTAGGAATTGTGGTCTCCAGCTTGCTAGGTCCTCCATGTTCCTCCATTCGGGTACAGACAGGGATGCACAAACAACTCTTTTCCTACTAAGGGCGTCTACAACCACATTGGCCTTACCTGGATGGTAGCCAATGGTGAAGTCGTAGTCCTTCAAGTACTCAATCCACCGTCGTTGTCGGAGATTCAAATCCTTCTGCGTCAGAATGTACTTGAGGCTTTTATGGTCAGTGAAGATATCGAACGTTGCCCCGTACAAGTAGTGCCTCTAGATTTTGAGAGCATGGATGATAGTAGCTAACTCCAAATCATGCGTAGGGTAATTCAACTCATTGGGTTTCAGCTGTCTAGAAGCGAAGGCCACTACTTTCCCATTCTGCTGCAGGACACAACCTAGACCATGTCGGGAAGCATCAGTGAATATCACAAATCCCTCATTACCAGAGGGTAAAACAAGGATAGGTGCTGACGTCAACTTCTGTTTGAGCTCTTGGAAGCTAGACTCACAAGCAGCAGACCAGATGAAATGCTCATCCTTCCGAGTAAGCTTAGTGAGAGGAAGTGCCACTTTGGAGAAATTCGGAATAAAACGACGATAATATCCAGCCAGACCTAAGAACCTCTGGATTTCAGAAGGATTACGAGGAGGTTGCCAATCAAGTACAACCGATACTTTAGCAGGATCAACAGATTTGTTACCCCCAGAAATGACATGACCAAGAAACATAACTTTGTCAATCCAGAATTCACATTTAGAAAGCTTGCCATAGAATTTCTGGCTCGAAGAATCTCAAGGACAGACTTCAAATGCTCTCGATGCTCCTCCGTAGAATCAGAATAGATCAGAATACCATCAATGAATATGACTACAAACTCATCAAGATAAGGTTGGAAGACTTTGTTCATCAAGTTCATGATTACGCCAGGTGTGTTGGTCAACCCGAACGACATTACCAGGAATTCATTGTGCCCATAACGAGTTCGGAAAGCAGTCTTAGATATATCGGAATCTTTGACCTTAAGTTGATGGTAGCCAGAACGAAGATCAATTTTTTAGAAGACTTTAGCAGTATGAAGCTGATCAAAGAGGTCATCGATACGAGGGAGAGGATACTTGTTTTTAATCGTAGCTTGGTTCAACATGCGATAGTCAATACACATCTGCATCGAACCGTCTTTCTTTTTAACAAAAAAGACAGGTGCACCCCAAGGGGAAACGCTAGGGCAGATAAAACCCTTATCAAAAAGTTCTTGTAATTGTTTCTTCAGCTCCATAAGCTCAGTAGGTGCCATCCTATACGGTGCCCTAGAAATCAGAGTGGTTCTAGGAAGAAGATCTATGGAGAACTCAATGTCTCGGTTTGGAGGTAGCCCAGGAAGCTCCTCTGGAAATACGTCAAGGAAATCACGTACCACCTCCAGTCTTTCTACAAGCTCGTTGTCAGGACTGGTTTTTGAGACGAATGCGAGGAAGACTTTACATCCTTTAGATATGAGCTTTTTATCTTTAAGAGAGGAAATTATTATATTATTACAGAATCCGCTTCCCCTAGGGATCACTACAGGAGAAGAATGAGGTTGAGAGAGAACTACCACCTTATTTCTACAGTCAATATAAGCATGATATGTGTACAGCCAATACATGCCAAGAATAACATCAAAGTCTTCCATAGTTAAGAGAATGAACTCGAAGGGCATGTCATGATTTTAAATTTTAGAGGGAGAACATCAGTTTTCTGCAATGTAGTGAATATTTTGCCACTAGGATTTGACACATCCAGAATGTATCCCAAGTCCCTTATATGTAAGTGCAACATTGAGGCCAGATTTTGAGAGATAAACGTATTTGTAGATCCAGAATCAAACAATGCTTTAACAGGATGTTCATTCAAGCAAACAATGCCTACACATGATAATTACACTTTAAATAATTGAAGGCATTGAATAAGATATTGGATATATGAAAAAGATTTAAGGTTACCTTCGACAAGCTGGTTCAGATTTGCCCTAGCCTCCTCTGCTGTTACTGCGAACACCCTGGCATTACGGTGTCCCTGAGGGGGTGGAGCACCTGCTGGAGGTTTGCCAAGGATAGATGCATTGGGGCACTTGGCAAGGAAATGTCCCTCCTTCTTGCAGTTGTAGAAGACCAGCTTGGTGTAGCAACAAGGCCCGTCATGTCCTCGTCCACAAATCTTGCATTTGCTGTGGTAATCCATCAACTTGCTATTCTTTGGTCCTTTCTTCCCTGAACCTCCTCCTTTCCCAGATCCTTTATTATGGCCGGGGTGGAACTTCTTGATCTTCTCTTCCTCAATGGTGGTCAACCCTAAATATCCCATGCTAGAAGGCTTCTGTAATCCCTACTCCCTTTCCTGCTTAAGGGCCATGTCTAGGGCTTCATCAATGCTTCGGGGACGAGAGGCTATAACTAGGGTTTTTAGGTGTGCGGAGAGACAATCTACATAGTGCTCGGTGAGGCGGTCCTCAGTCCGGATAGGGGCATAGCGTTCCAGAAGCCTAAACTTCTGAGTATAGTCGGCCACTGAGAGACTACCCTGCCTAAGCTCCATGTACATCTTCTCTTTCCTCTTCCTCTCAGCTATGGGCATGAAATGGTCGGTGAAGAGGGTCTTAAAGGCTTCCCATCCCAAGTTGTCTACTTCCTCTCCCCGATTCCCACCATAATTCTCCCACCAGATCTTCGCCCCTCCCTTAAGAAAATGGGTGGTGAACTTGACCTTCTTTTCCTCGGGTACTTCTAGGGTACGAAAGGCATTCTCTATGGAAAGGACCCAGGCCACAACCTTGTCCATGACCACAGGCTGATCTTCCCCCCAAAAGGAATCAGGGTTGAGCTTAATGAAGTCTATTACCGTCACTTCCTTCTTCCTAGAGGAGCTAGGTTCAGGGGTTCCTTTTGTGGCGAGGGTTTCCATGAAGTCTAGTAGGATTTTCTTTTGTTCCTCCCACCTTTCTTTGGCCATAGTTTCATGATCAGGTATTTCAGAGGTTTCATGTTATTTTCTCTTCTTGGAGGATGATTCCTCCGAGGCCTTAGAGTTGCGAGTTTTAGGAGGCATCCTGTAATTAATATGAACATATTAGATCCATTACTCCAACAATTATTCTCATCATTATCATTATTATTATCACATGATATTTCATTATTCTCATTTATCAATAATTAATGTTCTCAATGTTATGATTTATGGAGGATATCCTAAAATACTTATCAGTCGATCCTTAGGACTTTCTAAATAGAGAGACTCCTTCCTAACCTTATAACAAAGGTAAGAGGGAAAATTTAATTTATTTTTAAAACGTAGATGAGAGGGAGAAATTTTTCCTATAGAAGAGGTGAGAGGGAAAATCTATAGATGAGAAGATTCCTAAATTAAGGTATGCCCAAGAATAGGGGACACTTAGGATATCGGCCAGGTAGACTTATACTATCATAAAGGTAGCCTCGTGATTGCCAAGCTAAGTGGCTCGGAGACTTTAGTCAGACCCATGGCAGATGCTATCCTAGACACCTCAACCCTTCACATCCCAAACTCAAGGACTACCCTAGACTCAAAATAGGGTGAATGAAGTTCATGTGACTTGATGTGTGAACATTGGCTCTGATACCAACTGTGACGTCCCCCAATTTCTATGTACTTTCCATAGTGACATTCATAGATATGCGTGCACTCATATCTATAGATGTCAAAAGGGAAAATATAAGAGATTAAGGTAGTCAACTAAAACAGAGATTAAGCCAAGATCTAGTCCACATCATCGGACAATGCCACATGAACATTCATTCATATAGATAAAATAAAGTCATTACATATGTAGAGAAAAATATTGTTCTAAAGAATGTTAACTTTATTACATAGGATCTTGATCATCCTCGACATTAACTAGGAAAAGAAATAAACTAACGTCTAGTGAGAAATAAGATGAGTGGAACAGATCTATCTAATGCATCCGCCATGTTTATTATTTTATGCCTTCAGGTACTTTGAGCATGTATTTCATCTTGTTGTCAATTGTTCCTTGCACCTAGAAAAATACGAGAAACAAAAACATCAACAAAGTTGGTACGTGGTAGAAAGTTATACTAATAAGGTTGCATAAAGGAAATATTTGAAAAAGAAAGAAAGAGAGATAAAACCATTTCTTAATGCGAAAATCAAGTAAACACCCCTTTTTATTTCATTCATTTTTGATGCAGTTGTACTACACCTATTGCACTTGACTTACATCTAGTGTGGGCAACAAAATATCAACATACATCTAACATGGGCCAAGGAATCATACATCCATGTTAGGCAACATACATCCACACCAGGCTATGTGCTCTAATAGCTACAAACCATCAAGATCATTTATGTTTCTCTTAAATTTGGCGAAGTATAATTCATACTAGTCAACCAATCAATCATATCCAAATACAATCATTCAAGATATTTCATAGCATAAGCAACCAAAAATCTAGTCTTATACTTATAAGACCACGTACCTGCTTGTTCAATCAAATGTCCAAAGATTTAGAGTCAATCAGGAATTTAGTCACCCTGCAAAGAAAGCAAGGGTACAATATTATTATTGGTCCATGTGACCAGGACTAAGATATGTTCTTAGTTATTATTCCTTTTATGTTATCTTAATTCAGATCAGGGATTTCCCATATCCTAATTGAGTTTACAAATATTATCAGGTCTGATCCATCATAAACTATTTGGATTAAAGATCATATTTAATTGATTAATTAGAAGATTTCCCAAAATTAGGGTTTCTAAGATGATTGGAATAAAAGGGGAAATACAACCCTTAAGACATTAATGGTTCCATAATATCAGGTTTTGAATTAGGATTCAGGGAAAAATTATGATCACTAATCGTCATCTAGTGATATCAGATTTCGTATGAAGATATACCTATAATTTCATGTAGAAAGAGAAAGCTAAAATTAGGGTTTCTTCTAATCCTTTGATCACTTATCAACTTAGAATAGGATTTCGAGTTATTTTGAAATTAGGGTTTCATCTAATGGTTACAAACATTTTAGAAGTCATATATCATCAAGAAAGCCATTTTTAATAATTAATTATGATTAAGGATGTCCTATACGCCTTATACAGTTATTTTTGAAATAGGGAACAGATTCAGGTATTGATAATATTTTATATGAATAGAGCATATTTTTTTTGATGAAAATGGTATATTGGTTTTCTATATTCTGATAATCCTAGCATTTATTATGATTTTTCTAAGAAAATGTATTTTTTTGCATAAAAAAGGATTATCTAATTAAAAGGAAAAGAATTGTAACCTCGATCAACGGCCGGATCTGACTGGATCAACGGCTCGAATTGATCTACACCGATTCGATGGTCCGGGTCGATCCTCACCTGATCGGACGGCTCGAGCTTGCTCCGCAGGTCCGCAGCTTGCTCCAGCAGAGGTGGAGGAACTCTGACGAGCTTGTTCTAGCTCCTGGGTGGTGCTGTCGTGAGGAAGAAGGTGCCTTCACCTTCACGAGGCTTCCCCGTACAGTTGTGGGTGGTTTTCTAGTCGTGGCTCCCACTGGAACGTAGCGCTGCCGCAGGAGAGGCGAGGTCGCCGGCGTGAGAGGGGTTTAGGGTGGTGAGGAGTTCTGGGAGCCTGTCTTCTGGCCGCCCACGCTCGGGGAAGGTCGGCGAAGGTGTTGGGGGGGGGTAGGATTTGCGCGGGGAGGTGTTGTGGTGGCCTGAAGGTGAAAGGAGATGAGGTTGAAGAAGGTGGCTAGGGGAGCAGTGTTCGGAGTGTCTGCGTTTGCAATTGGAGATGTGAAATGGTTAAAGGAATCATGGCGGAGCTAATGAGGGCCTTATATAGGCGTGAGGGGGGCTAGGCAAAGAAGCCCTAAAGGCTGCCATCACCTCCAGGAGAAGGGCGAAGAAGTGGGGATTCGTTCTTCCAATTCCGCGGATGGGGGAGGTCAAGTTGGGGCTTGACGAGGTCGTCGGGAAGTTTAGGAGATATTTGTTGGGTTCAAAACTTGAAAGGAGGTGCGAGGTGGCGAGATTAGCTGGGCTCGGTTTCCTGTTGCCTCCCCGCCCTTTGCGGGAGGTAGGAGACGAGGTTTCCACCATTGGATCAGGGAAGATCCGTGGATTGCCTGATCCGACGGCTGGGAGAGGGGCCGGGTTTAACTAAAACCAGCGTGACAATTATTTAACCTTGATTAAACGAGAACTTAGTTCTAGGACATATATCTAGGTTGATTTATTAAATTGGCCATAACTCATGATTGGTAACTCCAATTCTAATGAAATTTGAGGTGTAGCTTCAAAAGGTCATTATGCTACTATGATATAAATTTGAAACCCAAATTCAAAGGTTTGATGTGTTTATTCACTAAAAACATTATCATATGTATTTTATCATAAAAGCATACTAGGGTTTGCATATTTTTGCAATTTGTGACCCATTTTAGTCCAATTAAGTGAGATGAGTATATGAGGGTAATTTGGTCCACAATTGTTTTATAATAAACTTTTAAGAGAGAGAAAAATACTATAAAAACTCACTTTGTCACATTCTCCCCTCCTTTTAAGAATTTTGCCCTCAAAATTCAAGCAGCCTGAAAGAGATGTGGATATTTCCGCTCGACTTCGGACTTGAGCTCCCATGTAGCATCGGTTTGATCATGGTGGCTCCAGAGAACTTTCACCATATCTATACGCCGATTATTGTGAAGTTCCTTTGCCTTGAAATCAAGAATTCTAGCTGGTGACTCAGCATACGTCAAGTCATCTTTCAGCTCAAGAGGCTCATGATTCAGAATGTGACTGGGGTCTTTGACATAGGGCTTCAGATTAGATACATGAAAGACATTATGCATGGCACTATACTGAGGTGGCAAAGCAAGACGATAGGCACATTCTCCAACCCTTTCAAGAATCTTGAAGGGTCCCACATAACGAGGACTGAGCTTTCCCTTATTCTTGGCCAAAGCTCGAATTGGTCGGATCTTTAGAAAGACATGATCACCTTCCTTGAACTGACGTTCCTGTCGGTGAGCATCTGCATATGATTTCTGCCTATCCTGTGCTCACTTCATTCTCTGCCGGATTAGTGCAACTTTATTTGCATACAGCTGCATCTCCTCGGATTTCATCAAGGTATGTTCTCCGACATCGTCCCAATGTAATGGAGATCTGCACGGTCGGCCATAGAGAGCTTCATATGGTGGCATCCCAATACTCGCCTGATAGCTATTATTATAGGCAAACTCAGCTAAAGGAAGGTAATGGTCCCATGAGCCTTCCCAGTCAAGCACACAAGCTCGTAGAAGATCTTCCAGAATCTGCATTGTTCGTTCTGACTGTCCATCTATTTGCGGGTGGTATGTTGTACTGAAGTTCAGTTTAGTGCCCAATTCTTCTTGAACCTACTTCCACAGCTTTGAAGTGAACTTCGGGTCCTGGTCCGAGACAATGGACGCTGGAACCCCATGCAGATGTACAATCTCCCGTATATAAAGGTTGGTCAACTCAGAAACTTTCGCAATAGTTTTCACCAGTAGAAAATGAGCTGACTTGGTGAGACGATCCACAATGACCCATGCAGCGTCGTATCCCTTCCGGATCCTGGGTAATCCCACTACGAAATCCATAGTGATATGTTCCCATTTCCATTCCGGAATCTCAAGAGGTTGCAGTAGACCACCTGGTCTTTGATGCTCGGCCTTGATTCTCTGACATGTCTGACATCTGGATACAAAATCTGTAATGTCATGCTTCATGCCTCTCCACCAGAACTGTCGTTGTAGGTCTTTGTACATCTTTGTTGTGCCGGTATGAACTGTGTACTTTGACCCATGCACCTCGCTAAGAATGGTTGTCTTTACAGTTGACTGCTCAGGGACCCACATACGGTTCTTGTATCAAAGACCACCATCAAGACCTACAGACAGATGTGTATGAGGTTTAGCCAGGAGAGAGGAGAGCTCTACAAGCTCAGGATTAGCTTTCTGTGCCTCCAGAAGTTCAGAATGCAAGTTGGATGTGATAGAGATGTTATTGACATGCATACGATCTGCCAATGGTTGTGGTCTCCAGCTTGCTAGGTCCTCCATGTTCCTCCATTCGGGTACAGACAGGGATGCACAAACAGCTCTTTTCCTACTGAGGGCGTCTGCAACCACATTGGCCTTACCTGGATGGTAGCCAATGGTGAAGTCATAGTCCTTCAAGTACTCAATCCACCGTCGTTGTCAGAGATTCAAATCCTTCTGCGTCAGAATGTACTTGAGGCTTTAATGGTCAGTGAAGATATCGAACGTTGCCCCGTACAAGTAGTGCCTCCAGATTTTGAGAGCATGGATGATAGCAGCTAACTCCAAATCATGCGTAGGGTAATTCAACTCATTGGGTTTTAGCTGTCTAGAAGTGAAGGCCACTACTTTCCCGTTCTTCTACAGGACACAACCTAGACCATGTCGGGAAGCATCAGTAAATATCACAAATCCCTCATTACCATAGGGTAAAACAAGGACATGTGTTGATGTCAACTTCTGTTTGAGCTCTTGGAAACTAGACTCACAAGCAGCAGACCAGATGAAATGCTCGTCCTTCCGAGTAAGCTTAGTGAGATGAAGTGCCACTTTGGAGAAATTCGGAATAAAACGACGATAATATCCAGCCAGACCTAAGAACCTCCAGATTTTAGAAGGATTACGAAGAGGTTGCCAATCAAGTACAGCAGATACTTTAGCAGGATCAACAGATTTGTTACCCCCAGAAATGACATGACCAAGAAACATAACTTTGTCAATCCAGAATTCACATTTAGAAAGCTTGCCATAGAATTTCTGGGCTCGAAGAATCTCAAGGATAGACTTCAAATGCTCTCGATGCTCCTCCATAGAATCAGAATAGATCAGAATATCATCAATGAAGATGACTACAAACTCATCAAGATAAGGTTGGAAGACTTTGTTCATCAAGTTCATGAATACGCCAGGTGTGTTGGTCAACCCGAATGGCATTACCAGGAATTCATAGTGCCCGTAACGAGTTCGGAAAGCAGTCTTAGATATATCGGAATCTTTGACCTTAAGTTGATGGTATCCAGAACGAAGATCAATTTTTGAGAAGACTTTAGCAGTATGAAGCTGATCAAAGAGGTCATCGATACGAGGGAGAGGATACTTGTTTTTAATCGTAGCTTGGTTCAACATGCGATAGTCAATACACATCTGCATCGAACCGTCTTTCTTTTTAACAAAAAGGTCAGGTGCACCCCAAGGGGAAACGCTAGGGCGGATAAAACCCTTATCAAAAAGTTCTTGTAATTGTTTCTTCAGCTCCATAAGCTCAGTAGGTGCCATCCTATACGGTGCCCTAGAAATCAGAGTGGTTCTAGGAAGAAGATCTATGGAGAACTCAATGTCTCGGTTTGGAGGTAGCCCAGGAAGCTCCTCCAGAAATACGTCAAGAAAATCACGTACCACCTCCAGTCTTTCTATAGGCCCGTTGTCAGGACAGGTTTCTGAGACGAATGCGAGGAAGACTTTACATCCTTTAGATATGAGCTTTTTAGCTTTAAGAGAGGAAATTATTATATTATTACAGAATCCGCTTCCCCGAGGGATCACTACAGGAGAAGAATGAGGTTGAGAGAGAACTACCATCTTGTTTCTACAGTCAATATAAGCATGATATGTGTACAGCCAATCCATGCCAAGAATAACATCAAAGTCTTCCATAGTTAAGAGAATGAACTCGAAGGGCATGTCATGATTTTCAAATTTTAGAGGGAGAACATCAATTTTCTGCAATGTAGTGAATATTTTTCCACTAGGAGTTGACACATCCAGAATGTATCCCAAGTCCCTTATATGTAAGTGCAACATTGAGGCCAGATTTTGAGAGATAAACGTATTTGTAGATCCAGAATCAAACAATGCTTTAACAGGATGTCCATTCAAGAAAACAATGCCTACACATGATAATTACACTTTAAATAATTGAAGGCATTGAATAAGATATTGGATATATCAAAAAGATTTAAGGTTACCTTCGACAAGCTGGTTCAGATTTGCCCTAGCCTCCTCTGCTGTTACTGCGAACACCCTGGCATTACGGTGTCCCTGAGGGGGTGGAGCACCTGCTGGAGGTTTGCCAAGGATAGATGCATTGGGGCACTTGGCAAGGAAATGCCCCTCCTTCTTGCAGTTGTAGAAGACCAGCTTGGTGTAGCAACAAGGCCCGTCATGTCCTCGTCCACAAATCTTGCATTTGCTGTGGTAATCCATCAGCTTGCTATTCTTTGGTCCTTTCTTCCCTGAACCTCCTCCTTTCCCTGATCCTTTATTATGGCCGGGGTGGAACTTCTTGAACTTCTCTTCCTTAATGGTGGTCAACCCTAAATATCCCATGCTAGAAGGCTTCTGTAATCCCTACACCCTTTCCTGCTTAAGGGCCATGTCTAGGGCTTCATCAATGCTTTGGGGACAAGAGGATATAACTAGGGTTTTTAGGTGTGCGGAGAGACAGTCTACATAGTGCTCGGTGAGGCGGTCCTCAGTCTGGATAGGGGCATAGCGTTCCAGAAGCCTAAACTTCCGAGTATAGTCGACCACTGAGAGACTACCCTGCCTAAGCTCCATGTACATCTTCTCTTTCCTCTTCCTCTCAGCTATGGGCATGAAACGGTCGGTGAAGAGGGTCTTGAAGGCTTCCCATCCCAAGTTGTCTACTTCCTCTCCCCGATTCCCACCATAATTCTCCCACCAGATCTTCGCCCCTCCCTTAAGCAAATGGGTGGCGAACTTGACCTTCTTTTCCTCGGGTACTTCTAGGGTACGAAAGGCATTCTCTATGGAAAGGACCCAGGCCTCAGCCTTGTCCATGACCTCAGGCTGATCTTCCCCCCAAAAGGAATCAGGGTTGAGCTTAATGAAGTCTATTACCGTCACTTCCTTCTTCCTAGAGGAGCTAGGTTCAAGGGTTCCTTTTGTGGCGAGGGTTTCCATGAAGTCTAGTAGGATTTTCTTTTGTTCCTCCCACCTTTCTTTGGCCATAGTTTCATGATCAGGTATTTCAAAGGTTTCATGTTCTTTTCTCTTCTTGGAAGATGATTCCTCCGAGGCCTTAGAGTTGCGAGTTTTAGGAGGCATCCTGTAATTAATATGAACATATTAGATCCATTACTCCAACAATTATTCTCATCATTATCATTATTATTATCACATGATATTTCATTATTCTCATTTATCAATAATTAATGTTCTCAATGTTATTATTTATGGAGGATATCCTAAAATCCTTATCAGTCTATCCTTAGGACTTTCTAAATAGAGAGACTCCTTCCTAACCTTATAACAAAGGTAAGAGGGAAAATTTAATTTATTTTTAAAACGTAGATGAGAGGGAGAATTTTTTCCTATAGAAGAGGTGAGAGGGAAAATCTATAGATGAGAAGATTCCTAAATTAAGGTATGCCCAAGAATAGGGGACACTTAGGATATCGGCCAGGTAGACTTATACTGCCATAAAGGTAGCCTCGTGATTGCCAAGCTAAGTGGCTCGGAGACTTTAGTCAGACCCATGGCAGATGCTATCCTAGACACCTCAACCCTTCACATCCCAAACTCAAGGACTACCCTAGACTCAAAATAGGGTGAATGAAGTTCATGTGACTTAATGCGTGAACATTGGCTCTGATACCAACTGTGACGTCCCCCAATTTCTATATACTTTCCATAGTGACATTCATAGATATGCGTGCACTCATATCTATAGATGTCAAAAGGGAAAATATAAGAGATTAAGGTAGTCAACTAAAACAGAGATTAAGCCAAGATATAGTCCACATCATCGGACAATGCCACACGAACATTCATTCATATAGATAAAATAAAGTCATTACATATGGAGAGAAAAATATTGTTCTAAAGAATGTTAACTTTATTACATAGGATTTTGATCATCCTCGACATTAACTAGGAAAAGAAATAAACTAACGTCTAGTGAGAAATAAGATGAGTGGAATAGATCTATCTAATGCATCCTCCATGTTTATTATTTTATGCCTGCAGGTACTTTGAGCATGTATTTCATCTTTTTGTCAATTGTTCCTTGCACCTAGAAAAATACGAGAAACAAAAACATCAACAAAGTTGGTACGTGGTAGAAAGTTATACTAATAAGGTTGCATAAAGGAAAATATTTGAAAAAGAAAGAAAGAGAGATAAAACCATTTCTTAATGTGAAAATCAAGTAAACACCCCTTTTTATTTCATTCATTTTTGATGCAGTTGTACTACACCTATTGCACTTGACTTACATCTAGTGTGGGCAACAAAATATCAACATACATCTAACATGGGCCAAGGAATCATACATCCATGTTAGGCAACATACATCCACACCATGCTATGTACTCTAGTAGCTACAACCCATCAAGATCATTTATGTTTCTCTTAAATTTGGCGAAGTATAATTCATACTAGTCAACCAATCAATCATATCCAAATATGATCATTCAAGATATTTCATAGCATAAGCAACCAAAAATCTAGTCTTATACTTATAAGACCACGTACCTGCTTGTTCAATCAAATGTCCAAAGATTTAGAGTCAATCAGGAATTTAGTCACCCTGCAAAGTAAGCAAGGGTACAATATTACTATTGGTCCATGTGACCAGGACTAAGATATGTTCTTAGTTATTATTCCTATTATGTTATCTTAATTCAGATCAGGGATTTCCCATATCCTAATTGAGTTTACAAATATTATCAGGTCTGATCCATCATAAACTATTTGGATTAAAGATAATATTTAATTGATTAATTAGAAGATTTCCCAAAATTAGGGTTTCTAAGATGATTGGAATAAAAGGGGGAATACAACCCTTAAGACATTAATGGTTCCATAATATCAGGTTTCGAATTAGGATTCAGGGCAAAATTATGATCACTAATCGTAATCTAGTGATATCAGATTTCATATGAAGATATACCTATAATTTCATGTAGAAAGAGAAAGCTAAAATTAGGGTTTCTTCTAATCCTTTGATCACTTATCAACTTAGAATAGGATTTCGAGTTATTTTGAAATCAGGTTTTCATCTAATGGTTACAAACATTTTAGAAGTCATATATCATCAAGAAATCCATTTTTAATAATTAATTATGATTAAGGATGTCCTTTAGGACTTAGACAGTTATTTTTGAAATAGGGAACGGATTCAGGTATTGATAATATTTTATCTGAATAGAGCATATTTTTCTGATCAAAATGGTATATTGGTTTGCTATATTCTGATAATCCTAGCATTTATTATGATTTTTCTAAGAAAATGTATTTTTCTTGCATAAAAAGGATTATCTAATTAAAAAGAAAAGAATTGTAACCTCGATCAACGGCCGGATCCGACTGGATCAACGGCTCGAATTGATCGACACCGATTCGACGGTCTGGGTTGATCCTCGCTTGATCGGACGGCTCGAGCTTGCTCCGCAGGTCTGCAACTTGCTCCAGCAGAGGTGGAGGAACTCCGACGAGCTTGTTCTAGCTCCTGGGTGGTGCTGCCGTGAGGAAGAAGGTGCCTTCACCTTCACGAGGCTGCCCCGCACAGTTGTGGGTGGTTTTCCAGTCGTGGCTCCCACTGGAACGTAGCGCTTCCGTAGGAGAGGCGAGGTCGCCGGCGTGAGAGGGATTTACGGTGGTGAGGAGTTCTGGGAGCATGTCTTCTGGCCGCCCACGCTCAGGGAAGGTCGGCGAAGGTGTTGGGGGGGTAGGATTTGCACGGGGAGGTGTTGTGGTGGCCTGAAGGTGAAAGGAGCCGAGGTTGAAGAAGGTGGCTAGGGGAGCAGTGTTCGGAGTGTCTGCGTTTGCAATTGGTGATGTGAAATGGTTAAAGGAATCATGGCAGAGCTAATGAGGGCCTTATATAGGCGTGAGGGGGGCTAGGAAAAGAAGCCCTAAAGGCTGCCATCGCCGCCAGGAGAAGGGCGAAGAAGTGGGGATTCGTTCTTCCAATTCCGCGGATGGGGGAGGTCAAGTTGGGGCTTGACGAGGTCATCGGGAAGTTTAGGAGATATTTGTTGGGTTCAAAACTTGAAAGGAGGTGCGAGGTGGCAAGATTAGCTGGGCTCGGTTTCCTATTGCCTCCCCGCCCTTTGCGGGAGGTAGGAGACGATGTCACACCCCGATCTCACACTAACCACTAATCACAAGATTAGGGCGCGATGGAGGGATTATCACATAAACAAATCACTGAGAACTTTTTCTTTTTTTTAAAACCTCGTAATGATATTCGGATTATTGCTGTAAACTAAAACATAATAAACTATTGCGGAAGCATTTCAATTAAACTGGCTAGAGAACATAAACAGAGTTTACAACATGTAACATTGTTTAACACAAAGTAAAACATAACAGATAATTTACATCTTTTACTCATTCGCCATACATACTCTCTCTCTCCCACATCATGTCCCAAGGACCGAGGGGAAAGGATTAAGAGACCACTATCTAACTAACTACATATACCTTCTACTGACTAGGGTGGTAAGATCCTTCAGATTCCTGGAACTGTCGCTGACCTGAAAATGTTTGAGTAGAGGAGTGAGCCTACTCGCTCAGTGAATAGTTTTTCATTTAAATATCACTAAACAACTCGTTAAATTTATTATTCAGATTAATATTCAAGAAATACTACACTGAGCAGTTCTAAAACAGTATAATTGAAATAACAAAGAATGTAAATACTGCATCCAAATAATAACTACTAGAAGACTATGCTCTAGTCTTCCTTAACTCTTTCATTTATAAGGAACTCTGTGAACCTATATGATCATATTTTAGCTTATGCCCTGATCTATGCAGTGTACTCTGCATAGAGACTCGCAGTGCACTATGGCCACACCGTACAAGACTTAGCGACACACCTGGGAAATGCTAAGTCTGACTGCCGGCCCTGTTCTGCTACAGGACCACAGGCTCTCCGGCCTCAATGCACTAACTCCGAGTGCTCTAGACTCCTCCTCTAACCTGAGTACACAGGCGGAGAGTCTCACTGGGTTACCACCGTGACTCCGCACGGATTATTATTGAACACTGCCTCTCTGTCCTCGTGCCACCGTGACTCCGCACGGTTATTGTTGCAACACGAGTTTCACCCCTAAGAAGCAGACCTCTCAAAGGGGTTCTACGGTGTTCAGGGCACCTAAGTCTAACATTAACATTATAGATACATTTTAAACAGAAATCATAACTCATTTAACATTTCTCACAAGGCTCACACAGCCTGCCATATCATATCATAAGAAACATCATAACTCATGTAATCAACATATATCATGTCTGCCCAACAAGTATTCTCATTCTAACATTTCATACATATATACATGATCTCAGTAACATCCCTTTCTAGGGCATGTCATATCTCATCACCTGCAATTCACAAGATATGTATTGTGAAAATAAGAAACCCTGTAGTATATATATACCAACTCAAAGAGAATAAGCATGTAAAGTTAAATCCACAAGAAACATACAATTCAACAGTTAAGCATCACCACATCTCATATTGAGAATTTTGATATCAAAATACTTGATTCATTGTACACCCTATCCTTATATCATGCATCTGCTAATTTACTAAAATCTATACTGTCTAACTTTATACCCAACTCGTACCATTTTCAGGCGTGTATTTCTAATTTCAATATAAATTCACTGATTCAATTCACACTGATCAGATGCTAAATTAAGTCATATAGAAGGGTAACGAAACAATTTATGAAATAAAAGTCGGGCGACACCAAATGCTACCCAATGCCTGATAACGACTGTTATCAGCTTAAAACGCGCACAAAACAGAAAATATTCAAACGCCTGAGTTTATTAATGATAAATGAATGAAATCCTACTCACTTCGATTTGGTCTATCCAGATTCGTCCGGAGATGTGTCCAGGGCCTGTTTCAGGGCGGATTTCAGTTGTCTTCTACCTTGGCTTTTACACTGTTCATCGTTTTGTTGCTCACAGTGACCCCACGTCTAGCCCAGGTTGACGGAATAGCTTCCTTGATGGCCAACTTGCAGCTAGGGCTGTGGATTCACGGAGGAAGCTTGAAATCGAAGTTCACCTAAAGCTTTCCCTGCTACTAGGCATGCCCTAGGCGGCTTCCCTGGCTGTGCGCAACAACTGCTGCTGCAAGAACTGGATGGGGCGTCGCCCCTTGCTACTTAGGCGCAGGTGGCGTAAATGGAGGCGATGAGCTGCGATTGCTTGCTCGGACCTCAAAGTCGAGGTCAAAGCTTCATTCCTTGGTGTTGGCCACGCCCAGGAGAGTTCCTGGCTGCTGGCCGCAACTGCTGGCCGCAGCTCTGTGCTGCGATACGGCTATAGGTAGGGCACCGCCCTAGGCCAAGGTAGAGGAAGAGAAGGAGTAGGGCGCCTGCAGATCAATCCTTACGAGCCCTGAATGGCCACCGCTGCTACTTTGATGGCCAGCCGCCCCTACAGGTGGAGCTGCTGACGAGGGCGCCGCACCTGCTGGTCGGCCGCCCAAGCAGATCAGGTGGCTGGTAGAGCGCCGCTAGGGCTAGGAAAGGAGAAGGAAGTGAAGAGGAAGAAGAAGGGAGGAAGCTTGGATGCTGCTGGATGAAGCCAAACCCAAGAAATCGCCCACACGATCTCCCTTACTATATCTCTTAATCGCACACTGTGCGCCGCTATAGTGTGTCGCTCAAGCGGTGGATCGAGGAAGATGATAAGGAAGAAATTAATAGCCGAATTAAATTGGAAAATTTACATAGTTAACCCCTAAATTTGAAATCCTTATATCTTTTGCCTCGTAGGTCCAAATCTAATGATTTTTCTTGCAACTTTTCAAGCACGGAACCGGCTACAGCCTTGAAGCAAGAAATCATCCAAATTAACTCGTAACACATGATCAAAACACTAATCGCAACTTGTGTACTTAATTCAACTTAATTAACTTAACGATCATCATTGCCATTAACATTAATTACCTCATATGTTTCAATCTCAACTATTGATTCACATATTAGCTTATCTTAATTATTAGCTAATCACAACTGGTCAATGCACAAATTGCATCTTGAGTACTTTATTCAATTTGATTAAATTAATGATGCACTAAGCGATGTGCTTACTAGTTAATCATAGAGTGGGTCATAACAATCTCCCTCCCTTATAAGAATTTCGTCCTGAAATTCCTAACATGAAAAGGAAACTTGTTACACATCTCTAACCCAAAACTCCCACGTGGCTTCTTCTAAGTTGTGGTTTCTCCACAAAACCTTCACTAATGGTATCTCGTGATTCTTTTGTTCCTTGATCCTCCGATCAACTATCGGAACTGGTCCTTCTACATGGGACACGTCTTCAACATCGATACATGAAACACGTCATGTAAATTAGACAACTCATATGGCAATTGCAACTTATAGGCTACATGTCCATTCCTTTCAACGATAGGATATGGGCCCATAAACCTAGGAGTCAGTTTGTCTCTCTTGCCAAACCTCAACACTCCTTAGCGAAACTTTCGGATATACTTCATCACCAACCTCAAACTCAAGAGGTTAACGCCTCTTTTCAACTCAACATGTCCTCAATAGTCTGAATGGTCCTCTCAGACTGACCATCCATCTGCGGGTGAAAGGCAGTACTGAATCTCAATTTTGTGCCCAAAGCACGATGTAACTGATTTCCAAAACCTAGATGTGAACCTAGGATCTTTATCTGATATATTTGAAACTGGGATACCATGCAACCTGAGTATCTCATCCATATATATCTTAACCAACTTTGGGACATCAATGGTTGACTTAATATGAAGATAGTGAGCAGACTTAATTAGTCTATCCACCATCACTCATATCGAGTCACAACCTCAAGGTGTCCTGAGCAACCCTATCACAAAATCCATTGTGATATGTTCCCATTCTATTCTGGTATAGGAAAAGATTGCAAAGTACCTGTAGGTTTCTGGTGCTCAGTCTTAACCTACTGACACACCCTGCACCTAGCCATGTACTTATCTACATCCTTTTCATACCAGGCCACCAATACAACTTCTTGAGATTCATGTACATCTTAGTGTTACCTGGATGCATGGCATACATCGATGCACGTGCCTCCTCAAGAATCTATTCTTTCAAATCACCGTCTCCAGGTACACACAACCTGTCATGCTGATATAGCAATCCGTCATCTGAAACCTAAACTTTGGTCTTTTCCCTCTATCATGTCATGCATGATTTGTTGCTACTCACTGTCACTCTGCTGTAGTTCCTTGATCAAATCATAAAAAGTAGGTTTGACTTGTATCTGTGCAATCAAACCGCTCTACTCTATCACCCCTAAGTCTATGTTCAACTTCCGCATTTCTACTAGCAGGTCTCTCTTGAAACATGCCATAAAGAATGCATCAGTTGTTGAACTTGATTTTCTGCTGAGGGCATCTGCTACCACATTCACTTTTCCAGGATGATAATCTATCATTACATCATAATCCTTAATCAATTCTAATCATCTCCGTTGTCTAAGATTCAGATCCTTCTGGGTATAGATATATTTCAAGCTCTTATGATCTATAAACACCTGGCACGCCTCACCATAAAGATAGTGATGTTGTATCTTAAGAGCATGAATTACATCAGCTAACTTCAGATCATGTAAGGGTAGTACTCCTCATTCTATGCTACTTGCTTCTTGTTACTTATCCTTCTCATTTTGATCATATAGAATAAACATCCCAAAAAAATTGAAACACACAAGGTAAGAATAGATTATTCCTCATTCTTATTATTATTGCAAGAATTTATTTCATATCGCACTTCACTTATATTATATTTCTTCTTTTGTTCACAACACATTTGTTATATTTCAAATTTATATCTCACTCTTTCTCCAAGTTATTTTCATATTGTTTATCTACCTTTAAACCCTAGATTTTATTAATGTTAGCTTACCTTTCATAGAACAAATCTCATGATCTTGTTTTATAGAGATGCTAGTATTCAAGGTCAAATCACTAGCGACATCCCTTGAACTACTTCAACTCTAAACATTCTAGGTTTTGGTCCTTATCAGTAACATAGCATTATTGTGGTGTGACTTTGCTTCCTTAATTTGAAATCAAACTTTAGATCTCATAAGTTCATCCATCTACTTGTAATGAATACAACAGATATGAATAATCATCAATGAACTATAGATATATAGCAGAAATGTAACATCAGCCAAGTTCTCTAGCATAACTTATTAACACAAATGCTACAAATAAACATGATACTTGTTACCCAAGCATCACACATGGCTCACAGGGCCATTCATATCTTGTTACCTCTCACTAAGCAACAACTTATTCACATGGCTCACAAGGCCATTCACATCTTGTCACCTCTCACTAGGCAACAACTTATTCACATGGCTCATAAAATCCGTACACATTATTACTTTTATTAAGTAACAACAACATCAATCACACAAAAAAAAACCAATCAATCATTTATTATATAAATGTCACAGCCCAAACTTGGCTATATTCATCATCTCATCATACCTACATGGTTATTAGGCATGATAACAGTCATACAAGATATTCATCACATCATGTGATACAATAGTAATACCATCATTCCTTAACCAGGAATTAGGGTTCACTATCAAACATGGCTTATCATTCCCTTTTTCCCAAATTAGGGTTAGGGTTCCCCATTTCTCATTAATTCAGACCCTCTTGAGTTAACCAACTTTATCTTGTATTAAGGTATTTCCCCTCTTAATGCATTCCATCACAGAATACTCACCCTTAGAATATAATGCATAGGCCACACATTAGAATTGTCCAACTATCTCACATGATATGGACTTATCTTAGTTTAAGGAATAACTTTATCATAAAGTTGCCTATAAACAATCGCAATGATACACCCTCAACTAGGGTTTACTAATCATGTATTGGATCCATGCATTTGTTATGCATTATTGATTAGTACCATTAAGGGTATTTCTCACCAAATCATTAAATTTAATCTGAACCTTATTGTGTTCCTTTATTTCTAATTAAGGATTGCTCATATGAGGTCCCAATGTTGGGTCTCCGATATCAGTTCCAACTAATTCTTAGTTGTTCTAATCTTTCTCTTATATCTCAACATCTTAGTGTATGTACATTCTTACTATGATGTGAGTCTAAATTATCCAGAGTCTACTCTTATTATACTGTTAATAGGAGTCATTAGATCTCAGTAACGCATCCTGCCAGCCGGACCAGGCCAAACCTGTAGTCCTGAAGCCAAGAGCTACTCAGGATAACCAACTCCTATTAATCTCAAACATGTGGAAAGAATATCCACCTAGGGCAAACTCATTTAAACATAACTTCTGGTATACTTAATACAAAGAATATAAACAATAAATAAATCACTTCATGACACACAAAAATATTAAAGAATCATATTTATTCTATAAACTGAAAATCTAAATCCATACATATAAGAGCATTTCTAATGATTTCCAATCAAATAAGCAATATAAAGTAAGAGTTATATCACATCCTATATTTAATCTCTTACTCCTGTATTAATTTCCGATTTCTTAATCCTAAGATTTCTAGGGTTTGTCTCTAGCCCATCCTTCCTCTGCATACCTGGCCAGGGCATCCAGAGAAGAATAGACATAGTAGCTTGATACTGGTCAATCTAAGTATTCAGACACCTGGCCAGGGTATCTAAACACTCAGACCTCCCAGAGCTAAAAACATATCACTTCCTATTTGCCTCACTTATAACTTTATCTTTTAATCCTAATGATTCTTAACGACTCAACCTAAGCTCTTTACTTGGTTCTCGTGACCACATCCTCTTCCTGCCATCTGCAATAGTATAACAGAACACTTCCTGTTAGAAAATTACAGTTAGAAGGAAGACACTTAAGTCCTAATTCTATTGGTCTCTTATCATCCCCTGACCTTGACTTAGAATAACCATGTACTCAACCTATGCTCTGATACCAAGATGTCACACCCCGATCTCACACTAACCACTAATCACAAGATTAGGGCGCGACGGAGGGATTATCACATAAACAAATCACTGAGAACTTTTTCTTTTTTTTTAAAACCTCGTAATGATATCCGGATTATTGCTGTAAACTAAAACATAATAAACTATTGTGGAAGCATTTCAATTAAACTGGCTAGAGAACATAAACAGAGTTTACAACATGTAACATTGTTTAACAGAAAGTAAAACATAACAGATAATTTATATCTTTTACTCATTCTCCATACATACTCTCTCTCTCCCACATCATGTCCCAAGGACCGAGGGGAAAGGATTAAGAGACCACTATCTAACTAACTACATATACCTTCTACTGACTAGGGTGGTAAGATCCTTCAGATTCCTGGAACTGTCGCTGACCAGAAAATGTTTGAGTAGAGGAGTGAGCCTACTCGCTCAGTGAATAGTTTTTCATTTAACTATCACTAAACAACTCGTTAAGTTTATTATTAAGATTAATATACAATAAATACTACATTGAGCAGTTCTAAAACAATATAATTGAAATAACAAAGAATGTAAATATTGCATCCAAAGAATAACTACTAGAAGACTATGCTCTAGTCTTCCTCAACTCTTTCATTTATAAGGAACTCTGTGAACCTATATGATCATTTTTTAGCTGATGCCCTGATCTATGCAGTGTACTCTGCATAGAGACTCACAGTGCACTACGGCCACACTGTATAAGACTTAGCGACACACCCGGGAAATGCTAAGTCTGACTGCCAGCCCTGTTCTGCTACAGGACCACAGGCTCTCCGGCCTCAATGCACTAACTCCGAGTGCTCTAGACTCCTCCTCTAACCTGAGTACACAGGCGGAGAGTCTCACTGGGTTACCACCGTGACTCCGCACAGATTATTTTTGAACACTGCCTCTCTGTCCTCGTGCCACCGTGACTCCGCACGGTTATTGTTGCAACATGAGTTTCACCCCTAAGAAGCAGACCTCTCAAAGGGGTTCTACGGTGTTCAGGGCACCTAAGTCTAACATTAACATTATAGGTACATTTTAAACAGAAATCATAACTCATTTAACATTTCTCACAAGGCTCACACGGCCTCCCATATCATATCATAAGAAACATCATAACTCATGTAATCAACATATATCATGTCTGCCCAACAAGTATTCTCATTCTAACATTTCATACATATATACATGATCTCAGTAACATCCCTTTCTAGGGCATGTCATATCTCATCACCTACAATTCACGAAATATGTATTGTGAAAATAAGAAACCCTGTAGTATATATATACCAACTCAAAGAGAATAAGCATGTAAAGTTAAATGTACAAGAAACATACAATTCAACAGTTAAGCATCACCACATCTCATATTGAGAATTTTGATATCAAAATACTTGATTCATTGTACACCCTATCCTTATATCATGCATCTGCTTATTTACTAAAATCTATATTGTCTGACTTTATACCCAACCCGTACCATTTTCAGGCGTGTATTTCTAATTTCAATATAAATTCACTGATTCAATTCACACTGATCAGATGCTAAATTAAGTCATATAGAAGGGTAACGAAACAATTTATGAAATAAAAGTCGGGCGACACCAAATGCTGCCCAACGTCTGATAACGACTGTTATCAGCTTAAAACGCGCACACAACAGAAAATATTCAAACGCCTGAGTTTATTAATGATAAATGAATGAAATCCTACTCACTTCGATTTGGTCTATCCGGATTCGTCTGGAGATGTGTCCAGGGCCTGTTTCAGGGTGGATTTTGGTTGTCTTCTAACTTGGCTTTTACAATGTTCATCGTTCTGTTGCTCACAGCGACCCCACATCTAGCCCAGGTTGACGGAATAGCTTCCTTGATGGCCAACTTGCAGCTAGGGTTGTGGATTCACGGAGGAAGCTTGAAATTGAAGTTCACCTAAAGCTTTCCCTACTACTAGGCATGCCCTAGGCGGCTTCCCTGGCCGTGCGCAGCAGCTGCTGCTGTAAGAACTGGATGGGGCGTTGCCCCTTGCTACTTAGGCGCAGGTGGCGCAAATGGAGGCGATGAGCTGCGATTGCTTGCTCGGACCTCAAAGTCGAGGTCAAAGCTTCGTTCCTTGGTGTTGGCCATGCCCATGAGAGTTCCTGGCTGCTGGCCGCAACTGCTGGCCGCATCTCTGTGTTGCAATACGGCTATAGGTAGGGCGCCGCCCTAGGCCAAGGTAGAGGAAGAGAAGGAGTAGGGCGCCTACAGATCAATCCTTACGAGCCCTGAATGGCCTCCGCTGCTACTTTGATGGCCAGCCGCCCCTACAGGTGAAGCTGCTGACGAGGGCGCCGCACCTACTGGTCGGCCGCCCAAGCAGATTGGGTGGCTGGTAGAGCGCCGCTAGGGCTAGGAAAGGAGAAGGAAGTGAAGAGGAAGAAGAAGGGAGGAAGCTCAGATGTTGCTGGACGAAGCCAAACCCAAGAAATCGCCCACGCGATCTCCCTTGCTATATCTCTCAATCGCACATTGTGCGCCGCTACAGTGTGTCGCTCAAGCGGTGGATCGAGGAAGATGATAAGGAAAAATTAATAGCCGAATTAAATTGGAAAATTTACATAGTTAACCCCTAAATTTGAAACCCTTATATCTTTTTCCTCGTAGGTCCAAATCTAATGATTTTTCTTGCAACTTTTCAAGCACGGAACCGGCTACAACCTTGAAGCAAGAAATCATCCAAATTAACTAGTAACACATGATCAAAACACTAATCGCAACTTGTGTACTTAATTCAACTTAATTAACTTAACGATCATCATTGCCATTAACATTAATTACCTCATATGTTTCAATCTCAACTATTGATTCACATATTAGCTTATCTTAATTATTAGCTAATCACAACTGGTCAATGCACAAATTGCATCTTGAGTACTTTATTCAATTTGATTAAATTAATGATGCACTAAGCGATGTGCTTACTAGTTAATCATAGAGTGGGTCATAATAGACGAGGTCTCCACCATTGGATCAGGGCAGATCCGTGGATCGCCTGATCCGACGGCTGGGAGAGGGGCCGGGTTTAACTAAAACCAGTGTGACAATTATTTAACCTTGATTAAATGAGAACTTAGGTCTAGGACATATATCTAGGTTGATTTATTAAATTGGCCATAACTCATGATTGGTAACTCCAATTCTAATGAAATTTGAGGTGTATCTTCAAAAGGTCATTATGCTACTATGATATAAATTTGAAACCCAAATTCAAAGGTTTGATGTGTTTATTTACTAAAAACATTATCATATGTATTTTATCATAAAAGCATACTAGTGTTTGCATATTTTTGCAATTTGTGACCCATATTAGTCCAATTAAGTGAGATGAGTATATGAGGGTAATTTGAATCATAATTTTTTTTATAATAAACTTTTAAGAGAGAGAAAAATAGTATAAAAACTCACTTTGTCATAGAACCCCTCCGAGATTCGTAGCTTCTTGAGGTTGGCCAGATACTACTGTCGCTTCATCAAAGATTTCTCCAAGACTGCTCTACCGCCGACCATGTTGACCCGGAAGGAGGTAAAGTTCATGTTGTCTGAAGTATGTGAAGCTCAATTTCAGGAATTAAAGGAGAAACTGACTACCGCTCATGTGTTGACTCTGCCTTCTGGAAATGAGGGTTTCATGATATTCACCGATGCATCCAAGATGGGACTTGGTTGTGTGATGGAACAAGATTGGCATGTGGTTGCATATGCTTCCCGACAGCTCAAGCCAAATGAGGTGAACTACCCGACACATGATCTGGAGTTAGTTTCTATCATCCATGCCTTGAAGATATGGCGGCACTACCTATACGGTGCTACCTTTGAGATCTTCACCGACCATAAGAGCTTGAAGTACCTACTGACACAGAGAGACCTGAACCTATGACAATGACGATGGATGGAGTACATGAAGGATTACGACTTCACCATCGCCTACCATCCTGGTAAGGGAAATGTCGTAGCCGATGCTTTGAGTCAGAAACAGCTTAAGTGTGCAGTTGTTCTTTCTAGTCAGTGGAAAAGTTTGGAGGAACTTGTGGAATTACCTCCAAGCTACTAGAGGACCGAGTTCGGTTGGCTAATATCCAGATACAGTCTGAGTTGTTGAGTGAGATCATAGCTGCACAGTTGACCAATGGAGAGCTAGACAAGATGAAAGGTTTAATGATGAAGCCACAGACTCGTCTATCCGTGGGAGTAGACGGAGGAATCAAGTTTGAGAATCGCGTATGGGTTCCAGCGGATTCATCAATAAAGGAACGCATCTTGCAAGAAGCTCATGGATCCAAGTACACAGTGCACCCAAGAACTACTAAAATGTACAAGGACCTACAACGGTTTTTCTGGTGGCCAGGAATGAAAAAAGACATTGCGTCATGGGTGGCCAGTTGTCTTACATGCCAGATGGTGAAGGATGAACACCAACGACCCGACGGACTTTTACAGTCGATAGAAATTCCAGAATGGAAATGGGAGCAGATCACCATGGATTTTGTGGTGGGTCTACCCCAGACCAAGAAGGGTCATGATGCGATATGGGTCGTGGTAGATCGTCTTACCAAATCAGCACACTTCCTTGCCTTGAAGACCACTGCTAAGGTGGCAGACCTAGTTGAGTTGTACATCAGAGAGATAGTGCGGTTGCATGGTGTACCAAGATCGATCATTTCAGATAGAGACCCGAAGTTCACTTCTAAGTTGTGGAAGCAAGTTCAAGAGGAACTTGGTACAAGGTTAAAGTTTAGTACCGCTTATCACCCCCAAACATATGGTCAGTCAGAAAGGACGATCCAGACATTAGAAGATATGTTGAGAGCTTGTGTGCTCGATTGGGGTGGCTCCTGGGAGCAATACTTACTGTTGGCAGAGTTTGCCTACAACAATAGCTACCAAGCCAGTATCGGGATGCCTCTGTATGAAGCTTTGTACGGGAGACTGTGTCAGTCACCACTTCACTGGGATGATGTGGGTGAGAGGACCTTGTTGAGGTCAGATGAGCTCCAAGTGTATGCTGATAAAGTGGCTTTGATCAAGCAAAGGCTAAAGAGAGCCCAGGATCAACAAAAGTCGTATGCTGATGCAAAACAGACTGATGTGCATTTCACTATAGGAGATCATGTGTTTTTGAAAATCCAACCGCTCCGAGCTATAGCTAAGAACAGAGGAAAGCTGAGTCCCCGATACGTGGGTCCATTTGAAGTGTTGGAATGGATTGGTGAAGCTGCTTACCGTTTGGCGTTACCCCCTCAGTATAACATGATGAATGATGTGTTTCACATGTCTAACCTGAAGCGATATGTGCAGAATCTGAGCCATGTGCTGAGCATTGAACCTATTGAGCTTCAAGGGATGCTGACCTATTCTGAGTCACCTTTGCGGATTCTAGATACCAAGGTGAAAGAGCTCAGATGCAAGAATATAGAGATGGTAAAGGTTCTTTGGAAGCACCATGGAGAGGATGAGGCCACATGGGAGCTAAAGGCAGACATGGAGAAAACATACCCTGAATTGTTTGTTTGATTGTTTGAATTTTGAGGGCAAAATTCCTATAAGGAGGGGAGGATGTTACAACCCCATTTTCTTGAAAATGTAATGTGAACAATATTTCTCTTTTAATAAATAAATGAAATCCTTTTATTTGAATTTTGATAGATTTCGTGAGAAATGGCTTTGATTGAATGATTGTGGGCTTTGTTGGCCCTTAAGCCCAATTGATAAGAAAAGGGAATTAAAAAGGAAAAAGAATTGATTAATAAAAGGGAAATGTGAGTAATTGATAATTAAAAGAGGATAAAGGCAAACCAATATTACTCAATATGGGAATCCGTGCCTTTGGGTTTCCTTGAGGTCCAAGGGACCCAAAATAACAAGATAATCACAAAGGAAAAACGAATATAAATTAATTTGGACTAATTAGTGAGAAAAATTGGGAGAGAAGGAAGCCTTCTCATCCAATGCAATCTGTTTTCCAAATTTCATATAAAGTCAGATAATGACAAGACAAAACTTCCCTTAAAATTTGAGTTAATTTGGAGTTATGGTTTGGGAGATATCGATTTTCCCAAGTTATCTCCAATTTGGAAATTATTTGGAATTGAAGAAATAGATTTCTTTCCTTTGTGTTGAACGTGAACAACAAGGTCCGTTGGATCTTGATCCAACGTTGAATGGCCTTTGCCTAAGTCCCAGTGGGACTGTGATTCTGCGGCCAACTAAGGGACTTTCCCTCTTTGATTTCTTGTGATTCACTGGATGTGCAAGCCTGGAAACCGATTCTTTAGATCGTGGGGTTGAAACCGAAGGAAAAGGTCCCTGGTTTAGCTAGGTTTGGATGCGTTTTTGGAAAACGCCCAATCTAACAGGGACTGCCTCGACCTTATATATAGGGGAGGTTGAACAGAGGCACCAGCAACTCTTTCGTCTCGCCCAACCTCTGCGGAAGAGCAAGAGCATTGTTTCCGTGCCTCCAATTGGATGACTCGTTCAGACCTACACCCCCATCATCGTGGAGACCCTCACCGAAGTTCGGCGGGTAGGAGCAGCTTTGGCGTGCACTTGGTGGGCAATTGAACCCCCGATCAAGTTCGTCGACGGGAGACGAAGCTCCCCAACCTGTTGACGCAGTCGCAGGTAACTAGGGCCGCCAAGTCAACCCTGAGGTTGACCATCGGCGCGCAACAGAGGAGCAACGCAAGGTTGAAGAAGGCCCCACAAAATTACTACATTAGCCTTCATCGTCTTCAGTCGTGCCAAGGTTAGATCTGACCTTTGGTTCTTTTGTTTGCTTAAAGAGGGCGCGCTTGATCCTGGATGTTGGATCCTATGAGGTCCAGCAGACCACGGATCAAGCGATCCTGGTTGTTCCTAGTTTCTTTTGGAAAATAACAAATAAATCATAAAAGGATTTTTCATGAAAAAAAAATCATATCTGGAGCTAGGAAGCTCGTATGGGAAAACTTAATACATGAAAAATGATCAGAAAAAGATGAGGAATATGTTAAAAATAGTTTGGACATTTAAATATATACATTTTTGTAAAAGAGTATATTTTGGGAGGAAAATGTGTTAATTTATAATTAGAAACCCTAATGAGTGATAAAGGATATGTTTAGTCTTGCAATTGGATTAATTCGAATATGTTTAACCTTATTAATAATTAAAGAAGGTTTCTAACCTGTTTTGATGATAAGAATTACATGTTTAGGGTTTTAATTCAACATATTGATTAATATGGTTAAGAACCCTAAATTAGAGAAAAAGAAAAAGGAAAGATAGAGTAATCAGAAAATTAGGGTTTTTATATGGTCCAAACCTGATCTTTAGGACCTTAATGGAAATAGGAAAGATAATTAGGGTTTGATGGATATTTGATAAAAGTAAGGTAAAAGCAATAAAAAGGAAATAAAACCCTAATTATGGTCAAAACCCTAAAAAGGGAAAATAACCTAGGAATCCCTTAGAATTATTGAATCATTATGACATGTTTAATAATATAGAAATTGGATGTCTTTTCAGGTTCAACCTGTGCATACTTGCTTGAATTCTTGATTGGTTATTTCTGCATTCGATCTGCGTAACAAGGTATGTGGTTACACTTATGACTACTCAAATTAGTTTTCTGGATTTTGATGAAGCTTTCATCGTGACTTGAATTAAACCGTTGGATGTTTTAATTCTTGCAAATTCTAAAGTGAATATGACTATCACCTAAGAATTATGCCTACTAGCTCAGATCCCAGTCCCCTCTGTAGTTTAATGGGTTGACCTAGTAAAAGTCTACCAATGGGGTAGGCCCATTAGGTCATTAAATGACTTAGTAAATGGCTACCAATGGGGTAGGTCCATCAAGTCACATTGAGTTAGAGATTGGACTACTTATGGGTAGTGCCATGCGACTCAACCCTAGGTATTGATCTACCTGTTAGGTAGGATCATGCAGGGTTTAATGAAGAGTCACCATGTGAGAGTGGTAGTATCCATGTCCACTGCAGGGACAACACAGAGGAAGGGGATAGTAAGGGATTGAGTGGTACTACTTAAAGTGTAATTTGAATGTTAAATGATAATTGGTTGTTTACATTGTTAATATAGTTGCATAAATTTTTGTAATCCCCCACATACCAGCTTTATGTTGATCGCGTATTTGTTTGTCGGCATTTTAGGTACAAACTCTAAAAGAACAAACAGTAAATTGTCACCTTGAAAAATAAGAAGTAAAGTGCAAGGAGGATTAGATAGAGCAATTCCAGTAAGGGATAGATAGTTTCCCCAAAGTTTCAAAAGGTAAATAAAGTTTTAAAATTTCCTACCAATATTCAGTTTAGTAGTAGAATTTCATAATTATCATTGATTATTTGCTGAACCTTTGATCCTGTTAATTGATTAACGGCTCTGACCTTCGGGTCTCCCTTAATTGGGGGTTACCGAGAGGCGGGGTCGTTACAGAATGTAGACCAACATCTCAATAATGAATTATGACATAGAAATAACTTGAGATATCAGTACATGACTTTAGATGAGGATAAAATATGTATATAAATTATAATCCATCAATATAATGGTCTCAAACTAGATGGTGATAGGTATGAGACAATGCATAAATGTGCATGACAAAATATTGTATCATATCTTAGAATGGATATATGTATATAATAACAACCACATGAAAGTTAATAACTATACAAGGCATCATGTGTTCACTTAATAAGATTATGAACCATAATATGCAGATTACTTGTTCAGAACTACGATAAGAAGATTACATATATCTCTACTAAGAAGGGATACACATCTTCTTTATGGTTTGAATACCATATCTAATGTCTCTCTAGGATGAAAGCTTGACCTTATGGACCAAGTATACCAATCGAGTTAACCTTTAGGTGTGAAGATCATGGTTGTGAAAATCCCTATTTTATTTTGAGCATTATCACGATTGTGATCTAATTTCCTATATTGAGGCATGTACTTGACTATATCCCTTTAGAAAATCCAAATTTTAACATCTATATTTATTAATTTGAAATATTTTGAACTCTTGTGAGCATTTATTTTTTTGTTTATATGGTTCCCTTGACCCCTCTTGCTTTGCTTTTAATACTTGATGAGAATTATGACTGGAATGCTAGTTTTTCCACTCTATTTGTGCATGATAAATGTTTGACTATAATATCTAGAATAATGGTACGTATGTGCAACAAAACTTATAAAGGGTGCACATATTATGCTCGGGGTGTGTGTTTTCACGCTTACTTTTTAGGCCATGATCCTATGGTGTTATGACCCTATTTTAGGTATATTTAGTCTGCATTGGTTATGCATGCAAAGATGTTGTTTATCTGGAAATAATGATGATTTATTATGGAAAGTCTTTTCTTTTATTTCAATTATTTCTCTCCATAAATATTATGCCTCAATATTTTGAACTCTTATTGAATTTACCTACTTTTACATGGCCCCTTTTTATGGGAATGTCATTTTAAACTTGTGACCCAACATATTGTTTATATGCACATACCCAGTGTTTATTGACACATACCCTTTTGTTTCCTATATTTTGAAACGATGTTCCCCTTCCAACCAGGTGTAGGTACATTAAAGGAAAATATATAAGGAAGACCACTTGTAGGACATGGACTTAAGGATATCTTGGAATGGTTGACTTGCCCTCTACAATGGGCCTTTCATATTATTAGATTCATTAGATGTATACATTTTCACTTGCTATACCACCTTTTATGGTAAGGAATAATTCTAAAATGATATAGTTTGTAACTTTATAATATCTTTGTTTCCACTACTTATTCATTATATTGCTCTATTATATATACATACATATATATAGGCTAAAATAATTGTGTACCTAAGTACATGCAACTTACATGTACCCATCTTCATTTATGATGGTTACATAAGCAAAAAAACTAATCCAACTTTATTGATGAGATGCATATCACTTAGATAACACATGTATCAAAAATGACTTCAATCTGACATTCCTAGAATATCAAATAAAAGGAAATGCTTATTTTTTAATCAACAATAAGTTGTAGAAATTGTGAAAACCATTGAATGATATATTATTATATATCATGGTATACACGGGGTATGGTTGTGATTTTTTGAACACATCTAATATATTGAATTTTATTTTAATCCATATTATTGGATTCAATTAATGTATTTCACATATGTCATTTTCATGGCCGGTGCACATAAGTTGCATGTACGGTCTAATACACACTTCCTAACCTCATATATATAAATATTTACCATTTGAGAAATAAATAAATTCCTCCTTTCCTCCATATTTATAATAGGATGATTTTATCTCTAAGTGAAGTGAAGAGTGTATCTCCTTTGGGATACCACTCTTTACAAAATGATACTAGAGCCTGAGCAGTCAGTGACTTGCCTATTTCAAGTTATCCTATATTGTCCCTTAATTATATAGATAGATAAATAACCCTATATAGGTTATTTATATTCCCATCCCTGAGTCGTGAAATACCAACTAAGGTTTCGATCCCTGACTAAGTTGACCACTCCCACTCCCCTACATACCTATATGATCAGGACATAGTGTTTAGTAATCTTAACCACCCATGTCCTCTTTATGGAGGAAGAAATATCACCACATAAGAATTGACTTTGGTAGTGTTTGATTTTTAACTCATTATCTAGGGGGAGTTATCTTGAACCTTATGGAGTGTAGGGTGATTTGAACACTCATAGATAGGCTTAACTCGGCTTCTCACCTTTGACCCCTTTGATTTCTTATTCTTCTAGCATACCTCACATACATCCACTTTGATATTGAGCATGCATGGATGACAAATGAAAAATCTTGAGTAAGTTTTATAATTGAGACGACTCCCTTGATATTAAGTGATACTCTTGATTAGCTCGACTACAGTTAGGCATTACATCTCTTTGATATGGAGTATCTTAACACAGTTATACCCTAAGGAAATCCATATAAGGGTTGGATACCATCATCATTGAGCTCGTAGTGCCTCATGCATGAGGATTGGTATATGGAAGCTATGAGTTTAGTAGAACTCTCATTTCCATAGTTTAATTAGATTACCTAGTGAATGGGATGATGGTAATTTGACTATATAGTTCACTTTGCCTTGTGATGACACTATGGTTGTAAACCAAAGAAGGAACTCTAATTCCTTCCTGCGATGGTTGGCCGATCATATGAATTCCCTATGTATCGAGATGATGTCGTTTAATATATATTTAGAGGGAAGTGTGGAATGCTAAATATTGGGAGAATGTGGTAGAAGATTGACTATGTGTTATAAGAAGCATTTCCTCCCTCCTATCCGTAATTTAGAGATGCTTTTGGTATTTCTTTCTTGGTGTTGAAGCCCTTTTGGCAGAACAAAGCGATGATAGGATAATATCATATGGTTAGTGTGGTAGAGTTATATATGACTTGGTTCTCAGATCAAAGTTGACACCATTTTTGGATTCCTATCACAATGATTTCATTGTTAAAATTATTTTTGATATTAAATTATATGTAGAAAAGAAAATCTTTCCAACTATAGCCAAGGTTTTTGGAACCAAGTCACCACTACAAGAAAGTTTGAGTAATAAAGAAACCTTCTACCAAAGAAACCCTCAATTGATGTGATCAACCCTGAGACCCTAGGCCTAAGTGTGATGTGGAGAGTAGGAATAAGGATTTATGAATTCATATAAGACCTAATTGACTTACCCTTGTTCCCCTCTAGATGATTGGTTAAGTTATAGATTAATCCTTTTAAGGGTGGAGTCTATATACCTTAGTCATTAGGAGTGAAACTTAATTCAAGGACTAACTGAACTAAATAGAGGATGAAACAAGTAATACTTGGGTAACAAATTTATCTACTACCTAACCATGGTATGTGGGTAAACTTTTCCGATTTGAGTATCATGAATGTTACTCGGATAATTAAAATAAGATTTATAATTTATCTTCACATATGAAAACAGGTATATCTTAATGATGTCAGTTACTAAGAAAAAAAGGTTGAATGTTTATTTTGCCTTTATGATCATAGTAAACAAAAATGAAAATGAATTAGTGATACCTTTGTCATAATGTATGCAATATAAGGTGTTCTATAAGACATGGATGATTATTTCAATAAGTTGCACATATTACACTAAAATGCTCGAATATGAATGGTAAAGCATGTTGCTAATGAAAACATAATCATGCACCTTGATACTAATCTACTTGATGAACTATAGGTAATGACTTGGTCATGAGACATAAGTTGAATAGGTTATACTTGTTAGAAATATATAACATACTTAAACTGTGAGATAATTCTAGTGCTGAAAGGAAAGAAGACATATATGCATGTTATATCACGATAGTACTTATGCACATAACATTTATTAAAAAAAGATATTCATAAAAGGAAATAAATTAAGAAAATAGATAATAAAAACCATGATGACATATTTTGAGATTGGCATTCTTAAACTAGTTGTGTCTGCTAATCTAGTCATTGCAATATGATGATTCCAAAGGAAAGCCTAATGGAAATTTTATATTCATACTTAGACGATGAAAATTTTAAAGATAGTAGTAAAATCTATAAACCACAAGTAACGGAAATCATGAAAACGATAAGTGGATAGTGAAGTATCCATAGAAATGTAGGTAGCTGTAATGAATACAATAATGGGAAGACAACCCCATGTATTGGTGTAACACCCAATGTGAGAAGACAAATGATCATATCATGTAAAGAGTATTATTGTCCCACCTTGAGAATGGAATATAAGAGAAACATGGAGTGGTATACTATGGCCCACTATAGTAAGTGAATTAAATACTAAGATTGGTTTAGATATATGACTTAGTATACCTATCTAGTGATAGATGAATTTTAGGGACAAAATACTCTTTAATGGGTGGAGTGTTGTAATGTACTAGTATCTAGGTATATAGACTAACCCTCCCATCTTCTAGGCACCTATTTGATTATACCAATAACTAGTACCTTCTTACCTAGTTCAATATGCATTAGGAATAGTTACAGTCACCTTGTATCATGTATTGTTAAATACCATCCATACATGGTATTTGAATGTTAAAATAACCATGATACATTCAACAATTAGAATTGAGGTATAAATATACCAAATAATGGTCTTAGTTCCAAATTGACACTTTAGAATACACCTAGGATTCTAAGATAAAAGAAATCAAGTAATGTGTTATAGTGTCATGATTGGGTAATTGAGAGGTGTAAATACATTAAATGTAGGTTTAATACACTAGCATTGAAATCTAACATGAAACACATTCAAAGGTAAAATTGATGACAAATTCAAACTATTTGCATCTCACATAGTCTACCTAGAAAATTTGACCTTAGTTGGATAACACCTACCCATCCAATTGAGTTATAAAATTATTCATTGAATAAATAAGGTATTATTTAATAAAGATTTTCCCTAAAGTTCCATTCATTTTGTATTGTCTTGTTCAATATCTAATGACCCATCTTAGTTGATCAGATTCTAGAGTGACGTTTCTATCCTTGAGGCCCACTATCCTTGTACAAATAGTTGTGTCAAGATTTCCTCTTCTTCTTCTCTCTCCCTCTCCTTATCTTCTTCTCTGTTACTTTCCTCTTCCCTCTCATGTTTCTTCTCCCCATATTCCTATATCTTTCTTATTATCTAGGAACCCTAGTAGTGCCCATCCTATTTGATGCATTGGGTATTATTTTCTTTTCATAGGCTATTTTATTGTGCATTTCATGCATATTTGCTCATTATGATACTATTTATGCATTGTTTGCCATTATTATCTTGTGACACATGCTTTCATCAAATATTCTCTATTTTTACCGATATATAGTGATTTATAATATTAAATTGTACTTACAATCATTTATTCTGAATTTCATGTAATTTGAGAAGTCTTGAGTCAGCTTGGTGCTATCGACAACTCTGTCAGTGGTACCGATAGTGGAATAAAAAGAACAAGCATGAATCGAAGACGTTCGGTGGTACCGAATATAGGTTCAATTCTATAAACTCATGCAGTGATACATATAAATAAACTTGGTGTTGCCAACCTGTTGTCGGTGGTACCGACCTCTATATAAAAATTCAACAAGAAAGATAGAAATCAACTTGGTTCTCTTGAAACCTTGATTGGTAGTATTAATAGTTACATAGGATACGACCCAGATGAGGACTTGGTGCCACCAAATTCCTATTGGTGGTACCGACTTGGCATGATCAGACAAGATTAAATATCATGATTAATCCAACGACCACAATTGGATAACACCCTAAGTCCATCTTATGACTAGGGAGGATTTTGGCCAGATCTAATTATCACATCAGAGTTCATTGCATGAGAGTGAAGAGCTAAGAGAAGAGAAAGGAAAGGAAAGGAGAAAGCTACGCTCTAGAGGATTCGAGCACTTCTGTGGACTGATTTGTGGCTTAAGGACATCAAATCGTCACATTCGTTAGAGGGAGTCATCCAGATCATCTTTGCTAGGGGTTTCTATTGATTCTTTAATGTTTTCCTCATCTTCTCCTCTTCACCCTATGTGTATGAAACTTGAAATCATGTGGGGATGATTCCCAAGCTCTTTAGGACCTAGGAGTAGCTCGATTATGCATTGTTTTTGACATTATGAGTATATATATATCTTCCTAAGTTCTGGAGATAATACTATAATTTCATTATCAATTAACTGTGAACTGATCAACATAGTTAATTCTCAGATCCTTAATTTCTTCAAGAGAGGGATTTAGGATTATAAAAGTCACAATATTACACAGTTTATACCGCACCTCGAGAGAGGGCTTACAATTGTGAAGGGAAGAGCCTAGACGGTTTGTTAAAGCACCTAACTAATAGTTAAATCTCTACGAAAGTGGGGTTTAAATTAGACTGGGTAGTGAATTACGCTGTGTGAGAGGGTAATTCTTTCTACAGGTCCCTTGGTTCAGGATCAATAGAAATAAATATTGATAAGTGATTTTTGTAGTGTCAAACATGGTAAAATTGTATTCCTAAGGAATCTATTCCATATGTGATCACAACCTCATCAATTTAGTTTTAATTTTTGCAATTATTTAATTAATCAAGAGATCACTCTTTCACAAGGTCTATCTATGTAACGACCCCATCTCCTGATAACCCCCAATTAAGGGAGACCCAAAGGTCAGAGTCGTTATTCAATTAACAGGATCAAAGGTTCAACAAATAATCTATAATAATTATGAAATTCTACTGACTAAACTGAAATCTAGTAGAAAATTAAAACTTTACTTACCTTTTTAAAACTTTGGAAATCTATCTATCCACAAATTGGATTACTTTATCTAATCTTCCTTGCACTTTATTTCTTGATTTCACGATGTGTCACTTTACTATTTGTGCTTTCAGGATTACACCTAAAATGCTGACAAAAAAAACGTCAATCAGCAATTTCTAGTATGTGGAGGCAACCAAAATTTCACAATTAAGTCTAACAATTTAAATATTGCTCTCAAGATATTTAGCAAATCAATTTACATTTTCCATGTGACATTCCCCACCGCTTTTGCCCTAACCCTGAATTACCCACTTTAGGGTTTCTCTTTTGCCATTGACTTAAGGCCACCTTCTCAATCCCGAGCTTGGTGCCTGGGAGTCACCTCTCATGGTGCTCCATAGTCATGCATCATAGACCACCTTATCATTCCCGAGCTTGGTGTCTGGGGTCACCTCTCATGGTGCCCATTGGTCTACCCTCCTGGGCATGACCTTTATGGCATCTTCCATTAGGGTGGCATGTAGGTGCGGGAATACACATTTATATTAACATGTGATAGTCATAGTCACTTTATAATTGCAATATGAACATCCAAACTATTTAGTTGCACTCAATGCGATTAAACATCCGGGAATCCTTCGGGAAAATAAAGTGGTTGTTCATAATTAACCACATACCTATTAAGCAGACTTGAATGCAGAAATAACCAATCAAGAAATCAAACGAGTGCACACAGGTTGATCCTGAAAAAGGCATCCAATTTCTCTATCATTAATCATGTCATCTTGATCCATTAATCCTAGTTGTTTCCTAGGTTATTTGCCCTTTTTAGGGTTTTGAGCATAATTAAGGTTCGACTTCATCTTTATTACTTTAAACCCTAATTTCACAAAATCACTTATAAAACCTAACTATTTCATTTTTATTTTACAAAAGATTCTAAATTCATCTTTTAGCAACAGGAAACCCTAGTTTCAGATTATGAGCACTTTTCTTTTCTTTTCCTCTAATTAGGGTTTCTAAACATATTAATCAACATATTGAGTTAAAAAACCTAAACCTTGTAATTCTATAATCAAAATAGGTTAAGAACCATCTTAATCATTAAACAAGTTAACCATGATTGAATTATCCTAATTGTAAGAATAAATATATCTTTTATCAACAATTAGGGTTTCTAACAACAAATTAAACCTTTTCTAATCAAAATATGTACTTTTGCAAAAATATACATATTTAGGTGTCCAAAACATTTTTATTGCATTCCTCATATTTTTTGATCATTTTTCATGTATTAACTTCCCTCATCCGAGTTTTCTAGCTCAAGATACAATTTTTAACAAGAAACCCCTTTTATTGTTTATTTGCTATTTTCTAGAAAAAAAATATGGACCTTTTGATCTGTGGTCCATTGATCCACTTAGGATCCAACGGCCATGAACACACATGCCTATCATTGAAATCAAAAGGAGACGAAGGACAAGTCTGTCCTTACCTTCCTTCACAGTCGTCGGGGGGCAACAAGGTCCCCCCCTCCTTTTCTTCTTCTTCTTCCTCACGAGTCCATCCCTATTTTCGAGCCGGTGCTTGCCTATGGTCAACCTCAGGGTTGACTCCAGGGTTTCGATCTCCTGTGAACGTGCTGATCATCTAGGGAGCTTCGCCTCCCTTCGCCGAACTCAACCACATCCCCAATTGTGTGCTACGACCACGCGTTATCCTCCTCCTACTCGCCGGATTCCGACGAGGTTTGCCGAGGTATGGAGGTCACAGGTCAAGATGGATGGGGAAATTGAGCACACACAAGTGATCCTCACTCTCTTCCGCAGAGGCTTGGGTAGCAAAGAGGGACGCTAGTGCCCTCACGCATCCTCCCCTATATATAGAGTCGAGGTAGGCTTACAAGAATTGGGTACTTCCCAAAACGGTGACCACTCCTAGTTGAACCAGGGATGATTCCCTACGGTTTATTCTCCTAAGTCCAAAGGGGCTATTAAAAACTTTGCACATCCACTGGTTTGCGAGAAATCTGGGATGGAAGGTTCTTCCTATAACCTGCAAGGTCCCAGTCCACATGGGACTTTGAAGATGACTGACCAACGTTGGATTGAGATCCAACGGTCCTCAAAGCACGTGTTCATCAAAAGGAAATATATTTTCAGAATAATTCCCAAACTTGGAGATAACTTGAAAAAATGATTTCTCCCAAACCATAACTCCTTTTTGTCTCAAATTTTAAGGGAAGGTTTTTTTTGGCATTATCTAGATTTGTACGAAATTTGGGAAACAAATTGCAATGGATGAGAAGGCTTCCTTCTCTCCTAAGTTATTCATTAATTTATTCAAAATTAATTGTTATTTCTTTTCCCTTTGCTATTATCTTGTTATTTTGGGTCCCTTGGACCTCAAGAAATCCCAAAGGCACGGATTACCATATTAGGGGAAATCTATTTGCCTTTATCTTCTTTTGAAAGTCAATTTCTCATATTTCCCTTTTATTAATCAATTTTTTTCCTTTTTAAGGATTTCTCTTTATCTCTCTTCTATTTTCCTATTGAAATTCCTTTTAACATTAGGAATCCTTGGGATACGAAAATCCACCACGGATAACTCAATTATACCACTTTTCACATATTTTCCACATTTTATCATTATTTTCAATTTCTTTCTTAACAAGGAAATACTTAATTGGTCTTTTCTTTTTGTATTGCATTCTCTATGCAACTTTGGACTCCTTGGGACCCAAGGAACCCAAGAGGCACGAAATCCAACTCTGGATTGTATTCATTTGCCTTCTGGAGGTTTCCACACCTTTCTTTTCTCAAAAACTTAATCATTCATTTACTAATTGAATTTCCTTGTTATTGGGCCCAATAGCCAATAAAGTCCACAAAGCAATCATCAAGGCTATTGTAACGAAATTCATGCATTCAACCATTATTTGTTCATTTATCTTTAATATGAGAAATTACATTTCTCAGCAAATGAACCCAAAATTGGGGTTGTAACATCCTTCCCCTCTTATAAGAATTTTGTCCTAAAAATTCCATCAAGCAAGCAAACAAACAGGATAATCCTTTCTTATGTCCATCAGGGCTCCCATGTGGCTTCACCCTTTCCATGGTGCTTCCCAAGAACCTTCATCATCTCATATTTTTCCATCTGAGTTTTTTCTTACCTTGGTATATCATACCCTCATAGGTGACTCAGGACATTTCAGCCTCTCAAAAGCCGAATAGCTTCAGGGCTCAACACATGGCTTGGGTACCTCACATAGTGCTCTAGATCGGACTCCTGGAACACATTACACATCATGTTATCCTGAGGGGCAAGGTTAAACACAACCATTTCCACCAATCCATCTCAAATGGACCCATATATCAGGGACTCAGCTTTATCAGTTGTAGCTTAGAGGGGTCAGATTTTCACATCACATACTCTCCCACAGTGAACTGTGAGTTAGTCTGCTTTGCATCAACTCACGACTCATGTCGCCTTTGGGCTCTCTCTCTCTCTCTCTCTCACCCATTGCATGATCAAAGCGACTTCATCTGCATACACTGTGGTTCTATTCTGACCTTCGCGAGGCCTCCTTCACCCACATCATCTCAATGAAGTGGTGACCGACACGACCTCTTTCTAGAACTTCTTTCATCCCGATAAAGGCTATGGTGGTTAACATCACATCTTAAGAACTGTCTCTTTATATCACCCTAGGCAAGCTCACTTGTTCACCTCAGACTCTCTAGTCTGGATCATGCTAACCATTAGTTAGGGGTGATAAACGATACTAACATCGAATTCTGCATGTTTCTACTTCCACCTCATGGAAGTGAACCTTTAGGTCATACTCGAGAACTTTTGAACTCGCATCATGGTGTAGTTGAACCATCTCTCTCTCTTATGTAGTTCAGCAAAATATGTCTCTTGACAGTACTCCTTTCTTTCTCATGTCATCTAGGTAAGGTGATCTACCATAACCCATATTGCATCTTGTTCTTCTTGGTCAAAGGGAGACTTACCACAACATCCATAGTGGATGAACTCCATTCCCTCTTGGGGATTCTTTAATCTCTAAGTCAAAGCACTGGGTTACTGGTGTTCGTCCTTCACCCTTGGCTTGCATGGCCACATGCTACATGCAACTTCACATCAAGCAACCTAAGTGCTACTATCACTTACTATCTTTGTAGTATCACACTGTTTGGTGATCTTAAAACCATGATCTCCTATATGTCATGATTCCTCAAGATCGATTCCTCAGAAACCCTAAACCACTCTCATCAGGGTTTTATTACCTTCCTATCCAAAGAAGTGTATCTGAGGTTCTATCACCATCCTTTCACTACATCAAAGACTAAACTGGCTAACCAAACAACCATTAACTTTTCAACAGATCTTGTTACATTTGTGTGTTAGCCAAAACACACCTTTCCAAACTTAGGGTTAGTCGAACAACCTCAACTTCTTCTAGTTTCCAGCTAAACTAGGCAACTATATCTCAACCGGAGCATTCATTACCACTTCACCTCCTTAGGTGTTAGGTAACATTGAAGACATACACCTCCATGTATTCCACTTATTATCTCATCTCAACTCTAAGTTTGTCTTCATCAAGAAACTCTGAGCTCATCCTCATGGTGATCAAACTCAACCTTGTGATTCCTTGTAACACTTGCAAAAATCCACCTAGTTCAAGATAAAACATCCTCACAAGATGATCTCCTTAATACTCTTAGTGTTTGTAAACCATCCATGTATTATTCTCTCCACAAAGGTATGTTATCATCTCTATCCTCATACCTTGTAGCAACGTTCCAACTCTCATCATCTTTTATCCTTAGTGTATGGCATGCGTACTGTCCTATCTCTCACTCCCATAACAAGAGGAAATAAGCATTTGGCTACAGTCCAAATACAGAGTTCTTCCTGTTCCAAGAGTAGAGATGGTACAACCCACCTTTCCAGTACACTTTCAAATCTAAGTTGAAACGTGCCACAGATGTCTCTACTTCATAATCATCTTGATATCGAAGCTACTTCCATGGATAACTGGTCTCGAACTTACTTGGGTCACCACACAATCCTTGGTCATCTCCTTTAGGTCTATAAGGTGGTGACACTTTTGGAGTCATCCCTTTTCCCTTATGCATCCAAAGAGTGCCCTACTCATTTCCCTTTGGGTCCCATGAGTTAATGAAGGTGATCAATCTCCTAACCCAGGGCCCTCAGACAATGATAGTTGTTACCTCCCGACCCTATGGTCATGTGCAACTAGGGAATTAGGCAACTCCTTCTTCCATCGGTCTTATCCCTACCTGACCCTAGGATAAACTTAGGATTCTAACATAGTACATGTTCAACTTAGAACCTTGCCCAAGCATTCATCGTCTCTCTTTCTGCATTCATGGGCTGACTTTCATCCTTTCATAGGGATTATGGAGACCTGCCTACCTTGGTCAGGCCCCATACCAGTTACCTCCATGGTAACACATCCACATGCACATAGAGATGGTTATCTATGGGTCTACAAGTTCAGTCTTATACCATGTACTATCCACTTAGCTTCTCAGGATCCTATGAAACCTCTTTAGGTTACCTCAAAACCAAAAAAACTGGTATACACCCTAGAAAAGGGTCCCTTTCCCAGGATGGGAGGAAACTACACCTTGATATCAAAGGTCACGAGCGTCCTTAGGGTTTACGTTCACATGAGCATGCCTAACCCAACAGCTACTAAAGCACAAGTAGACCACCTATTAAACCATGCTAGGTCATACTTATTCTATCTCTCAACATTAGATCAACTTAGTTGTGAGGGGTTCATCAAACATACCCTTAACTTAAGGGGGTTTCCTTTACCTCTACACAAGAGGAGTACCATGCTCGAAACTATAGAGACTTGAATCTCATCATGAGCATTGGTTACACCACTTCCCCTCTTAGGCCAAGAACCCTAGGTTCACTTTTGGGTATCCAAATGCATGCCCAACCCAACATGTCCAAGGTATGTCATGTGCTTCCCATGATTCTTTTATTCGAGAAACACTTAAGAGTTGAGTCCTCCTCAAGGATAGTCAACAAGGTACAAGGCCTCACAACCTATTACTAGACCTCTTCATGGTTAAAGGAGCTCTTATACCTTAGGTACGGAGGTACTAGCAGTCTCATCCTCTCTCTAGGGTTTGGTTCCTCTAAAGGCCACCAAGATATCATCAGCCTCCAGAGATCAAGTACGAGGCAACCACTATCATCCACTTAGGTCACATCATCCTCAACCCCCCACAGTTCCTAATGTCTTAGAAACTAAGCAACCTTCTTGCTTGAGTCCATATTTCTCTTTCTAGAGCTAACTCCACATCCAACCTTACTACTAGAGGTCCTTTCTCCATGAAGGCTCAAGCTCCCAAGCATACCCCTATGTGGGTGAAGCCTATGCTCGAACTTATGTTTGCTCAAGATTATCCAATCCCCTTATACTTATCTCATAAGCCATCCATCATGATCCCTTGTCCAGGGTTTCATCCTACTGCCAGCACTACTGACGTATTCTGGGTGCAAGCTACACCCTACTTGCACAAGCCCATAGGGTTCTATAGGTTCTTCTTTAACTTCATCCATGAAGGAGCTATCCTTCGCTCAAACATGCACGACCCTTCCCAGGGTTGGGTTGACAAAGGTTCTAGGTCATCCAACCTCTCATGGCTCATATGGCAATCCAAAGGCATGTCTATCCAAACACTTGGTCTACCATGACATCTAACTCTTCATGTCATCTCCCTCTCTAATCTTCACTTAGGGTTAGGGTTAACCTCATCCTCAGAGGATGTGCTAGGTCTCTACTTTTAATGGAGGTCTCTACCTCCAAGACTAACTTTCTTTACTTATCCTCCTGGCAAGAAGGTCTAGCCTCGGGTCTCTCCTGAGGCAATGACAACTCATGTCATACGACCTAAGCATGTATCTATTCTTTTACGCTTACTCTATTGAGCTTATGTCCATGCCATCTTATTTACATACTTTTTTATTAATTTGGTGGAGGATTCCTTAATCCTTATCAACCTTACCCATACCTCAAGAGGGTGGGGAGAAGAGAGGAAACCCTAATCCTTAAGGTCCTTAACAGAATTTGAGTTGAGAAGGGATGAACAAGATGAGAGAGTCCTAAAGGTATCTTATTTCAAATCATACCCTAAGACTTTGGCCAGACAGTCACACGGGTCCGGGAGCCCTCGTATTCCGACTAGCGGTGCGGAGGAAAATTTTGCCAGCCCTCGGTCATGATCCTTTTCTAGACACCTCTGTCTTTCGGATAATCCTCTAATAACTCCCTTGGGTTCTACAAAATTTGTAAAATTTAATAATTATTAATGATTAGATGAGGAAACTATGCTCTGATACCAATTGTAACGACCCCACCTCCTGGTAACCCCCAATTAAGGGATACACGAAGGTCAGAGCCGTTATTCAATTAATAGGATCAAAGGTTCAACAAATAATCTATAATAATTATGAAATTCTACTGACTAAACTAAAATTTGGTAGAAAATTAAAACTTTGCTTACCTTTTTAAAACTTTGGAAATCTATCTATCCACAACTTGGATTACTTTATCTAATCTTCCTTGCACTTGATTTCTTAATTTCGCGATGTGTCACTTTACTGTTTGTGCTTTCAGGATTATACCTAAAACACCAAAAAACAAAACGTCGGTCAGCAATTGCTGGTATGTGGAGGCAACCAAAATTTCACAATTAAGTTTAACAATTTAAATATTGCAATCAAGATATTTAGAAAGTCAATTTACATTTTCCATGTGACATTCCCCACCACTTTTGCCCTAACCCTGGAATTACCCCCTTTAGGGTTTCTCTTTTGCCATTTACTTAAGGCCACCTTCTCAATCCCGAGCTTGGTGCCTAGGAGTCACCTCTCATGGTGCTCCATAGTCATGCATCATAGACCACCTTCTCATTCCCGAGCTTGGTGTCTGGGGTCACCTCTCATGGTGCCCATTGGATACCCTCCTGGGCCTGACCTTTATGGCATCTTCCATTAGGGTGGCATGTAGGTGCGGGAATACACATTTATATTAAATTGTGATAGTCATAGTCACTTTATAATTGCAATATGAACATCCAAACTATTTAGTTGCACTCAATGCGATTAAACATCCAGGAATCCTTCGGGAAACTAAAGCGGTTATTCATAATTAACCACATACCTGTTAAGCAGACTTGAATGCAAAAATAACCAATCAAGAAATCAAACGAGTGCATACAGGTTGATCCTGAAAAAGGCATCCAATTTCTCTATCATTAATCATGTCATCTTGATCCATTAATCATAGTTGTTTCCTAGGTTATTTGCCCTTTTTAGGGTTTTGAGCATAATTAGGGTTCCACTTCATCTTTATTACTTTAAACCCTAATTTCACAAAATCACTTATAAACGCTAACTATTTCATTTTTCTTTTACAAAAGATTCTAAATTCATCTTTTAGCAACAGGAAACCCTAATTTTAGATTATGAGCACTTTTCTTTTCTCTTCCTCTAATTTGGGTTTCTAAACATATTAATCAACATATTGAGTTAAAAACCCTAAACCTTGTAATTCTATCATCAAAATAGGTTAAGAACCATCTTAATCATTAAACAAGTTAACCATGCTTGAATTATCCTAATTGCAAGATTAAATATATCTTTTATCAACAATTAGGGTTTCTAACCACAAATTAAAACCTTTTCTAATCAAAATATGTACTTTTGCAAAAATATACATATTTAGGTGTCCAAACCATTTTTAATGCATTCCTCATATTTTTCTGATCATTTTTCATGATTAACTTCCCTCATCTGAGTTTTCTAGCTCAAGATACAATTTTTAACAAGAAAACCCTTTTATTGTTTATTCGCTATTTTCTAGAAAAAAATATGGACCTTTTGTTCTGTGGTCTGTTGATCCACTTAGGATCCAACGACCACGGACACACACGCCTATCATTGAAATCAAAAGGAGACGAAGGACAAGTCTGTCCTTACCTTCCTTCATAGCCGTCGGGGGCAACAAGGTCCTTCCCCCCCCCCTTTTCTTCTTCTTCTTCCTCGCGAGTCCATCCCTATTCGCGAGCCGGTGCTTGCCTGTGGTCAACCTCAGGGTTGACTCCGGGGTTTCGATCTCCTGCGAGCATGCTGATCATCCCGGGAGATTCACCTCCCTTTGCCGAACTCAACCACGTCCCCAATTGTGTGCTACGACCACGCGTTATCCTCCTCCTACTCGCCGGATTCCAGAGAGGTTTGCCGAGGTATGGAGGTCGCAGGTCAAGATGGATGGGGCAATTGAGCGCACGCAAGTGATCCTTGCTCTCTTCTGCAGAGGCTTGGGTAGCAAAGAGGGACGCTGGTGCCCTCACGCATCCTCCCCTATATATAGGGTTGAGGCAGGCTTACAATAATTGGGTACTTCCCAAAACGGTGACCACTCCTAGTCGAACCAGGGATGATTCCCTGCGGTTTCTTCTCCCAAGTCCAAAGGGGCTATTAAAAACTTTGCACATCCACTGGTTTGTGAGAAATCTGGGATGGAAGGTTCTTCCTGTAACCTGCAAGGTCCCAGTCCATGTGGGACTTTGAAGATGAGCGACCAACATTGGATTGAGATCCAACGATCCTCAAAGCACGTGTTCATCAAAAGGAAATATATTTTCTGAATAATTCCCAAACTTAGAGATAACTTTAAATTTTGATTTCTCCCAAACCATAACTCCTTTTTGTCTCAAATTTTAAGGGAAGTTTTTTTTTGGCATTATCTAGCTTTGTACGAAATTTGGGAAACATATTGCAATGGATGAGAAGGCTTTCTTCTCTCCTAAGTTATTCATTAATTTATTCAAAATTAATTGTTATTTCTTTTCCCTTTGCTATTATCTTGTTATTTTGGGTCCCTTAGACCTCAAGAAATCCCAAATGCACGGATTCCCATATTGGAAAAATCTATTTTCCTTTATCTTCTTTTGAAAGTCAATTTCTCATATTTCCCTTTTATTAATCAATTTATTTTCCTTTTTAATTCTCTTTTTAAGGATTTCTCTTTATCTCTCTTCTATTTTCCTATTCAAATTCCTTTTAACATTAGGAATCTTTGGGATATGAAAATCCACCAAGGATAACTCAATTATACCTCTTTTCACATATTTTCCACATTTTATCATTATTTTCAATTTCTTTCTTAACAAGGAAATACTTAATTGGTCTTTTTTTTCTTATTGCATTCTCTATGCAACTTTGGACTCCTTGGGACCCAAGGAACCCAAGAGGCATGAAATCCAACTCTGGATTATATTCTTTTGCCTTCTGGAGGTTTCCACACCTTTCTTTTCTCAAAAACTTAATTATTCATTTACTAATTGAATTTCCTTGTTATTGGGCCCAATAGCCAATAAAGTCCACAAAGCAATCATCAAGGCTATTGTAACGAAATTCATGCATTCAACCATTATTTGTTCATTTATATTTAATATGAGAAATTACATTTCTCATTAAATGAACCCAAAATTGGGGTTGTAACAATCTATCTGAGTCATAGTTAGTAGTTGTATGTGGATACGTCTTCCTAAGTTTGACACTTGAGCCTCATAGGTCTATATGACGTGATACATGCGCTTGCATTTCATATGTGTAGTAAACACACATCAAGTTTTTAACACTGTTTTCGTGGAAACATCAATCCAACACTACGAGTACTATGCCCGACAACTCTAGGCCACATTTTTATTTTTTTTCATCATTTATAATTTAAAAATTCAAATTGCCATTAAATAACTAGTATATGGTTCTCATATTTTTCCATTTTTCAGGTACTAGTACATGGTTTAGACCAAGACCACCAATTACAAAGAGTCAACTCCACTGAGTATAGGCATAGAGGAACTCCATCGCAGAGCAAAGGAGTATGATAGTTTTATGGGAGGATTGTTCCAAACTCCACCACCCACAGACAAAACAACCAAAACATGTAGAAATGGGTGATGGTAATGTGGAAGCTGAGGAGCAAACCGTTTGGGAAAAGATAAAGGCTTCATCAGCTATAATGCAGTTGGGACCCATTGTGAAGTAGATAGTAAATTTGGGTAGCTATAAAATTGATCCACTGTTGGTGGCACTTATAAAATCACATGCATTTCATGGACATGGTATGTAGGATCCCGTGTCTCATATCAAAAATTTTGTGGAAAGATGTGATATGTTGAAGATTGATAAGTAATTTATCTGAAGCTATTTTCATACTCACTGGAAGATAAGGAAAATGCTTGGTTCTTAAGCCTACCCTCAGAATCCATATCCGCCTAGGTAGGAAATATCAATACTTTCTTAGAAAAATATTTCCCTCCACAGATGACATAGGACCTAGTCGACCAGATCTTAATTTCAAGAAGTATGCAGAGGAATTGTATATGAAGGCATGAGAGAGATTTTAAAATATGTTTAGAAAAATCCGTCATCATGGCATTGACCCTTACGAGCAAGCAAAGACTTTCTACTATGGGTTGTGTAAAGGGGAAAGAACCACACTTCATAAGGCAGGAGAAGGATTTTTCCTCAATAATAAGGCATCCATGTGTCACAAAATCTTGAAGAACATAGCTAAACATCATTCATGGGAGAGGAAAGAGAAACTCCAACAACTATCAAAAGTTCTTGACAGTCCAAAGCGATTACAACATTCAACCTGAAGATGGACAACCTTGCCAGGAAATTGGATTAGAAATCAAGAAGCTCATCTGGAGGCGAGGAGAATATTTCATGTATATGGGGCAGCAGAACTACATACATGGTAATCAATATTCATGGAGGAAGGATATGAAATTATCATGGAAGGATCCCAACAACTTTTAGTAGGACCCATCTCAATCACAATAAGCCAAGCACACCAAGGCAATACACAATAGCAGCATCAACAGGACAAGGGTCCCAACAAGATAGACCACATAGAGGACATGCTAGGTAAGTTGGACAGTTCGAACGAGACAATAATAGGTCAAACACAGAGGGACCTACAAAAACAAGGGACAAAAATCAACATCAAAGAAAACTGAATTTCTCATATAGCAGCGGAAGTAGCATCTTTGAAGAAGTTGGGAGAGTAGGTATTCCCTACAAATACTGACATTCCATCTATCCACTTACAGGTGAAGGCAGTGTTACTCTATAGTGGAAAGAAAGTGTTAAATGAACAAAAAAATATTCTAGAAGAGAATGACTAGGCAAGTGACACAGGACCAGTGTCAGCTAGTGATCCCTTTGAGCCAGACACCACACCACAAGAGAAGGAACCAATGGAGGAAGTAGAAAATCCAAGGGAAGCCAGGAAGGAGTCATATGTCCCACCTCACTAGAGGAAGATGGTGACTCTAGTACCATTCCCCAACATTTTAAAGGCAAACAAGGTTGACCAGTAGTTTAAGAAGTTTCTAGACACCTTTAGAAAACTTCATGTCAACATACCTCTTGTAGATGCAATAGAACAAATCTCGTCATATGGAAATTTTTTAAGGATATAATAAACAAGAAGAGGATGACGGATGATTCAGTTGTAGTGGTATTGAAGGAGTAAGGATGTACACTTATACAGATGAGACTTCCATAAAAGAGGCAAGATCCATGTTTCTTTAATATACCATGTTGCATCAATAAGATCAAGTTTGGTGAGGCTCTATGGGACTCTAAGGAAAGCATAAATCTCATACCCTTGACAACATTTAAGAAATTGGGGTTGAAGGAATCCATGAAAAGCAACATGACCCTACAATTGGCGGATTATTCAATAGTGAGACCAATTGGTATCTGTGAGGATGTGTTGGTCAAGGTTGACAAATTCATTTTCCCAATAGATTTTGCAGTCACAAAAATGCAAGATGACCATGGCAACCAACTACTCTTAGGAAGGCGTTCCAAGCTACAACAAACATCATCCTAGAAATGGGTAGAGGAAAATTGACGTTCAATATTCAAGATAACCGCTTTGAAATAAAGATGCCAGACTATCAACCAAAGGATGATGAGAAGGTACATTTCCAGATGTTGCAGCAATTGAACAGTGAGGTTTCCTTATGTCTGGGGAAGCCATTCCTAGATATGGCTCACATCATGACAAATGTACATAACGGCACTTTGGTAGTGTATATCATGGAGCATACTAAGGAGATTTTTTTTATAAATGCACTAAAGTATCCTGATGATTCAAAGGAGGAAGCATACTCTAGGACAATTGAAGAGGTGACATCCTCTGCTCTCACCCAACCATATCCTCAACTACCTTTAGAGGTGTGTATCATGAACTTGGTGGATGATTACACTTGTTGTCATTTTCTTGAAGAGTGTGTTATTTTCCTAAATGTGTTATCATGCTTGTACTCAAGGCACTTCAAGGATTTGGGACCACCTCTGCCATCTTTGATCTTGTCAATGTAGTGTCCCCCAGAGCTTGAGCAGAAGTTGCTCCCGCTACATCAAAAGTATAGTTTCTTAGTGATATACAAGAAGGTCACCGTCATCATTTCATCATCCTCAAGCATGCATGAGGAGGAGAAATTTCTTGTAGTGCTAAAGAATCATCAACTAACATTTGGGTGGTCCATTGCAGACATCAAGGCTATATCTCCTAGCTTTTTCCAACACAAGATCAGAATTGAAGAAGGAGCTAAACTGATAGTACAACCTCATTGACCTCTCAATCTAATCATGACAGAGGTAGTAAAGAAAGAGGTAGTGAAGCTTCTATCAGTAGGTATAATTTATGATATATTTGATTCTAATTAGGTTAGCCCAACCCAAGTTGTTCCTAAGAAAGGGGGGATAACTATCTCAACTACTTCAGCAAGCAAGTTGATTTCAACTAGGCTAGTAACCAGTTGGCATGTGTGTATTTATTATCTCTGATTGAATGTCGTCGCGCTAAAAGATCATTTTCCACTTCCCTATATGGACCAAATCCTTAAGCGGCTCGCCAGCCACTCTCACTTTTGTTTTCTTGATTGGTATTTTGGGTATAATAAGATTTCTATTGAACCAAAGGACCAAGTTAATTCTAGCTTTAGTTGTCCTTATAGCAAGTTCGCATACCGTAGGAAGCCTTTTGGCCTTTGTAATGCACCGACTATGTTTCAGAAGTGTAAGCTCGCTATTTTTGTGAACATGGTAGAGAGTTGCCTTGATGTTTTTATGGATGATTTTTTGGTGTATGAGAATCATTAGAAGATTACCTTGACAATCTTGATAAAGTTTTGCATAGGTGCAACGACACTCACCTAGTGTTGATTTGGGAGAAATTCCACATGATGGTGAGTGACGAGATAGCTTTTAGATACAAGGTGTCTAATAGAGGAATGTAAGTTGATCCAATGAAGATTGAAGTGATCTCGAAGCTTCCTTCACCATCTCTAGTGAAGGGGGTTAGGAGTTTCCTAGAACACACCGACTTTTATTGACCTTTTATAAAAGATTTTTTGAAGATCTCCAGACCTCTCTCCGAATTTTTAGAGAAACATGGTCAGTTTAAATTTTATGATAGGTGTTTGAAGTCTTTTGAGGTGTTGAAGGATAAATTGGTCTCCACACCCACCGTACTAGTCTAGATTGGAGGCAACTATTTGAGCTAATGTGCAACACATCTCAATATGTGGTGGGGGTTGTTTTACGACAATGCAAAGATAAAACCCATGTTGTTATTTATTATGCACCAAAATCCCTTAATGATGCCCAACTTAATAACACTATAACTGAAAAATAGGTTTTGTTTGTGGTGTTTTCTTGTGAAAATTTTTGCTAATATTTGATTGGGGCCAAGGTGATAGTTTGGACTGACCGTGCAATGATAAATATCTATTGTAGAAGAAAGATGCATAACCTAGATTGATAAGTTGGATTTTTCTATTGTAGGAATTTGATATATAAATCAAGGATAAGGCCGAGATAGAAAATGTGGTAGCGGATCATTTGTCTATGTTGGAGAGAGTTGATGGGAAGGACTTAGAAATACCCCTTGTTGAGGAGTTCCCTAATGAACAATTGTTTTCCATGCAGAACAAAGACTCGTGGTTTGAAAACATCATAAACTATTTGGCATGTGGTGAGTTACCAAAAGATTGGGGGTATCAGGATACAAAGATTTTTTTCCATTTCTTGAGGTTTTATGTGTGGGATGACCCAATTTTACTCAATCAATGTAGGGATAATATTTTGAGGAAGTGTGTGCCTTAATGTGAGTTTGAGAGCATATTAGCACATAGACACTCCTTACCAACTGGGGGACACCATGCTAGCTCAAGGACAACAACCAAAGTTTTAGAAAGAGGTTTTTATTAGCTATCACTATTTAAAAATGCTTATAGTTTTGTGTGAAATTGTAATACATGTCAACGAGTAGGGAATATATCTAAGAGATAGAAAATGCCCCTGAACATTTTTTAGGAAGTAGAGGTTTTTTATTTATGGGGGATGTATTTTATGGGACCCTTTGTGTTTCTAATTATAACTTATATGCAGTGGACTATGTGTCTAAGTGGGTGGAAGCAATTCCAACCCGTACAAATGATGCATAGGTTGTTTGCAAATTTGTAAGAGACCATATTTTCTATAGGTTTGGCATGTCGAGAGTGATGATAAGTGATGATCTCACTTAACAAATAATATGTTTAGAGCTTTATTGATCAATTATGGAGTGAGACATAGGGTTGGAACCCCATACTATCCACATACCCAAGGTCAAACTGAGGTGTCTAATAGATAGGTCAAGAATATTTTAGAGAAGATAGTCTCAACAAGTAGGACCTATTGGAGCATGTAGCTAAATGATGCTCTCTGGGCATACAAGACAACCTATAAAACACCTACAGGAACAACCCCACTTAGGTTGATTTATGGGAGAGCTTGTCATATATCTATAGAGTTGGAACACAAAGCCAAGTGGGATTTGAGGAAGCTGAATTATAATCTTGATGTCACAGGGAAGAAGCACATGTTGGCTATCAATGAATTTGATGACCTTAGGCTATATGCCTATGAAAGCTCTAGGATATATAAGGAAATGACTAAGAAAGTCCATGACTGCCATATACTTCATAAAGTGTTTACTCCAGGACAGAGGGTGCTTTTGATCAATTTTAGGATTAAGTTACTTCTTGGAAAATAAAGATCTAGATGGAGTCACCCACATGTGGTGGTCAAGACTTCCCCTCATGGAGTAGTTGAAATTGGTAATGTGGATGAGTCTTTTCTCGTAAATAAGCAACATTTGAAAGATTACTATGGGGGAGAGTTAATCCATGAAGAAGAAGAGTTGAAGCTCCTTGAGCTTCGTTGAGATTCTACAAGATCTTATCGTTGAGCCTAATGACACAAAATAAGGGATCTTGTTGGGAGGCAACCCAATTGTATTTTATTGTATTTTTGTTTCCATATTTTACATGCTTTTTAGGGGTTTTCATTGGCAAAATGTGCATTCTATCTATCACACATTTTTAGATATACAAAAGGTACCATGATCATCTTTGTTTGGTGTGCAGACAGTAGAGAAGTCAGTACCACTGACACTCACATCGGAGGCACCGAGGGTGATGTGCAATTCAATAGTAAAATTTGTGAGCATGTCAGTATCACTAACAAACCAGTCGGTGGCACCGAGTCTGCTTAAAAAATCACAGAGACAAGATCCAATCACTTGGTACAACTGACACCCAATTCGGTGGCACTGATTCTTTACAGAGCCAAAACTGAAATCACTATACATGGATCAGTACTACTGACAATCTCATTAATATCAATGATGCCTAAACAAACTCTAAGTTTGAGATATGAGGCACTACTCTAAAGCACAACTATTTCAATGAGTCGGTACCACCAACAAACAAAAGTTAGTGGCATCCACACTTTAGGCAGAAGTGACCATATGTCGGTGGTACCGACATAAGAAAATTACAAATTTGTGGATATTCGGATTGACAACCAAGATCAATTCTATCCAACGGTCAGTGGTACTGACCTGGTGACACATACCAGATGTCAATACATTCGACATGACGTCAATACTACCAACTTTGAGCTATTCATATGTCGAGACATTGACAGACTAGAGTCGTCACTACCAACGCCAGATACTGACATACACATAGATCGAGAGTCAAGTAGGTGCCATCGACACTTCCTATAAGTCGTACCAACACCGCACATCAAGACAATTCACAGACTATAAAAGGAGAGGTTTGGGGTGCTATTCAAACACACCCACACCACCATCTTTGCATATACAGAGGCACTAGAGCTCTATGATGGCCAGAGTCTTCACCATGCTCTCTTCTTAATCTCTTTCTCTCTTTGTATCAATGGCTACTAGAAGCTCATGATAAAGAGGAGCCAACCATATGGTACCCAAGCCAACATGCACAATTTATGTTAGCGAAGATGAAAAGAAGCTATTCTCCATCTTGATGAAGAGAGAAATCATACCCGAATGATATGGTGATCGAGCCTTTTTCAACAAGGCGGGCTTCACCGAGAGTCTTCATAAAGTTTGTGTTACCCAAAGAATGTTGGGCCAATACCCTTTCTTTGGTGATTGGCCCACCTATAGGAGATCATCTATGAGTTTTTGGCATCCTTGTAGGTTTTTTACATCCCTGAGCATGGGGAAGGTTGGGAGGAAGGATGGGTGTGCTTCCTCCTTTATAATGCAATCCATGATTTCACAATGGCAGAGTTCAATGCCATTTATGACGGAATTTCCACAAGGATTCACTATCAACTGGCATCAATCACCCGTCATGGATATTGAGCATCCATTCACCTAGATTTTGGATCAGTATCTCTCCAACAACATCTTTTCCAAGACTACACAAGGGCAATGAAAGGTGCAACAAGACGATCTCTTTATCCTGTGGGCATTTATATTTTAGGGGAAAGATACAATCAAATTTGGCTCCTTCTTCTTACAACATATACTGGCAGTCAAGCATCAAGTATAGAGGAAGCCTCCAATTCAATTTGGTGGACTCATTACACTAGTGGCGCCACACCTCAACCTCGACCTCTCCACCTCCAACACTTTGAGGACCTACTCCAATCTAGACTCAACCACTTCAAGAGGGCTCATCTCGTCAACAAGGGTGAGGGCAAGGTCTTTGTCTACTACACAATGGACAATCAACTGAGGGAAAGGGCTCTCCCTAACCCCATCTTCCTTCTATGAGTAGTGTGTTTCTTGAGGTGACCAACGAAGGATGTAGAAGCGGTGTAGGTGGAGAAAGATGACCCCGAGCTACAGTGGTTTTTGGAAGCCGATGAGGATGAAGGAGCCATGCCATTCACTCAGTGGAGGGTTATCTACTGGTCTCCACAAAGACATGGAGCATCAAGCTCTGCCGCTCTACCTCCTATACAAGAAGAAGATTCTTTTTCTATGGCAGGTATGTATGGGATGTTGGAATCAATTCAACATGGGCAACAACAACAATCAACCACCTTTGTGGAGATCCACGACATTCAAGGGTGGCTTCTTCAGTAGTAACAAGTTGTTTTGATAATGAGTGCCTTCTCTTGGCCAACTAGGAGAATATGCACACTCGCCTATAGCAGATTGAGAACAACCAGTAGCCACTCTATGATCTATACTGGAGCCAGGGGTACTTTACCAACTAACCACAACCGCCAGAGATGCCAACTCAGCCACCTAGTTTTATCAAAACATTCTACCCACTGGATCCAAACATGCAACCACCATCATTCTAATTTGGTACCACTGTTCCACCTATTTGATTGATTTTTGACTATGAGGACATACTCAAGTTCAAGATTAGGGGGTGCTAGAACAGTCTTATCTTTATGTTTTTATTTAGTTATATTTATCTTTTGCATTGTTATCATTATGTAGGATCCACAATTATCTAGTGTAATCATTGAAAATAATTGTCATGATTTCTACCTTCATCATAGAGTGCTTTTTCAATTAAATCTAAAAATTGAAATCATCATTTCTTTGGAAAGCTTAGTTGCAAATTCTAAAGGCAACATTAGCTATATGAAGTGTATGGGTTAGTCAGCTTGTGGACATCTAATATGAATGAAAAGTCTTAAATTATCCATGAATTCAAGCTGACGATGAGGTTTGATCCCAACAACCAAATGAGTCATGAGGCCTTAAATGGAATTTTTAGAAATAAACTCTTAAGGTTACCATGTAAACATGTTGATAGGAGAGGGACATATCATATCTTAAGAAAGGCAATGTCTCTAAATCATGTGATTCCACCCATTTTTGTACATTTGATTCACCACCTTAAGATGATCAAGTAACCAAAATTATTTCCTCTTGATTGGATTGCATAACATGATAGGTGAAATAATAGTTAGTTTTCCTTTATTGCACTAGTTATATAATTTTTTGTATGTATCAATTAGATGCATGACAAAAAAAATCATGTAGATTACATATTCAATGCATCATTCATTCTTTCATCATGTACTTATATTGTTTTCTTCTAAAAATAAAGTGAAAGGGTACACATCCATTCATCTCTAAAGAAAAGGAAAAAAGAAGAAGTTTTTGATTAATGAGTTGTGTAGTGAGCCCAAGCATACTCTTCAACCATGCTAAAATAATAGGGCAAATGAGAAACAGAGAAAAAAGAATGTTGAATACAGAGGGAGGAAAGGATGCCTTAAACTCAAGTCTGAATTTTTCTTCAAGAGGAGAAGAAAATATATATATGATTTATTCTTTGACTTCATTCTCATCAGTCAGATGAGATTTTTAGTGCAAGCTTCATTCTACCCAAACAATAGGCATTAGAATTCATGCATTTCTTATTTTCTTCATTTTTAGGTTCATCATGTCTTATTTTTACATAAATGATTCGGATATTAGTTGTGATTCTTCATAAGCCACCTACTTCATTCCATCCACTACGCTTAATGGTAGGACATATATATATGATTGATCCCCTTATTCATTCTTATAAGGAGAACTACTTCCAATTAGTTTGGTAGGTAGAAAAGAGAAACGTAGAAAAAGAATCACATGATGCACCTAGCAAATGCCCTATTGACTATGGTATTAACTGCTCTATTCATAGTGTTTCACTGATCTAGGGGTGGACATCTTTAATGAACATTTTTGGTCACTTCGAGTAGTTATTTGTTTAGTGGTTGGTGAGGGCCAATTTGGGACCACCAGGCGGGGGTAGTTGAGAAATGAAATTCATATTATTTGTCATTTTACTAACTTGTCTCAAACAAATCCAAGGGAAGTGTTGCTCGAGGGCGAGCAACATTTAAGCTTAGGGAATTTTTATGCACTGAATAGTATCTACTTTGCACATGTTATTTTATTATGCACTTCATGCATATTTGCTGATTTTGCTACTACTTATGCATTATTTGCCATCATTAGCATTTGACACATGCTTGCATAAAATATTATCTTATTTTATTGATCTATAGTGGTTTATCATATTAAATTTAACTTATGATCTTTTATTTTGAATTTCAGTTAATTTGAGAAGTCATGAGTCAACTTGGTTCTACCGACAACTCTGCCGATGATGCCGATAGTGGAAGAAAAGGAACTGGCATGAATCAAAGACGTTCAGTGGTACTGACCACATGTTTGATACTACTGAACTCATGAGTAATCACACATCTAAATAAACTCAGTGCCACTATCTTGTTTCCAGTGGTACCCACCTCTATATTGAGAATTTCACAAGGAAGATAGAAATCAACTTAGTTCTATTATTGTCTCCGTTGGTAGTATCACACTTACATAGAGTCACGACCCAGTAAAGGAATTAGTGCCACCAACTTCCTGACAGTGGTACCAACTTGGTATGATTAGATGATATTAAAGATCATGATTAATCGAACGACCATGACTAAATGACACCCTAAGTCCATCTTATGACTAGGGAGGAGTTTGGATAGACCTAATTATCATGTCAAAGTTCACTACAAAACAATAGAGAGCCGAGAGAAGAGAAAGGAGAGGACAAAGCTATGTTCCATAGGATTCAAGCACTTATGATGGAAGAATTTGTAGCCCGAGGATAGCAAATCGTCACGTTCGTTAGAGGAAGTCATCCAGATAACCTTCTCTAGGGGTTTTGTTATTTCTTTATTGTTTTCCTTATCTTCTCCTCTTCACCTATGTGTATGACAACTAAAACCATGCGGGGATAATCTCCTAGCCTGGTTATGCATTGTTTTTGATATTATGAGTTGATATATATTTCTTCCTAATTTCTTGACATCATTCTATGATTATATAACAAATTAACTATGCCTGATCAACATGGATAATTTCTCAGATCCTTAATTTCTTTGAGAGAGGAATTTAAGATTAAAAAAGTCACAATATTACACAGTTTATATCACTCCTCGAGAGATGGCTTATGATTGTGAAGGGAATAACCTAGAGGGTTTTGCTAAAGCACCTAACTAATAGTTAAGTTTCTACTGGAGTGGGGTTTATATTAGATTGAGTAGTGAATTACGCTGCGAGAGAGTGTAATTCTTTCTACAGGTCCCTTGGTCAAAGGTTAGCAGAAATAAATATTGGTAAATGATGTTAGTTGTAGTGTGAACCATGGTAAAACTGTATTCCTAAAGAATCAATTCCTCTACAACACAACCTCATTGATTCAGTTTAAGATTTTGCAATTAGTTAATTGATCAATCAATCACTCTTTCATAAGGTCTAGTTGATCGAGTCATAGTTAGTAGAAGTCTATGGATATGTTTCCATGAGTTCAACACTTGGGCCTCATAGGCCTATATTACACAATATGTGCTCTTGCATTTCATGCATGTAGTAAATAACAACACTATTCCCCTCCACTAGTGCCACCACATACCAAAGCAGTGGGTGGTGGTAGGTTTCTCTCCCACCACATTACATGGCCGACTTCTAGATTGAGATATCCTTATTTGATGCCTCATAACTTACGTTGTGAGCAATTGTTAGAAAATTACTCCATTAATTATCTAAAACACCAATTATCTTAGATTTTTTTGGAAACTTGCCTATTATCCCATATTATAGTTATCTAACAATTCACAATGTCATTATCATTTATTTATGCATGAAATCTCTTATTTCTAAAACTTGTGCCACAAAGACCTATTTTTAAGGCAAATAGTCTCACGGGCCTCCCTTGGGTCTTGGGTTCAACCCATGCAACAAAGTGGATAACTCTATTATTCTATCAATTACAATTAGGGAATTTACTTATAAAATCAAGTCTTATATTCATAGAATTCAAATTGACCAAAACTTGAGGATCTTACACCTCCCATCTCCACATCTCCACCATGACCTCTCTTTCCCCCTTCTTCAACCAGTTGGAATAACAACAATATGCCTCCATGGTTTTCGATGGTGTTGATAGTCACTTGACAACCGCATGAAGCTTTGACAATCCTTCTCAACACCTCCCTCCGTTCATCTCCATGGGCACCCCATAGCCTTGACCACCACCGATAGTCAATACAAAAACCACCTCATCCATCATCTTAGCTTTGTATGTCACTGCAATAAAGAAAGAAAGAAAGAGTGAGTGGGATGCTCCTACTTGTAGCCACAACGGCCAGTGACTCCTTCGGAGAGCATCAATTGTGTCTAAACAACCTCACCTCACCAACAACACCCCTACATCTCTCCAACATTTCAGCACATCAATGTAGCCTCTATTGTTAGTTCTTCATCCACCATTATCAACATGGGTTTAAACCCTCCATCTCTCTAACCATGTATCCACCATGCTCTCCGGTTAACGATTTCCCTTGAAAGTTTATAACCCATTCCCGAATTCAATGTCTTGATCACCGAGGAGCCTTGGACAGTTCTTGCAATGTGTAGATGTCACTTTTAGAAGTTCTTCAGACCTATATTTATCCCCCTCAAGAGATATTGCTACCCTCGTGTTCATATTTGATCAAGGACAATGTGAGTTTCAACTCAAGATCATCTACAACTGGTCCCTTGAGGTTGTCAAAGATCTAACGTGCAATGAATCATCCTACAGGTTCAAGCTTTTTCCAACAATCTTAATTATTAGGCAAGTAGTTAATAACAATATATTATACAAGAGCCAGTACTAACCTAAATTAGGGTATCACTCCCTAAGTACTAAGATAGTATACATATTAGTATGTATATGTACCAATCAAGGTCAAACAATAACTAGTACATCATTTTCAATCCATGTATTCTCGATGAATCCAAGTTTTTCGGAACTATCTCTAAAGACCCATTAGAGAGAATATGAGATAATGGTTTGGCTAGCACTCTAACAAGTATAAAACTTGGTCATTACATATGTACATGATATATTGACATATACCTAAATATTCATTTTAATGTGCTTTGTAATATCTATATAAATCCAAGACAAAGTATTGTGTTTCTTAATTACACAAAAAATTAATGTATGGGAAGTAGATAATAAGTTAGATATAAAATGATGTTAGTCTAAAGCCACTAGGTGCACTATATTCGTATATATAAAGTGATGTACATATATATTCATATCCATAACCAAACAAAATATATAACTATGAGGATGATCACTTGAGAGGGAATGTAGACCAACATCTCAATAATGAATTACAATAAAGAAATAACTTCAGATATCAATATATGACTTTATATGGGAATTATTTATGTATTTAAAATTTAATCCATCAATATAATGATCTCAAAGTAGATGGTGATAGGTATGCGAAAATGAATAACTATGTATGAAAAAAGATTGTACCCTATCTTATAATGGATATATGCACGTAATAACAACCACATGAGAATTAATAACTACACAAGGGATCATGTGTTTGTTTAAAAGTATTATAAACCATAATATGCAATCAGGTGCTCAAAATGAGGATAAGAAAAATATGTATATCTCTACTAGGAATGAGTAAACATGTTCATTGTGGTTTGACTTACACACCTAATATTCTCCTAGGATGACAACTTGACTTCATGAACCAAGTATATCAATCGATTTAACCTTTAGGTGTGAATATCATGTATGTGCAAATCCCTATTTTATTTTGAGCCCTATCATGACTATGAACTAATTTCCTATAATGAGGAATGTATTTGATTACTATCACTTTTGGAAATCCAAAGTTGAAAATATATATTTATTAATTTGAAGTCTTATGAAATCTTGTGGGCATTGATTATTCTATTTATATGAGTCTTTTAAATTTTCTTGCTACTTTTAAAACATTATGTGATTTATGACTAGAATGTTATTCTTGACACTTTATTTGTGCATCTAAAATGTTTGACTAGAATATATAGAATAGTGATACTTATTTACGATCATACTTATAAAGGGTGTGTATATTCAGTCTGGGATGTGTGTTTCCACATTTACTTTTTAGGCCATGATTCTAAGGTGTTATGGCCCTATTTTAGGTATATTTAGTCTACATTGGTTATGCATGCAAAGATGTCGTGAATTTGGAAATTTTGGTTACTTGTTATGACAAGATGTTTACTTTATTTCAATTATTACTCCATAAATATTATGCCTAAATATTTTGAATTAACTATTTATGAATTTACCTCCTTTTATATGGCCTCTTTTTAATGGGAATTTCCTTTTATTTTTGTGACCTGATATATTGCCCAAATATTATTTATATGCACTTACAAAGTGTTTACTGATACATACCTTTTTGTTTCCTATTTTAAGATGAATTTTCCCTTCCAATTTGGTGTAGGCACATTAGAGGACAAGGACTCAAGAAAATCACTTAAAGAACACAAATTTTTTGATAGTTTGGAATGTAGGATTTTCCTCTGCAACTAGCTTTTGATGTTATCAGATTCAATAGATGTATACATTTTCACTTTCTATACCACATTTTATGGTGAGGAACAATTGTAAAATTGTATAGTTTGTAACTTTTTAATGGTCTTGTTTCTGATGCTTATTCATTATCTTACTCAATTATACATACCATTGGAGAAATAAATAAAATTAATCCTTTCCTCCATATAAGGAATAAGATGATTTTATCTCTCAATTGAGTTAATATTGGATTCCCTCTTGGGTCCCACTCTTTATTAATGTCTTCTCTAGTCTGGTGGATGTAAGTCTCAAAATTGGCTAGTTGAACAACTATATCTTTAAAAAGGGATAAGTTACAAAAATCTAAGTATCTAGAGTTACTTGGGAATAACAAGACTATTATAGGTATGAAACTTCCATTAATTACTTAGCATTAACACCTAAATTTGGGTGTTATCAATACCCCCACAACCATAGAAAAGGAGAGAAGATTGTTAACAATGAGTTGATAAACTTTTCAGGGTTGTAGGGTAACATGGTCAAGTCAAACATTTAGTGTTAATATTGTAAGTTATCATCATTCTCATCATTGGTTGCAATAGAAAAACTAACATGCCTAGTATGGATCTTCCCATCATCATCCCAGAAAATGGAGAAGGGATCAAGCAAACTCTTTGATTTCTAAGCTAAAGAGGTATGTGGCACCCTAACCACAGTATGCCAAACAAGCGAGAAAACTTGAAAAATTATGTTAAAATGATCTCATTAAAATATCTAACCAAAAATGTGAGGAAAATATAAAATAAATTTCTACATTATTTATATGTATACTCACATTAGAAGTTTATATATTGAATAAGATGCATGTAACAATTCAAAGTTACATAAATGTGGACAATACCACCACCTATTTATACAAAAGAACAACACGTTCAAATTTTGTAACATGAGAAACATGTATAAGGCATGCAATCAAAGTAGAGTCATAAATACATAATAGTAAGAAAACTCTATGCCCCAACCTAAGTGTACATGATTGATTCTAGGACAAACAAAAAGTAAAAATCACACCTTCTATTTCTTTCATAAAGAAGGTAGACATGTACTCCTCGAATTCTTAAATGTATTCTAGAAACCCAAAAGGGTGGAAAGCCACAAAAATAAAACCAAGGTCCCATCAACACGTAAATGTATGCATATTATAACAAAATGTGCAATATCTAATGCATATGTTGAATCAAGTAGTTATAGTGACAAATAGTAGCTTTTACCCCATATTAGAGAAAGAAGACAAGATAGGATAACATCAAACCACATGTAAAAGGTTATAAAAAAGTAATGAAAACGTTACAATGTGATATGATAAGGCATATACACAAATAATGATACATGATTTGATTACATATTTTGGTGTTATGCCTTAAGAATTTGGGATGTACCATTCAAACTACTATCTATTAACTACAAAGTCTTATAGTCCACCTTATAAGATCTTAGGATCATCCACTATCCTTAAGACCTTTCATAGTCAGGGTGATAATGTGAAGTAGGGGATCATCACCCAAACCTACACAACAATATTAACCCCCTTCTGGGTACTAAAGACACAAGATCTATCATATATCATGGGAATTACTGTCCAAATTTTCATTGTATCATATTTATTTTTCTAAATTATATTGGTAGGAGTGTCATAATCACTAGAGATACAAATTCAACCACACTTATATAAATAGGTAATTTAGGACGTAGAGGAGAGCATACCCCATACATATTTGAGGTAAACCGCATATAGTCAACAATATATGAATTTGAGTACCTTCTCATAACCCATGGGTTTCTCAAGGTTACCCACTTCACTACCCCACTTCCAAATACAAGGGTAGTCTGTTTGGTCACATATCACTACAAAAATCAGGGTTTCAATGTCTAATTAAGCCTTTTACTCATAGGTCATACAAAAAAGTTGTAGCATTCAATTTATGATAACAAATTAAGCATAAGTAAGTTAATAAATAACTAAAAAGTAATTTTAAATCCATCATGCATAAGTATATAGACATAATTTCATCACATATCCATGCAAAGGCCATACCATTATAAGGGTTCAAAATCATATATTTCTACTAAAATATCCTCTTATAGAAGTAATGAATCTCCATGTAAAATTTCATCGAAAAACTCTATTGTGTGAGCATACTATAGCAAAAGTTGTAAAAATGTCTAAATTGACCATTTTAATGAAAGATACATGTAAGTTTGATATTCTTAGAACAAAAAAGTTGGGTTGTTCATCATCTTCATTTTTTAATAGCAAGAAACAGTAACAAGGATGAAGATCAAGAAGCTCCCCACTTGTATCCCAAAACCTCATAAAATTACATCATTAGCCTTAATATCATGCACTTCAGCGATATCAACTGATTATAGGTAGGATTTTCATACAAAGGATACCAAATAGAGGATAAACCATTTTCCTTTCTTAGGTAACATGATATTCAACAAGAAAACACAAGAATCTAGACCAAACCTTCTCCTTCTAGCTCCAAAATATCCAATAAGATAGCTCTAGCTCAAAATAGGACAAAAATAATGTGAAAAGAAGTTATCTTTAGCTATAGGGGAAAATTTTAATTGTGGAAAGAAATTAAGCACAACTGTGAGGATATAAGGTTAAAGAACATAAGAGAAGAGGAGAAGAGATGGAAGAACTTACATGATCTAGAGCCAAACCAGCCTTAGATGTTAATGGTTAGCCTTTGATCGTCTAATAAATGAAAACACCAATATGCATCAACATGCATGACCTATATCCTTAGGATGACCATCCTCTCACTCTAGCAACTCCCCAGAAACCCATACTAATCTAAATTATCTTAGATAATGGTGGTATCACATATTTATAGACAAAGGGAGGAGAAAATAATAAAAAAAATACTAAATAGAGCCCATTATGCTACCTATATATTGTCCAAAAAGGTAAAAAACACAAACCCTATCCACCTAAATCTAACACATGATACAACCATTTAGTCTAAATCTAACACAGATTAGGAATCCCAAACCCAACTAAAATGCCCACATGGTTTAGCCCATCAACTCATTGAGCGGTCATGGCACTTTATGGGGTTCTACGTCCTTCTATTCTAACCCACCACTAAGAAGGGATTTTAACTTGTTCATTTTACATAAATGCTTTGTTTTGGTGAGCATATCATCAATAGCAAGCATCAAGTAGATGAGGGAATTAACATAAAGTGTCTTTAAGTAGACACAAGCATCATTTTTGTTCTTAGAATAATTTGTGCATGGTCATAAAGGTATTAATCTCATAAATCACATTCTTGGAGATGAACTCAAGCCATACAAAGGTTTTTCAATGAGTATATATGATTTTTATTCTTGTCAAACACAAAACCTTAAGGTTGTTGGATGTATGTATGTTCCTCCAAATCATCATGGAAAAGGTATTCTCCACATTTATAATCTCCTATTCCAAATTACTAACAAAAATTGATTTCATGAGTATAGAGGTGGGTTCTGTTTGGCGACAAGATAGAATACATTGCTACACTATTTTTACTTAACCTTTTGCAACTAACTATAACTTGAAAATTTGTTGTTTTAAATTTGGTAATTAATTATTTTTTCTTAATGACCTGTTCGTAACAAACAATCTTATTTCCAATGAGAGGCTAAAAAACCTCCCAAATTTGATCCTTGTAAAGAGATTGCATCAATTCAATCATAGAGTCAGCCCACATAGTAGATTCTAGCTAAACCATAACTACAATAAGTAGCTAGACCATGGATATCACCAGTCTCCTTGGAAGTAACTAAGTCATGAAAATGATGTAATCTAAGTTTCTTGTTGGTGGGTTGACATGTATTCTTTCTCTTCTTTAAGAAATATGATTGGGTTAATGTTCAAGTACATCATCTTGAATATTAGAGTAGGTATCAACACTATTAGCAACTAGAGGTAGAAAACTTCTACATAATGATGTCAGTTCATTAGTAACCCCTAGATCCACTTTCTCTGTCACGTCATTTGGAAGGAGTTGTATCAAAACTAAAAATACTATGATCTTAATTAGGTAACACAACATTATAGTCAAAATTGGTACTCCTTTCAATTAGGATCTTTGAGGACTTGGGGTTAGGACACCATAAAATCCACCCTTTTATGTCAAATATACAAAGATTAGATTAACTTCCAAGATTATCAGGCCACCTCTTTAGGAGTTATGAAACAGAGTGAGGTGTCTGAAGAGCTATTTCCAATGTCAACATATACATAAATAGTTTCATTCGAAATCTATCTACTAAGACCGGTGATAATCAACATGCATCTTAATCACTCCAAGAGTATTTTATTAAAATGATCAATGACACCACTCTGGCGTGTTCTATATCTTACATTACTATGTCTAGCACTTCCTTTAGAATGGAATAATTTCAACTAAAAAGAGTTAAATGGTAGAGTCCTTTTTTTCCTTTGTATTTTGACACACTTCCTAATTTCTCTATAAATAAAAATTCTTCACTAGTTAAACTTCAACAAATCTTCATATTTATGTTTAAAAAGAAGACCCATACTTTTTTGATAATTCATCAATAGATGTGAGCATGTATGCAAAGCCACCCCAGAATTGAACCTAAAGGATCCTCTTGTATTAGAGCAAATGTATTAGAAAAATATCCTTAGTTGTATGAGTTGTTACACATAAACTAGGTTTCTTTTATTTTCTCATCATGAGCTCTCAAAGAAATAGGACATCCTAATAGTACAATCATTAAGAAGTATCTAGTTTCTTAGAATAGAAAGAACTTTCTTGCTCATGTATATAAATCTCATATGCTAGAGTTTGGTGGTATCAATAATAGAACTGGATGAAGAGGGAGCAACAATTAAACCACTAAACAATCTCACCCAAAAAATGTACAAATTCCATAATGTCACTTACCCTTAATTACAATAACCCAACGTATGATAAAAAATGATATTATCTTCATTACATGTAGCAAACCTTTTTTTAACAAGTTTTCATGAAGAGTTGAGGTTTCTAATAAGACCTTCAACATGGTGGAGATCAATTGTCCAATTGTCATGAAAAACATTACTCTCCATTAGAGACATATGGGTGGTGGTGAGGGCATATTCATCCATCTCTTAGGATTGTCCAATTGTCACAAAAGATGTCATATTCTTCACTCCTATCATAGATTTTGTAATACCTAGTCTCAAACAAACCTCACATCTTGATATGTCATAACTAAGTTTGATTATATCGTTGAACTTCTCAATCCCAAAGTTGCATGACATCATTCATGATTAACAACCTCTGATGTAAATTTGTTAAGATTAGAACAAAGGCATGTCGTGTCTCAACAGACGAAGACAAACTAGTATGATGAGAAGAAGAGCAGAAAATCCACGCAACTAATGAAGATGGAATAGATGTGGTTCAATCTAGATGTTTTAAGTCTATAACAATTAAACTATAATGAAAAGATTACAAAGTGGAGGTTATTTAGATGAGAACCCACATATATTTTTAAAAAAGGTTACATCTAAAGAAAACAAAGTAACTCTTCGTTACAAGAAAATACTAATGCCCCATGGTTCCTATTTATATGGCCCCATAATATGTATTTTGGAGTAGGAGTTAAGAATCATTATTAGCAGTAATCATTAAATTGGATTCTATGTTACAAATGGTGAGCCATCTCCAAAGTAATAAGATTAAAATCTAAATAGAATTATAAATACATTACCCTAGTGGAGTCTCAATCTAAGCAGCACCCAAGTCATAGCAAATTCAAAATCAACTGAAATTGCTAGATTCTATACCTAAGTCGGTATGGAGTTAGAATACCTTGAGGCATATAACTGAGTCAACTCTATGTAAAATAGTTGAAGTACATATGAGCAATTGAAAGTAGACATTCACTTAACATTCTAGGTGATGGTCAAAATCTGCAGGAACATTCCCTGATCTTTAGTCGGAGTAAGTGAGAAGAAGCAATTCTGGATCCACATCAACAAAAAGTAGTTGGTTTTTAAGAAAAAAAAAAGTAAGGCAATGGAAACCAAAAGGACAGTCATAAAAGGGCGGGGCACATATTATGGAAAACATTCCATGCTTGGTAAAATTTGACGTGCAAGGTTGAAACACCATATCAAGCCGAATGATTCACGCTCGATTTGATTCAACCACTGCAACCGTTGGGGTGTCTGCCGTGCTAGTTTCTATGTGGGGAAAGGTCATTCTAGATCAGTCCGAGGTTAGAGGGAATGGATCAATCTCACTCCTTGATTTTTATTGCTATCATTAGAGATCAGCTATACAGCCCCAATATAAAACCAAATTTCAGATCCTATTTTATCCTCATTTGCTGATGTCGTGTCAGTTTGGGAGCACACACACGTCACTTTGGGATGGAAATGGAAAATGCTATACAGTCCCGATCCCAAACCAGAATCGGAACCTGATTTGGCTGCTAGTGTCGGACCCATATGCAAAGGAATGCAACCGTTCCAATCATTTGTTGCGTGACGTGGACGGTTAGAATTTTGTCTCTTATCCTAATTCGATGAGAAATAATATCTAACAATATTAGAAAAGTACAATTAATTTTAGACTTGAAGTCCAAGACATTATTTCCTTATCCTTTTGTATTTTTTGCACTGCCTTAGGCAGAGCTCGCATCCTTTTTCCAGCCATAGCCCGGATAACTGGTGGGTGATAAATCCAGCGCTCCACAGCGTGGTTCGAACCCGGCTCCCCCCGGAGGGGAACACCGTGCCTTACCAGCTGCGCTAACGCTGACCGGGTTCTTTATCCTTTTGTATTGTCGTTTCCTAACTCCTATAGAATTATTGTATCCTCTCGTATTGTCTAACTGGGAGTCCCTATCTATAAATAGGGGTAGACACCGTTGGATACAGAGCACCGATGTGTGGGGGTTCTAACGTGTGATAACTTCGGGTGTGCCAACGTAGGACAACATCGTGTGTCAAAACGGGAAGCCACAAAGGATAGCCAAAGCGGGGAGAGAACGAGAGTGAGTTATGAGATTCTATTGTGGGTACGTGATTGTGAGAGAGCGACAATCCTTGTAATATTCTTGGAGTTACTTAATAGAATTATGTTGTCTTCTTCACCAATCATGTTCTCTGTTTCGTTATTTATTTAGTGGTTGCTGACTTTGACGACGAGGTTGGTCGTGGCTTTTGTTATGCATGCTTGGGTTGTATCTTGTGTGGCGTTATTCTTGGGCTTGAAGCTTCCGCAAATCTCTTCAAGTGGTATCAGATCAGGGTTCATGCGAGACGATCAGAAAGTGTGGGAGGCACCAAAAAGCATGATGACGTCGACAACTACCGTTGGAGGCCATTCAGTAGAAAATCTTGATGGCAACATCATGGAATCAAGTGGGCGTGCATCTACTAGTTGTGAAATATCAATGCAAAGTCGAGTTATTCTATCTACTTGCAAGGGGCAAGTGGCCATGGAGGCTACCTAGTTCTATCGACTGGTTGGATTTTTTTCTAACTAAAAGAGGAGTGGTTGAGGAGAGGTCTACCGACTCAGAAGGTATAGATAAAGCATTAGTATGGGTGGCGGGTGTCATGAACCCAATGATTGCTACATGTATTCAACTATCACGGACAGTCTGGTGCAAGATTGCAAACTCGGCTGTAAATTTTAACAAATGCAGAGGCGAAGCTGTCAACTGTTGGAAAGAGGAAGTCGTGGTTGGACCGACCATGCAGTGTCTTCAAGTGGGTGTGACTAAAAGAAGAAACAACCCTATGGCATGGGGGCCAAAGGTACGAAGGATGCAGTTCTTCCAACTGCAGGTGGAGGTAGTGTAATTTCTCAAACTGTACAACATGAGGAGCTCTCACATGAAGAGTTCGGGCAATCATGCCTGGACACGCACTCCACGCAGGCTTGCATGGTAAATTGCTTCTGGAAATAGAAGAAGCTTCCGAGGGCAGAAGCATACACGAAGAATGGGAGCAGACTTCTTGGAGGAGCAACTTCAGCAGATAAGATTCAAGGTGGAGATTGTTAGGATTTTATCTCTTATCATAATTAGATAACAAATAATATCTAACAATATTAGGTAAATGCAATTAATGTTAGACTTGGAGTCCAAGACATTATTTCCTTATCCTTTTGTATTTTCGTTTCCTAATCCCTATAGAATTGTTGTATCCTCTCGTAATATTTTCTAATCGAGAGTCCCTATCTATAAATAGGGGTAGACACCGTAGGATACAGAGCACCGATGTGTGGGGGTTCCAATGTGTGGTGACTTCGGGTGTACCAAAGTAGGACAACATCGTGTGTTAAAATGGGAAGCCACAAAGGATAGACAAAGTGGAGAGAGAACGAAAGTGAGTTATGAGATTATATTGTGGGCACGAGATTGTGAGAGAGCGACAATTCTTGTAATCTTCTTGGAGTTACTTAATAGAATTTTGCGGTCTTCTTCACCAATCATGTTCTCTGTTTGGTTATTTATTTGGTGGTTGTTGTATTTGACGACGTGATTGGTCGTGACTTTTGTTGTGAATGCTTGAGTTGTATCTTGTGTGGCGTTATTCTTGGGTTTGAAGCTTTCACAAATCTCTTCAAGTTTCTTTGTGGGGAAAGGTCATTCCTGATCAGTCTGAGGTTAGAGGGAATGGATCAATCTCACTCCTTGATTTTTATTGTTATCATTAGAGATTAGCTATACAACCCCAATATAAAACTAGATTTCAAACCCTGTTTTGTTCTCATTTGCTGATGTCGCGTCAGTTTGGGATCACACGCGGCAGTTTGGGATCACACGCGTCAGTTTGGGATCACATACAGTAGCAGCTGTCGGTGATGGGATAATAGTGGAAATGGAAAATGCTATACAGTCCCGATCCCAAACCAGAATCATAACCGGATTTGGCTTCTAGTGTTGGGCCCAGATGCAAAGGACTGCAACCGTTCCAATCATTTGTTGTGTGACGTGGATGGGTTGCAGATCTGACGAGGGATAGGCTGGAGAGAGAGAGAGAGCGTGAGAGAGGGGTTTGTTGGCTGATGTGAGGGGCTAGTGGTTGAAAAAAAAAGGGTGTGAGAGATAGCACCGGAGAGAGAGGGAGTGGGTGTAAGGAGAGAGAAAAATCAAGAGAGATATATTTATTTTACTAATAACTTTCAAACCATTATATACTTTTTAACGAAATAAATTTCGTTAGATTCCTGATGAAAAATGCATTCTAATAAGATTAATGTTGAAATATTTTTGAAAAAAGAAATGAGTGAGAAAAATCAAGAGAGATATATTTATTTTACTAATAACTTTCAAACGGTTATATATTTTAAAAATAATAAATTCTGTTAGATTCTTGATGAAAAATGCATTCTAACAAGACTAATTTCGACATATTTTTGAAAAATAAAAGGAGAGAAAAAAATGAAGAGGGGTATATTTATTTTGCTAATAACTTTCTAACCGTTATATATTTTTTAACGAAATAAATTCCGTTAGATTCCTGATGAAAATTGCATTCTAATAAGACTAATGTGACATATTTTTGAAAAATATAAGGAGAGAGAAAAATCAATATTAGAGGTAATAAGAAACTAAATTGGAAATAACAACGATTGGATCAAGGATAACAACTAATTTTAAAAAATTAATTGCACTACTTCTCTCCTATTCTCTAGACAAAATAACTACTTTTTTTAAATACTACTTGGACAAAAAAAATTGACTAGAGATAACAACAAAATTACTAGAGATAACAAGAGAATTTGCTAAGGATAACACAAATTTAAATAATTAAGTACATCATTTCTCTCCTATGATAATAAGTTTGACCAAAAGATAATAATAAATTAGATTAAAGGTAATAACAAACCAAATTAAAAATAAAAATGATTGGACCAATGATAACATTTTAAAAAATTAATTAAACTACTTCTCTCCTATTCTCTAGACAAAATAACTAATTAAAAAAAATACTACTTGGACAAAACAAAAAATTGACTAGAGATAACAAAAAAATTACTAGAGATAATAAGAAAATTTGCTAAGGATAACACAAAATATTATCTACAGACAACAACTAATTTTTAAGAAAAATACTACTTGGATAACAAAAAATTTGACTACATATAATAAAACATTTACTAGGGTAATAAGAAAATTTTTGAGGGATAACAAAAATAAATTCTATAGATAACAACTAATTAAAAAATGTACAACTTAGATAACAAAGGGTTTGTCTAGAGATAACAAAACATTAACCAAAGATAACAAGAACATTTGCTAGGGATAAAATAATATTTGGTAGGGATAACAAAATATTTATTAGGGATAAAAAATTTGCTAGAGATAATAAAAAAAATTCATATAGATAATATCTATTTTCAGAAGAAAAATATATTTTTTCTAGACATAACAAAACATCAACCATGGATAACAAGAACATTTGTTAGGGATAACAAAACATTTACTAAGGATAACAAGAAACATTGCTAGGGATGAAGAAAACCATTTTATATAGATAACAATGAATTTTAAAAAAAATATACTACTTGGATAACAAAATTTTTATCTAGCGATAACAAAATATATACTAGGAATAACAAGAAATATTTGCTAGGGAAAATAAAAAAATTCTCTAAAGATAAAACTATTTTTTTAAATAATACTTAAACAAAAAAAATTATTTTATCCTTCTTAAAAAAATGGACCATATAATAAATATTTTGTATTAATTTTAGAGTGTGTATTAAATTTCTCAAAACTGCATCGACATTAGTCTTGTTGGAAAGTATTATTGATAAGGAAACTAACCGTTTTTATTTTGTCAAAAAATATATCACAGATTGAAAGTTATTAACAAAATAAAAATCTCTCTCCACCTGTCACTCCTCTCCTCACTTCCTCCCCCTCTCTCTTTCTTTCTCTTCCCTCTTTCTTTCCCGCCCCTCCACCCACCCTCTCTATTTCCACTAACATTAGCTCTACAACCCCAATATAAAATTAGATTTCAGACCCTATTTTGTCCTCATCATTATTGGATTGATCTAGTAAGACATGATAGGATGACCATGACCATGACTACGATGCTAACCTGAAATATGGGAGCAGGTAATTGATCCAACATATAGAAACAACGCTACACACACCCATGCATGTCCCCGCTCCCCCACCCGATTTATCGGGACATGCCAAATCACTGCAAAACTGCCTACTAAATGCTATATTTATGGGATTAGTTATGGGGGGAGAGAAAAAAACGAAGCAAATACGTAGGAATTACATATCCGGAGGAGTCCATGCAATTATTGCTGCTGATGTGGCTGAACTGCCTAATTTAAAGCGAAAAGGGAAAGTAAAATAGGAGAGAGAAAACTGTTTTCTTCATAACTTTCAATTCTGAATGAATTTTTTTACGAAATAATAAGCATTAGATTCCTTATAAAAATACTTTCTAACTAGATCAATGCTGTTATATTTTGGAGTAATAATAATATGAGAGAAATATAATATTCGTATTTTAAGGTACAATACATATGTTTTGGAATACGGTAATTGTGTTTTGAGGTACAATACGTCATATACAAACATTCATATTGTTGTTATAGAATTGCGTAGGTACTGTGCTTATGTTTCTAGTCCAATTATACAATTATACATGTTTTTATGATTTGCTAGGTACTGTACTTATGCTTGAGTAACTGAGTTTAAATAAACAAATGGGTATCGTACTTATAGATGCATCTTATAGCTGATCTCTTGAGCTGATGTGCATTATACTTTTGAGATCATTAACAAGTAGGTGTTCAACTTATGTCTGCATTTTGAAATAAATATTTGTCTAGATGACCAATGTTACTTTGAGATTTTGTAGGTATTGTGCTAATGCTTCTAGACTAATTATACAATTATGCTTGATTTTGTAATTTGTTATGTACTGTACTTATACTCGAGTAAATGATTTGAAATTAACAAGTGAGTACAATACCTGTGGTTGCATTTTATAGTTGATTTTTGATCTGACGTGTATTGTACTTTTGAGATCATTAACAAGTGGGTACTCAACTTATGTCTGTATTTTGTAAAAAAAAGTGTCCATATGACAAATGTTGCTATGGCAATTCTCGTAGGTACTCTACTTATGTTTCTAGACCAATTATACAATTATGTTTGATTTGTAATTTGTTAGGTACTGTACTTATGTGTCAGTAATTGAGTTGAAATTAACAAGTGGTACAATACTTATAGTTGCATTTTATAGGAGATTCTTGATCTGATGTGCATTGTACTTTTTAGGTCATTAACAAGTGGGTACTCAACGTATGTCTACATAATTTGGTAGGTACTGTACTTATGCTTGAATGCTAACAAGTGGATACAGTACTTATGGACGCATTTTATAGTTAAATCTTATTAAGAACAATAATTTCAAATATTATTCAAGAATAACTAATCTTTGATCCTCCTTCATTCAAAAGTACTTGTACGTCTGTACCTAGAACATGTGTATGATATCCTAATATATGGTACTATGTTTCTCGCGTATTATTAATATTTCAAAAGATGTGAACACTAGTCTCGTTGGAAAGTATTTTTTATAAGGATTCTAATACAATTTATTTCATCAAAAAATACGCTCCAGATTAAAAGTTATGGACAAAAAACATTTTCTCTCTCTTCTACTTCTCTCACCCTTTATTACAACTTTTATATCTCTTTCCTATTTATCTTGTTGACTGTACAAAATTTATTGCAAATAAAGACTCCTGCAGCAAACGAGGCAGATTGCTCACTTTTCCATGCTCCCCCACGTCTCGGTGGGTGAACGGGTGGACAAGCGGGCATGAGAAGAATTTTTCTATAAAAAAAGTAGTGTTATCGTACCCTAGGTCTCATAAAGTAGAGCACGTTGTATGCACCCCCGATTTTGTAAGGAATGACTGTTGTTGGGATTACCGTACGGGTCAACTAAGAAGACAACCAACCAAGAGATGTGTACCGTGCGTATATTAGAGGCACGAGTAACACGCCATGACCACAACTTTGAGAGGTTTAGAAAGTAAAAAAACCTTGGGTGGCCCATCTACCTAACGCACGGATCCGTGGTTAATTGCATACGTGCATGCTCGCTCTTTCGGTCGCAATCACACCACACGAACCAATATCCACGGCGGACAATTTTTTTTTTATGAACCATTCCGATTAATATTTACAAGGCTCATGTAACTGCAATGAGCTTGAAGACCGAGTACAAGCATATAAAACAGATATAGAAGGGTTGTTGAGACCAGAGGTGTATAACCCATCGATCAAGGCTCGTTATAAGAGAGAGCCCTAAAAAGGTCAGAGAATGTTATGACTACATATCATCAAAATGGGCGGGGTACCCTATTAACAACCCCATATATATCAGAAAATGATTTGTAAAAACATTCAGCCGCAAAGATATCTAGTTTTCTCTACCGCCTTCCATGATTTGATTTGTAGGGAGGTCCTTCTGGGCTCAGACTGTATTTGGTTCGACATTAAGGGTATATTGCTCCTTGAGTATTCTACCTACATTGCAACCTGCAAAGAGAAAATTATCGATAATGTATGTCCATAAGATGAAGAATGTGTGTAAATTTATAATTATGATTCTCAAAAATGTCTTTGTGACATATGTTCCAAATGGTCCATATGATAGCAACAATCAATGTGGTGTGCCTGTTGTAGTTCTCATTTCGAATTCTGGTATTCAAAGTCTATGACAAATATTGATGAGTGGATTAGCAAAGATGGTGGCAGCAGTTGTGTAGTGAGTCCAGATCTATCTAGTAATGTGACAGCCAAAGAAAAGGTGTTCTTTAGATTCCTCATTGTTGTGGTAGAGGGTACATCTAGATGGACCATGGAAGCCTATGTTTCTCATGGTGATGTCGGATGGTGTTTCATCATGACTGTTATTCCACAACAAAAAATGGACCCTTGGTGGGCATTCTATCTGCCATATGATTTTATAATCTCTGGTGCTCCCTCTGTAAGTGAAGAACCTATATGCCAGTTTGGTAGTGTATTGCTTACCCCATGCCGATGAGATTTTGTTGGAAGTTTTGTATTCTAATTGAGCCAAGATGTCAAGATAAATAGAGTGTCTGGTCCTTCAAGAAGATTTTGAAGAAGTTATTTCTATGTGTGCCTAATTTATGTAGAGGCTCACAATTATCGTATTTGATGATGGAGTTCGGGATGTTTGATGAAGAAAGATGAAGATTGATGAGTCTATGCCCATGCCACCATGGGTCACTCCAGAATTTTATGTTGATCCAAAGGTGAGGTGGGACATGAACAATATTGGATATAATGTGTAGAGTTTGGGCTAAATATTTCCATAGTGGGGACATTGATCTTGAAGTTGTAAAGGACCACAATGGATGACATTTGAGATACTTGTCCGTGATAATGGCGGTCCAGAGTTTATCTTCTCTCATACAAATGGATGCATTCATCTTGTAAATAAGACAAAAGCTCTGGAGTTTGAGGTTAATGACCCCCATCCACCTTCCTCCTTAGGGTTGCAAATAGTGTCCCAGTTAATTAAATGAATTTCCTTCATGTGATGTCCCCAAAGGAATTTACGTCGTATTTTATCAATTGTTTGGTGGACCGTAGTAGGTAAGGGAATGCTTGCAAGATGGTATATGATAATGGGCGTGAGAACCAAGTTGAGAAGAGTGAGTCTACCAGCAGTGGATAGGAAATTATTTTCCCAAGAGTTGACACGATGTTCATATTTTTGGATAACCATGTTCTAGGTGGAGCAAGGGATACGTGATGGAGAGAGAGGCAGCCCTAGATATGAGATAGGGAAAGTTTTGTGTTTGCAACCCAACATAGCAATGTATTTATTCATGTTCGATGCATCGATCATGGATTCTATGATGGTGGATTTATTGAAATTTATTTTGAGACCAGAAAGTTTGGAGAAGAGGGCCAAAATCCTGACTATACTGATGACCTTAGAGTCCTCAAGCTTGATAAATATGATGTGCTATAAAGAAAAAAAGTATCCTTACCATCTGGTTGTCCATTCCACAGACAAATATGTGATGATAATCTAAGATGCAGACTTTTACAGCTAAGAAAAGAAGAAAGAGGGATACACAAAAAAGAAAAGATCAGAGAACTGCATATGGCATGTTTTTGCTCACTCAGCTATCCCACTTTAGTCCTGCTAGCCCAACTGCTGTCATATAATGTATTTAGAAATTAATTTTAGGAGACCAAAAGCTATACTAACACAGTTATTGTAAGGTTCCTACCTAGCTTTATGCTTGATCTTGCTTTATTAGCATAATAAGGTGCTTAAAACCTTATTCTAATCATGTGATGAGCCTTAATAACATGTGAAATGCTTATGTTTTCAGTTTGTTCCAATTTAGATGATGTTTGAGCTAGTTATTCATATATGTGCTTATTTTGGACCTAATTTCAATTGACCCATGTTCAGGGTTTATCTTGCAATTTGTCACATGCTTGATGTGACTCACATGTTTTGGTACCATGTTGGAGAGATTTGTGCCTTAGGACGTTTTGTAGTACCTTGGTTTGATGAGGAGAGATGTATTGATATTATGAGTGTTGATGTTTCTAGGGTTGCTTGGATGCCCTAGTTTGGTGTTGACCTTTTGTGTTGACTGTTGTGTTTTTAGTTTTCAGTGACATCCTTGGTGTTCCTTTGACCTTGTTCACTATGGTTGATGAAGTTGTATGTGCCTTGTATTTTCTTTGATCGATGAGCCCTTGACTGCTTTCCTTGATCGCTAAGAGATAGGGTTTTGACCTATGTGGCCATTGGGTTTTGATGTTGTAACATCCCAGGATTTGAGGCCTTGGATAAGTTGGTCTTAAAAGGAATGATTGGACTACACATATCACCAAGGTGCACCTCCTTTTCCGGGATCCCATCACTAAAGAACTCCATAATTAAGCATGCTCAGCTTGGAGTAGTACTAGGATGGGTGACCAGTCGGGAAGTTGACCCCGGCTTGCGCGTGAGTGAGGAAAAAGTGCGTAGTTAAGGCTAGTGGTGGTCTGTGGGGATAGTCGTCATTCCTGAAACTCTACTAGAGCCTTGGGTAGTGGGCCCGAATGTTATAAATGGTATCAGAGCCATAACTCCTCCAGTAGGTGGGGCCCACATGGACATGGCATGCCAGTCTTGAGCCGTGCAGTCCAGACATGTAGGAAAGGGATGTCCATGGTTGACGTAGCCACCCTTACATTGGTATTCTGTGATCGGGAGCTGGGTGTCCATGGGCCATTGTGGATCTGTACTAAAATCGGGAAGAGATTATGAGGCCTTATAGTTGAGCCTTGATGAGGACGTCAAGAGCCTAAGTGGGGGAGATTGTAACGTCCCAGGATTTGAGGCTTTGGATCAGACGATCTTAAAAGGAATGATTAGACTACCCATATCACCAAGGTGCACCTCTTTTTCTGGGAGCCCATCACTAAGAACTCTATAGTTAAGCGTGCTCAGCTTGGTGTAGTACTGGGATGAGTGACCTATCGGGAAGTTGATCCTGGCATGTGTGTGAGTGAGGACAAAGCGCGCAGTTAAGGCTAGTGGTGGTCTGTGGGGATAGTCGTCATTCTTGAAACTCTACTAGAGCCTTGGGCAGTGGGCCCATACGTTACAAATAAATTGTAACGTCCCATGATTTGAGGCCTTGGATAAGATGATCTTAAAGGGAATGATTGGACTACCCATATCACCAAGGTGCACCTCCTTTTCCGGGAGCCCATCACAAAGAACTCTATAGTTAAGCGTGCTCAGCTTGGTGTAGTACTGGGATGGGTGACCTGTCAGGAAGTTGATCCTGGCATGCGTGTGAGTGAGGATAAAGTGTGCAGTTAAGGCTGGTGGTGGTTTGTGGGGACTGTCATTCCTGAAACTCTACTAGAGCCTTTGGCAGTGGGCCCAGGCGTTACAAATGGTATCAGAGCCATAACCCCTCCAGTAGGTGGGGCCCACATGGGCATGGCATGCCAGTCTTGAGCCGTGTGGTCCAGGCATGTAGGAAAGGGTTGTCCATGGTTGACGTAGCCACCCTTGCGCTGGTATTCTGTGATCGGGAGCTGGGTGTCCATGGGCCATTGTTGGTCTGCACTGAAATAGGGTCAGATTATGAGGCCATATAGTTGAGCCTTGACGAGGACATCAATAGTCTAAGTGGGGGAGATTGTAACATCCCAAGATTTGAGGCCTTGGATAAGTTGATCTTAAAAAGAATGATTGGACTACCCATATCACCAAGGTGCACCTCTTTTTCCGGGAGCCCATCACTAAAGAACTCCATAGTTAAGCGTGCTCAACTTGGAGTAGTACTAGGATAGGTGACCAGTCGGGAAGTTGACCCCGGCTTGTGCATGAGTGAGGACAAAGCACGCAGTTAAGACTAGTGGTGGTCTGTGGGGATAATTGTCATTCCTGAAACTCTACTAGAGCCTTGGGCAGTGGGCCCAGACATTACAGATGTTCTTTGGTCTCTTAGATTTCTCTGTGACTGATGGGTTTTCCTGGACATGTAGGTCGATGGACTTCCTAGGTTTCAATGAGCCTTGTTTCATTTTTATGTTTAGTGCTTTCATGGATGTTATATGGTGGACAAGTGGGACATGTGGCATGACACCTAACCTCTCTTACCTCTCTCCTACCCTTAGGTACATATACCCCTCTCTTTGCATGCAAATGATCCTTTTGCACCCTTTTCTTTCCCTATTTCTTGGAACTCCTCCTTTTTGTTCTTGGTGGTGGAGAAGAGCTCAACCTTGGAGCAAGGTGGTTGACCCCCCTTGCATGTGTGATCTAGGGTTGGAGAAACTCTTCCTTGGTGATCCTTTGTGTTCCTTGACCCTAGTAAGTGATCTCTCTTGCTTGATCTTTGTTTTCTTGCAACTCCACTCCTCTTGTTTCTCTCAGTCAACCCATGTTCTCCATGGTGGTTCTTCTTGAAGGACTTCTCTCTTCTTGGCTGAATCCATAGTCTTCCTTGGTAGTGTTCAAGTTGAGGTGAAGAACCCCTCTTCTTTCTTGTCTTTTCGGCCTAGGGTTTTTCTCTCTTCATTGTTCTCCTTTAATCTAGGGTTGTTATTCTTCTTTGAGGTGATGCTATCTTGACCATGAGGCGGTTACCAAGCTTGAGTTTTTCCTCTCGTTCCTTGGAGTATCTTGCTTTTGGAGTTATTCTTCACTATCAAGGTGGGTTATATAACTTTCTCCTCGATTATTGTTGCACTAATTTTGCATGCACTTTATCTACCTCTTAAACATGGTTCATAGTAGTATGATAATGAAATATTGATCTAGAGTTTATGTTTATGTGGAAATCTTGAGTAGATAAATGCCTTCATCTAAACCATAATTCTTGTACCCGAAATCATGTTGTATTAAAGGTGTTTGTTTTGCATGCACATCTAAATGTTGGTTTTCTTCTCATGATCATGCTTTTATTCTCTTATTTAAGGATGAATGTTTGGATACCTGTGTGGTGGTTAAATGTTTGGTTTTTCTCTCTCTTGCATCATGGTTCGGTTTCTCTCATGATTGATGATCAGAATTTGGGTTTTGATGATGAACCTCTCCTTGAGTTTTGGTCATTGTTGGTTTTGGTTTTATGGTGTGATCGTCTTGATGATCTTGTGGTTGATGAGTTTCTCTCTTTCATGTGGTCAACAAGTCTTTCATGGTGGTCGATGAGTTCTTCACCTTCTTGAGATCATTGAGTTTTTGCTTGAAGATGGTCACTCAATGGTGATGATCTTTCATTGATCATTGATGATGTTCCTGTGGGTTTTGGTCACCAAGGTTGGACCCATGTTTGTCGTTGAACTTTGGTTTTCTATGTTGTCACTGAGATGGACAACCTAGCCATGTGGTCACTGAATATGGTCACCTTTTAGAAATCTATGATGGGGTTCAACTCTATGTTTATAGCGATCAAGAAATCTAGTTTTCAGCGGTCACAATTGTGAATGACCTTCAGCGTTCGATAAACATGTGTGGCCTAGTTTTCAATGGTCAAAGAAGATGATTTGCCCAAGTGTTTTCAACGCTCGATGGGAATGGGTTGACCTATGTTTTCATTGACCTTTGCTGTGTTAATCTTATGCGTCCGAGGATGATTTCTGACCTATATAGATCATTATGCATTGATGAAATTGATGATGTGGTTGTTGACCCAATACACTTTCATAGTAGGTGGAGATCATGATAGTGTGGATTTAATGTTATTTTCTGATTTGAAACCCTAATTCGGTTAACTCAGTTGAAACCTAACCCTAATTGAGTACAAGGTGATAATCAATAGAATGCTTCAGTAATTATAATGATGATATGATACTTTCTCTCTCTTAATGTTGTAACCCTAACTTGTTGTTATATGAACATCATAAGCTAATATTTTACTGGAGTATCACTTATGTAACACATGTGTGATGATTATGAGCCTTGACGAGACATGGAAAGAAATATATGTTCTTGCATGGAATAACGTGAATGGTCTTATGACCTTAGTAGAGGCTTTGTACCCTAATTGAGGTGATATCCTCTAGTGATGTGACAGGGGATTGGTATCCCATAGTTATATGATATTGGTGTTGGCCTTGTGTATGGAAATGAGACAGTATCATGTGGTGATGTGATCAACTTTATGCTTTATACATTTTATATCTAATAAAGTTTCACTTTACCTATGCTTGGTAGAATATGTTTAGGGTTTTGCTTGTAACTTGATTGATGTAGTTAAAAGACACCCAACTGGCCTTAACTAATCAAGTGGAACCCTAATCATGTAGTTTTCCTGGCCATAGATCTATTCTAGTGTCAGAACTTGTTGGATGATGAAATGAGTATTCCTATTGGAAATTTAGAGTGCATATTATTGAGTATGTGGGGTGCTTGGAGAGTACACACTAGTATAGAAATGACGTATAATGTCACATTTGATGTTGTCGGTTGGAAAGAAAAAACCGACGCCAATATGCTATGACGTCGGCTTAAAATGACAACTAACACATATATGTGAAGGCCGACCGATTTACAAAAGACACAGGTATCACTTTTACTTTAATTTCGATTTTTTGACATAAAAACGGACGTCCAAAATCACCCGTGAAGTATAATTTTCAGGGAAAAAATTTGCCTCCAAAATTTTCAATTCGGCTTCAGTTTTGAAAACACCGATGACACATGTTCCGCACTAAGACCCCCAAAAAATTTTATCCACTAATTGGTCATCAGTTTTTCTCAAAGAACTGACGACTAAATATCCTTCACAAGCCAAAATTCATTCCCTAATTTGTCGTCAGTTTTCATAGAAGAACCGACAAGGTTGTGTGTATGAGCATTGTCCCTGCAAAAAATCGCCCCCCAAAAAAAATTTACAAATAGGTGTCAGATTAGTTTTATAACCGACGCCTATTATTGTTAGATGTCAGATTATTTTATTAACTGACGTCATTACTTAACTTAATAGCACCTGGGAGAGCCAGATTGACTCTTCCCCTGTTTCATTCTTGATTCTCTGAGCAGACTGAACTAGATCTGGAGTTTTTTTCCACAGCCTCCCCTTCTCTGCTCACTAGACACCTACCTCCGCGAGGAGCTTGAAGCTGCTCACTGTCTCCATAGGCCTCCATTCGCCTCCACGAGGAGCTTATATAAAGCTGATCACTATTGGAGCTTCTGCTTCTATCCAGTCACCGACCGCCACCACGTGCTCCTGTCACCGCCACCACCTGCTCCAGGTAGAGCGAGGAGCCTTCCTCTAACTGCCTTCAGCTGCTCTAGTCACTGCCACTGGCCACCACCTCCACCTCCTCTGCTTCACCTCCACTGCCAGCCACCTTCACCTCCATCCCAACCACCTCCACCTCCGACCGTTGCCACCACAGCCTGCTCGATCCACCAGTGCGGTGAGTGGTTAGTCAGTACTAGATTTGAACTTAGGGTTAATGGTGCCAGCACATAGTTGATTACTATTGATTAATTAGGGTTAATGATGCATTAATGAACTTAATTAATTAGATTTATACTTAGTTTCTCTAAGATTGTGTAGTTGATTAATATTGATTAATCAGGGTTAATGATGCATGAATGAATTTAATTAATTGATATTGCTTTCTCTCTCTTGTTAGTGATTGATTTAAATGAGTTCAATAATTGTTCTTCAATCTTGTGTAGTTGATTAATAATGATTAATTAATGTTAATGATGAATGAATGAATGAACACAAAATGGAAGAATGAATTGAATTAATTGATGTTACACAAAAACTAGGATATGAATGATGAAACAATGATGATGATGATGATGATGATGATGATGATGATGATGATGATATGATGATGATGATGATGATGATGATGATGATGATGATGATGATGATGATTATGATGATGGAAAAGAAAGATATGTGTTGGTTGTCCCCTAATGGAGATGACGACGACGACGATGATGATGATGATGACAATGATGATGATGATGACGGTGATGACGATGATGATGAAGATGATGATGATGATGATGATGATGATGACAACAATGATGATGATGATGATGATGATGATGATGATGATGATGATGATGATGATGATGATGATGATGATGATGATGATGATGATGATGATGATGATGATGATGATGATGATGATGATGATGATGATGATGATGATGATGATGATGATGATGATGATGATGATGACGATGATGATGATGATTATGATGATGATGATCGTAAGGACCCAATCCCGAATCCCATACAATGCTAGTTTAAAACATCCATGAAGTCATTAAAAGTTGATTATGTTTTTCATTTCCCAAAGAGTAACTCATAATATTTGGGCTATGTTAAGTCATATTAATGTATTCTTTCAGTCGAGTTACTAAATAGGAATACTCATCTGACCAAATTTTCTAGAGAAAAAAGGATGAAAATTCATTATAACTAATTGCACCAAGCACCTCAATAGGTATATATGGAACCAAAATGACCCAAGAACCTCTCATTTCCGTGTAGCACTTCTAAGCTTCGAAACTCTTGAGAGAAGAGGAGATTATAGGGTTTGGGAAATCTGAAGTTGAAATTTCAGAATTTTGGGTTCTCTCTTTCCAAGGTTGGTAAATCCTTTGTAGCTAACCAATCCCTACTATGTTTATTTACTTATATACTATTCTATATATGGAGCTCGTCACTCCACTTATTTGGATCAAAAGATCCTAAATCAATATCTTCTTTCATTCTTTTCCTTTACTTCTTCTTCTTCTAGGTTCTTGAGCAAATAGGAGAAGGAAAGTTTTGATTTCTTGAAGAGAGAACTTGATTCAGAAATTAGCAGTAGCTAGGCTATGAATTTCAGGTGCTTCACACCTGAGGTGAGTGGTGTAGGTTCAATTGAAAACTCTTGTTGAACTCTAAACTTAATTCTACTCATTAAACTACAAGTGATGGAAATTGAGAAACTCCAATAATTGCACAAGACGGTTTACCTTGTTTGACCTTAGATTTCATTCTTCTATTGAACCTTGTAAATGAATCATATGAATGTTATAGTCTTCTTGATCAAAAGGAATATGAATTTATCTAGTTTCAGTTCACATTTTTATTATTTACAGATTTCAAATTCTGCATATTGGTTAAAACAGAGTACTATGCATAATATGTGAATTATTGAGTGGTGATTAGTTCATTTGACTTATGTGATGGAAATGTATATATAGAGTCTATATATTCTGATCTAGAAAAAATGTATCTCTGAAATCCTAAGCCACATATTCTTGGGTTAGAACACAAAATCACATATATGTCATTTAATTGCCTCATATTTTCCTTAAAGTGAGTAAATGCACTTTAATATCCATTATAACTTAACTTATCTAGATAGGAGCCTTGAACACTGTGATTTTCTCCCAAAGTCCATACTGGGGGAATGGAAATGAGATTTCTTCTAATAGCCCTTGTATTAGAAGAAATATCAGAGTGTGAATCTAGGCCTTGAAGGCTAGATCGCCAGAATTTAGGAAAGATTTCAAGATGAGATGCTAACCTAAATTATATGTTGCTAAATAATTAAATAAGATGGATTATATGTGATACATTGTTGTGAAAAGTTGTGCTCTTGATGTGGAAGGGATCAGTAGATGGATGGCCCCTAATGGAGATGATGATGATGATGATCATGGTGATGGTGATGGTGATGATGGTGATGATGATGATGATGATGATGATGATGATGATGATGATGACGACGACGACGACGACGACGATGAAGATGATGATGATGATGATGATGATGATGATGATGATGATGATGATGATGATGATGATGATGATGATGATGATGATGATGATGATGATGATGATGATGATGATGATGATGATGATGACGACGACGACGACGATGATGATGATGATGATGATGATGATGATGATGATGATGATGATGACGGTGATGGTTGGCCCCTAATGGAGATGATGATGATGACATTGATCATTGATGATGATTGATGATTGATGATAATGATGATGATGATGATGATGATGATGATGATGATGATGATGATGATGATGATGATGATGATGATGATGATGATGATGATGATGATGATGATGATGATGATGATGATGATGATGATCCTTAGTAAAAATGTAATGTATAATAAGTTTTTTAGTTTATTTCACCATGGTCTGGGCCTCTACCCCCATGTTTATTTCACATGTTTATTTCACTACGTACTACCGATTGCACATTTATTTTCCAGTTTAACAGATACAGTGAATAACTTAGTGCAATGAATGTCAGTTTGTATTTGATTGACTATGTTTGCTTCTTTTGCAGTTAACTAGGCAGAAAATATGTTATGTATTCATATGAAACAATTATTTCTCCATCATGAATATGAAATAACCCATGTTGTTGTCTGTTGTTAGTACTTACATTTATATTACTTTTTCTCAACATTAGTTTACATTGTTGTAGGAATACCATCTAGATCTTCAATAGTCACCATGGACTGGGTCTCTACCCCAATGTTACTATTCCCTGATGAAGAACAGTTGGACATCATCCAAGCTGATTTTTCCTTAGCACAACTCACTATACCTAAACATTGGCATTATCTAAATGGAAGACTCTACAAGGCTGGTGAAGTGTACCCAAAATTTGGAAATTCAACATCGATTATCAAGGTTAAGTACGATGATGTCGGAAATCTTGTATCCACATCTAGTTGGTGTGAGTGGGTTAGGAAGATGATATTGGGCCTTAGTGACATGCTTTTTATTCATCTGGTTGACCATAATACCATCAAGGTTTGGATAACCAACATCAACAACGAGACACCCGGTCATCTCAAACGATTTGAGTACCCGACAGAGGATATCGATGATGATGATCATGATGAGAACACACCCTATTTCCCTTTTATTCCTTTTGGCACTATTGATTTCCCTATCACCATCAGCTCAGGTTCATCTAAAGACAATGACGAGCTCCACACCGCCTCAACATCAACAAAAAAACCAAGGTAGGTCCAAGCAACAAATTTACTTTCATGTCTTATTTTGTGTTTCCACTTTTTGTCTTAAAGTAATCAAACTTCATAGCTATTTTTGTTGTCGAAACTACAGGGGAAGACCACCACAATGAAAAGGCCCTCACAATTGCTTATTTCAGACCATGTTGTTGTTGTTTAAGTTGTGTATCTAGTCTAGTTGTGTCTCTCTCTTCCCAGTTACTTTACTTATGCACATGTGTAGGGGTACAACAACCCCCTTGTTTAGTTACTATTTTGGACAACAACACTGCTACATGTTCATAACTATGTCATTTTCATTCATCCCTTGTAGTATTCATAGAGTGGTTACAATATTTTGTGTTTGTATTACCAAAACAAACTAACCACGACTTAAGTAAGCCTAAATTTTATAATATTGAAGTTAATTTCTATTGTGTAACCAAACATATTTGAATTGAAATCAGTTTGCAAAAAATAGGTATGATGCACGGGAAATCGATACCATACAACATATATTATATAGTCTCATATGATGATGATGGTGGAACTACAAGTTTCTACATGTCTATGATGAATCATATGAATTAAATGTTCTTATACATGTGTGTGAATCACATGATCCATATATAATATTGCCCATCTTGTTAAAATTACAGGTTTGTGGCCTGTTGTTGGCTGAAATCAAAGGATGATGTAAACCTACAGTTTAGAACTAAACTGCAGGTTCTGCATCCTGCTGACCAGTCGGACAGCAGACATGCAAGCTGATAAGAAAAAACCAAAACATAGTCATCGGTTAAATATAAAACACCGACAAAAATTTGAGATCAACGACGTTTGTTAGTTTTAGAAAACCGACACCTATGGTCTAACTTGGGGCTAATTTTTTTGTTCGGACTAGGAAGTGGCGTCGATTTTGGAATGAATAACCGATGCCTATGGTCCCATTGTTGGTGCTTTTGTTTTGGCATGCAATCGGGGAAGGCTTTGTGTCATCGATTATGTAATCGACGTTGAAGGTGTCTACTCTTAGTGTCACCTACTTGGGTGTCACTTCAAAACCGACGTCAAAAGGCTTATTTAACTGACGCTAAAGGTATTATTTATACTAGTGACATCCTTGCCATCCAGATCCTAAGGTTTTTTAAGAACGACTATGGTCGAGTCTCGGTGATTATATATGAGATGTGAATTGGAGGAAAATTGTGGTTGTACCTCAGTGATTGGGTGTGTATATTGTGGTTTCTAGCGTCGTGACTATACCAAGTTGGGCTAGGTGTTTTAGCTTGACTATATGTCACTGGTGGTAGTTTGACTGATATGTCACTGGAGTGTAGACTCGTACTGGCCGATTAGTACAGGAGAAGAACTTGGAGTCTGGCTCTTCGTAGATATTGTATGGTGTTGATTTTGACTTAGCAATGGTCAGTTGGAGTAGGGTGGTACGAATCAAATCCTCATGACATTAATAAAAGATGTAACATAACTGTGTAGTGTATTTTCTTAGTGTTAAACATGATTCCCATTGGATCTTTAACCTTGCCTTTCTTTTGTTACTACTTATTTGTTATATGATGTGGTAAGAGAAATTAACTGTTATACATGTGCTTCATATTTCTTCTAAAAGTATATGTTGATCTGATTATCTGCTAGAATTGTTACATCTGCTTAACTTGTGTAATCGATTTAAATAATTCTTTTAGCTAAATCTACTCATCATGTGTAGTAATGTCATATCTTGTTGTAGCTATAATCATTGGTTGAGAGTTATATATCTCGGTGGGACATGGGTCTCAACCTGGTGGTTCTCCACATCCTTTTTAGGTGGTCATCAACATTGTGGTCAGGATCGTGTTGTTGAGGAAGAGCCACTTGGAGGCCAATAGGCTAGAAGGTCGGATAGTTGTTTGTCTCGTAGTAGAGTCCTATGTGTCATCCATGTACTCTCAGGTTAGGAGGATTGTGTGTGTTGTAGATGATATGTACCTCGATGTGTGTTTCTGGAAGTATGCCTTGGTTGTACATATGTCTTTTACATGTGAACATATCTTTTGTAATAGGTGTGTCACAGGTGGCTACTGTACAGATGTATATACATGGTACTGTATGACATATGTTACAGGTTATGGACCTTGTTGTAATATGTTTCCGCTCAGTGATGGTGATATAAGATTGGTTTTAATGTGCTTGTTCTTTTGGTAGTATGGTTTTTTAGATGTTGATTGTGTGCTTTGGTTTGAGTTATCTCGCTCATGCAGCATCCGGTTGTCACAATTATTAGAAATTTTACCCTACATATATTATTCCCTAAAATGATGTTGTAACACTATCATTTTTTCAACACTTAACACATGAATAGAAGCATCAACTCATTCATAAAGGAGTGTAACAAACTTAGAAATTATTTCGAATTATGTAGTGCTAAAAATTGACAGATACCAAATGAGATTTTATAAAATTTGAACATGTGTTCTTTTTTGTAATGAATTGTTCATATATTATAACCATACAAGGAAATATAGGATATAGACACATAATTTGTCAAGGGCATCCAACTCATAAAAGAAACGGAGGTCATCATGGGTTCCCGATCACCATGTGTGACAAAGTACGGGGTAATAGTGTACACTAAAGGACCTTAGGGGGTGGGCTCCCCTTAGAACATCCAACCTCATATGAGAAAAAGATAAATATATTCTTAAACTAAGAGGGTGGGATCTACATCAGACATCACCCAACAATAGAAAAGTAGATATGTAAAGAGGTGAGATCATCTCCTTACTAAAATTTGAAGGAAATACAAAGCATCCATCTTTTCACAAAGAAACTAGATATTGAGGGATGCGTGTATAATATTCCAAGTAAATAAGCATGCACCAAATACATATAAAATGCCAATAGCATCGGAAAGGAAAAGAAACTAAAGCTATTACATGGTTTTCATCATTGTTCACTACATAAGTTTTTCAGAAGAAAAAATGAGAAATCAAAGAATCTAGCTTTAGCAACCTAAACATCCTTCAAGCAAGTCTTAAATCTACTCTTGGTCTTATTTTCCTTGATCTTGTTTGGCACCTTGTCTAAAATCTGGGTGGTTGGGAAATCACCCAACAAGAGGGAAAGAAAACAAGTGTGTCAACAATATGATTAAAAACAAAAGAAAGAAAATAACATGAAAGTAAATGCTATAAGTTCATCAATAGATGAAGAGATCAAGAGTATGAGGCATAATCAAAATAGATGCTTGCCATAACATTAAAATAGTAAAGTAATTGCATGCATGGTTAATATTGACTACATAAACTAAGTAGGGTTGAGGTACCTACTGGACCCCAACCTATAGGTAGGGGAGAAATAACACATTCCTAGTCACCTACACAAATTATATATGGGGGAGAATAACACATTACCTAGGGAGAAATAACACATTCCCTATCTATGGGTGGTTGTACATAAGTACCAGTACATTAGCTAAATAGTGTAAGTGACATAGGGTATGCCTTCAACAGGCAAGGCAAGAATAGGTGGAGATGTCGAGCACTCCTTTAGCTTCAGAAAACTGTCCTCATATTCATGTGTCCATGAGAACTTGACCTCCTTTTGTGTCAACTTGGTCAAAGGCAAGGACAACTCTAAGAAGCTTTTGATGGATCTCCGATAGTAACCTGCTAACTCAAGGAAAATACAAATCTCTGAGGGATTCTTTAGAGCTTTTTACTTGGTCACATCTTCTACCTTTGCAAGATCAACATCCATATGTCCAACAGAAATCACATGACCAAGAAACATCACTTCCTTTATCTAGAACTCACATTTTGAGAATTTAACAGAAATTTGATTTTTTATCAATGTGTTGAGCACAATCCACAAGTGTTCACGATGTTTTCTTATGTCTCGAAGTAAACCAAAACCTCATCAATGAACACCACCACAAACTGATCGAGGTAAGGGCAGAATATCAATTCATCATGTCCATGAAAGCAATAGGGGCATTAGCCAAACTGAAAGACATAAATAGGAATTCACAATGCCCATAGTGATTTCTGAATGTTGTCTTTGGCACATCCTCATCCTTCACATGCATCTGGTAGTGGCCACTTTGAAGGTCTATCTTCAAAAACATGGTGGCTTACTCCAGCTTATCAAATAGTTTATCGATGTGAAGCAAGGGATAATGGTTCTTCACCATCACTTGGTTGAGCATGTGGTAGTCCATGTACATCCGCAAAGAACCATACTTCTTCTTTATGAACAAGATAGGGGATTCCCAAGGTGAGACGTTGGGGTGGATAAAACCCATGTCAAGAAGCCCTTGAAGGTGCTTCTTAAGCTTGGCAAGTTTAGCTAGGGTCAAGAAGTAAGGAGACTTCAAGATCAATGAAGTCTAGTGCATAAGCTCGATGGAAGATTCCACCTCACAAGTTGGTGGCAGACTAGTAAACTCCTCATGAAACACATTAGGAAAGTCCTTCACCACATCTATATGATCTAGATGCTAAGTATGATATACACCCTTGTGAGACAAGTTTTTCAACTTTGAAGGAAAAGATGATGAAGTGATGTTCCTCTCACTTCCTACTCTCTATACATAGACTCTCTCCATCAAGATGCAACTAGCTAACTTTCTTTTCCTAGAAGAATAAGGTTGCATCATGCTTCTTCAACCAATCCATGCTCAAGATAACATCAAAAGCAGACATGTCGAGCAGAATAAAGTCTGAAGGAAACATCTTTCCCGATATACAAAGGTCCAAGGTAGGGAGTTTGAGATAATAAGAGAAGATCCTACCACTATGTGCTTTTACATCTAACACATAGTCTATGTATTCAGATTCTAACTCTAAAATGGAAGCAAGCTAAAAAGATATGAAGATGTTCAAAGAGCCATAATTGAAAAGTGCCTTGATAGGATGCATATTGATATGTAAGGTACCTTCAATGACTTCACTATCCTCTCTAGCTTCTTCAGTATTCATAGAAAACACTGTTCCATTCTGCCTCTCCATAGGCGTTCACTACTGGTTTTTATTTTTGTTTCACAGAGGTGGATTTTTTCATGGTTGTAGCGGTTGTTGTCCTGGCTGCTAGGCAAGATCATGTCCTTGTTGAAACTGGGGACAGAAAGGTCAAATATGTCCAACTCGGCCGTACTCATGTCAGATAGGTGCAAGTCGATCATCTCTTCAGGCAGGGGCATTGTTTGTAGGTCAACTCCCAAGAGGATGGCAGTAGGAGAATCGGTTGCACCTCTCTCGAGCACTATTGTCACCATGATTCTTATTCTTGTTGTTGCTGTTGTGCCCTGAAGATTGGAATGCATGGTAATATTCAATCGTCAAGTCCTTGTCCACCATTTTTTGGAAGATGAGTGGTAGTTGTGGAAAAAATTTATGGCCAACTTGATAGCTCAGACCCTCCAGGGATAGGTTCGATCTTCTCTCGACACCAAGGTCCATAGCACAACGTTCCAATAATAGGAACCGTTGAACATAGTCAGTGACGCTCATGTCCCTGCTTAAGGCTGTAGAACTTGGCCTTGTTCTTCTTCAAGAAAGTCAGGAATATGTAATTCTCTGTGAATAGCTTGAGAAACTGGTCCCAAGTCATGGTGGTTGTGTATCTAGTGCAGGCTATGCCATTCCACCACACTTGGGCCGGTCCATCCATCACGTAGGTTGCAAAATGGGCTTTCTAGTTAGGATGACATGTCATGCCCTCAAAAGTCTGGTCCAAGGCCAAAACCCAATCATCAGCCTTGTCAACCATGTTCGGTTCACTCTTTCCTTTGAAGTAAGATGACAACATCTTAATGAATTATGTTAGGATGAACTCCTTTAGCTTGTTAGCATTGGCAACAACAATGGTGACTTGCCCTACTAGGGTAGAAGAGAGTAGCTGGTGCAACATGGCCAACTCCTATTTTGGGGTAAGGCCAGGGGTGTTAGGGTTCACCACACTATGTCCTTGTGGAGTCATCGGGGTGTCCAAACTGTTGGATCCATTCTGGGTACAACCCTTGGAGTTGTTTTTGTTCATGTTGTCAAACAAGTCAATTCTTCTGAAAGGCAAGGTTATCATATTAGGTTTCCATGATATAGCAACATATATGAAAAAAGAATGTCAAAGGCTACTATTGCCTAAAAGCATGATGTTTTGAACAATCTGTATCATCTCAGGCCAGGCAAGTATCATATGGATATGGGAGTCCTCGTAAATCAAACTAGTGGTGCGGAGGAAAATCTTTCCAGTTGCCAAACCCTGATCCTTTAGACACACTTTCTTTAAACTTCATGCCCTAGTACTTGCCCAAAGTCTCTGATACCATGTTGTAAAGAGGTGAGATCACCTCCTTAATAAAATATGAAGGAAATACAAAACATGCATCTTTTCACAAAGATAATAAATATTGAGGGATGCATGTATAATTTTCCAAGTAAATAAGCATGCACTAGATACATATAAAATGTCAATAGCATCAGAAAGGAAAAGAAACTAAATCTATTACATGGCTTTCATCATTATTCACTACATAAGTTTTTCAGAAGAAAAATATAAGAAAATAAAGGATCTAGATTAGCAACCTAGACATCCTTCAAGCAAGTCTTGAATCTACTCTTGGTCCTATGTTCCTTGATCTTGTGTAGCACCTTGTCCAAAATCGTGGTGGATGGGAAATCACCTAGTAAGAGGGAAAGAAAACAAGGTATGTGTCAACAATATGATTAAGAATAAAAGAAAGAAAATAACACAGAACTAAAGGCTATAGGTTCATTAATAGATAAGAGATCAAGAGTATGAGGCATAATCAAAATAGACGCTTGGGATAACATTAAAATAGTAAAGAAATTGCATGCATGATTAATATTGACTACAATAACTAAGTAGGGTTAAGGCACCTACTAGACCCCAACATATAGGTGAGGGGAGAAATAACACATTCCCAATCACCTACAAAAATTATATATGGGAGAGAATAACACATTCCTCGTGACAAAATAACACATGCTCTATCAATGGGTGGTTGTACATAAGTACCACTACATTAGCTAAATAGTGAAAAATCACTAGTGGGGGGTGAATAGGGTTTTATAAATATTTTAACAATAATTTAACTCAAGCAATAAACCATAAAAGATTAGATAAGGGGACACCGGGTTTAGAGTGGTTCCACCCTTAGCAAATACTAAGGGAGTCAGTCCACTACCCAATTGTTTCCAATTGGGATTTGAAAGCACCTGTATTTTATTACCTCACAAGGATGTTACATAAAATACAACTACCTTCCCAAAACCTTTGGACAACCTTCACCCCGAAGTCATCTCACCAACTTTGAAGTAACCTTCACTCGAAGTAACTTCAAGCTCCCCCTTGAAGTAGCCTTCCTTCTTGAAGTAGCTTCCCGTTGAGACCTTCTAGAAGTAGTCCAAAGTCCACCTTCTCCTCCGAGAAGACCCTTCTCCACCTGAGAAGATAAACCCTCTCCAATCTGCAACCTCCAACCATTGTAGCACAAGGCTTGATTTCCTATATCAAGCGTTTTGATCTCCTAAACAATGTGTATGAAAGTGTAAGTGCAGTGGGTAGGAGATGCTAGCCTATAGGACATGAAATTAGAGCAATGGAAATGAATAGCAAATGTTGGAGTTGCTCAATTGCTCACAAGAATGGATTGCCAATTGCAAGTATGTATGCTCAAGTATTGCACAAGTGTGTTTTGGGTGTCCTAAGGCATGTACTATTTATAGGAATGGCCTATGAGTGCTTAAGGACGTTCTAGACACTTTCTAGGGGGTTCTTAGTGCTTAACTAGCCGTTAGTTGTCCACTAATTGCTTTAGCAATGACTAGTTAATTAATTCTGAAAAGTGCAGACAGAGACAATCTCGGTCGAGGAATTGTCGACCGAGAGTCCTGTCGGTTGAAGTCTTTGTCGACCGAGGGACAGTCTGGAGCAAGTGTGTATAACATTCGATTCCAATTCCCAACTACCTTGTCTGCTGTGTCTAACAACTACTTGGGTTAATTCTCGGTCGAGGAGTTTGTCGACCGAGAGTGTCTCGGTCGAGGAGTTTGTCGATCGAGAATGACTCTATTTCAATGTTTTGAACTATGTACTAAGTTTGTGTATTAGTGTGCAATTGTGATACTATTGTAGGGGATGACGTATCTCATTGTTGTGTGTGTCTAGGGAAGATCTAAACTCTTGATTTACATTATATCTAAGTACTTGTACATTATATACTTGTACAGGTTTTTACATTTGATTACAATCATGAAATTTAAAGCATTTTGAGCATATAGATCTTCTAAAGATTTGTCATCCACCTTGTTCCCTGCAACACTCAAGTAGCACGTTAGATCCACAAGAATGAAATGTTTTTCATCATCAAAACAAAAGGATTATAATAATGTCCAATTTAGCCAACAATCTCCCCCTTTTTAAAGATGACAAACATTTCCAAAATATAAAATAAGGAAATATAAATCATATGAGTTTCATACCTGAAGTTTACCTTTAGTAGCCATTCTCTTGTTTTCAAGTGTGTGCTGGCTGAGAGATTATGGATTATGAAACTCATTTTATTTTTATTTTATATATTTGATTTTATATTATTTCTCCCCCTTTGTCATTTCAAAAATATAACCAAGATAATTTTATTGCTATGCTCCCCCTTAATATGATATTTAGTTTTAAAAGTACGGGATTTAATATGAATGCAAACCATGTGTTGTCAAATTTAGCCACAATTTATTTCTCAATCATTTGAAAAAGGGTGTTAAGACTTGAAATGATATGAGATCCTTTTAGGTTCATGGCGGATACATATATTAATTTCTCATCCATTTCATAAAGGATGTTAAGTCCTGAAAATGAGAATCCTTTAAGCTTAGAGTACATGTATCTTTAACCAAATACATGAGATGTTAAAGCCCAAATTTGTTTAGAGAATTCCATTTAGAACAAGATATATATCACATTCATGAATATTGTAGGCTCCTTTTCATAGCCAAGATTACCTTAAAAATACTATGGTCATAACTTGTTTCAAATTTTCTTTAAGATGTTTACAAAGTTTTTGGGAGCTCCCCCTTAATCTTATAATCAAGATAATTTAAGGATTCTAAGGTCATAATAAGCATTAGATCATAATAAGTTAACCTTTTATGAGAGCTATGCACTAAAGTCTTGTTTTCAATATACTAAGATTGATTTGCAAGAAGATGATTTACAAATAAGCATTTGGTCAAGCTTATTTTGGGTCGACCTTGACTTCGACCTGGGCGCCCCTTGGTCAAACTTGATTTCAACCAAGAGGCAATTTCTATAGATTTATAGTTTAAGCACTCTCATTGAGTTACACATTAATATGTGATATGTAACATGATCAAATGTATACCAATTTGACGCACTTTGAGTGATACCTATTTTGAAGAAGTTTTAATATAGGCATCACAATGAAGTCTTTGTTCTTGATTTTCTTAGAGCAAGTTATATCCTAAGCAAATTTTCAGAATGTATGTTCTTCATTTTGATATCCACATAGATTGTTCTTCTTGCAAAAAGGCAATTTAATTACATATACAACGTATTCAATCATAGAAGAATGTATCTTTCAATCATTTATTTATAAGTAAAATTATTTGCATCAATAGAAATTTCCATAAGTCATGTTGTCACCATGATGCAAAATTATATCCTAAGAGAAATCTTGTGTAGAATTTTAAGCAATGAATTTAGTACCTTGCTCTTGAGTTGGTTATAATTGAAATAGCTCTTTATTCTAAACAAGTCTCTTATTTGAAACTTATTTATAGATTAACTCTTTAGAATCAGTCATCCTTGAGACAAGTTTTATATCTCATAGAACTCAAGTTCTTAAAATTAAGATTTTGCTTTTGATTACTTCGAACAAAAAACTGGATAAGATATTAATATGCTTGTTCTAAGATACAAACTATTTGGCTTGTCATAGTGTCATCTAGCAAAAATTATTCATTTATTTCATGGGATGATACAAGCCATGCACACAATAATCATTATCTATCATGTCAAGATGCATTTGTGCCATAGAGTTTTACTGTTATGCAAAATGGCATTTTCAATGATAACATCATCTTTATATGTAATGAGCTGAATCACAATGATCATTTTGAAAATAATATCCATTCATGGTTTGTATATATAGATCAAAGACTGTTTTAGGAAAACCAAGTAAAAGATGAAACACAATGATCATGGTGAAAGGGTGAAGGCATATCCATAGTTGATAGAACAATAGATGCATATCCATAATTTCATGAAATATAATGATTATGATCATTTTAAAAGAAAATTTCAAGACAAATGTTTTTTATATGGATAGACCAAGGAATACTTAGGACAAACCATGTGGATTATTATAAAACAGTAATTAAATCAACATGGTTCATAATTTTCAGTTTTAAGCCAAACCATGTAGGAGATTATAGAAAAAAAAATGAACTTGCAATTTATGCTATATGTTTAAAGAATTTTCTCCAAGATTTATTCTTGGTTAAATCAATCATTAATAGAAAATTGATAGCAAACTAGATCAATTGAACAAGTTCAGCAGAACTTGATTCGGTCGAACTTTTCTTCGATCGAATTTATCTCGGTCGAAGATTTTCTCGATTGAGTATTCTGCTATTTGTACATGTTTTATCAGATTTTTGCTAGCTTAAAAATAGTAACCTGCTCGGTCGACTAATTCTCGACCGACAGTGTTCTCAGTCGAACATTTTATCAGCCGAGAATGTTTCTGTATTTTTTTTCAGTAATTATTTGCAAGTAAAACATAGATCACTTTCAATTCAATTATGCAATTTAAAACCCAGTTTAGTTGAGATGAAACATTTAAGTATCAAAGTAATATTTAAGTCAAATCTCAACTAATCATATTCAAATCTATAGGTTTTAGGAACTCAAACTAAAACAAGTTGTTAAAGATGTGTCTCTGCAGGTTTATTTAAAAATGTGTATTTTCAAATTTTAATTACTTGAATCAATTTGTTATCTCATTATGTTGAGTTGAGATAGACATAAAGATATACAATTTAGAGTCTTTGGTCATATCTCAACTTAATTTAATTTATTTAGTTTGGGGGTTTTGGAATCCATACCAACTCAACATCCTTTTTGTTGTAAGGACATGAGAAGGAATAATGTCCAAGACGTAAACAATAATGACAACATATAGAATCAATCTCATTTCTCTTTTTATGAGTTTGATCTAGATTGTTCTTGGGTACATATGTATACTTTCCTTTAGGTACATACATAGATTGAGTCTTTGGTACTTGAGTCCTTCCCCCACTAGGTTTTTGATAGGATTTTCCTGAGGCTTGTAACCTAGTCCTCTCCTTCCAATTTGACCATGAGAATCATTTAGGATCTTATCAAGAACATCGTTGTTTCTTAAGCTACTAACTTCTTATTATAACTTAGCAATCTCATCCATTCTATTTTTGATATCTAACTTTACTTGATCTAGATTAGATAATAAAGAATCTCTTTCTTTCACAATAGTATCATAATCTAGATGATTGCATAGGATGGGTTATTTTTTAAGATCATTAATTGGGGCTTGCAAGTTTATCTTTTCTAGAGAGAGGAGATTGCAATTTAATAGTTAATATCATGGTATTTAATATTTAAATTTAATGTCTCCTTAAGATCTTCATTTTCATATGTGAGAGTAAGAAGTTTAGCATGTAACTCATCATTTTCTTTATTATATTTCTTTAATTTCTTCTTGCACTCAATATACTTATCATGTGTTTCTTGAAGAATAGCAATTAAATCTTCTTTACATAAATAAAAAAGGCTTACCTATTCTTCTTCTTCATTTATTGTAGCAATAAGGAATTCTTTATGCACATCTTCCTTCTTTAACCTCCATGGATAGCTAGGTGTTGTGTGTCTTGTTCCTAAGCACCAATTACAACTTGTTGAGGATTGGTCCAAGCTTCTCCTTTGTTTGCAGTTGTAGACACCATCACCCTCCATTCTTGAAGACTCGATTAGAGCTCCTTGAAGCCTGCTCTGATACCAAATGAAAAACCACTAGAGGGGGGTGAATAGGGTTTTATAAATATTTTAACAATAATTTAACTCAAGCAATCAACCACAAAAGATTAGACAAGGGGACACAAGGTTTAGAGTGGTTCCACCCTTAGCAAATACTAAGGGAGTCAGTCCACTACCCAATTGATTCCAATTGGGATTTGAAACCACCTGTATTTTATTACCTTGCAAGGATGTTACATAAAATACAACTACCTTCCCAAACCCTTTGGACAACCTTCACCCCGAAGTCATCTCACCAACTTTGAAGTATCCTTCACTCGAAGTAACTTCAAGCTCCCCCTTGAAGTAGCCTTCCTTCTTGATGTAGCTTCCCGTTGAGACCTTCTAGAAGTAGTCCAAAGTCCACCTTCTCCTACGAGAAGACCCTTCTCCACCTGAGAAAATAAACCCTATCCAATCCAGAGCCTCCAACCGTTGTAGCACAAGGCTTGATTTCCTATATCAAGTGTTTTGATCTCCTAACCAATGTGTATGAAAGTGTAAGTGTAGTGGCTAGGAGATGCTAGCCTATAGGACATGAAATTGGAGCAATGGAAATGAATAGCAAATGTTGGAGTTGCTCAATTGCTCACAAGAATGGATTGCCAATTGCAAGTATGTATGCTCAACTATTACACAAGTGTGTTTAGGGTGTCTTAAGGCATGTACAATTTATAGGAATGGCCTATGAGTGCTTAAGGATGTTCTAGACACTTTCTAAGGGGTTCTTAGTGCTTAACTAGCTGTTAGTTGTCCACTAATTGCTTTAGCAATAGCTAGTTAATTAATTCTAAAAAGTGCAGACAGAGACAATCTCGGTCGAGGAATTGTCGACTGAGAGTCCTGTCGGTCGAAGTCTTTGTCGACCGAGGGACAATTTGGAGCAAGTGTGTATAACATTCGATTCCAACTCCCAACTACCTTGTCTGTTGTGTCTAACAGCTACTTGGGTCAATTCTCGGTCGAGGAGTTTGTCGACTGAGAGTGTCTCGGTCGAGGAGTTTGTTGATCGAGAATGACTCTGTTTCAATGTTTTGAACTATGTACTAAGTGTGTGTATTAGTGTGAAGTTGTGATACTATTGTAGGGGCTGACCTATCTCAGTGTTGTGTGTGGCTAGGGAAGATCTAAACGCTTGATTTACATGATATCTAAGTACTTGTACATTATATACTTGTACAAGTTTTTACATTTGATTAAAATCATGAAATTTAAAGAATTTTGAGCATATAGATCTTCCAAAGATTTGTCATCCACCTTGTTCCTACAACACTCAAGTAGCGCGTTAGATCCACAAGAATGAAATGTTTGTCATCATCAAAACAAAAGGATTATAATAATGTCCAATTTAGCCAACAATATCCATCCTAAGAGCAATCCTATGTAGAATTTTAAGTAATGAATTTAGTACCTTGCTCTTGAGTTGGTTATAATTGAAATAGCTCTTTATTCTAAACAAGTCTCTTATTTGAAACTTATTTTTAGATTAACTCTTTAGAATCAGTCATCCTTGAGACAAGTTTTATATCTCATAGAACTCAAGTTCTTAAAATTAAGATTTTGCTTTTGATTACTTAGAACAAACAACTGGATAAGATATGAATATGCTTGTTCTAAGATACAAACTATTTGGCTTGTCATAGTGTCATCTAGCAAAAATTATTCATTTATTTCACGGGATGATACAAGCCATGCACACAATAATCATTATCTATCATGTCAAGATGCATTTGTGCCATAGAGTTTTACTGTTATGCAAAATGGCATTTTCAATTATAACATCATCTTTATATGTAATGAGCTGAATCACAATGATCATTTTAAAAACAATATCCATTCATGGTTTGTATATATAGATCAAAGATTATTTTAGGCAAACCAAGTAAAAGATGAAACACAATGATCATGGTGAAACGGTGAAGGCATATCCATAGTTGATAGAATAATAGAAGCATATCCATAATTTCATGAAATATAATGATTATGATCATTTTAAAAGCAAATTTCAAGAAATATGGTTTTTATATGTATAGACAAAGGAATACTTAGGACAAACCATGTGGATTATTATAAAACAATAATTCAATCAACATGGTTCATAATTTTCAGTTTTAAGCCAAACCATGTAGGAGATTATAGCAAAAAAAATGAACTTGCAATTTATGCTATATGTTTAAAGAATTTTCTCCAAGATTCATTCTTGATTAAATCAATCATTAATAGCAAATTGATAGCAAACTAGATCAATTAAACAGGTTCAACAGAACTTGATTCGGTCGAACTTTTCTTCGATCGAATTTATCTGGGTCGAAGATTTTCTCGACCGAGTATTTTGATGTTTGTACATGTTTAATCAGATTTTTGCAAGATTAAAAATAGTAACCTGCTCAGTTGACTAATTATCGACCGTCAGTGTTCTCAGTCAAACATTTTCTCGACTGAGAATGTTTCTGTATTGTTTTTCAGTAATTATTTGCAAGTAAAACATAGATCACTTTCAATTCAATTATACAATTTAAAACTCAATTTAGTTGAGATGAAACATTTAAGTATCAAAATAATATTTAAGTCAAATATCAACTAATCATATTCAAATCTCTAGGTTTTAGGAACTCAAACTAAAACAAGTTATTAAAGATGTGTCTCTGCAGGTTTATTTAAAAATGTGTATTTTCAAATTTTAACTACTTGAATCAATTTGTTATCTCATTATGTTGAGTTGAGATAGACATAAAGATATACAATTTAGAGTCTTTGGTCATATCTCAACTTAATTTAATTTATTTAGTTTGGGGGTTTTGGAATCCATACCAACTCAACATCCTTTTTCTTGTAAGGACATGAGAAGGAATAATGTCCAAGACGTAAACAATAATGGCAACATATAGAATCAATCTCATTTCTCTTTTTATGAGTTTAATCTAGATTGTTCTTGGGTACATATGTATACTTGCCTTTAGGTACATACATAGATTGAGCCTTTGGCATTTGAGTCCTTCCCCCTAAGTTTTTGATAGGATTTTCCTTTAGGCTTGTAACCTAGTCCTCTCCTTCCAATTTGACCATGAGAATCATTTAGAATCTTATCAAGAACATCATTGTTTCTTAAGCTACCAACTTCTTGTTGTAACTTAGCAATCTCATCCATTATCTTTTTGATATCAAACTTTTCTTGATCAAAAAAACGAAACCCAAAACAAGAACAACATCTACAGGTGGAGATCATCATTTAAGCATAAGGATATGAACTAACAAGCTTATCATAAGAAATAAACATGGATCAAGTTGTATAACATGCCTCTAGGAATAACATCATATCCCAATCAGTAGGAAACTCGAGCAAGATGGGTTGGTAGCTCCAAGCACAAGCTCCAAACTCGAGCAAGAATCACCTTCTCCTCAAGAATGCAAACCCTAAGCAAGAGGAGCATGTAAAGAAGAGTTTTTTAGCTTTAGATATAGTTCCTCCCTGGAAGACCAAGTTATGACCTGGAGGAAGGTGGAAGGAAGAAGAACAAAAGGGAAAATATAGGAGAAGGGAAAGAAACCTACATGCCTTGGTGAAAAATGCCAAAATGTGACTTTAGAAACCCTAAATGAGCTTAGATGAAACCCTAGAAGACCTTCTTCATCAAGATGTCGTCTTATTCTACCTTGGGACATATACTCATTGGAAAAACAGAGAGAGGATTAAGTTCTAAGTAGGAGGGAGGTGAAATGGTTCAAATATTTTAGTTTGGGAGGTAAGGAAGGAGTATATAAAGCTTTATGGTTTAGGAAGAAGGAAGGCATGAGGTGTCCAAGCTACTTTCCGTGTGTCCATGTCTAAGGGTTCCCATGGTCATGAAAGCCTTTATGGATAAGTAATAATAAAAGTATGAGGTGCCAAGTTATTTTCCATGTGTCCATGGTTAAGGGTGCCCATGGACATGCATGCCTTTATGGATAAGGAAGGATTCAAGCATGAGGTGTCCATGGAGTGTTCCATGTGTCCATAGCCTAGAGCTTCTATGGCCATTCAAGCAGATGTTCCACATATCCTAGATACTTATTAGCCATTAATTGTAGGTTCTACAGGCCCATCACTGACCTCGAAACAAAGAAACCACCCCATCGGTTGATAACTCCTAAAGATAAGCTCATCCATAAAGGGAGAAATCCCTAAAATGCCCTTGAAGAGAAACACCTCCAAACCAAGGTACAACTAGGTAACCCATGGCCCAAAAAACTCAAGAATGATAAGGAAACATCTAAGGACCATAAGGCATGTGATAATTTGCAAATAAAACCTCCCAATTGGGAGAATTACAAAAAAGTTCAAATTGTGCATAAAAATTACTTAACTTGCACAAACAACATCCAAATTGTACCAAACTTGAAACTTAAGCTTATATAATGATTTCAAAACACCTCACAAGGTTAGATTAAGGTTTAGAGAACTTAATTATGGTAATTAATCTTTATCAACACATTAAGAAAGGTTTGGGGCCTTACACTTCTAGCACGAATTTATTTACCATTGTTCCACTTAAGTTGTGATTTTGCATTTTAGATCCTTAAATAAGATTTCACTGAGGTATATGTGCATAAACCCATCCATTGGTATATTTATTGAACAGATGTTCACCAAACCACTATAAATTCCACTAATTCATCAATAAGGACATAAAGGATAGAAATCAGAAGAAACTTAGGGAAAAGGGTTACATGGAGATTACATTTAGAATTCAATATGTTACAACACTCCACCCCTAAAAAAAGAATTTCATCTCTAAAATCTCAAAGAAAAAGAGAAAGGTGAGTACACAACATCTCATCTCTCAACTCCCAATCAGTTTCTTCCAAACCATGATATTTCCAAAAAACTTTCACCAACTCAATCTCCTTGTTCTTCATCTACTTTACTTGGGAGTCCAGGATCTTCATAGGTAGCTCCTAATATGATAGATTCATATGAATATCCAAGGGCTCAATAGTAAGCACATGAGAAGGGTCCTTCACATACTTCTTCAACACAGAGACATGGAGCACATTATGAATCATATCATAGGTAGGAGGAAGAGCTAAGCAGTATGCACTATCTCCAACTGTATCCAAGATCTTGAATGGTCCAACATAGAGGGAACTCAGTCTGCCTTTAACTTTAGATCTATCAATAGAGTGTATAGGCTTGATCTTTAAGAAAACATAGTCACCCGCTAAGAAACTAGCATCAAATCTCTTCTTGTAAGCATACATCTTCTATCGATCTTGAGCAGCTTTCATATGCTTCTTAATTAGTTAAATTTTCTCTATCATCATCTACATAGAATATGTCTTCACTAGAGAACGTTCACTAACATCATCCCAATGCAAAGGTGAACGAAAAGGTCTACCATAGAGAGCTTCAAAGGTGACATACCAATACTAGCTTAGTAGTTATTGTTGTAAGAAAACTCAAATAATGGCAGATAGATATCCCAAGTACCACCCCAATACATCACACAAGCACAAAGCAAATTCTCCAGAATTTGTGCTGTCCTTTTTGACTGACCATCGATTTGCAGATGATATGTTGTACTAAATCATAGGTCAATCCCTATCTCTTCCTATATTTTACTCCATAACTGGGAGGTAAACTTTGGGTCACTATCAGAAACTATCACTTCAGGCACTCTATGCAGACAAACTATCCACTCAACATACAACTAAGCCATATCAACAACTTTCTAAGTGGATTTGAAAGGCAAGAAGTGGGCATACTTTGTGAGTCGATCAATCCCCATCCAAACAACATCATAACATTTCTTGGACTTAAGGAAGCCAATAACAAAGTCCATGGTAATCTTCTCCCATTTCCATTCTGGTATCTCAAGCAGATGAAGAAAACCACCAGGTCATTGATGATCTATCTTGACTTGCCAACAGGTAAAAACATTTTGCAACAAACAAAGCTATGTCATTCTTCACATTCTTCCACCAAAACCTTCATTGTAGGTCCTTGTACATTTTAGTTGTGTCAGGATGTATCATGTACTTAGACCCATGAGATTCTCTCAGAACCTTCTACCTTAGATTACTAACATTAGGAATCTACTACCTATGTTAGAAGCAGACAACATCATACACTCCAACTGAGAAGTTAGATTGTGGTTTCTTAACTAAGGGCTTCATCTCCTCAAGCTCAGAACTCTCCAATTGTGCATCTACAACCTCCGAGGTCTAGGTCAGTCTAATGGAAAAACTAGCCATGTGAACACACAGCTTATCTTCATCCACTACATCAACATGATAAGGTTGCCAACTAGAAACATGATCCAAATTCTTCCACACTAAACAACTCATAGCAGCACATACAAGATCCTTCTTCTGACTCAAATCATCAACAACTACATTTGCTTTACTAGGATGATATGTGATGGTAAAGTCGTAGTCCTTAAGGTACTCCATCCACCTTCGTTGTCATAGGTTCAGATCATTCTGTGTCAACAAGTGCCTCAATATTTAATGGTCAGAGGAGACTTCAAACTTCACTCCATAGAGATAGTGTCGCCAGATTTTTAGAGCATGAATAATGGTAGCTTTCTCTAAATCATGTGGAGACCAATTTTCTTTATTTGGTTTCAATTGGCAGGAATCATAGACAATCACTCTAACTTCCTGCATCAAAACACACCCTAAGCCTTGTTTGGAAGCATTAGTGTAAATGACATAGGGTATTTCTTCAACATAAAAAGGTAACAACATGTGCAGATGTCAAGCACTCCTTCAACTTATGGAAACTTTACTCACATTTAGGCATCCATGAGAACTTGACCTCCTTCTATGTCAACTTGGTCAAAGGCAAGGCAAACTCTGAGAATCTCTTGATGAATCTCCGATAGTAACCTACTAACCCAAGGAAACTACAGATCTCTGAGGGATTCTTCATAGCTTTCTACTTGGTCAAAACTTCTACCTTTGTAAGATCAACAACTATATGCCTGACAGAAATCCCATGACCCAGAAACATCACTTCCTTTATCCATAACTCATGTTTTGAGAATTTAGCATAAAATTAGTTTTCTATCAATGTATTGAGCACAATCCGCAAGTGTTCACAATGTTGTTCTTCCATCTCAGAGCAAACCAAAATGTCATCAATGAACACCACCACAAACTGATCAAGGTAAGGGCAGAATACTCAATTCATCAGGTCCATGAAAGTTGCAGGGGCATTAGTCAAATTTAAAGGCATGGATAGGAACTCGTAATGCCCATAGAAAGTAGTGAATGTTGTATTTAACACATCCTCATCCTTCACATGCATCTGGTAGTAGCCACTTTGCAGGTCTATCTTTGAAAACATGGTGTCTGACTTTAGGTGATCGAACATGTCATCAATGTGAGGCAAGGGATAATGGTTCTTTGCCATCACTTGGTTGAGCATGCAGTAGTCCATGCACATCCACAACAAACCGTCCTTATTCTTCACAAACAAGATAGGGGCTCTTCAAAGTGAGATGTTGGGGCAAATAAAACCCATGTCAAGAAGCTCCTAAAGTTGATTCTTAAGCTCGACAAGTTTAACATGGGCCAAGCGATAAGGCAAATTCAAGATCAGCAAAGTCTCGGGCATAAGCTTGACGAAAAATTCTACCTCCCGATTTGGTGAGAGTCTGGGAAACTCCTAAGGAAACACATCAGGAAAGTCCTTTACGACATCTATATGATCTAGAGAAGGACATGTGGCATCAAGAACGATAGATACAAAGTATGATTTACACCTTGCAGGACAAGTTTTTGGGCTTTGATGGAAGAGATGATGAATTACCGATCATCTCACTTGATATTCTTGATACATAGAATCTCTCCATCAAGATGCAACTAGCTAACTTTCTTTTCTTGATAGAATAAGACTACATCATGTTTCTTCAACCAATCCATGCCCAAGATAACATCAAAGTTAGACATGTCGAGTATAATAAAGTCTAAAGGAAACATCTTTCCTGATAGAAAAAGGTCCAATGTAGGGAGTTTGAGATAAGAAGAGTAGATCCTACCACTAGGTTTTTTTACATCTAACACAATCTATGTATTCAGATTCTAACTCTAACATCGAAGCAAGTTGAAAAGACATGAAGGTGTTTGAAGATCCAAAATGAAAATTGCCTTGATAGGATGCATATCGATATGTAAGGTACCTTCAATTACTTCATTGTCCTCTCTAGCTTCTTCAGTATTCAGATCAAACACCCTTCCATTCTGTCTCTCCATCGCTGGTTGCCACTAGTTCTGATTGTTGTTCTATAGAGGTGGATTCTATTGTGGTTGTGGTAGTTGTGGGGTTGGTTGCTGGGTTGGAGCCTATCCTTACTGAAATTGGGGACATAAAGGTCGAATATGTCCAACCTAGCTTGACTCATGTCAGGTATGTGTTGGGTAGATCATCTCTTTGAGCAGGGGTGTTGTTGGTAGGGCACCTCCAAGGAGGATGGTAGTGGGAGCAACGGTTGCACCTCTCACGACCACGGTTTTCACCATGATTCATCCTCTTGTTATTGTTGTTGTGGCCTGAAGGTTGGTATCTAGGGTAAGATTCAATCACCAAGGCCTCGTCGACCATTTGCTTGAAGGTGAGTGGATGTTGTGGAACAAGGTTTCAGCCAACCTAATATCTCAGACCCTCCAGGAATAGGGTCGATCTTCTCTCAAAACCAAAATCTATGGCATTGCGTTCAAACATCAGGAACCACTGAATGTAGTCGACAACGCTCATGCCCCCTTCTTAAGGCTATAGAACTTGGACTCCTTCTTCCTCAAGAAAGTCAGGAAGATGTACTATCCCTAAAGAGCTTAAGAAATTGGTCCCAAGTCATGGTGGTTGTGTCTCTAGTGAGGGCTATGCCATTCCACCACACTCGGGCCGGTCCATCCAGCATGTAGGTTGCAAAGTGAACTTTCTAGTGAGGAGGACATGCCATGCCCTTGAAAGTCTAGTCCATGGCCAAAACCCAATCATCATCCTTGTCAACCATGTTCTGATCACTCTCTCCTTTGAAGTAAGGCGGTTGCATCTTGATGAAGTTTGTTAGGCTGAACTCCTTTGGTTTGTTGGCATTAGTAGCAGTAGTGGTGAGTTTCCCCACCAGGGTGGAAGAGAGTAGCTGGTGCAACATGGCCAACTCCTATTTTGGGGTAAGGCCACGGGTGTTAGGGTTCTCCACACTATGTCATTGTGGTGTCACTGGGGTGTCCAAACTATCAGAGTCATTCTGGGTAGAAGCCTTCGAGTTGTTGTTGTTGTTCATGTTGTCAAACAAGTCAACTCTCTTGAAAGGCAAGGTTATCATATTAGGTTTCCAAGGGTATAACAACATAGATGAGAAAAGAATGTCTAAGGCTACTATTGCCTAAAAACATGCTATGTTGGACAATCCATATTAGCTTAGGATAGGAAGGTATCATATGGATCTGGGAGTCCTCATAAATCAAGCTAGTGGTGCGGAGGAAAATCTTGTCATCCCCCGAACCCTGATACTTTCTAGACACACTTGCTTTCAACTTCATGCCCTAGTAGCTTCCCAAAGGCTCACATACCAAGTTGTAAAGAGGTGAGATCACATCCTTACTAAAATTAGAAGGAAATACATAACATCCATCTTTTCATAAAGATAATAGATATTGAGGGATGCATGTATAATATTCCAAGTAAATAAGCATGCACTTTATACATATAAAATGTCAATAGCAGTAGAAAGGAAAATAAAATAAAGCTATTACATGGCTTTCATCATTGTTCACTATACAAGTTTTTCAGAAGAAAAGGATGAGAAAACAAAGAATTTAGCTTTTGTAACCTAGACATCCTTCAAGCAAGTCTTGAATCTACTCCTGGTCCTAGTTTCGTTGATCATGTTTAGCACCTTGTCTAAAATCTGGGTGGTTGGGAAATCACCCAGCAAGAGGAAAAGAAAATAAGGTATGTGTCAAAAATATGATCAATAACAAAAGAAAGAAAATAACATGCAAGTAAAGGCTATAAGTTCATCATTAGATGAAAAGATCAAGAGTATGAGGCATAATAAAAATAGATGCTTGCCATAACATTAAATAGTAAAGTGATTGCATGCATGATTAATATTGACTACATTAACTATAGGGTTGACGCACCTACCAGACCCCAACTTGCAGGTGAGGGGAGAAATAACACATTCCTAGTCACCTACAAAAATTATATATGGGGGAGAATAACACATTACCTAGGGCAAAATAACACATGTCCTATCTATAGATGGTTGTACATAAGTACCACTACATTAGGTAAATAATCTAAAAAAATCAACATGCTAAGAGAAACTATGGAAAGTACAAGCATCATATATTTGAAACATGGCAGTGGAGTACAAGACCTAAGAAATACAATATCAATACTATTTTTTTAGGCAAATTAGCAAACGAGTCATGAAAAGAGAGAATAGGGTGTGTATAGTGCCTCATTAGGGAATATAGGGTCATTTTGTAAGAATGCACATACCTCTTATCGTGTTCAAATACCAAGTTCCACCACTTCTAGATGTTATAAGTTCAACTTTGGACTATTTCAATTTCTTAACATTCATTAGTATACATATTGCACATTATTGCATAAACCCCAAATATTGGACCTTTTTCACAAAACTCAGATTTAGACTTTGAAAATCTCACCGTTGGACTAATTTGGTTCTCTTGATCAAGAAAACATATCTTTATGTAAAATTTAGAGTTATGGTGATTAAGTTGTAATTCATATGGATTTTTTGTATAAAATCATATTCCAAAAATCACCTTTTGAATACATTGAAATCAGACCTCGAAAGTATTTTTATCAGATAGAGCTTAATTTTTCGATTCTAAAACATAGTCTTTATTAATTTTGGACAAGCGGATTAAAAGATATGAATTTTCCAATTCTGACCAACTAGAAAATGACATGTTAGAAATTTAGTTACAAGTGAGGAAGAGAGGGGGGAGAGGGTCTGGCCCATGACTTGGCCCCCCACAACTTGTCCTAGGTCATCCTTTACCCTAGGAGGGATGTAGCAATCATTTCAGGTTCATCTAGAGTGTAAGGCCCCTAACCTAGCTTTGGGCTTGGGTATGCTTGCTTTTCTTAATAATGATGTTTAGAAATTTTCTCTAATCCTATAAGACATTTTGTTATCCTATAACATGCTTATGTTTAATGTTTGGTCCTATTTAGATGTTGCCTGAGCTATGGTTGCTCGTTTTGGACCAAATTGCAATTTGCCCAAGTTGTTGGGTTATCTTGCAATTTGTCACATGTAGAGTGTGCTCTTAGTTCTTTGGCATCATAAGAGAGATAAAGATGCATAGGCACGCCTTGTTTGATCTTTGGATGAGTGGTGGTACCCTTAAGGGTGATTAAGGTTTTTAGGGTTTTGAGTGTCTCGACCATGAGTACCTTGGTGGTTGTAGCGACCTATGTCACGACGTAGTGGGTGTTTTTGTCTGTCTCGACCAAGACACTTCCCTTGGTAGCTTTTGATTTGACTGTGATGGTCTAGGGTGTGTCTTGGGTGGAGACAGTGGTCTCCTTGAGGTGTGTCGCGACCTAGGGTTGGTGATCGCTTTTGTCTCGACCGAGACAAGTTGCTTTGTACTTATTTTGACCCCCCTTGGTTTTTCTCGACTGCGACATATATGTGGGTGACCTTGAGAGGTTGAGACACAACATAGGTTAAATCACCATCTAGTTCATGCATGTTTTAAGTGGTTTCATGTTCATTTCTTGGTTGGACAAGTGTCCCTTTGGTGTCTTTTGGTGTTGACAGATCATCTATACCTTGCTTTCCTCCTCCTTTGGGTATATAACCCCTTTTTTCTCCATGCAAATGATCTTTTTCGGCCATCCTTATTCTCCCTTCCCTTTTTCTCGTCCTTGGAGCTTGATGGAGAAAAGAAGGTGTTTTTCTTGGTGCTTTTGAGGTGGATCATCCTTCCATGTGGTTCCTTGGAGCTCGATCTTCCTCCTTGAGGTGGTTTCTTCCCTTAGTAAGTGGTTTTACCATCTTGATCACATTTTCCTTTGGAACCTCCATATTATTCTTCCTCTTCCTTGTCCATGGACTACGGTTCTACCCTAGTGGTCCCCTTGAGATAAACTCCTCTGCACAAAGGCCTTAGACTATGGACTATCCATGATGGAAACTAGTGGGAGGATGTTTTCTTCTCTTTTCCCCCTTTCTTCTTTGGTTCGGTCTAGTCTCTCCTTGCCCTTTTTATTGAGATACCTTTTAACCAAGGTCTTCTACTTTTTGGAGGTGACCTTGTGGCCGACGTAATGATCTTGTTGGAGCTTCATTCCTCCCCTTTGGAGCTTGAGCTCGAAGCTTGATTTCTCTTCAAAATAAGGTGGGTTATATAACTCTCTACCTCCTTCTGTCATTAGCACCTTCCTTTTTTCTTGCATGTTCTTGTTTCCATATCTAAAGATAATTTTAAGATGGTAGATGATGATCTTGTAATCTAGGGTTTATGGCATTGCAGTTTTCTCATGAAGATAACTCTCTTTCTAAAACCCTAGTTGCTATGAGCATGTTTTCTTAAGTGATCATGAGAGTGTAATTTTGCATGCATCTTGAGCTTTGGTTTTATCACCATGTTTTATGTTCATCCATCATGTTTCTTTTGGATTTTTGAGTGTTTTTCTCACATGTGTTGTAGTTTGGTTTACTCACTGCTAAGTGGTCTTGCATGATGATCCTTGTGGTGTTGGTCTAGGGTTTGATGATCTTGAACCCATGAGTTTTGATCCTAAGGATGTTGTGATTCTTTCTGTTTGATATGTTCTGATTGAGAAATATGTTGGTCTTGTTGCTTTGGGGTCGAGACACCCATGTGTGGCATGGGTTCGAGATACCGATGTGTGGTTTTGGTCAAAACGCCTATGTGATGCTTTGGGTCGAGACACTTAAACATGTTCTGATTGCGACCTATTTTGGTTTTGATGTGGACGAGACATGTTGTTTTGGTTTCGGTCGTGGTTAAGGGTTGTTGTTTTGGTCGGGACCATGTTCCTACTTTGCCTTGTTTTGGGTCAAAACCCTAGGATGGTCAAGACATGTTTGTAGATGGTTGTGTCCAAGATCTGTTGCAGTTGATGCCATGACTTATCATGATTGCGACACCTGTCATGGATGTAATGACCCCGTCTCCCGGTAACCCCCACTTAAGGAAGACCAAGAGATCAGAGTCGTTATCCAATAACCCGGATCAAAGGTACAACAAATAATGATGTCTTTTGATTGAATGCATGAATTTCATTACAATATCCTTGATGATTGCTTTTTGGGCTTTATTGGCTATTGGGCCCAATAATAAGGAAATTCAATTAGTAAATGAATAATTAAGTTTTTGAGAAAAGAAAGGTGTGGAAACCTCCAGAAGGAAAAAGAATACAATCCAAAGTTGGATTTCGTGCCTCTTGAGTTCCTTGGGTCCCAAGGAGTCTAAATTTGCATAGAGGATGCAATAAGAAAAGAAAAGACCAATTAAGTATTTCCTTGTTAAGAAAGAAATTGAAAATAATGATAAAATGTGGAAAATATGTGAAAAGAGGTATAATTGAGTTATCCTTGGTGGATTTTCATATCCCAAGGATTCCTAATGTTAAAAGGAATTCCAATAGGAAAATAGAATAGAGATATAGAGAAATCCTTAAAAAGAGAAATAAAAAGGAAAAGAAATTGATTAATAAAAGGGAAATATGAACAATTGAATTTCAAAAGAAGATAAAGGCAAATAGATTTTCCCCAATATGGGAATTCGTGACTTTGGGATTTCTTGAGGTCCATGGGACCCAAAATAACAAGATAATAGCAAAGGGAAAAGAAATAACAATTAATTTTGAATAAATTAATGAATAAATTAGGAGAGAAAGAAAGCCTTCTCATACATTGGAATTTGTTTCCCAAATTTTGTACAAAGCTAGACAATGTAAAGACAAACGTTCCCCTAAATTTTGAGTTAAAAAGGAGTTATGGTTTGGGAGATATCAATTTTCCAAGTTATCTCCAATTTGGGAATTATTTTGAATTAAAAGAAATATATCTTTCCTTTGGATGATCACGAGCGATAAGATCCGTTGGATCAAGATCCCACGCTAGATGCTCATCGTCAAGTCCCACGCGAACTGGGACTCTACTGGTTACAGGAGGATCTTCCATCCTGGATTTCTTGCAATCCAATGGATGTGCAAAGCTTTTTTCAGTCCCTTTAGACTTGGGAGATGAAACCGCAGGGGAAGGTCCCTAGTTCGACTAGGATTGGTCAAGGTTTTGGGAAATGCCAAAATCTCACAAGCTTTCCTATATATATAGGGGAGGATGCGCGAGGGCACCAACACCTATTTTTTCTATCCCAATCGCTGCGGATTGTTGCAAGGAACAACTCTGTGCCCTCAATTGCTCCGACCACCTCGACCTTCACCTCTGTTTCAGTGGCATACATCATCGGAGTCCGACGAGTAGGGGGCGGTCTTGGCATGCTCATGGCATGGAATTGAACCTGTGGTAAACTTCGAGGAAGGGAGGCATAACTCCCTAGCCGTTCGGCGCGAGTAAAGAGGGTCGAGAGCTCGGAGTCAACAATCGAGTTGACCACCGGAGTCGTTGTGTGCGCGCAAGGTTGAAGAAGGAGCTGTCCCGCAGAATTACCAAACCGACCCTCAGCTCTTCAGTCGCTTCAAGGTCAGTTTAGACCTTTGTTTCTTTTATTTGCAAAGAACGGGGCACGCGTGATCCTGGCCGTTGGATCCTAAGTAGACCAGTGGACGACGGATCAAATGATCCGTGTTTTTCGCAAAATTAGCAAATAAATCAGAAGAGGGGGTTTTCTTGTTAAAATCATTTCTTGAGATAGAAAACTCAGATGAGAGAAATCAATACATGAAATATGATCATAAAAATGTGAGGGACACATAAAAAATAGTTTGGGAACCTAAATCAGTATCTTTTTGCAAAAGTACCTAATGTGGGTAAAAAGGTATTAATTTATGGGTGTTAACCCTAATTGATGATCGAAAATAGATTTAATCTTGCAAGTGTGTAAATTCGAGCATTATTAACTGGTTTAATGATTAAGATAGATTATAACCTATTTTGATGATGGAATTGTAAGGATTAGGGTTTTAAACCTAATATGTTGATTAAAACCCTTAGAAACCCTAAGTGAGGGAAAAAAGGAAGAAAGAATATTATAATCCGAAAATTAGGGTTTTTGTGATCCAAATCTGATCTTAAGATCTTAATGGAAAATAAACTGAGATAATTAGGGTTTGATGGATATTTTGATAAAAATAAAGTAAAAGTGGTAAAAAGGAAGTGAAACCCTAATTATGGTCAAAACCCTAAAAAGGGATAGTAACCCTAGGGCACGATTAGGCCTATTAGATTTGAATACCATGATCCATGATAAGAAATATATCAGATGCCTTTTTTAGGATCAACCTGTGTGTACTTTCTTGATTTCTTGATTGGTTGAGTTATTTCTGCATTCAAGTCTGCTTAACAGGTATGTGGTTAATTATGAATAACTGCCTTAGCTTCCCGAGGATTTTCCGGATGGTTAATCACATTGAATGCAAATTACCAGTTTGGATGTTCATACTTGCAAATCATAAAGTCACTATGATTATCACATTAATAATAGAAGTATATATTCTTGCACCTACATGCCACCCTGATGGATGATGCCAAAGGTCAGGCCCAGCTGGGTAGACCAATGGGCACCCTGAGTGGTGACCCTAGGCACCAAGCTCAGGAATGAGAAGGTGGCCTATGATATTATATGACTAGAGGGCACCATGAGTGGTGACCCCAGGAACCAAGCTCGAGAATGAGAAGGTGGCCTTAAGTCATTGGAAAAAGAAACCCTAAGGTGGGTATGCCATGGTTAGGGCAAAAGCGGTAGAGAATGTCATACTGAAAAACGTAAATTGGCATGTTAATTAAATTGATTGTGATAATTAGATTGTTATCCATATGTGCAAACTTTTGGTTGTCCCCACATACCAGTATATTTTGATATGCTGACCGACGTTTTGTTTGTCAGCGTTTTAGGTACACATTTGAAAAGCACAAACAGTAAAGTGACACATCGTGAAAATAAGAAGTAAAGTACAATGAGGATTAGATAAAATAATTCAAGTTGTGGATAGATAGTTTTCCAAAGTTTTTAAAAGGTATGCAAAGTTTTATTTTAATACCAGTTTTCAGTTTAGTTAATAGAATTTCATAATTATTATTGATTATTTGTTGGACCTTTGATCCGGGTTATTGGATAACGGCTCTGATCTCTTGGTCTTCCTTAAGTGGGGGTTACCGGGAGACGGGGTCATCACAATTGGTATCAGAGCATAGGTTCCTCATCTAATCTTTAATAATTATTAAATTTTACAAACTCCGTAGAACCCAAGGGAGTTATTAGAGGATTGTCTGAAAGATTGAGGTGTCTAGAAAAGAATCACGTCGGGGGGCTGGAAATATTTTCCTCCACACTGCTAGTCGAAATATGAGGACTCCCGGATTGTGTGACTTCCTGGCCGATGTCTTAGGATATGACTCGAAATAAGATACCTTTAGGACTCTCTCATCTTGTCCATCCCTTCTCAACTCAAATTCTGTTAAGGACCTTAAGGATTAGGGTTTTTTCTCTTCTCCTCACCCTCTTGAGGTATGGGTAAGGTTGATAAGGTTTAAGGAATCCTCCACCAAATTAATAAAAAGCATGTAAATAAGATGTCGTGGACATAAGCTTAATAGATTAAGCGTAAAAGAATAGATACATACTTAGGTCGTATGACATAAGTTGTCATGCCCTCAGGAGAGACCTGAGGATAGACCCCCTTGTCAGGAGGATGAGTAGAGAGAGTTAGTCTTGGAGGTAGAGACCTCCATTAAAAAGTAGAGGCCTAGCACATCCTCTGAGGATGATGTTAACCATAACCCTAAGTGGAGGTTAGAGATAGAGATGACATGATGAGTTAGATGTCATGGTTGACCAGGTGTTTGGATAGACATGCCTTGGATGTCGTATGAGCCAAGAGAAGTTGATGACTATCTTTGGCAACCCAACCCTGGGAAGGGTCGTGCATGTTTGAGCGAAGGATAGCTCCTTCATGGTTAAAGTTAGAGGAGAGCCTATAGAACCCTATGGGCTTGGGCAAGTAGGGTATAGCTTGCACCCAGAGTACGTCAGTAGTGCTGATAGTAGAATGAAACCTTGGTCAAGATATCATGATGGACGACTTATGAAATAAGCATAAAGGGCTATGGATGATCTTGAGCAAACATAAGTTCGAGCATAGGCTTCACCAATGTAGAAGTATGGTTTTGAGCTTGATTCTTCATGGAGAGGGGACCTCTGGTAGTAAGGTTGGATGTGGAGTTAGCTCTAGAGAGAGAAAGCAAGACTCAAGCAAGAAGGTTGGAAGCTTAGATTCTGAGACATGAGGAGCAGTGGGGAGTTGAGGATGATGCAACCTAAGTGGGTGATAGTGGTTGCCTTGTTCTTGATCCCTGGAAACGGATGATATCTTGGTGTCCTCTAGAGGAACCAAACACTAAAGAGAGAGTGATGCTTCTGGAACCAATGCGCCTATGGTATAGAAGTTTACCTGCTAAGATTAGTCAAAGAGTGCCTTAGACCCTGAGGAGGTTTAAGTAACCAGTTGTGAGGCTTTATACCTAATTGGTTGTCCTTGAGGAGGACTTAACTCTGAGGTGCTGCTTATACAAAAGGATCATGGAAGTACATGACATACCTTGGACATGCTTGATTCGTGGTTAAGAGATTGAGCATGCAGTTGGACACCCAAAGGTGAACCTAGGGTTCCTGGGCCTAAGAGGGGAAGTAGTGTACCCGATGCTCACGATGAGATTTGAGTCTCTATAGTTTCGAACATGGTACTCCTCATGTGTACAGGAAGAAGGAAACCCCTTAAGTTAAAGGTATGTTTGATGAACCCCTCACGGCTAAGTGGATGACATGGGAAGGTATGGTCGTGATCCAGTGTCGAGGATGAGAACAAGTATGACCCAGCATGGTTTAGTACATGGTGAGCTTGTTCCTTAGTTTCTTGCTAGGGTTAAGCATGCTCATGTGGATGTAAACCCGAGGCATAAGGATGTTTGTGACCTTTGTTATCGAGGTGAAGTTTTCCTCCCATCCTGGGAGAGGGACCCTTTGGTAGGATGTTTACCAGTTTTGTTGGTTTAAGTAACCTAAAGAGGTCTCATAGGATCTTGAGAAGCTAATTGAAAAAGTACATGGTATGAGAATGAACTTGTAGACCCATCTCTAAGTGCATGTGGATGTGTTACCATGTAGGTAACTGGTATGGGGCCTGGCCAAGGTAGGCAGGTTTCCATGACCCCTATGAAGGGATGAAAGTCAGTCGTGAATGCAAAGAGAGATGATGAAGGCTTGGGTAAGGTTCTAAGCTAGACATGTACTATAATGGAATCCTAAGTCTATCCTATGGTCAGGTGGGGATGATACCGATGGAAGTAGGAAATGCCTAATTCCCTAGTTGCACATGACCATAGGGTCGGGAGGTAACAACTATCATTTTCTAAGGGCCATGGGTTAGGAGATTGATCACCTTCATGAACTCATGGGACCCAAAGGGCAGATGAGTAGGGCACTCTCTGGATGCATAGGGGAAGAGGGATGACACCAAAAGTGTCGCCACCCTATAGACCTAGAGGAGATGACCAAGGATTGTGTTTGGACCAAGTAGGTTCGAGACCAGTTTTCCATGGAAGTAAGTGATATCGTGATGTTTGTAGAGGCATATGTGGCACGTTTGAACTTAGATGTAAATGTGTACTTGCAAGGTGGGATGTACCATCTCTATTCTTGGAACAGGGAGAACTCTGTATTTGGACTGCAACCAAATGCTTATTTCCTCTTGTTATGGGAGTGTGAGATAGGACAGTACGCATGTCATACACCAAGGATAAAGATGATGTGAGTTGAAACATTGCTACAAGGTATGAGGACAAAGATGATAACATACCTTAGTGGAGTGAATGATATATGGATGGTTCACAAACAATAAAAGGAATAATGTAGTCATCTTATGAGGATGTTTTTATCATGAGCTATGAGTCATACAAGGTTGAATTCAAAAACCAAGAGGATGAGCTCAGAGGTTTCTCGATGAAGATAGACTTAGAGCTGAGATGAGATAATAAGTGGAATACATGGAGGTGTATGTACTCAACATTACCTAACACCTAAGGATGTGAAGTGGTAATAGATGCTCTGGTTGAGATGTAGCTTCCTAGTTTGGCTAGAGGCTAGAAGAGGTTGTTAGGCTAACCCTAAGTTTAGAAAGGAGGAAAGTTTGTCTAACACTCAGATAATGATTGATCAAGTTAGCGGTGGTTTGGTTAGCCAGCCTAGGCCTTGATGTAGTAAAAGGATGGTTGTAGAGCCTTAGATACACTCCTCTGAAAAGGAGGGTGATAAAACCCTGATGAGAGTAGTTTAGGGTTTCTGAGGAATCGATCTTGAGGAATCATGACATATAGGAAATCATGATTTTAAGATCACCATACACCATGAAACTACAAAGATAGTAAGTGATAATAGCACTTTATATGCTTAAAATGAAGTTGCATGTAACCTATGGCCATGCAAGCCAGGGGTGAAGGATGAACACCAGTAACCCAGTGCATGGATATAAAGTATAAAGTGTTCCCGAGAGGGAATGGGATTTCATCACTATGGATGCTGTGAGTCTCCCTTAGACCAAGGAAGGTCAAGATCCAATATGGGTTATGGTAGATTGCCTTACCTAGATAGCATGAGAAAGAAAGTATGCTCAAGGGAAGGATCTATTTGAACTACATGAGAGAGATGGTTCAACTACACCATGATGCGAGTTCACAAGTTCTTGAGTATAACCTAAAAGTTCACTTCCATGAGGTAGAAGTGGATGCATGATGAACTCGAGGTCAATACAGTTTATCACCCCTAACTAATGGTTAGTATGATCCAGACTAGAGGGTATGATGAGAGCATGTGTGCTTGTTTAGGGTGATACATAGAGACAGTTCTTGTCCTTTATAGGATGTGATGCTAACCACCATAGCCTTTATCGGGATGAAAGAAGTTCTAGAAGGAGGTTGTGTCGGTCACCACTTCATTAAGATGATGTTGGTGAAGGAGGCCTCACGAAGGTTAGAGAAGAACCACAGTGTGTGCAGATGAAGTCGCTTTGATCAAGCAATGGCTGAGAGGGAGCCCAGTGGTGATATGAGTCACGAGCTGATGCAAAGCAGACTGACATGTCGTTCACTATGGGAGAATATGTGATGTGAAAATCCGACCCCTCTCAGCTACAGCTGAGAAAGATGAGTCCCTGATATATGGGTCCATTTGAGATGGATTGGTGGAGATGGTTGTGTTTAACCTTACCCCACAGGATAACATGATGCGTGATGAGTTCCATATGTCTGGTCTAGAGCACTATGTGAGGTACCCAAGCCATGTGTTAAGCCCTGAACCTATTCAATTTTTTTTGAGACGCTGAAAAATCCTCAGTCACCTATGAGGGTATGATATACCAAGATAAGAAAGAACTCAAATGTAAGAATATGAGATGATGAAGGTTCTTGGGAAGCACTATGGAAAGGGTAGAGACACATGGGAGCCATGATGGACATGAGGAAGTCTTATCTTGATTGTTTGTTTGCTTGATGGAATTTTGAGGGAAAAATTCTTATAAGAGGGGAAGGAGGTTACAACCCCACTTTTGGGTTCATTTGCTGAGAAATGTAATTTCTCATATTAAAGATAAATGAACAAATAATGATGTCTTTTGATTGAATGCATGAGTTTCATTACAATAGCCTTGATGATTGCTTTGTGGGCTTTATTGGCTATTGGTCCCAATAATAGGGAAATTCAATTAGTAAATGAATAATTAAGTTTTTGAAAAAAGAAAGGTGAGGAAACCTCCATAAGGCAAAAGAATACAATCTAAAGTTGGATTTCATGCCTCTTGGGTTCCTTGGGTCCCAAGGAGTCTAAAGTTGCATAGCGGATGCAATAAGAAAAGAAAAGACCAATTAAGTATTTCCTTGTTAAGAAAGAAATTGAAAATAATGATAAAATGTGGAAAATATGTGAAAAGAGGTATAATTGAGTTATCCTTGGTGGATTTTTGTATCCCAAGGATTAATAATGTTAAAAGGAATTCCAATAGGAAAATAGAAGAGTGATAAAGAGAAATCCTTAAAAAGAGAATTAAAAAGGAAAATAAATTGATTAATAAAAGGGAAATATGAGAAATTGACTTTTAAAAGAAGATAAAGGCAAATAGATTTTCCCCAATATGGGAATCCGTGCCTTTGGGATTTCTTGAGGTCCAAGGGACCCAAAATAACAAGATAATAGCAAAGGGAAAAGAAATAACAATTAATTTTGAATAAATTAATGAATAACTTAGGAGAGAAAGAAATCCTTCTCATCCCTTGGAATTTGTTTCCCAAATTTTGTACAAAGCTAGAAAATGTAAAGACAAACGTTCCCCTAAAATTTTAGTTAAAAAGGAGTTATGGTTTGGGAGATATCAATTTTCCAAGTTATCTCCAATTTGGGAATTATTCTGAATTAAAAGAAATATATCTTTCCTTTGGATGATCACGAGCGATAAGATCCGTTGGATCAATATCCCACGCTAGATGCTCATCGTCAAGTCCCATGCAAACTGGGACTCTGCTGGTTATAGGAGGATCTTCCATCCCGGATTTCTTGCAATCCAGTGGATGTGCAAAGCTTTTTTCAGTCCCTTTAGATTTGGGAGATGAAACTGTAGGGGAAGGTCCCTGGTTCAACTAGGATTGGTTGAGGTTTTGGGAAATGCCCAAATCTCACAAGCTTGCCTCGACCCTATATATATAGGGGAGGATGCGTGAGGGCACCAACACCTGTTTTTTCTATCCCAATCGCTGCAGATTGTTGCAAGGAACAACTTCGTGCCCTCAATTGCTCTGACCACCTCGACCTTCACCTCTGTTTCAGTGGCATACATCGCCGGAGTCCGACGAGTAAGGGGGCGGTCTTGGCGTGCTCGTGGCGTGGAATTGAACCTGTGGTCAACTTCAAGGAAGGGAGGTGGAGCTCCCTGGCCATTTGGCATGAGAAAAGAGGTTCGAGAGCTCGGATTCAACGATCGAGTTGACCACCAGAGTCGCTGTGTGCACACGATGTTGAAGAAGGACTTGTCCCGCGTAATTACCAAACTGACCCTCGCCTCTTCGGTCGCTTCAAGGTCAGTTTAGACCTTTGTTTCTTTTATTTGCAAAGAAAGGGGTGTGCATGATCCTAGCCGCTGGATCCTAAGTGGACCAGTGGACCACGGATCAAATGATCCATGTTTTTTGCAAAATTAGCAAATAAATCAGAAAAGGGGTTTTCCTTGTTAAAATCATATCTTGAGTTAGAAAACTCATATGAGGGAAATCAATACATGAAAAATGATCAGAAAAATGCGAGGGACACATAAAAAATAGTTTGGGAACCTAAATTGGTATCCTTTTGCAAAAGTACCTAATGAGGGTAAAAAGGTATTAATTTGTGGGTGTTAACCCTAATTGATGATCGAAAATAGATTTAATCTTGCAAGTGTGTAAATTCGAGCATTATTAACTGGTTTAATGATTAAGATAGATTGTAACCTATTTTTATGATGGAATTGTAAGGATTAGGGTTTTAAACCTAATATGTTGATTAAAACCCTTAGAAACCGTAAGTGAGGGAAAAAGGGAAGAAAGAGTATTATAATTCGAAAATTAGGGTTTTTGTGATCCAAATCTGATCTTAAGATCTCAATGGAAAATAAATAGAGATAATTAGGGTTTGATGGATATTTTGATAAAATTAAAGTAAAAGTGGTAAAAAGGAAGTGAAATCCTAATTATGGTCAAAACCCTAAAAAGGGCTAGTAACCCTAGGGCACGATTAGGCCTATTAGATTTGAATACCATGATCCATGATAAGAAATATATTGGATGCCTTTTTCAGGATCAACATGTGTGTACTTGCTTGATTTCTTGATTGGTTGAGTTATTTCTGCATTCAAGTCTGCTTAACAGGTATGTGGTTAATTATGAATAACCGCCTTAGTTTCCTGAGGATTTTCCGGATGGTTAATCACATTGAATGCAAATTATCAGAATGGATGTTCATACTTACAAATCATAAAGTCACTATGATTATCAAATTAATAATAGAAGTATGTATTCTCACACCTGCATGTCAGCCTGATGGATGATGCCAAAGGTCAGGCCCAGTTGGGTAGACCAATGGGCACCCTGAGTGGTGACCCCAGGCACCAAGCTCGGGAATGAGAAGGTGGCCTATGATATTGTATGACTAGAGGGCACCATGAGTGGTGACCCCAGGCACCAAGCTCGGGAATGAGAAGGTGGCCTTAAGTCATTGGCAAAAGAAACCCTAAGGTGGGTATGCCAGGGTTAGGGCAAAAGCGGTGGAGAATGTCATAATGAAAAGCATAAATTGGCATGTTAATTAACTGGATTGTGATAATTAGTTTGTTATCCATATGTGCAAACTTTTGGTTGTCCCCACATACCAGTATATTTCGATATGTTGACCGACGTTTTGTTTGTCGGTGTTTTAGGTACAAGTTTGAAAAGCACAAACAGTAAAGTGACACATCGTGAAAATAAGAAGTAAAGTACAAGGAGGATTAGATAAAATAATTCAAGTTGTGGATAGATAGTTTTCCAAAGTTTTTAAAAGGTATGCAAAGTTTTATTTTAATACCAGTTTTCAGTTTAGTTAGTAGAATTTCATAATTATTATTGATTATTTGTTGGACCTTTGATCCGGGTTATTGGATAATGGCTATGATATCTTGGTCTTCCTTAAGTGGGGGTTACCGGGAGATGGGGTCATTTTAGGAATGATGACTGGCCCCACAGATTACCACTAGCCTTAACTGCATGTTTTTCCCACACTCATGCGCAAGCTGGGGTCAACTTCCCGACCGGTCACCCATCCTAGTACTACTCCTAGATGAGCACGCTTAACTATGGAGTTCTTTAGTGATGGGCTCCCAGAAAAGGAGGTGCACCTTGGTGATATGGGTAGTACAATCATTCCTTATAAGATATTTTTATCCGAGGCCTCAAATCCTGGGATGTTACAATCTCCCCCACTTAAACTCTTGACGTCCTCGTCAAGGCTCAACTATAAGGCCTCATAATCTCTTCCCCATTTCAGTGCAGACCCATAATGGCCCATGGACACCCAGCTCCCGATCACGGAATACCAGCATAAGGGTGGCTATGTCAACCATGGACAACCCCTTCCTACATGCCTGGACCGCACGACTCAAGACTGACATGCCATGCCCATGTGGGCCCCACCTACTAGAGGGGAATTGGCTCTGATACCAATTGTAACGACCCTGTCTCCCAATAACCCCCACTTAAGGAAGACCAAGAGATCAGAGCCATTATCCAATAACTCGGATCAAAGGTCCAACAAATAATCAATAATAATTATGAAATTCTACTAACTAAACTAAAAACTGGTATTAAAATAAAACTTTGCATACCTTTTAAAAACTTTGGAAAACTATCTATCCACAACTTGAATTATTTTATCTAATCCTCCTTGTACTTTACTTCTTATTTTCACGATGTGTCATTTTACTATTTGTGCTTTTCAAACTTGTACCTAAAACTCCAACAAACAAAATGTCGGTCAACATATCGAAATATATTGGTATGTGGGGACAACCAAAAGTTTGCACATATGGATAACAATCTAATTATCACAATCAAGTTAATTAACATGCCAATTTACGCTTTTCAGTATGACATTCTCCACCGCTTTTGCCCTAACCCTGGCATACCCACCTTAGGGTTTCTTTTTCCAATGACTTAAGGCCACCTTCTCATTCCCGAGCTTGGTGCCTGGGGTCACCACTCATGGTGACCTCTAGTCATACAATATCATAGGCCACCTTCTCATTCCCGAGCTTGGTGCCTGGGGTCACCACTCAGGGTGCCCATTGGTCTACCCAACTGGGCCTGACCTTTGGCATCATCCATCAGGGTGGCATGTAGGTGCGAGAATACATACTTCTATTATTAATGTGATAATCATAGTGACTTTATGATTTGCAAGTATGAACATCCAAACTGATAATTTGCATTCAATGTGATTAACCGTCCAGAAAATCCTCGAGAAACTAAGGCGGTTATTCATAATTAACCACATACCTATTAAGCAGACTTGAATGCAGAAATAACTCAAGCAATCAAGAAATCAAGCAAGTACACACAGGTTGATCCTGAAAAAGGCATCCCATATATTTCTTATCATGGATCATGATATTCAAATCTAATAGGCCTAATCGTTCCCTAGGGTTATTAGCCCTTTTTAGGGTTTTGACCATAATTAGGGTTTCACTTCCTTTTTACCACTTTTACTTCATTTTTATCAAAATATCCATCAAACCCTAATTATCTAAGTTTATTTTCCATTAAGATCTTAAGATCAGATTAGGATCACAAAAACCCTAATTTTTGGATTATAATATTTTTTCGTCCCTTTTTTCCTCACTTAGGGTTTCTAAGGGTTTTAATCAACATATTAGGTTTAAAACCATAATCCTTACAATTCCATCATCAAAATAGGTTACAATCTATCTTAATCATTAAACCAGTTAATAATTCTCAAATTTACACACTTACAAGATTAAATCTATTTTCGGTCATCAATTAGGGTTAACACCCACAAATTAATACCTTTTTACCCACATTTGGTACTTTTGCAAAAAGATACTGATTTAGGTTCCCAAACTATTTTTAATGTATCCCTCGCATTTTTTTGATCATTTTTCATGTATTGATTTCCCTCATCTGAGTTTTCTAGCTCAAGATATGATTTTAACAAGAAAAACCCCTTTTCTGATTTATTTGCTTATTTTACAAAAAACACGGATCGTTTGATCTGTGATTCACTGGTCCACTTAGGATCCAGCGGCCAGGATCACAAACGCCTCTTTCTTTGCAAATAAAAGAAACAAAGGTCTGAACTGACCTTGAAGCAACTGAAGAGGCGAGGGTCAATTTGGTAATTCCGCGGGACAGCTCCTTCTTCAACCTCGCGCGCACACAGCGACTCCGGTGGTCAACTCGATCATTGACTCTGAGCTCTCGACCCTCTTTGCTCATGCCGAATGGCCAGGGAGCTCCACCTCCCTTCCTCGAAGTTGACCATAGGTTCAATTCCATGCCACGAGCACACCAAGACCACCCCCTTACTTGTCGGACTCCGACGATGTATGCCACTGAAACAAAAGGTGAAGGTCGAGATGGTCGGAGCAATTGAGGGCACGGAGTTGTTCCTTGCAACAATCCGCATCAATTGGGATAGAAAAAATAGGTGATGGTGCCTTCGCACATCCTCCCCTATATATATAGGGTCGAGGCAAGCTTGCGAGATTTGGGCATTTCCCAAAACCTCGACCAATCCTAGTCGAACCAGGGACCTTCCCCTGCGGTTTCATCTCGCAAGTCCAAAGGGACTGAAAAAATCTTTGCTTATCCACTAGATTGCAAGAAATTCGGGATGGACGATCCTCCTATAACCAACAAAGTCCCAGTTTGCGTGGGACTTGACGATGAGCGTCTAGCGAGGGATCTTGATCCAACGGATCTTATCGCTCGCGATTATCCAAAGGAAAGATATTTTTCTTTTAATTCAGAATAATTTCCAAATTGGAGATAACTTGGAAAATTGATATCTCCCAAACCATAACTCCTTTTTAAATCAAATTTTAGGGGAACATTTTTCTTTACATTGCCTAGCTTTGTACAAAATTTGGGAAACAAATTCCAAGGGATTATAAGGCTTTCTTTCTCTCCTAAGTTATTCATTAATTTATTCAAAATTAATTGTTATTTCTTTTCCCTTTGCTATTATCTTGTTATTTTGGGTCCCTTGGACCTCAAGAAATCCAAAAGGCATGGATTCCCATGTTGGGGAAAATCTATTTGCCTTTATCTTCTTTTGAAAGTCAATTTCTCATATTTCCCTTTTATTAATCAATTTCTTTTCCTTTTTTATTCTCTTTTTAAGGATTTCTCTTTATCTCTCTTCTATTTTCCTATTGGAATTCCTTTTAACATTAGGAATCCTTGGGATACGAAAATCCACCAAGGATAACTCAATTATACCTCTTTTCACATATTTTCTACATTTTATCATTATTTTCAATTTCTTTCTTAACAAGGAAATACTTAATTGGTCTTTTCTTTTCTTATTGCATCCTCTATGTAACTTTAGACTCCTTGGGACCCAAGGAACCCAAGAGGCACGAAATCCAACTTTGGATTGTATTATTTTTCCTTCTAGAGGTTTCCACATCTTTCTTTTCTCAAAAACTTAATTATTCATTTACTAATTGAATTTCCTTGTTATTGGGCCCAATAGCCAATAAAGCACACAAAGCAATCATCAAGGCTATTGTAATCAAATTCATGCATTCGATCAAAAGACATCATTATTTGCACATTTATATTTAATATGAGAAATTACATTTCTCAACAAATGAACCCAAAATTGGGGTTGTAACAATGGAGGTGGTCGAGACACCTTGTGTCACAATCGTGACACCTACCATGGAGTTGGTTGCAACACCTGCCATGTTACATGGTCATGACACATACATAACACCATGAGATAGTACACACAAACACATATGATGATGATACTTAGGGATGTGATATAATGATATAATCACATTCATCTAATGATGTTCAACCCTAAATCAGTTTCAAGAATGTGGGAGGTGACTAAATTAGGGTTTAGTGCTATGAGCATCATGTAAACCCTAATCGGCTAAGTGAGTGAACCCTAACCCTAATCATGGGGTATGTTATACTTGTTGAATGTGTAGATGTATATATCATGTGATTATATGCTTCCCCTTTCCTACTTGTATGCATCTAACATTGCAGGTTGATTGAATATCATGGATAAGTGAATGCTATTGTAACCTATATGTGATACAGGGAGATGATCATGTACATTGTACTTGTTGAGGCATGATGTTATGTTGAAATACATGAATGATGTGTTTGGGTCCGATGGACTGGTGATGGCTTAATGCCTATCGTGAGGTGGTAACCTCCAGTGATGTGATTGAGAGATTGAATCCCATAGTGAGGAGATATTAATGATGGCCTTGTGAGTGACATTGCTACAAGTATCATGTGATGATGTGACTAGTTCACATCTTGTATGTTTTATATCTTCTGGAGCGCACTATTTCCCTTATATTGTAGAATTTGTTTTGTCTTTGTATGTTGTAACTTGATTGATGTTAAAAGATACCCAATTGGCTTAATTAATCAAGTTAAACTCTAATCATGTAGGTGCCTTGTGCCATAGATCCTTTCAGTGTCAGCTTTAATGGCTAGATTGGTGAAATGAGTAAAACTTGGAGTGCACATTTTTTAATATGTGGGGGCTCAAGTCGATTACCTCCTTGCATCCACAATTACAAGTTGTGTGAGAGATTCATGTGTGAGCTGATCTCCTTGTGATATGGATGTCCATGAGTGAGCCAACCATGCATTGTAATTGTACCAAGGTGGACTAGGTGGTATATATGTGGATCGCCATGTGTGAGCCAGTCTGTGAGCTTGACTATATGTCTTTGTTGTAGTTGTTGATAGGTTTCTATAGTGTTTTCTCTTATGCTGACCAGGAGATGTGGGGAGGTCATGGATTCCGACTCTTCCATTGACCTTGTCTGGCACCAATTTCTACGTAGCAGTGGTCGGTTGGATTTGTTTGGTACTACTCATATCCTCAGGGCAATAAAAATAAAATACATAACATAGTTATGCAACATATCTTGACTAGGGTCAAATACGAATAAATTTGATTGAGCCCTTTGCCTTATCTTTTTACTGATTTCTTGAATTATAAGATGGTAAGAGAAGTCAACTTTTATACATGTTCTTCATATTCCTTAGTAAAATATAAATTGTTCTACTGCTCAGTGGTAGCTGCCTGATCTTGCTTAATCTGCTTTATCTATTGATTACATATCATTTAGTATGATATCTACCTACTTAGTATGATATATACCTACTTAGTATGATATCTACTGACTTAGTATGATATTTGCCGACTTAGTATGATATCTACCTACTTAATCTACTTTAATAGACATTGGCAAAGAGCTATATCTCTCGCTGGGACGCTTCATCACACCCCATGGGTTCCAACATCTTTTAGGTGGTTGAGAATGAAGGAGTAGAGATTGTGTTGTTGGTGCTAAGCAGCAAGAGGACCGGTAGTTGTTGAAAGTTTGGACAAGCTACTTGTGTATATAAGTAGAGTCCTATGTGTCGTCCCTGTACACTCGGGTCCTTAGGGAGGTTTTTGTTGTATGTATCGATACGAGGTTTTGGCTTCATGCCCATTGTTGTATAGAGATGGCATATTTGTATATGAACATGTTATAACGTGTAACAAGATGTGGCTAGAGAGACAGTGAGCAGTGTCTTATATAATGTTTTGGGTAGGTGATATGAAAAATAGGATGCCTTTGTGAACTCATGTGCAATATGTTGCAGCTCTTATGATTATCTAAAATTAGTTTTAATTTCCTACGTCTTATGGTAACCTGGATGTTTAGTTTTACTTTTGCAGTTTGGTTTTGAGTAATCTCATTTGTGGTGTGTCAAGACATCACATAGAGATAGTAACAAAGTATAGAACAACAAAGAAACAAAACCCTAAATAAGAACATCATCTAAAGGTGGAGATCATCATTTAAGCATAAGAATACAAACTAACAAGCCTTTAATAAGAAATAAAAGTTGATAAAGCTATATAACTTGCCTCTAGGAAGAAGATCAGATCCCAATCAGTAGGAAACTTGACCAATATGGGTTGGTAGCTCCAAGCACAAGCTCCAAACTTGAGCAAAAATCACCTTCTTCTCAATGATACAAATCCTAAGCAAGAGGAGCATGGAAAGAAGAGTTTTTGAGTTTTATATGGAGTTCCGCCATGGAATACTAGGGTTTTGACCTAGAGGAAGGTGGAAGGAATAAGAAAATAAGGGAAAATAGAGGAGAAGTGGAAGAAACCTACTTTCCTTGGTCGGAAATGCCAAAAGGTGACGTTAGAAACCCTAGATGAGCTTAGATGAAACCCTAGAAGACCTTCTTCACCATGATGGAATCTTATTCTACCTTGGGACAACTCGTCCATGGACAAATAGAGAGAGGATGAAGTTCTAAAGGAGTGAGGAGATATGGATCAAATATTTGGGTTGGGAGGTAAGGAAGGAGTATATGAAGCTTTATGGTTAAGGAAGAAGTGAGGCATGACGTATCCAAGCTACTTTCCATGTGCCCATGTCTATGGTTGCCCATGGTAATGCAAGCCTTTATCGATAAAAAATATGCAAAACATGAGGTGTCAAATTACTTTCCACGTGTCCATGTCTAAGGGTGCGCATGGACATGTAAGACTTTATGGATAAGGAAGAAGTCAAACATGAGGTGTCCATAGAGCTTTCCATGTGTCCATAGCCTAGAGCTTCTATGGCCATGTAAACAGTTGTTCCACATATCCTAAAGACTTCTTAGCAATCAATCGTTGCTTCTCCAGGCCCACCACTGACCTTTAAACAAAGAAACCACCCCATTTGTTGATAACTTCTAAAGATAAGCTCATCCATAAAAGGGGAAATCCCTAAAGTGCCCTTGAAGAGAAACACCTCCAAACCAAGGTACAACTAGGTGCCCCATGGCCCAAAAAGCTCGAGAATGATAAGGAAACATCTAACGATCACAAGTCATGTGACAATTTGCAAATAAAACCTCCCAATTGGGAAATTGCAAAAAAGTCCAAAATGTGCATAAAAACTGCATAACTTGCACAAACAACATCCAAATTGGACCAAACTTGAAACTTAAGCTTATCTCATAATATCAAAACACCTCACATGGTTAGATTAAGGTTTAAAGCACTTAGTTATGATAATTAATCTTGTTAAACACATTAATCAAGGTTTGGGGCCTTACACTTCTAGCACGAATTCATTTACCATTGTTCCACTTAAGTGGTGATTTTGCATTTTAGATCCTTAAATAAGCTTTCACTGAGGTATTTGTACATAAACCCTTACATTGGTATAATTATTGAACAAATGTTCACCAAATCATTATAAATTCCACTATTCATTAACAAGACATAAAGGGAAGAAATGAGAAGAAAACTTAGGGAAAAGGGTTACATGGATATTACGTTAAGAATTCAGTATGTTATAGAGAGAGTGTTAACAACTATGTCATCAGCGTGTCAGGGTCGTAGGGAAGCATGATTAGGTCAAACATATAGTGCTAGTGTATTGATGAAGTTACCATCATCTATGGTAGCAATAGTAACACTAAAATGTCCATCATGGCTCTTCCCATTATTATTTGGGAAAATGGATAAGGATCGAACAAAACTCTTAAGACTTGTTTGGTAAGAGGGAAATACTAGGGAAGGGAGGTATAGAGAAAAGACTCAAGTTGTTCGATTAGAAACAATGTTGGGAAAGGGATGGTATGGGGAAGGAAAGGGAATGGTGGAGAATGAAGGGGAACAATTTATGTGTTCTCTTCCCACCAAATCATAGTGGAAATGAGGAGAATGGAAAACATTTGGCAAGAAACTTAGGCGGAACCTTGGAAAGAAAGATAACATTGAAGGGAAAACTTGATATACAAAGAAATATGAAGAGGAAAAGTAAAATTACATTTATGGAAACCTAAAAAATGACAACTGATATGGATGAAAATTTAAACTATATGAATATATTCTTATTAATTATTGAATAAAAATGAAATTTTAGACATTTTATTAGAAATATATAGATATGTAGGAAGACTCATATACTTGAATGATAAAGTAAAGGGATTTTCTAGGGAATATTGAGTATGCAGAAAACTTGAATATTTGAATGAAATTTTTGATGAAAAACATATAATATGGAGAAACATATATGCATACAGTACAATTTAATATATGAATATGTAGTCTAACATTTGAGTCACAAATGGTTTACATGGTAAACTTATTTTAATGATCAGATTTTCTCCCCTATCCATGCAAACCAATCACACTAAAAAAATACACCTTCCCCTCCCCTCCATTCACTCCCTTCCCCTCATATTCCTTTCCTTTCATTCCCCACCGAATCATTCACCACGTACCAAACATAGCCTTAGGATTCTAAGCTAAGAAGGAAAGTAGCACCCAAATTGTGGAATTCCAAAATAATGAGAAAATTCAAAAACAACCCACCAAAATGATCCTCGTTAACATCTTTAAGTAAGACAAGGAGATGTATAAAATAATTTTTAACATTAGTTGTATGTATAATCACATGAAAGGTCCATATATTCAAGAACATGTAGGTAAATATACAAACTTCCATAAATGTGACCAAGATCGCCTCCTATTTATAAAAATAATCAATTTGTTTCATATATATTACATGAGAGACATGTATAAGACATGCAAGCCAACAATAGAGTCATAGATACATAATAGTAAGAAAACATTGTGCCCAATGCAAGTGTACATGGACAAGTTTGGGATAAACAAAAATGCTAGCTCCCACCTTCTTCTACTTTTTTTCTAAATAAGATAGCTCCTCACTCCCAAAACTATTAGATGGTTGTTAGAAACTCAAAAAATGTGGAAAACCATAAGAGTGAGACCAAGATTTCAACGAGAGGAAAAATATATGCATAGCATAACAAAATGTATAAGATCTACTCATATATTGAGTTAAGTAGTTATTATGATATGCGGTCACTTTTACCCCATTGTAGAGAAAGAAATTAAGATAAAAAAAGAGAAAAACACATGTAAAAGGGTATAGAAAAGAAATAAAAATACTACAATATGAAAAGTAAAGGAAACTACACATATACTACTACATGACTTGATTGAACATTCAATATTGAATCCATAGTTATTTGGGATGTATAGTCCATACTATTAGCCAACAAATGTAAAATCTTGTTACCCACTATAGATGATCTTAGGATCATTGAGTCTCCTTAAGACATCCTCCTATCATGGTCATAGTGAGAATATAATGTAGAAGCTCATCGACAAAACCTACACAACAATATCAGACCCATCCTAGATACTCTAAACACAACATCTATCATATATCAAGGAAAGTATTGTCTCAATTATCATCGTATCACATTTCTTTTGTAATATATACTGCAAGGACTTCCATAATCACGTGAGATATAGTTTTGGCCACACTCATATGAATACGTAAAATTATACATAGAGAGGAATATACTTGTGAAGACTTGGTATTTCCTCCCTTTTATAGCAGCTGTAGGTGAAAAAGATTATAAGAAAATAATGATATTTTAAACAAAAAAGTTGGTTGCAAATTTACTATTAATCCTTTGTGGAAATATACCAAGAAGATAAAGTAAAATGGAATAAATATTATTTATAAATCAAGTGATGCATTTAAATAAATATTGATTAAAAATAGTCATATTATCCTAGTTATTCCTCATAAAGCTACATAATAATTTTAAATGAGTTTGAAGTTTGTTTGATGAATAATTATCCCATTAATGAAATTATTCAAGTATAACTTTAAGAGATAGTTATTGGCATGGGAGTTGCTTAATTACATCCCCATTTTTGTTTTAGAAATATAAAGATATTACAAAACTTTATTTAAATTTCAAGTCAAATGGATAGTCCAAGATGGTCAATTATGTAAGGAAGGTGGCACGGAAGAATAACAAAATAATGTTCCTTTCTACCCAAGGCATTGGATCCATTGTACCTATAACTATATCAATGAATAAAAGACATAAGAGGGATTAAAGGTGATACCTTTGTGTGGAAAAACAACCGATTAAGGTTAGTTTATTAGTATCAAGAGGGTGGATCCCACATGAATTTTTTTTTAAGACAGAGATTAAGAACCAGATCGCTTTGAACAAAATTTGAACAAGAAAGTAAATATTCGTTGGTTGATGGTTTGATTATGCTAAAATAAGGAAGTTAAATTTGCAATGAAATAAGAATTACACTAAAACAAGGAAAGAGTTATGCTAAGAATAAGTAAAGAAGAGTTATTTTAAGAAAAATTAAAAAGAGATTAATTATGAGAAGAATCACATTGCAAGTAAATTAAGAGAGATTAAGAAACAAGTGGTTGAGAAAACAAGAATGAATTGATGTAAAAGATATCAAAGTTATGGGTTTTACCACAATAGCCTATGTGAAACTAGATCAATGAGAACTATAAGATAAAACAAGTTATAAGAGGGTATGTGAAACATTCACAAATGCATCTACAAAAGATGAACATTCTACAAACCCATTGGTCCTAGCATTTGTAGATCCTTGCCCAATCATCCCAATAAAGATCCTTCCAAGGTCTCATCCAAATCTTTATGGAATTGTTTGGTTGTTTCGAGCCTTGGGTTTTGGGGTCACATTCACCAAGACTAACACTCGATGAAACAAGATATCAAGTCATTTCAAATGTGCAGATATCCAAACAAAGTACCATCTAATGACTAAAATCATATAGAATTTGATCTAATTTACACTATGGCTATGGGGATACTCCCCATGCCTCGATATAGAAACTACTCACGATCCATGGAGTTTAAAGGAAGAACAAAGGAAGGAAGGAAGTAAACCATAGAACAGAATAAGAAGAATCCCCAAGGGGAACTTTTCTAGTGACAATTAACTGGCTATCTTCCTTAGATCCTTGTTCTCAAAAGAAGACCAAAAACAAAAGAACAAGAACTAGAAATTATGAGAATGAAACTCTAATTTTATTGAAAAACAAAGAGTACACATGCAAGAATTGAAATAACAAGTGCTGAAAATAAAGTTACAAGTGCTAAAAAAGTCATATTATGCACTGCCAAATGACCGCTTCTCACCCTGAATCGATTGGTTTGGGTGTGAAGGGACGTGGGCTGAGGCAACATGTCAAAATCCTAAAATTGGGGTGGGGGTGTCATTTGAACAAAACTTGGTCTCAAAGAAATGTGAACTAGAAGTTTGGGGCATGAAACACTCAGTTGGCATCTAAGTGTGAGAAGGATAAGGGAGAAACCCTAAGGTGAGGTGACGGCGCGCTGCTAAGAAGACTTGGTTGTGAAGCAACCTGAGATGACCATTTGGGGACTTGAAATGCTCAAGTGGTGTGCCGATCTGAGCGGTTGGAAGGTTGGGATTTCCCATATTGGCTGTTGAATAGCTAGGGTGAAAGGTGTAACTGATTGCCAAAATGATTATCTAATCTCTAAGGTGTGACACCCTTCATAGATGAGATGATTGGTTTAGAACATAAGCCAATCGGCTCACGTAATGAATGGTCCAATATTGTGCTAGAAGCTTTTGATCATTGATTTTCTCATAAGTATTAGTTAGGTTCTTCTTTCTTGAATATGAGTGAAGATAGAACCTACAAGATAAGATAAAAAATGATGAGGTTTTACATTAATGATCAAGGAAAGAGCAGTTTACAATTTACTTCCAGAAGATTGCAAAATTAAGATGAAAATATAGAAAAGGATTTAGAAATGCAATTTGAAAATGAAATGAATATACATTCATCACTTCTCCAAAAAAGTAGACACATCTTATGTTGGTGAAGAGCTCAATCCTCTGTACCTAGATGTGGAACAACCACCAAGAAGTCTGGATACATAAAAATAAGGAAAATATCTAAATCGGGCACCACACAACAACTTGTTGTCATCATGTAGAATGTGTTCTTCAAGCCTCTATGTGTATGCATCTTTCTCTAGTTTTTCCACATGGTTGAGGGAGAACATGGTGCACCACCTTGTCCACCAAGTCAAAGAGGAATAGGAGTTGTTGATGTTCTAGGCATCACAAAACTCCCTTTGTTATCCTATCTTGGGTAGCAGTCCTTAGGGTGACTTATTCTCTAAGAGAGAGAGAAGTTTGACGACCAACTTGTCTCAAAAGTTTTCACAAGAGTTGTGTCTCACCCTATGGGATGCACCCCTTTGAAGAATCAAGGTATTAGAAAAACCTAATTCCAATTCCTTTCCTAATAGAAATCTCAAAAACTTTATAATAGTGAAAACTTGGATTGGATTTGTGATCAACCAATCATGTCTTGTGATGATCTGATCACATTAGCTAGCCAGCTGATCACAATAGTCCAGATCTAGATCTTACTTGCTTTCTAATTTTAGACTTTACCTATGATATTGTGATCGCCTAATCAATTGTCTTGATCAAATCATTACATGTTTCCAATGGAAATCTTAATCGATCAATTGGAAATCAATTGATCTATTAACCCAATCAATATGATTGGACGATCAGACATTCTGGTAGTCTAATCATTGGTAAAATCACCACGTTTATGATTCGCATACATTTTAATCAAATATTTGATTATGAACTTCAATTTCCTTATGCATCCTTATGTGTGGGACTCGGTAGGCTCCTAATTACATTGATAGTGATGTTCAAAACAAAACAAGCAAAGATAGGTGTCTATCCAAACATCATTTCTACCCAATTAAAAGGAATGAGTTTGAGAACAAACAAAACTTGTAAAGTGATCAGTGTATTCATGACCGTATAATGTTTTTGTCACAAATATCTAGATTGAACTCAAGGCAAGGAATGTCACTCTCTTAACATTCAATCTTATTCCTTGAACTAGTGAAGAATAATTGAGATAGTGTGTTCTCAATATGATATATTGACTCACATGAGCATAGTCATTCATTTCATAGTCTCTCCTATAAAGTGATCAAGGATATCACTCTAAAGGAGGGATAAATTCCATGCACATCATTCACAGCATGCCCCATGTGTCACAGTGTACCTAATCACCACCTTTTTGACAACTCGTATTCCATACCACGTTGGGGTAATGTCAAAGTACACATCATAACATGTGTTAATATAGTGACTTCAGGTCAAAGGATCATAGTCACCGCTTGAAATATGACTCTGACATGTAATAACATGACTTCTATGTGCCAATCTCAAGGTGGGTCTATCCAATACAACTTGTTCTGTAGCAAATACCCATGCATTTGAGTTGTTATCCAATATCATGACTAGAGGGACATAGTCCTCACCCACCATACATGCTAGTCTTGTGTATTATTTTTGTCCTATATAACCTCAATAATAACCAAATAGGGACATAACAAGAAGGAATACTATATATACATATGATCTCATCTTTAGGTCCTTAATTAAATCACATGTCTCAAGTAAAAAAAGTTCTTAGGACACTATTAAGTTTATTCATTATCTCAATACTAAACAAACATAATAAGTGGAGTCTACTTTTATTCATTAATCAAATCAAGTATAAATATCCCTTTTAAAATCATCAAATAATGGAACTTAGGGCATATAACAAATAGTCTTACACTTACACTAGAGCAAATCACTCATGATACTTAGTCTAAAATATTTAACATAACCATTATGTATCTGTTGTGAATGTTCTTTAGTTAGAAGATCAATAACATTGCTCTCAGATGGTACTCTGCAAAGCATTATATCTCCTCACTATAAAACCTCCCGGATGAGATGGTAACACGTGAGGTATGTCCATGGAACCCTAATGTGATCTAGGTTCCTATCTTGTGTAATATCTCCATTCTTATCGCAATAAATCTCTACTATGTCTTCAATGTTTGAAACCATCCCAATTTCACTAATGAACTTCTTGATCCATGCTTCTTCCATTACTACACTAGAGGTAGAAATATACTCGATCTCTAATTGTTAGGCAAGGAATATCAGATAGCATATTACGACAACTCCATCTCATACAAAATGTCTTACAATGAAGAGATGTGAAACATGGAATATACCGAGTAAATAAAAATGTTGCTAACTCACTGGATTAGCATTGGTGCAATGGAAACATGTGGGACATGTCTAGAAATCACTAAGAATATGATTCAAAGGTGATTATCTCTAAGTACAAGTGGGAGTCTGTTGGTATGTATGCCCAAAGAGACAATCATATAATGATTGGATTGGCATATGTTCTGATTGATTAGATAAATATCAAAGGCAAGATTCCAATTTATTCTAGCTCAGACAATTATGAGATATGTGATGGAGCAAAATGAATGTCTAAAGAATGACAATACTCAATGATGTATGTCTTCAAGTATGTGACTTTACCAAAGAGATCAGACAAATTCTAAGAGTATGTACATTCTTGTTGTGTCCCTAGTAGTATGTCATTGTGGAAGGTTGATAGACAACAATGACACATCAAGACTAGAGTGTGTGTTGGTTGATGACAATGTCTCATTAGTCATGATATATGATATCAAACCAAGCACATAGATACATGTTGGAGAATAATGTATCGGACAGACCCACCATGAGAGTGACACATGGAACCATGACATTGTAGTCAGAATCATATCTCATAGTGATGGTGGTGATTGTGATTCTTAGACCTGAAATCACTTCACTCGTCGAATGTGATTGGGTACACTTTGACATCATCAAACTCAGTCCTAAAATGTAAGTTGTTATAATTGTGATGATTGGGTGGCTTTGACACATGAGATAGACTGTGCGTGATAGATATGGGATTTGACCCTCCTAAGGGAGTATGATGTCCAGGACACTTGATAAGCGAGACTGAGAAAGGCATGCACATGCACATGCACATGTGAAACAATATATGATATTGATGTCACACATATCTCAGACAGTCTATTCTAGTTCAAAAAACATGAACAAATGTTGAAAGGATGACAACTCCATGCCTTGAGTTCATTCATGATATCAGAGACAAAGGAATGATACATTCATTGGAACACAAATCACGGACTATAGGTTTGAAAGTTGTTCTCCAACTTTCCTTTTCACTTGGGTAGCATTGATGTGTGACTAGGTACCTCTCTTTGCTTGTGATGCCATAAGCTAGTTATGGACATTCACTACCAACGTGAAATGGGACCTATAGGGTCACACACATAGGACTAACCTAGAAGAGGAGTTTATCCATGAATGATGGTTGGCTTGATTACTAAAGTGTTTAGGTACTCAATCAAACACTCAATCAATAGACTTGACTTAGAATCATCAAGTTCAAGTGTTGAACCAACTTATTATAGTGTCAGATTGATTGAGAACTAAATTGACTGTGTTCTGCACAACCTAGACCACCAACCCACCGGTTCACTGGGTGAATTGATTGGCTCATGGTCAGTGAGATGACCGGTTCACTCTTGTGAACCGATCAGTTCAACTGGACAAAATGAGCTATGTTGGGTTGTCCCAGTTTGTGAGAAAAAGTTTTCCGTTTCACTTGTTCAATTCAATTGGAATAATAATTAATATTTGCATTAATTAGAAATTAATAAAGAAAGTCAATTGTAGGTAGGTTTGGGAAGTGAAATGATCGGTTCACTAAGTGAACCGACTAGATCACACTCCCAACCGACCGGTTCACTAGTAAATCGATCGGCTCACCTTGCCAAATGACTGTTTCAGTTATAAAATGACCGATTCACCTACCGCAGTACAAATTGTTCATGGAAATTTCAGACCCTTCTAATCTCGCACAGACTGGGAACCCTGACCTTACCCTCTACTATAAATAGAGGGGTATAGGGGGATTCTCCAGAGATACAACTCAGAACATCAGTTGCTCTGCAAAGTTGTTGTCCTCTCTGGTTGTGGTAACTGAGAGAGCCCAAGCAAGTTCTACCCATCCAGGGAGGAATAACGAGGGAAAGACAACTACAGAAAAGCAACTAATTGTGGGAGAGTGTGTTAGTGACTAGTACGCTGACAAAATGGGATAACTCCTTCTAGTCCATTCTTTAGAATGACTAGAGTTCTCGGTAGTCTGTGTGGAAAATCTATAGATGCAAGAGACTTCTGCCACTCAGGAGGACGACAATCAACCGTAGTCTGGGTCAAGACCAGGAGCTGCATAGACTTCGTCGAAGATAGGTGGTTGAAGACCACACTTGCTATGAGGTATAGTTGCTGAGCAAGCCTCAGGAGAAGGTATATCTCTCTAAAACCATCCTTCTCTTTATATTGATGTTGATGTAATCTGCTGGTTTTGGGTTTATGGCAAGTAAATTTTTTATTTCCGCTACCTACTCCGACCACATAAAACCCAACAGTGGTATCAGAGCCACATTAATACTCTATGTTTTTAGATAATCAGTATGATCAGATTTTGATTTTACTGTCTTTTATTTATTATATACAATGTGAATATTTAAATGACTAATGTGAATATTCGATTAATACCACATGATCCCAAACTAGTATATACATATATGATATGGTATATATGCAATCGATATGCGTCACCCTAAAACGGTTTTGATGGTGGATGTGTAGCATGGTTATGGCCTATAAACCCTACGGGCATGTGTGTAGTTGGTTATGGTTGTTTGCATCTCGGTCTATTCATCGAACCCTCTTCTTCTATTCTAAATGTAACTCGAGATTCTCTTCTACTTTTTCTCCCATCGAATATAACTCGAGGTTTCACAAAGATTATGCAAAATAGGATTAGCTTCATTTCTTGTTATGATGAAGACTGAAGATGACCGCTTGATGGACCGAGACGACCGATTAAGGAGTATTTGGTGGACCGACGAGAAGCCCAGATGACCGGACAAGCTGACCATCTGGAGGAGCCAAATGACTAAATGGAGGAAACTAACTGACCGGCCAAGAGGCAAGTCAACCGGTTCAAAGGTTGAACCAGTCAACCTGAATTGGCAAGCACATATCTTCATCAATAATAGGTTGCATGTGATGTAGACCTTAGATGGACATAGTTCCTTGTGGCTCCAAGGAACTACAATAGGATGGCCATAATCATTGCTTTATCGTTATTGAATGTTTTCATTTATGGGATATAACATGTATATGATATGTATTATATATGTGGTGATTAGATACATATATGCATATATAAGCATATTAAAACCCCACAACAAACATATTAAGTTGAATGTGCCTTCCAAACGTTGCACACATGACAAGCTTGATCGACTAAGTGTGGACATGCCTTCACGTGGTGCATCGTCCATCTCTTAGAAGTGTGGTGGTGAATATGTGGGTCTGCCTTCACAGGGTGCATATTCATTGTGTTGGCTTTTGGGTCAGACTTAATAAGGTGACCTTGATCGGATCAAGCACCTTGAGGCATAAAGATGAACATGGCAAGGAGTTGCACATGACATCTATCCAAGAAGTGCATATGATGCAATTGGTAAATGTTACCTACCTTAATAATTGATTATGGACGTTGGCATTGGCCGGGTAATAACTCAATTATTTTGGATCTTGGCTCACTAGAAGGTTGTATGATGTAATCTTCTGAATTGATGGTAAGGGCTATCAATTTGATCAAAATAGAGGGAGCGATAATTAACTAAATACCTAATTAATATCATCAATTTTCAAATCAAATCAAATCTAAAGAGTTTTGGACTAAAATTGCAAATTTCCTTTTTATAGAATAAATGGCTACCAACGACAATCCGTTTTTGTTGTGATCGGTCCTTGAGAAGGACAAGCTAAATAATAACAACTTCTGGTTTAGGACGTTGAGAATTGTTCTCACTCAACAGTGAAAGCTTTATGTCCTAGATACATCAAAACCAGATGAACCCGCTCCTAACGCACCAAAGGTTGAAAGGGATGCTTACAAGAAGCATACTGAGGATGCCATTGATGTGAAGTGTTTGATGTTGTGTTCAATGAATTATGAGTTGCAGAGACAACATGAGATCATGGAAGTCATTGAAATGGTTCAACATCTCAAGAACATGTATCAAGACCAAGCACGACAAGAGAGATATGATGTCTCCAAGGCATTGTTTAAGTTTGTCATGAAAAAAGGAGATCCAGTAGGCCCTCACACATTCAAGATGATTGGGTATGTGGAGAAAATAACTCGACTGTGATTCCCTCTAAGCCAAGATTTGGCTACTGATGGGATACTGCAATCGTTGCCAGAATCCTACAGTCAATTTGTGATGAACTACAACATGAAAAACTTTGATAAGACACTGATAGAGTTGTTGGGCATGCTGAGGACAGTCGAGGCATAGATGAAGAAAGACAAACCCAAATCTATGATGAAGATTAGTAGAAAGAAGGGAAAATCTAAAGGCAAGGGTAAGGGAAAAGCAAATAAAGGTTCTAATGCTAGCCAATAACCCCAATCATCTTTAACTCTCAAAGCCAAGGGAGGGGTGAACAAGGGAGGCAAATGTCACCATTGTCATGAGCCAGGACATTGGAAAAGAAATTACCCTCTCTACATAGATGAACTAAAGAAGAAGGAGGGGATGGAAGTCTCCATCTCAGGTATTATGAAATAAACTTTAAATAGTTCTTTATCTTAGATATATGATACCAAGATATAGATCTGACATATATGATGTGTAGGATCTGAAAAGAAGTGATGGCCTTTATGAAAGGACCAAAAAGGAACACTCGTCAACATTGGAGCAAGTGTTGCAGCCATAGATAGTAGTACATTTTAGTTTATTTCAGCCCAAAGGGCATGTAATAGAGTTATGAACTACTATTTCATTTTCCCAATAAATACAAACATTTTCTTCACCTTGTAATGACAAGGATGTCTATCAATAAAGTTCATGTTTCAATTGCAAAGATATGATCTTTTATGGCAATTCCTTATTTATCTTGTGGTACTTGGTATGCATGAGATAAAATAAATAATACCTAAAAGTTATTGATGACTCAAACAATTAATTAGCATTATCATCTAAACAAATGAATGAGAAATTCATCTCTCGGTCCCATGTTGATGGATAAAGCTAGACTCTCTTAGTTAATGAACAATTAAGAGATATGAATGTCTTGTTTATTGGGCATGATGACTAGTCAATCTTCATTAGATGTAGTGGGAGAATGGCTATTCTATTAGGTATAATCCATATTGATGTATATACATACCTATTAGAGTAAATGATAATACTTCAAATATGGTATTTAATGAAATACTTATATGAATATCTTGAAATGTTCAAGAATATCATAAATGAAGAACAAACTTGGTAAAAGTATTAATTGTTCAATATGATCAGTGAACGATATACTTAAACCAAATGTTTGAGGACCTTATGAGTAACTATGATAGTGTATCATAGAGAACTCATGATTAAGGCATAATGATGTCTAAATCAAATAAGGAATCATACTCTAAATTGTAAGATCATGATCATCAAACAAAAAACTAATCTTCTAGAATTCTTCTAAAAGAACATGCTTTACACTAAATAAACATATGAAAGGAGATTAAGAATCACAAGTATTGTGGAATATCAAATTCCTTATGTAACAAATACACCTCATATATCTAGTAAAAACACCTTGAGCTTGATGGATAATGATATCCTACAAACTCAAAGGTGATGAATTGGTCATATGATGATGAGCCAATACTCTATCTAGATGATGTTGAGGAACCAAATTTTGAGTTATGGCTTGAAGCCATAAGATCCAAAATGACTTCCATGTGAACCCAATAAGGTATGACCTTAATGGTAGCACTTATAGGGATCAAATCCATAAGTGAAATTGGGTCTTAAAAGTTAAGACTGACATGGATGACATTTGAAGAGCTGATTGGTTGAGATAAATTCAAGTGAGTTCAAGGTGTTGAACCTAATGATTTTATTTAACCAATTGCAATGTATGTAGGTCATAAATGATCATGCTTGCTATTGGAACTTAAAGATTATGAAATTTGGCATATAAATACTAAAATTGCATTCCTAGTAGGAATAACATGAGGCTGTGTACATGACACAACTTGAAGGGTTTTATAATTCTATTAATGCAAATGCAGTTATAAGTTACAAGAGATTAATCAATATGATTGATTAAAAACAAGCACCTCAGAACTAGAGTCTTTCCTTTGATTATATAGTCAAAAGGTTTGACTGAGATATCGAAATAAAGAAGGGATCTGTGATTACAAAGATTTAGTGGGAGCATATTCGTATTCCACATGACGATGAGGAATGAAACGTTCTAAGAATAGAAATGGGTGTGGTAATACCTTCTTTAAGGAATAAAGAGAAATGTCCTATGTGATAGGAATAGAGATCTATAGAGATAGTTCTCAAAATTCTCTTGACCAAATAAAGAGAGAACATACATTGGCAGTCTGTACGGAAGGGTTTAGTATGCAAAGATTTAGTGGGAGAAAACTTGTCCATATTACATGGAGTTAGTCTCTCATATTCCTAGTGTCCCAAATTATTATGAAGAATAGGAACAGATAGATAGATGCCTTATGCATTCACAATTGGATCTATCATGTATGTAATCATCTATGTATTGGACATGACAAGAATATATATATATATATATATATATATATATATATATGTGTGTGTGTGTGTGTGTGTGTGTGTGTGTGTATATATATATATATATATATATATATATATGCATTCATCATCTTGTATGTATTGGACATGACAATATGATATGCTCATCTAGTTATCTCGTATGTAATGCACATGATGAGTGGATGTCTGTCTACTTCCATTGAGAGTCACTGGAATACCATGAAGAACTTATTTAAGTACTTGTGAAGTATTAAAGGATTAGTTCTATGGTAACAAAAGGAAGAGTTGAGTGTAATTGAGTTACGCTGATGTAAGCTTCCAAAATGGCAGGAAAATGATCACAAAATATGAAAGTGAATACGTGTTGATAAATGGAAATGTTCTGAGTAAAATTAAAAGCCATTTAATTATAAAAGGAATTTTGAGTATCCTTGTGTTATGAACACCAGAGGATACTATATGGATCTAGAAGTTCATAAAGATGAACTTATAGATATTCCAACCATTGATGACAAAGTAGAAATACTAAGTCAAAATATGGAGGTAATTGTTAGGCAAGGAATATCAGATAGCATATTATGGAAACTCCATCTCATAAAAAATGTCGTATAGTGAAGAGATGTAAAACATGCAATATACTGACTAAAGCAAAATATTGCTTACTCACCGGATTAGCACTAGTATAGCAAAAACATGTGGGGCATGTTTATAAATCACTAAGAATATGATTCAAAGGTGATTGGCTCTAAGTGCGAGTGGGAGTCTGTTGGTATGTATGCCCAGAGAGACAATCATATGATCATTGGATTGGCATATGTTCTGATTGATTTGGTAAATATCAAAGGCAAGCTTCCAATTTATTCTAGCTCAATCAATTATGAGATATGTGATGGAGCAAAATGAATGTCTAAAGAATGACAATACTCAATGACGTATGACTTCAAGTACGTGACTTGAACAATGAGATCATACAAATGCTAAGAGTATGTATATTCTTGTTGTGTCCCTAGTTAGATGTCATTGTGGAAGGTTGATAGACAACAATGACACATCAAGATTAGAGTGTGTGTTTGTTGATGACAATGTCTCATTAGTCATGATATATGATATCAAACCAAGCACACAGATACATGTTGGAGAACTATGTATCAGCTAGACCCACCATGAGAGTGACACATGGAACCATGACATTGTAGTCAGAATCATCTCTCATAGTGATGGTGGTGATTGTGATTCTTAGATCTAAAATCACTACACTCATCAAATGTGATTGGGTACACTTTGACATCATCAAACACAGTCCTGAAACATGGGTTGTTATAATGGTGATGATTGGGTGGCTTTGACACATGAGATAGACTATGAGTGATAGATATGGGATTTGTCCCTCCTAAGGGATTTTGATGTCTAATCCACTTGATAAGAGAGACTGAGAAAGTCATGTGCAAGCACATGTGAATCAATATATGATATTGATGTCACACATATCTCAGACAGTCTATTCTAGTTCAAGAAACATGAATGAATGTTGAAAGGATGACAACTCCATGCCTTGAGTTCATTCAGGATATTAGAGACAAAGGAATTATACATTGACTAGAACACCAATCACAGATTGTAGGATTGAAAGTTTTTCTCCAACTTTCCTTTCACTTGGGTAGCACTGATGTGTGACTAGGTACCGCTCTTTGCTTGTGATGTCATAAGCTAGTTATGGACATTCACTACCAACGTGAAATGGGACCTATAGGGTCACACAAATAGGATTAACCTAGAAGAGGAGTTTATCCATGAATGATGTTTGGATTGATTACTAAAGTGTTTATGTACTCAATCAATAGACTTGACTTAGAATCATCAAGTTCAAGTATTGAACCAACTGATTAGAGTGTCAGATTTATTGAGAACTGAATTGACTGTGTTTTGCACAATCTGACCCACCAACCGACCGGTTCACTGGGTGAACTGATCGGCTCATAGTCAATGAGACGATCGGTTCACTCTGGTGAACCGATCAGTTCAAATGGACCAAACAAGCAGTGTTGGGTTGTCCCTATTTGTGAGAAAAAGTTTTCTATTTCACTTGTTCAATTCAATTGGTACAAGAATTAATCTTTGCATTATTTAGAAACGAATAAGGAAAGTCAATTGTAGGAAGGTCTGGGAAGTGAAATGATCGATTCACTAAGTGAACCAACCGGTTCACACTCCCAACCGACCAGTTCACTAGTGAACCAATCGACTCACCTTGCCAAATGACCATTTTAGTTATGAAATGACCGGTTCACCTGCCGCAGTGCAAATTGTTCATGGAAATTTCAGACCCTTCTACTCTCGCACAGACTGGGAACCTTGACCCTACCCTCTACTATAAATAGAGGGGTACATGGGGCTTTTCTAGAGATACAACTCAGAACATCAATTACTCTACAAAGTTTTCTCCTCTCTGGTTGTGGTAACTGAGAGAGCCCAAGCAAGTTCTACCTGTCTAGGGAGGAACAATGAGGGAAAGACAACTGTAGAAAAGTAACTGATTGTGGGAGAGTGTGTGGGTGACTAGTATGCTGATAGAAGGGGACAACTCCTTCTAGTCTGTTCTTTGGAATGACTAGAGTCCCCGGTAGTCCGTGTGGACTGTCTATAGAGGTGAGAGACTTCTGTCGTTCAAGAGGACGACAGTCAACCACAGTCTGGGTCAAGACCATGAGCTGCATAGACACCATCGAAGATAGTTGGTTGAAGACCGCACTTGTTGTGAGGTATATTCGCCGAGAAAGCCTTAGGAGCAGGTATATCTCGCTAAAACCATCCTTCTCATTAATAGATGTTGATACAATCTGCTGATTTTGGGTTTATGGTCAAGTAATTTTTTTGTTTCCATTGTCGATTCCGACCACGTAAAACCCAACAATAATGTCCATATTCCAAATCTCATAGTCATGATAAGCTATAATGGGAACCATTCTCATGATGGATTTAAACATGGAAATTGGTGAAATAGATTCATCATAATCAACAGCTTAAACTTGTTTAAAACCTTTTGGCAACCAATCTATCTTTGTAGGTTTGTTCATTACCATCTATTTTGGTCTTCTTATTGAAGACCCACTTTCACCCTATAGGTTTCACCCCTTCATGTGGATCCACCAAGGTCCATACTTTGTATCTCATGGCCTCAAGCCATTTCTCAGAATTTGGTCCCTCAATAGCCTCATTGTAGGTAGTTGGTTTGTCAGCTTTAATGACCAACACATCATCTTCTTGAGTTATGAGAAATCCATATCTCTCTGCCTCAAGACGTGCCCTACTAGACCTTTGAGGTTCCTATGATTTGATAAGAAATTGAAGTTCCACAATAGTTTTTAGTTCCTCTTGTTCCTTATCTACCTCTATAGGATCAATATTGTCATGTTGGTGTAACGACCCCGCCCCCGGTAACCCCCAATTAAGGGAGACCCGAAGGTTAGAGTCATTATTCAATTAACAAGATCAAAGGTTCAACAAATAATCAATAATAATTATGAAATTCTACTAACTAAATTGGAATTGGGTATGAAATTAAAACTTTACTTACCTTTGAAAAACTTTGGAAATATACCTATCCAGAGCTTGAATTAATCTATCTAATCCACCTTGCACTTTATTTCTTAATTTCACAATGTGTCACCTTACTGTTTTTTCATTTCAGGGTTGTACCTAAAATGCTGACAAACAAAACACCGATCAGCTAAAGATGGTATGTGGGGACATCCAAAACTTCACAAATATGGCTAACAATTTAATAATCACAATCAAATTATTTATCAAGATAGTTTACATTTTCAATGTGTCATTCTCCACCACTTTTTCCCTAACCCTGGCATACCCCTCTAGGGTTTCTCTTTTGCCATTGACTTAAGGCCACCTTCTCAATCCCGATCTTGGTGCCTGGGAGTCACCTCTCATGGTGCTCCATAGTCATGCATCATAGACCACCTTCTCATTCCCGAGATTGGTGTCTGGGGTCACCTCTCATGATGCCCATGGGTCTACCCTCCTGGGCCTGACCTTTATGGCATCTTCCATCAGGGTGGCATGTAGGTGTGAGAATTCACATGTATATATAATTGTGATAGCCATAGTGACTTTATAATTGCAGTATGAACATCCAAACTATTTAGATTGCATTCAATGCGAGGAAACGTCTGGAAAACCCTCGGGAAACTAATGTGATTAATCATAATTAACCACATACCTGTTTTGTAGATTCAACAAGCTATTAATAATTCCAAGCAAGCAAGTAATCCAAGAAGCAGTTCAACAATCATTGAATTCCTAAAAAGCATACGTAACCTATTTACTACACTTTACCAAGAATATTTCTATTTAATTGACTTGGATTAACTTTCTAGGGCTTCTCATCTGCATTAGGGTTTCATTAGAGGTCTTTTTAGATCTTTTTACAACTTTCCTCATATGTATCCACAAAACCCTAAAACAACAGTTCTAGGTGCAAAACCCTAATTACTCCCATATTCACATTAAAGCCTTTTTATCATCTACTAGACTGAGGTTAACCTAACATCAGTTTTATACAAAGGACTTCAAATTATATCTCGTGAGCAACCATTAACCTTAAGTTAGGGTTTCTAAACTATTATGCAACTTTATGTGTACAAAACCCTAAAGTAGGCATGATATCAACTTAATTAGGTTCAATCCTTCTTATTATTCTCCACAGGTTATTATATCCCAAAATAACATAATTAAGACATTAAACCCAATTTCTAAACATAATTAGGGTTTCTAAGTGTTTAATCAATCTTATTCAGAATAAAACCTTAAAACATGAAAGAAACATCTAGATCCGGTTTAAGTTCATCATTACCTATTTGACAGGTTGTAATGACTCAATTTCATCAACTAAACAACATGAACTTAACCATTATGTTCAATTAGGGTTTCTAATCTAATCTATAAGCACTTTTCATTAGATTAGAACACTTTTGCAAAAAGGAATGAAATCAGGCTTTAGAAGTATTTTTATTAGATTCTTCGAATTCTCCTAATCAATTTTCATATTTTACTTATCTTAATCAGAGTTACCAATCTTTTACTATGATTTTTGTAAAGTATTTACCTCTCGGCCAATGGGACGTTGCCACGTCAGCCTGGCGACTTTGTTTTATTCTTTTTCCTCGTTGGGTCAGGGTCCAACGAATCGGACCTTGCCTCCTCAGTCACACGTTCTCACGCGAGCAAAGGCCTTTGGACCCATGATTTTATTCTTTTGCCCCTAGTTTCCTTCACACGCGTTGGGGGTAGACTCGTAAAAAGCCACAGACTTCTCCTTCAACCTCCCGTCACCTGGTTCGCGAGCCTGGTGCTCTGCGGAGTCAACGCGAGGGTTGACTCTAGGCTCCCATGCCTCCGAGCAGAGGGCAATGACACTGGTAGCTCCGCCTCCACCCCCAGAACTCATTGGGGATGCAAGCTTGGTCGGAGATGGCCCAAAATCACCAAACAGCAAGGAGCTACTTCCTCGGCGGAACCTGCTCCGGTGGCTAGTCTTTGCACTGAACTGAAAGAAGAAATAAGGGTCAGGTGTTTCAGAACCATCGTGTGAGCATTTTGGAGTTCTCAGAGGGTACTCAAACCCCCTTTATATACAGATCGATCCTGAAAGGATCTAATGGGTGTCCTGAGAATTAGGGAAACCCACTATCTTTCACGAACCAGGTCAAACTGGGGCTTGTCCTACCCGGATTGGGTTTCTAAATGCAATGGGAAAGTTTCCCATAGGTGCTCGATCCTTGATTAACAAGGAATATGGCCCCAAAATCCCATGTCACTGTCTACGTTTCCCATTTTCCATTGGAGTGTAGCCACCATCAGATCCTTGATGCACAGCTATCAGTGATGCGTCAAGAACAAGGAAAATAATCTAATATTGAAAAAAAATTCGTGACATTAATATTTTCCTCTACACATTAGGAAAACTTCCAACAATCGTATCTCTCAAACCGCTTACACGTTTGATCCCAAATTTTGAGGGAAGCTTAGTAATAACTTAATCTTTCATTATGAAAAATTTGTACCCATTATCTAAAGAAATCAGATCCCTTTCTTTAGTTGCAAGTTATTACTCAGTTATGTATATTTCTCATCTATTTTCTCTTTCCTTTGTCTTTACATTATTATTCTGAGCTCCTTGTACCTCAAGGAACCTTAATGGATCGAAATCCCATCTTGGGAATATCCCTTAGCCTTTTTTATCTTTTATCCATATTCTTATTATCTTACTTATTTCCTTATTCTTTTTAATGATTTCTCTTTATCTCTCTTCTATTTTCCTTATGGGAGTTCCTTTTAACATTAGGAATCCTTGGGATATGAAATTCCACCAAGGTTAACTCAATTAAACTCATTTCCACATATTTCCTGTATTTTCTCATTATTTTCAATTTCTTTCTTGATACGAAAATATTTATTTGATATTTTCTTTTCTTATTGCATTCTCTATGCAACTTTGGACTCCTTGGAACCCAAGAGGCACGAAATCCACCTTTGGATTACTATTTCGCCTTCTAGAGGTTTCCACACCTTTCTTATCTCAAATTCTCAATTATTCATTAATTAATTGAATTTCCTTGTTATTGGGCCCAATAGCCAATAAAGCCCACAAATCAAACAACAAGGCTATTTTAAACGAAATCCATTTATTCACAACAAATTATATCATTATTTGTCCAAATATCTTTAATGTGATAAATTACATTTCTCACCCAATGAACCCAAGAATTGGGGTTGTAATAGTTGGTCTTGAACTTCTTTAGGTTCTATTTTCCTCCCACTAATTCCTAAGGAAATAAAAATTTCTTTTTGAGGAATACAACATCTGTGAAAACAGACACTTTGTTGTCAGATGGAGTATAGAAATAGTGACCCCTAGTTTCCTCATGGTGTCCAAAAAAGATACATGTATCTGATTTGGGTCTAAGATCTTCATAGAACTACATCTTGACATAGGCTCACATACCTAAACTTCAATGAAATACATATTGTGATGTTTCACATTCCATGTATCATATTGTGTCTTGTCCAAAGATCTGGAAGGTACTCAGTTAAATGTATGGTGGTTTCATTAGCATGTCCCAAAAAGGAAAGTAGAAGATTGTTTAAACTCATCATTGATTGTACCATGTCCAATAAGGTGTGATTCCTTCTTTCTAATACACCATTATGTTGTGGTGTTCAAGGTGGAGTCTGTTGTGATACAATACCACAAACCCTCGGAATGACCTTAGACTGTTGGCTAAGATATTCACCACCTTGATCTAATTGAAGTGCTTTAATTATCTTACCAAGTTGGTGTTGTACTTCATTCATGAATTCCTTGAACTTTTCAAAATATTCCAATTTGTTTTTTATTAGATATACATATCCAAATCTATCAAAGTCATCTATAAAAGTGATGAAGTACTTATACCCATTTGTAGCACTTGTTCTAAATGATTCATACATATCATTATGTATGATTCCTAATAAGTACTAGCTCTCTCACTATTACCACTAAAGGTGTTATGGTCATCTTTCTCAATAAACAAGACTCATATGTCTCTATTTATTCAAAGTAAAAAGAGTCTATACAACAATTTTTATGGAGTCTAGAAATGCACTTCTCATTTATGTGACTTAGACGACAGTGCCAACGATATGTTTTGTTTGAGTGGTTGAGTTTTTAAATTCTTAGTATTTATGTTATATAAATTTCTCGCAAGATCTAATAAATAAATATCATAATACATCGGGGCACTATCATTAAAGATCTCATCTATCAAAATAGAAATACAACCATTAGCTATTAGAAACTCAGACCATTCTTGTCCAAACATGATGAAAAAATATTGTTTCTATTTATGGAAAGTACATGATAGTAGTTCTCTAAATCTTCTACAAACTCACTGGGTAGAGATAAATAGTAGGTGCCTACTCAATGGAAACAACAATTGCTCCATTTGGCATGAGTAGTTCCACCTCCCCTTTGTTTAGTGTCTATTTCTTTTTAGATCATTCATATTTGAACATGGGTGAGATCCATATCCATTATGTAATACCAATGATTAAGAAGTAGATTAGTTCATTTCAATAACATATATAACCTAGATGGAAATATCTATTCTCTGCTTCTTGTTCTTCAGTTCCTCTAGGTTGAGAGGGAAATTTATCTTCCAATGTCCATCCTAGTGACAATGGTGACAATTGTCTCCATTAACCACTCCTCCTTTTTCTTTAAGTGCAGAAGACTTTTGAGTGGATTTAGAATATTTATTAGCTTTATATTTTCCCTTTCTTTTCCCTTTACTAACCATCTTCATGGAATTGGGTTTGACTTTTGTTGTGCTCCAGCAATTTCAAACATGTCAAGTAGCTCAGTTAATGGCTTATCAAAATTGTTCAATTTTTAATTCCAACGAATTGCTTCTATAAAACTAGAAATGATTGCAGGACTACATATATGGACAACTTTTGACCCAAAGACAGTCCTAGTCTTACAAGACTTTACACATACCCAATTAACTTGAGTACATGGGTTCCAACTGGATCACCTTCTTCCATCTTACACTTAAACATGGCTTTGGAGGTATCATACCTTTCTTGTGGTGCATGTTCTTAATACATGTCCTGATGTGTTATCATATCAATACAATCCATTTTCTCATATTACTTCTAAATCTCATAGTTCATGGAGCAAAACATTAGGCATTTGGCATTCATAGAGTCATCAAAATGCCTCTTGTAATCATCCCTTTTATCCCTACACAAATTTAGAGTTGGTTCATTATGTATTGGTGTGTCTAAGACATAAAGCTTACCCTCATGTGTGAGAAAAACTATCAACATTCCAAACCAATCATTAAAGTTATTCTTGTTTAGTTTCTCTTTCACAAGGATGGGTCGTAGTGAAAATTGATTGTTTCTAGTGTTCGTCATTGAACTACATAGAAGATATTTTACAAAAGCTAATTGATTTGAAAATTCATATGATTAATGGAATAAATTTGAACTTCCATTAATTACTCTCCCACTATTTTATTCAAATTAATATCCATCACTATTCATGCAGAAGATTATAAAGAGCAATCTTCTAGTGAGCCAAGATACAAAATAATAAAGTTATTGCTTTGCCAATGCTGATGCTCATAACTTAATTACTAAGTTAGGTAACAATTACCAATTGCATTGTATTCAATTATTGGATATATGGTTGCATAACTAAATTCCAATAATTCATTACATGAGTTATATGACATATTTATACCACTAGGTGATTAATTCCAATAAGTCCACCTAGTCTAGTCCAACCCAAGACTGATACAATAAGTATGCACCACACATGGCACACCCACCACACATATTATCACACTTCCCCAAGGTAGTCGGTGCACCACACCTGGTGTAACCACACTTAGTAAAATAAGTTTAAATGTGTATCACACATGGAAGGCATATTCAACACTAATATTATACTGAGGGGTTTATATATATCTATATGTATTTGATCACCATTATATATTTTATACATATCATATAATATAACAATCACCACATTCGATAAAATTGGATAAAACCACTAGTATAACAACTAGAGTCAACATGTGTTGTAGAAAAACAACTAACAGGTTCAAAATTATAAGTAATCATAATGTTTCCCTTTTCAAGGTTCCTAATAGCTCGATCAGGAAAACTGACCAACCAATCAAAAGCCCCTGATTTGAGTAGATATAGTGTTGTTGTTGATCCATCATCTTGTCTGGATCACAAACCCTCCAAGGACCATCCTCTTTGGTGTAAGCTTCAGATTGTCTCCTCCTCTCCACTATTGGTCATAGATGATGTTTTCACACCATCATGTTCTAATTTTATAACTAAAATTTACATGGAAAATGATAGAGAGATCTAGGTATGGCATGCAAGTCATATACACATTACATAGTCTTTTGATCAAATCAAAATGATGATATGAAAATGTTTTGGATCACACCATGACGACCTAATTATCATATCCATATATAGTAGTATAAACTATTTCTAAATCATTGCATGGATTTATGTAATATATATACATATCATATCATATATGATATTAGGTTATTATCACGGATATAAATTTTCACAATATTTGTCTGATGTATCATTTGTGGCTCAAAACCCAAACTGATGTTAGAAGTGTAAGAAATTTGATATGACAACTATTGGGTTTTAGGAAAGGGGGTGCAGTAGGACAACAAAAACATTTCCCTTTCTACGATCTGTAGTGGCTATATACTTGGTTAAATAAAAAAAACATAAGAGGGGAAAAGGTGATAAATTTGCACACACAACTTGTCCAACAAGTAGACACATCTTGTGTCGATTATGAACCCGATCCTTGTGATCTAGATCCAGAATAGCCACCAAGAAGTATGGATAGATAAGAAGAAGAAGATCTAGATTGGGAACCAAGAAGCATCTTGTTGTCAACTTGTGGAACTTGTCCTCCAAGCCTCTACAAGTATGGCTTAGACTCTACTTCATCCATGTAGATGAGGGAAAACATGGTGCACCACATTTCCCGCCGTGTCAAAGTGGAACATTAGTGGTCGATGTGCTTGGCATCCCAAAACTCCCTTTCTTCTCCTATCATGGGCAGTAATCCTTAGGGTGACTTCCACTTCAAGAGAGAGATGTTTGATGGTCAACTTGTCTCACAAGTTGTCACAAAAGTTTTCTCACCCATTTGTATGTTCTCCCTTTAAATAGGATAGTCATGGGCTTGGAAAAACTTTATTCCAATCCATTTCCTGATAGCAATCTCAAAAACATTTAATGTTGAAAACTAGGATTGGATTTCTTACCACCCGATCACAACCATTGATCACCCTATCACAACCCCTAATATGATCGTATTAGATGATATTTCAAAAGTGGGTTTTGTTTATATTAAACTAATTTTCAAGTTAAAGGAAATAATAAATACTAATCACTAGGAGGATGATTAAGCTCAGATTGATGGGATCTTGAATATAGGATTTCATATCCACATGACAACTTACATACAACCATGAAATTAAAACATGCTAGTCAAACATACAAGGAGGTTTATTGTCATCACACACCTACTAGTGATGTGAGACCATTCTAAGTCCACATAGCAGTCATGTGCTTATGCTTAGTTTTGAACTTCAAACCTTAGGTCCTCAACATAATCCCATCGAGTCCCTTGGTCAAGGATATGTTTACAAGATAGATAATACTTACTTCTTAACATATCTTTCCATATCATAGAAAGAAGCATAGAACAAGCAAGCATGATTGCTAGTCATGCAAACAAGAAAATAAACACTTAAGTATATCTTAGAACAATAAATAAACTACCATTAAACATGAAATATGAGTTCACATACATTATGAGATGGGAGTTACTCTCCCATGCCCAAGAAATGAAGTTCTACTCACACATAGTAGTGAAACACAACTACAGGTGAATGACTATGAAGCTAAACATGATTAAAAAAGAAAAGAGCAAAGAAAATCCAGGGAATGAAAACGAATAAGTAAGAACTCTGGCTTGAACTTAAAATTCCATCCTTATTATACTTCTACCACAACAACCTTCTCTCTTGAGGGGTTGGAGTGGAGAAATGACACCCTTGCTACAATTTGTAGGGAGAAATGGAGTAGGAAAGGAGTTGTAAAGAAGTGAAATCAATCCACCTCTCTACTAATAACAATGGTAAACAAAACACATTTTGGATAGCAGTGGAAAAAAAAAATTCCTGACTATATTCAATTTAAATAAAGTGTACATAAAAAAATTCTCCCAATATGGGTGTACATGCTTTATACAAAAAGAGGATCTAAGTAGAGGGAAGTCTAAACTACTCCACTTTTGTCTCCAAGAAACATATCCATCAGCTAGTCCATGCCAAAGCTACGATCTTCATGCCATATCCAACACCTTGCTCCACATCTGGGTGGTTGGGAAGGCACCCAGTAAAAAGGGAAGGAAAAATAAAAGTATGTGTCACTAAACTATTCTAAGACAGTAAGATAAGAAAAGTATGTAAAAGCAGGCTAGGGTTCATCATAAGATGAGACATCAAGAGAATGAGGTTGTATATATATAAAAGAATATTTCAATAGATGCTTGCCATAAACAAAGTAAAATAACAACATTGAATGTATGATTAATATTGACCATCTTAACTATGTAGGGTTGAGGCACCTACCGGACCTTCAACCAAAAGGGTGAGGGGAGAATAACACATTCCCAGTCACCTACACACATTTTTTGTGTGGGGGAGAGTAACACATTCCCCAGGGGATAAATAACACATTCCCCAACTATGGGTGGTTGTACATACAAGTACCACTACACTAGTTATTTAGTCTAATAAAATCAACATGCTAGAAAAAGAGTTATGGCAAGATTAATCAAAAGATTTATATAACATGGTAGTGGGGTGTAAAAACCCATTCAAGATAATACTACAACTAATTTTGAGGCATGAATAAATTAAGTTTCAAGAATAATGGATTAGGTCAAATTAAACCTCATTAAGGAACATAGGTAATGGTATAAATAATTTCCCAACTGAAGGGGGTAGATGCACATACCTCTTTTCACACATAAATGTTAACTTGAATAGTATACTTTTGTCCACAAAGTCAACTTTTAAGTCAAGAAAACGAAATTGATATCCAAATTATCTTCTTGGGTTTCCAATTATAATTTTTGGTGTAATATATTTCTCATTATCCTCTCTTATCCATTAAATCCCATATTACTTCTAATTATTGCATTTATCTTCTCCTTTATATAAAATTCAGATTTTCTCTTATTTCTCTTATTCTAGGAAGTGCTAGAAAGTTCTAGGATGAAATATCTTATTCTTTTTATTGCTTAGTGTACAATTTACAATTTAGGCCCATTATCTAAAATCTAACTGAGGGATTTGTGCATACAACCCTATATCAAGAATATATGGGAAACATTTATCCAATAACCATCATAATCTCCAAAAATTACACAAAAAGGCCAAAGAAGATAGGAATGAAAGGAAAAGATGAAAAAGAGGACCAAAAGGCAAAATGCCCAGATTTCGGTATGTTACAACACTCCACCCCTTAAAGAGGATTTCGTCCCCGAAATCACTAGCAATTAGGGAAGGGTGAGTGTGCAACCTCACATCACAAAACCTTAGGTTGTTCCTCCAACCATACAACTTCCACCATAGCTTATACTTCAACTACACCTAAGGCTTCACATCATAAAACTAATCATAGCTCGGGTTCTCTTGGATCACCTAGGGTCCACTATTAAGATTATTTTTATGAGATTTAACATTATTAACATTTTTGACTCATTAGCATTATATCTGTTAGGATATCTCATTATCAACATTATGTCATGTTATATTCACTTTATTGCCAAAAGGGTTATATTTTATTATCATGCACAATTAGAGGTTACTCAATTATCTCAACATTCATTATTATATTTGATCATTGTCCTTAATAATTCAGATCTATACTTTATTATCCTCATTTTACCACTTTATTAATTATAAAAAATTATTTTACATGAATATAAGACATTCTATCCAATTTGTCATTAAGCATACAATTATTTCAATTAATGTCACATTAGTTACTTATATTCATATTAACGTTGTCACAAAGTCACATTATCGTTATTGCTCACATTAATGTCATCATTAATTCATATTTATTCATTTATATTATTGATTTTACACATTTATGTGAATTCCAATCATCTCATATTCATATTGAATCCATTAAATGTATTTTAATGATCAAGGTGGAACATATGTCATATTAATGATTTGATTCACATTAAGTGACTAATCACGTGTGTATTAGATAGTAAGGTAACATTACTTCATATACATGATTTAATCAATATGTGATTAGATGGTTATATATATATCATTTATGTGTATCAAAGTATCTTAACTGATTATGGCACTTAACATCATTAATGTACCATGAAAGGCATAAGGGTGTATATGTTAAGGTTATATGATTACAACTTTAGGGTTTAGGTCAACATGACCATTATATTTCACTTATTCATCCTTAGCATGCATTAATTATGAATTATAACCTTACTCATCATATCATTAGGGTTTATTGGTTCATGACATTATTAACATCTTACTTATTGACAATTAGCATTGATATTCATATTATGTGCATTGGATGTACATTAGGGTTCAAGCACATACATTATTCCTTAGATGATAATTATATGTTCATTATTATGTAAACAAGCATGTTAGGTTACCACTATTACATGTTTGGTCACGACTAAGGATCCAAGCATACTAACCTCCTATTTATGGAGTTAGGGCTTCTAAAGATAGATTAGATAGACTTCAAGATAATATAGGGTTCCATCCCCCTAAAGAGGATTTCGTCCATGAAATCCAACATCTAACATCATCAAACTAACCATACTCCACCCCTTAAAGGGTTTGACCTACTACACTAGGGTTAAAGGATAAGTCTAACTAAACCATTATCAAGATCCATCATGCTTCCACTATGCACTCTGATATTCTCACAAACACCCAAACTCTAAGGTCTAGGTTCAAAGGACAAAAGGAAACTGTCTTGGTATCCATCCTCAAACAAATCAAATTAGGGTTCCCAAAGATATACAACATAGAAGTCTAAGGTTACTATTACCTAAAAGTAAACTATTTTGGGCAATTTGTATCAGTGCAGGCCAGGCCGGTATCATATGGGTACAGGAGTCCTCGTATACCAAGCTAGTGGTGCGGAGGAAAATTTTGCTAGCCCACGAAACCCTGATCCTTTCTAGACACCCTTGCTTCAACTGCATGCCCTAATAGTTGCCTAAAGGCAAACATAAACAACATCAAGTTATGCATATTTTAATTATAAGTATTTTAGGATTTTATTCATCAAGGTTCTAATGTGGAACTATTGGTTCCTAAGTCAACCTATCATCAAGGTAGATCAAATCTAGGGTAACCATGTCACCTACAGGAACTATGCAAATCTAGGGTTCTAACTAGGGAGACAAAACTGAAATAGTCAGATTCCGACTACCATGGGCTCTGATACCATGTTGTAAAGAAGTGAAATCAATCCTCCTCTATACCCATAACAATGGTAAACAAAATCCAATTTGGATAGCAGCGGAAGATAAAATTTTGACTATATTCAATTTAAATAAAGTGTACATAAAAATTTCCCCAATATGGGTGTACATGCTTTATACAAAAAGAGGATCTAAGTAGAGGGAAACTAGACTACTCCACTTTTGTCTCCAAGCAACACATCCATCAGCCAAGTCCATGCCAAATCTACGATCTTCATGCCATATCCAACACCTTGCTCCACATTTGGGTGGTTGGGAAGGCACCCAGCAAAAAGGGAAGGAAAAATAAAAGTATGCGTCACTAAACTATTCTAAGATAGTAAGATAAGAAAAGTATGTAAAAGCAGGCTAGGGTTCATCATAAGATGAGATATCAAGAGAATTAGGCCGTATATATATAAAAGAATATTTCAATAGATGCTTTCCATAAACAAAGTAAAATAACAACATTTCATGTATGATTAATATTGACTATCTTAACTATGTAGGGTTGAGGCACCTATTGGACCTTCAACCAAAAGGGTGAGGGGAGAATAACACATTCCCAGTCACCTACACACATTTTGTGTGTGGGGGAGAGTAACACATTCCCCAGGGGAGAAATAACACATTCCCCAACTATGGGTGGTTGTACATACAAGTACCGCTACACTAGTTATTTAGTCTAATAAAATCAACATGCTAGAAAAAGAGTTATGGCAAGATTAATCAAAAGATTTATATAACATGGCAGTGGGGTATAAAAACCCATTCAAGATAATACTACAACTGATTTTGAGGCATGAATAAATTAAGTTTCAAGAATAATGGATTAGGTCAAATTAAGCCTCATTAAGGAACATATGTAATGGTATAAATAATTTCCCAACTGAAGGGGGTAGATGTACATACCTCTTTTCACACATAAAGGCTAACTTGAATAGTATACTTTGGTCCACAAAGTCAACTTTTAAGTCAAGAAAATGACATTGATATCCAAATTATCTTCTTGGGTTTCCAATTATAATTTTTGGTGTAGTATATTTCTCATTATCCTCTCTTATCCATTAAATCCCATATTACTTCTAATTATTGCATTTATCTTCTCCTTTATATAAAATTCGGATTTTCTCTTATTTCTCTTATTCTAGGAAGTGCTAGAAAGTTCTAGGACGAAATATCTTATTCTTTTTATTGCTTAGTGTACAATTTACACTTTAGGCCCATTCTCTAAAATCTAACTGAGGTATTTGTGCATACAACCCTATATCAAGAATATATGGGGAACATTTATCCAATAACCATCATAATCTCCACAAATTACACAAAAAGGCCAAAGAAGATAGGAATGAAAGGAAAAGATGAAAAAGAGGACCAAAAGGCAAAATGCCCAGATTTCAGTATGTTATAGGAGTTTTGTAATGACCTCACTTTTCAACAACCCCCAATTACGGAAGGCCAAAAAGATGAGAGCCATTACCTAAAAATTTTCCAAGGATACAAATTTAGCAAATAATAAATAACATTAAATAATTTTCATTAATTCAAGTATATTGTTTGCAAGATGTTCCTCTAGAACTTACAAGCGGGTGAGAAACACTTAGAAAATAATAGAAAATATGGTAGATGATAACAATGATGGTGAAATGATGGAATGTGGGTGTGATCTAATCTCACTTACTAATCAACACATCTTACTCTCACAAAAATACATATGCTCCCCTACAACACCGGGAAAACCTTATTAGCGATGCACACAAGTCTTAAATTTATAAGCTCAAGCACTAGTCTACAAGTATAAGGATGCATGTGGTATATTTGAGATCTCCCATGGAGCAAGGTTCTTAAAGGCAAGTATGTTGATGGTCAACAATCTAAGTCGATTTTAAAAGTTGATTTGGTTTAGTTTAAACTAATTTGCAAGTTAATTGAAACTGTAAATACTAATTACTTACATGATCATTAAAATTAGATTAGGAGGATCCTTAATATGGGATTTCACTTACAAATCATGACTTACATATAACCACGAAATTCAAACATGCTAGTCAAATATACAAGGAGGGTTGTTGTTATCACACACCTCCTGGTGATGTGACATAGTTGAAACTCCACATAGGACCCCCATTCTTATGCTTAGTTTTGAACTTCAAACTTTGGGTCCTCAACATAATCCCATCCACTCTCGTAGTCAAGGATATGACATCGAGGTAGCTACTCCATACTTCTTAATATATCTTCCTAGATTATAGAAAGAAGCATTCACTACAAGCAGATTGTCCAGTCATGAAAACAAGAAAATAAACACATAAGCATATCTTGGAACAATAAATCAACTCAAATTAAACATGAAATCTGAGTTCACACAAGTTATGACATTGGAGTTACTCTCCCATACCTAAGAAATGAAGTTTTACTCGCACATAGTAGTGAAACACTAGTACAAGTAACAAATTGTGAAGCAAAACATGATTAAAGAAGGAAAGAGAAAAGAAAATATGGGGAAAGACAAATAACAAGTAAGAACTCTGGCTTGAAGGTGGAATTTTGTCCTTGTTAATTCTTATACCATAGAAAACTTCTCTCCCTATGGGTTGGAGTGGAAAAATGACACCCTTGTTGTAATCTGCAGGGAGAAATAGAGTAGGGAAGGAGTTTTCTCTCGAATAACCACCTCTTTTTGTCCAAAATCTTCACATTTCTTCCCTTCTCCGCTCTCTAGTTGAAAAGTCCTTCCAAATGATAAGTGATGCATGTCCCATGTATGTCCTTTTGTATTTAAAAATGAGGTAAGTTTGCTCTAAAAATTGTAGAAATCGATGACGACACGGCGTGTCTGAGAAATGACACGGTGTGTTGCCCTGAGTAACTGATGGTGGAATTGCCCCACTCAAAAGATGCACAACGTGTAAGTTGGATGGCACGTCGTGTTGCTAATAATAGGTGGGGTTCTTGGAAGATTTGGAAGAATTGAACACGTCGTGTGATAATATACAAACATCATGTTGTCTGAAAGGAACTTTGGCAAAATATTTGAATGAATGGATACATCATGTCATCTAAGAGACACACCTTGTTGGTATAGTGCTCAAGTTTATAAATTAAGACTTGTGTGCATGACTAACAATTTGCTAGTGCCAAAGTGCATAGAATAACATGTGTTACTTTATTGACTTTAAGCTTAAGGATCACAGTCACCATTTTCACGTTATGATATGACTATGAAATGTCATAGCATAACTATTAAGTGTGAATATCAAGGTGGATCAGTCTATTACAATTTATTCTCTAACAAGTACCAATACATCTGAGTTGATATCAAATACCAAACCAAAGAGACATAGTCATCACTCATCATACAAACAAGTCTTATTTATTATTGTTGTCCTATACTATCCGGAATAATAACAAACTAGGGACATAAAAAGCATGTATACTCTTATTATATATATTATCTCAAGTTTAGGTCCTAAACCATATATCACTGTAAAAAACATTGTTACGACATGATTAAGTTTATTCACTATCTCAATGGCTAAACAAAAATAATAAGTGGAGTTTCCTTTTATTAATAATCAAATCAAGTACTACCATTTCCTCTACAACCATCATGATCTTAGGGCATATAAGCAATGAATTAATGAAGTATTAATTTCATCCCAAGACTTTACAATTGATTGAACCCTGCTCTGTGATGCATCACATGCTTCAGACCGCCATATCACATATTGATAGCTCGAATCTTATCCCCTAGATTATGCCAAGGAAGGAAACCCTTACATCAAAACAACCACCTCGAATCTTTGCTCTTCCTCTCTCTACTCAACATCCTACCACATGAAAATGTTTCCTTAAATGCCTGTTGTAATCTCTGCTTGGAATCAGGAGTTGATAGAGGGAAACTAGAGCCTTAGAACCCAAGAACCACCTCCCACCTACATTGATGTCTTCGTCTACCAAATCCAAACCTATGAAACCCTAGGAATCACCCCTAGTAGCTAACAAAATTCTACATGTAGATTCATCAAAACCCCTAGAAACCAATAAGAAACCCCTCAATCCTAAAACAATAACTTCTAGGTTTAGCGAAAAGCAGTGCACCAATCCCCCACTCCACACAAGTGGAAGCCTTATTGCAGTATACTTAAGGATCGAACCCAAAGGACAACCTTTCTAAGTAGTTACATAGATTCAGAAGTAATGAGAGTAATATGTATCACGGAGTAGTTGAAACATTGATTAAACTAAATTGTTGTCGAAAGCAAAAAAGGTTAAATAATTAAATAACATGTAATAAAGAGCATCAGGGCATGGGGTTTTTGTACCTGGGCCTGCATAATTATCATAACATGATCTAACTCTCCAATATTCACTGCTAAATTGAGGCTAATCCGATGCACCCTCACGGTATATAGGTCATCACCTAGTATAAACTCCCTTGGAATTGACCATCCTCGGCACCCAAGTTCTCTGTTTATACCAATCAAACTCCCTTTACTTACGAACAACCATCCGTGTCACATAGAAGATCGAAGTCCAATCACCTCACTATCCCTTGCATACATCTCAAGGGGACAATAAGTTCATTTTGGTGTTCATCATGCTCACAAAAACCAACATATCCATGGTTATAACATATATGTGAAACAAGTTGACAATTTGCAAGCAAAGCATTGAGAAGAATGATACTTTATTTAGAAACTATATTGTCAAGTTTAGATACAAGCCAAGATAAAATATGGGTGATTGGGGCTAATCCCCATGCCCAGCCCAAGGCATCTACTCACTCATGGTGAGGGACAACAATAAAGAGATAGTAGGAACGATGGAGAAGTCCATGACGCCTGGTGTAGGAAGACCGATCTCTCCACTGTGTTCGTTGCCTCCTTACTCCTTGCTAGGGTTTGTGTTGCACAATGTGGCTTCTAATCACTGATCAGAGACCTTTTTGATGGATGATAAGGATTACTGTTTATAGATGCATTCCTCCCCTCCAAAACCCTAAAGCTAAATGCTTTTAGTTGAAGGCATCTGATTGCATGGCCCATACTCGGTCCAATAGGTGACTCACGTGGGTTGCTCAATTTGGACACTGGACTAGATGGTTGGAAGTTGATTAAATAGAAAGTTTTAAGACTTTTCTTCCTTTAAGGTGTCGCATCGTAAGGGTTCAACCATACGTGTAGGCATCTCTGTGCAACTTTGGCTGATTCTACACAATATATATATATATATATATATATATATATATATATATATATATATATATATATATATATATATATATGAAAATGCATTAAAGTTTGATAAAAGGAATATAATTGGATTTTAGTGAATATAAAGCTAAAACTAAGAAATAGAAACACTACAACCACTAAAATGAGTAAAATAGTATGTAAAAATTGGTATAAATATACACATGAGTCATATAGATAGGTTTATAGAGGATCTCAGAGACAAAGGTTTTCTAGATCACTGATGCCAAATTATGGTAGCCTTAGTAGAGTACATCTACATCTGAGCAAAGAGCTCACTAATATCTTCAGTGGCCTCCGATCTAGGGAAGAGGTTGAGGACTTCCTCCAGCTATAGCATACAATTTGAGGCATGCATTAGTCATGGGGTCATCTGAGCCACACACCTCCCCCTAGAAGAAGTGATTCTACTGCCATCAACGTGTACAACTGAGATATTCTACCCATAGTTGAATCCAAAAACATAATAGTAGCAAGGTAGGAGCCAATAGGGCTCACAATAGCATAGTGATGGTGGTGTAAGAGAATGAGGTCGGAATATGCAATTAGGGTAATCAACATCAATAGGAATAAGCCAAGAATGAGGAAGATTACAAGTGACAATCAACTTGAATGTGATGATTTAGTCTGAGGGGGTTATCAACCCTCAAGTCATTACATGCCTGATGGATCATTTTCATTCGGAAAAATCTACTTCTACATATGTGGGTGTGATGTATTCATTATCACCATAGATGTAATTATATGTTGTAGTTTTTCAGTTAGTTTCCATTATGAACCTATTTTCCTCAAAACCCCTCTACGTGGTTCTATTATAGTTCGAGAGGTGTGTCCACCCTACATTTCCATATTTTCTGGACATAGCATTCAAGTGGATATTATGCTACTTGATATTCATGGATTTTTTATGATCATAGGGATGGATATGTTAGAGAAGTATAAGGTAGTGTTGGATTGTAAATCCAAGGTTCCAGAGTTTAGGGAGGGAGTCGTCTCTTGGAGTTTCCAAGGTGACTGAGGATTCTCCCTATTATACTACTATAGCTGAGAAGTTGGTAGGACAAGGTTGTAAGGCTTTCCTAAAGCATATAGGTGATACTAATGTGGTGAAACCATGTATCCAAGATGTACTTGTAGTGTGTAAGCTTGAAGATTTTTTTCTATATGAGTTTCCTGATGTTCACCCCTTTGCAAGATTGAGTAGGAGATCAATCATATCCTTGGAATGCAACCCATAGCTCAAGCATTGTATAGAATGGAACCAATATAAATGAAGAAGATGAATAATAAGCATTAGGAGTTGATGGATAAGGGTTTCATAGACAAGCATGCCCCAGTGGGGTGCTTTATTTATGTTCGTCAAGAAGAAGGATGGTTCCATGAAACTGTTTTAAGACCATAGGTTGTTGAATGAAGTTACAACTAAGAACAAATACCCCTTATTGAAGATCAATAATTTGTTTGATCGTATGAAGGGTTTTATAGTGTTCTTAAAGATAGATATGTGGTGAGGACATCACCACCTAAGGATGAAAATGGAGACATACAAAAGATAACCTTCAAAACTGGGAATTATCACTGTTATTCTATGTTCATGTCATTTGGGTTAACCAATTCACTAGAATCTATCATGGACCTTATGAGTAGAGTGTTCAAATAATATATAGATCACTTGGTGGTGGTTTTAATAAATGACATCCTAATTTATTCAAAGGACCTGGAGAAGGATGAGCAACATCCTCACTTGATGTTAGAATTGCTTAAGAATCATCACCTTGTATGCAAAGTTACTTAAGCGGAGTTTCGACTGATTGAAGGTTTTACTTGGTCACATCATAAATATAAAAGGGATTTGTGTAGATCCCAACAAGGTGTAGTCGCTACTGATGTGGGAACATCTCAAGACCTCGACCAGTGTGAAGTTTTCTTGGTTTGATCAGTTATTGTAGTTGGTTTATCAAGGAATTTGGTGCAGTATCCCTTCCATAAACGAAATTGACTAAGAAAAATGTTTTGTTTTCATGGAAAACTAAATGTCAATGAAGTCTCCAACTATCAAAGGAGAATCTAACATCCTTTCTTGTTTTGGTGTTGCTAGAGCTTGGGAAAGGTTATATAGTATTCTGTGATGATTCAAATGAGGGTCTTGGATGTGTGTTGATACAAGACAAGCATGTTATCTCTTTTGCTTCCAGAGATCTTAAGAAACACAAGGAGAAATATCTAACACATGATTTGTAGTTATAAAAAATGGTATTGGCTTTAAAAATTTTGAGGCATTATCTTTATTGGGATAAGTGTCTGATAATAACAGACCATCAAAACCTCTAGTATATTTTATTTGAGCAAGAGTAGAATATGAAGTAGAGGAGATGGCTCGAGCTGACAAAATATTATGACTACAAAATAGAGTATCATGCAAGCTAGGAAAACATGGTGGAAAATGCTTTAAGAAGAATGCCAACATCATCATCTTCATCCTCATTGGGATCAAGGCATTTGTGTTCGTTGGCCTATAAGAGGAGGCATATGTTAGTGTCCCTATGGAAGATGGAGGTTTTCATGCTTGGTAGGCTATTATCACAATTATGTATCAAGCCAACATTGAAATGACAGATAAGAGATGTGCATCATGATGATATTGTGGTATAAAATATCAGGTTCAGGCTTGGAAGTGGGAACTATTATGGGTTTCATGATACAAAAAACAAGATGTTATATTATCACAATAGGATGGCAGTTCTTAATGCAACAACATACAAATATGGTGCTCAAGGAGGCGCATACATCAATGTACTCAATGCATCAAATATCTGCAATATGTATCATAACCTCAAAGATCAATGTTTATGTCTAGGATTAAAGAAGGATGTAGCAAAGTTCATGATCGAGAGTCCTGTATGTCAGTAGTTTAAAGCAAAGCATCAGATAATGATAGGAACATTACAACCTTTTCCAATTCTGGAGTGAAAATGTGATCTTGTCAACATGGGTGTTTGGTCATCCTAAGACAACCAGGGGTTAATATTCAGTATGGGTAGTAGATGATAGGTTAATGAAGGTAGCTCATCACTTTCTATCTAAGACCACCTACACCATAGAGAAGCCAGAACACATATATATTTCTTAGATAGTACACCTGCATGAAGTACTATCTATAATAGTATTTGGTAGAGGAACACCGTTTACATGTAGATTTTGGGATCATTTGCATGCATTGTTGGTCATGAAGTTAAAGTTCATGACAACATTTCATCTACTAATAGACGGACCATCCAATCGATTGATCGTGTAGTCTAGTCGGGTTACTAGACTTTTTAGCCGACCGACTAGGCTTATAGTTAGTTCATTAATGGTCTAATTGATTTGGTAAGCCTTTTATAAATCAATTAATCATGTATCCATTATTATCCTACTCTTCCCTATCAATCCTATGTGTGTTATGCAGTAGTCTCCAAATTTCATAGGAAGTGACATCTATAATCATATTAACATTTCACAAACAATGATTAGTATGTAGCAAGACATGATTGCCACCCTTGTAATTCGAGAATATGGAGAACAAATTCAACTTATTACATATATCAGTGTTGTAGCGATCATATAATCCATGCCTCTGATATCTATATTAAATCCAAGGCATGGAAAATCTTTCCCTTTATGTTCAATTTGTGTTTATTTATCTAGGGTAGTCTACTAGAGATTCATATGAGATCAATATCATATATTGACTCAAAGAATGGTTGTGCATTTTGTAGTATCACTCATCAAGTGGATAGGATATTACTCCAATCGGAGGAAAAAATTCTTGTATACATCACTGACTATAATCCACATGTGTCACAGTATACCCAAGCACTACATGTATGACATCCCTTATTAAGTTCACATTGAACGGTGTTAAAGCACATCGAACAACATGTGGTAATCATAGTGACTTCATGTATAAGGACTACAATCACCACTATCACTTGTGTTATGACTTTGAATGCCATTAATGGCTTCCATGTATCATAATCAAGGTTTGACTTATAGTACACTTTCTTAAGAATTACCTAAGTGTTTGACTTGATATCCAACATCATGATTGGAATGTTGATGTGATATGGGTTCCTCAGCTTGTGTGGTGGATCCATTGTTGTCACAATATCTCTAAGCATTATCAATGGATGTAACTACTCCTAGTTCACCAATTATCTTCTTAAATTTACCCAACTTCCTTTGTTGCACTAAAGCCAACAATGTAATTGGCCTCTATTGTAGAATCAACCATTGTCTTACCCATGGAACTTTGCATCTCATATCTCTTTCATTGAGGTAGAACACAAAACTCAATTTTGATTGTAAATCACACTTGTCAATTTGGAAGCTTGCATCAATGTAACGCTTTACAAGCAACTCTTCCTCACCATTATGAATAAAGAACTTATCCTTAATTCTTATGAAATACTTAAGGATGTTCTTTACAACAGTACAATGACCTTCAACAGGATATGAATGGTACCTACTCATCATTCTCAAAGCATATAAGACATCAGGATGATAACACAACATTGTAGACATGATACATCCAATTACAGGTGCATATGGAATCTTATTCATGCATGCCCTCTCTTCAAAAGGGCTAATCGTTGATCTCTAGAGAGACTTATCCCTGAGACATGAGTAAGTTTTCTCTTTCACACTCTTGCATGTTGAACCTTTTTAGTACTTTGTAATTGTATGTGCTTTGACTTAGATCAAATTCCTTCTTGATCTATTTATATAGATCTTGATTTCTAATATATTGGATGATTTCCCTAAGTTCATCATGGAAAAGATATTGCCCAACCATGTTTTAAATAATTGTAAAATAGGGATGCCATTCCTCATCAGTGGTATGTCATCAACATATAATATGAGTAACATAATTATGCTCCCACTAACATTATTGTAAACACAAAGTTCATCTTCATTTTGAATAAAAACAAATTATCTAATTGTCTCATCAAAATGAAGATTCCATCTTTGAGATGCTTGCTTCAACCCATAGATTGGAATATGTATCTTAAAAACCTTTTGAGGTTGATTTAAAGCAATGAACTTCTGGGTTGTATCATGTACATATCCTCAAGGAGATTCCCATTAATAAATGTGGTTTTAGCATATATTTTACAAGTTTCACAATCATTATAAGCTTCAATGGTAAGCATGATCTAAGTGAATTTAATCATGGCAACTGGAGAAAAAAATGTCATTATATTCAACACTTCAAACATGTTTGAAACCTTTTGCTACCAATTGACCTTTGTAGGTATGTACATTACCATCCATACTAGTCTTCCTATTCAAGATCTATTTCCACCCTATGGGTTTTACCCCTTTTATGAGGATCCATCGAGGTATGTACCTTATTGGTATACATGGAGTCCATTTGAGAACTCATGGGTTAAATCCATTTTTCAAATTTACTCCCTCAATAGCCTCATTGTAGATTTTTGGTTAATCGTCATCAATGACCAACACATCATCTTGTTCATCCACTAGAAATCTATCTCTTTTTGGCCCAAGTCATGCCCTACTAGATCTTTGAGGTTCCCATGTTATAGGAGGAATTAGAGCTTCCACAACAACTCGTGGTTCTTCTTGTTCCTTATCAACCTCCCTCAATTTAATGTTATCTTGTTAATCTCAAACTTCTTTGAGTTGTATTTTCTCCCACTAGTTGCTCTAGAAATAAATTCCTTTTCAAGGAATACATCAGCTCCAACAACAAACACTTTGATGTCAGATGGAACATACAAGTATTATACATTGGTTTCTTTTAGATATCCAACATAATGACATTTTTCATATTTGGTTCCAAGATTTTCAAAAAAATAGTTACTGACATAAGCTTCACATCCCTATATCTTCGTCAAATACATATTTGGACATGTCTCAGTCCATATCTCATATGTTGTCTTTTGAATTGATTTAGAAGGTACACGGTTAAGTATAAAAACTATAGTTTATAGAGAATATCCCCACAAGGAAGTTGTAAGAACAACATAACTCATCATGGTTTGTACCATGCCCAACAAGGTATGATTCCATGTTTTCTAATACACTATTATGTTGTGGTGTTCTATGTGGAGTCTGTTGTGATAAAATACCACAATTCCTCAAAAGGGCCTTAGACTCTTGGTTTAAGTATTCACAATAACCGATCTGATCAAAGTGTTTTGATTCTTTTGCCAAGTTGATTCCATACTTTGTTCATGAACTCCTTGAATTTTTCAATGCATTCTGAATTGTGTTTCATTAGATATGCATTGCCAAATCTACTAAAGTCATCAGTAAATTTGATTAATTTTTGTTAAACACCTCTAGTATTTGTGTTGAAAGGTTCACATACATCACTATGTATGAATCCTATTGAGCCATTTCCCTTTTAGTGTTTCAAGTAAAGGGTTATTTTGTCATCTTTCCTAATAACAAGTTTTGCATGTTTACGTTGATTCAAAATCAAAATAATCTAGATAACTATATTTCTGGATCCTAGAAATCTGCTTCTCATTTATGCACCCTAGAAAATAGTTCCATACATAAATTGTTTAGTGATTTGGTTCTAGTCACTTGGTATTTATATTGTATACATGTGTCTTGGGTTCTAATAAAAATAAATCATAAGACATTTGGTCACCATATCATCACTTGAAATAGATATTTGACCATTCTTTCTCAAAAATTCAAAATCGTTCTTGTCCAAACAACATACAAAGATAATGTTTATATTTATGGTAATTACATAATACCATTTCTTTAACTCTATTACAAGCCTATTATTCAAAGATAAACCATATATGTATACACCACAGGTGACAATTCTTGCTCCATTTTTAGTGTCTACTTCCACTCCCCCATTCTTCAAGGGTCTATCACTTTTTAGATCATGTATATTTGATCATACATGAGATACACATCAGATATTTTATACACATCCTAAAGAAGTAGATTAATTTATATCAATAACATATATACCTAAAGTGGACATCTTTATCCCCTTCTTCTTATTCTTTAATTCCTCTATGTAGAGGGGACAATTTCTCTTCTAATGATCATCTTGGTGACAATGGTGGCTTTCCTTCCTTACCCACTCCTCCATTTTCCTTAATTGTAGAAGATTTAGACTTTTAGCTAGACTTAAACCTTTCTTGGATTTGCATTTACCCTTGGACATTCCTTTGCTCTGTTGACCAACAAAATGGAATTGGCCTTGTCTTTCATTCACTCTCAGCAATTCTCCACATGACAAGTAGTTATGTCAGTGGTTCAATGAAATTTTTCATATTGTATTTATTGACAACTTTTTATATAAATCTATAAACGATTATAGGATCAAATTTGTGGCCAAATCTTGGCCTAAAGGAAAATATAGTCAATCTAGACTCTCCACATACCCAATTAACTTGAGTACATGGGGTCCAGCTGAATCACCTTACTCCACTTTGCACTTAAATTATGCCTTTGATACATCATACCTCTTTTGTCTTGAATTTACTTGGTAATGTTCCTGAGATGTGTTATCATCTCAATAACACCCATAGTCTCATGTTACTTTTGAAATTCATGATTCATGTATTATATCATAAAGGATTTCATATCCATGGCATCATTTAAATGTTTCTTATAATCTTTCCTTTTCTCCCTAGGCATATTCAGAGTTGGTTTATTTGGTATTGGAGTATCTAGGACATGGAGCTTAATATCATGAGTGAGAGCAATTCTTAGAAACATAAATCAGTCATTAAAGTTATTCCTATTTAGTTTTTCTTTCTCAAGGACTGATCCTAGTGAAAAGATATAGTTAGTGTTGGTTGTCATTTGATCTGTATGAAGTATTTGCAAGAGTTAAAATTTGATTTGAAAAATGTTTTATTGCTATTAGTTTGGTCTTTAATTACATATATCTCCCACTATTTGTTTTTCAAATTTATAGTCCTCACTATTAATTTGGAAGATTTGAACCGTATAATCTTCTAGTGATACAAGATACATATGTCATCAAATCATGACTCAACTTTGGCTAATCACTTCCAACTTAACTATTTAGGTAGGCAACATTTTTCAATTGCATCTAATGTAATTCTTGATAGATAGATGCACAATCCTTTATTATAACCATTGTTTTGCTTCTAGGAGTTTAATCTTATTAAGATCATCCAATTAAGTCTTATACAAAGTCAACACAATTGATTATGCGCCTTGCTTTGATAGACCCACATATCTATTCTCACATTTCCACAAGATAGATAGTGTACCGTGCTTTGGTGTGCCCCACTTTGATGATCTAGATTTTCATGTGTGTTGCACATTTGAATGAATTTTAAACTCAACATTTTATATAGATATTTTATTTGTATACTTTTGCATATTCAAACAACACGTACTTATAATATGTATCATATACACATTATATCAACAAATCACATATACAATCCACAATCATACAACATTAGTTATGCCCATACTAAAGTAATCCTTTGGAGCCACAAAGAATGACTGTTCAGCTAAGGTCCATTGCTTCACATGAAACATCAGCATGTGAACTTGCATTTTTGTTGCATCATGATAAACCTCTCCATGGAATGTCCTTGGTTCTCATGGTTTCCTCATCACGACAAGTCCTCCAAATTTATTTGATTCCTATATCTTTTACATGATATGTAGAACTTGAGTTAAATTCCAGGGGAGTAAGTAGAAATAAAAACCATTACATATGGAATAAAAGATGAGTTTCAACATACAAGTCATAAGGAACACAAATCATTATATATAAAATAAAAGATGTGGCTCAACATGCAAATCAAGTACTTGTCAAATAAAAGGATCCATTCACATCTACATCATGCACACATAAAGGGGTCTTAAGTCATAACCATGCACCCATCCACCAAATACAATATATTTTTACATTAGCATGTATGATTTATATATATACCACATCTTATATATAATGCATCTTTTTTATATGGGAAATCCCAATAAAACATTTTTAAAATCTGTGCAAACAAGGCTGCGTATGCACGGACATCATCCTCAAAATGGTATATAGAGTTTTACTTTTGTACACTAGGAAAAATCATATTTTATCATAGTAGAACCCATATTTACCATATCAAAAATATAGATGTATATATATTGGAATTAATCAAGATATGCATGTTAACATTTAATCATTCACAATGCATGTCATGATAGAAACTGCATAAAAAAAATATGATCTTATCATAGATTGATGTGGCTCTGATATATCATAGATTGATTCCTAATATATTACAAATTGACATGGATCCAATATCATTGTAGTGTCCATGGATGTGACAAGAACAATGAAAGCAATACAAGTCTAATATTTATCCACATACCCACGAGCATATCTTATCAATAATGACATAACACACGGAAGATATGTGAGAATTTCCTTTTTTCGTGGAGTAGATCTAAATACAATGCTCAAAATAATAAAGATGGAGGAGGATGTCGATTACATTATCCAAAGTATTCATGAATGGTTTACATATCTACATAGTCCATGCAAATGATGGGAACTCCACTTTGTACTCCAAGAGCCAAAGTGGAAGGAGCAACTTCTTATTGGCAACATGCTAGTGGTGTACAATCACTTCTCTCTCTCCTTTTGGGTAATAACGATGGTCTAACAAAAGTGTCACAAAACCATGGTTGTCATATTCATATTTATATGAAAGGCAAGAAAGTATTACTTCTAATAAATCTTGGGAAACAAAAACATAGTAGCCACTTTACATCGGCCTTCTCATGAGGAGCCAGCCAATTAGTCAGTCTTACTTTATTCGATTAGCTAGCATGTATGATATGATTTACAGTTTCCATCACGAGACATCCATTTGACCGATTGGACAGTATAGTCAATCTACTAAATTGGGTTATGACCTTTGGTTCGATCTATTAATCCAGCCAATTATGACAACTCAACCATCCATTCGACCAATGGCTGATCTATTCTAATTGGATGATGGGGTTATACAGTTGACTGATTGGGCAGATCTCGACCTAGTCAATCAACTAGGCCATTCATTCGATTGACAACCTATCCAATCAAGGAACTGGACTTTCCAATCAGATGACTGAGCTTCCAATTAGTCTATCAATTATTTAATTGATTTCTTAAACTTTTTAGAAACAAATAATTTATTTGTCCATTATTATACTCCTCTTCCCTATGCATCCTATGTGTTTGACCCTATTGGCTCAAAATCATGCTGGTAGTTGCATATATAACCATATTATGATTTCACAAACAATGATTGGAATTTATCATAACTTCGTTGCCACCCAAGTAATTGAAAAAGTTGGACAACAACTTCAACCTAGTATCGTGACCAGTGTTACAGTGAACTTATAATCCCTTTGTCTCTCATATCTAGATTGAATATGGGTAATGGAAATACCATACACTTATTCAATCTTTGCTTCTTGATCTAGAGTCAATTATTTGAGATACATATGAGCTCAATATTATATATTGACTCTCATGAGTATGGACATGCATTTCATCATCTCACTCATCAAGTGTCTAGGATATCAATCCAAATGGAGGGACAAGTAGTATATCAATCACTCACAACAATCCACATATGTCAGACTGCACCCAAGAACTATCTCTATAGAAATCGTTATCAAAGATCATGTTGAGTAGTGTTCCAGATATTGAGAAACATGGGATCCTTGTAGTGACTTCATGTTTAAGGACTACAATCACCACTATCACTTGAGATATGATTCTGAATACCATGAATGGCTTTTATTTATAATACTTAAGGTGGGTTTGTCCAGTATACTTGTTCATAAGGAGTGCCTATGTTTTTGACTTGATATCCAATATCAAGACAAATCAGACGTAGTCATCAATCAACAAAACAACTAGTTTATTTTATTATTTTTGTCCTAATTCCCACAATAATATCCACCTTGGGACCTATACAAGAATGGATATTCTTAGCATATATATGATCTCGTGTTGAGGTTCTCAAACCAAAATTACATGGTATTGAGTCATTTATTTTGGGACATCATTATATTTATTCATTATCTCATAGTAAAGAAAACATTATAGTTGGAATATAATTTGTTATTGATCAAATCAATTACAAAGTGTTCCATTAAAATCGTCATATGGTTGGCTCTCAAGGCATACTTACAAAAAAATAGGACTCCTTGGTGATTAGGATTAAGCACTTGTGAAACTATTCATTATCTTATCACTGTTGTGACTTTGGATGAAGTTTGTGTGATTCATCTTCTTAATTCTCTTGATGATCTAATATGTTGTTGCTCTTGCTCATCAAATATCTCTAAGAAATGGAGACATTGTCAAAGTTCAATCCAAGTATGGTGTTTATCTCGACTGTGTGAACATTCTATCCTAGGGGAGAAAAAACATGAACCTATTTGCACATTTTTCAAGGCGTTATTTTCTCTAATTCAAGTCCTTTTTGGAAGGCTCGTAGTAAGATAAATTAGGTCTTTAATTATTCTTTCGATCCATCAATGGCTTGATTTATCATTTCCTTTTTTAATATTGCATTGTTATTAACTATCATGGTTGCATTATTTCTTGATATTTCATGTTTTTACATCAGTAAGTAGCATCAACATACAACCATACACATTTATGCATGAAAATCTCAAAACTTATGTGTTTAGCATACATTGAAATATGTGATTTAAAGGAAGAAAATGAAGTAGTGAACCTCATGTTCATGGCCTAGAGTTTAAAAAACAACAAGATAATTTAGGGAAAAAATTGCACATATCCAACCTATAGTTGGTATATCATATCCTTGTATTGAGCTACTAGTGTTGTTATATGAGAACCATTCATAAAGTAGTTCAAGATATCACAAATGAAAAGCTATATTAGCAACATGTTCAAACTAAACACTAATGTTTCTTGGAAACAAAGGCCATTGATGGGGTGTTGGATTTGTGCTATCCATGACGATAGAGAAAACATCAGAGAAGCTATGTAAAATCATTACTAAAAATTTCCAATCTACTATTCTGAAAGAAGTTATTGCATCTCACTATAGCTGACAAGAGGCATGTCAAACTAGATATAGGAGAATATTTTTGTGTTGGTACTCCATTGGTTCGATGAATTACTTAAAAATTGGCTCAAGTGGTAAAGTAATGTCTTTGGATGTAGTAAAAGTTGTGAGTTTGAACCTCACTAAAGCACCTAGAAAAAAAAACAAAGTGAAAAAGAAATAACTATGTCCATTATGCATATATAGGGATTGTTAACCCCTTTTGTTTAAATCGTATAAAATAGTAACCATGTACTCTATAAGGAGGTGAGAGAATGAAATGTTATAATGATCCTAATCATTAAGCATAGCATATTCTAGTTCAACCACTACAAAGTACAAATGAGAATTTGACCAAGTTGGTCTAATCCGAATCATGTCCTGATACATTACCATGCCCAAATGTGGTCTTATATATTTACATGGATAGATGGGTCAAAATGATAGACCTTGATTTTTGTATAGACATTCTAGGGTAAGATAGACCAAGATTTAAAAACCCATGTACCCATATTTGTTACATTTACATGCATATAAAATCTTATACTTATATATAATATAATTCTTTTATTAGATTTTTTAACTACAAGCTTTCTAGCTTATCTTTTACCCAAAATATTTATAGTCACTCATATTAGTTAGTCTAAAATAATGTGTATTAATACATTTGAGTTATTTCTGCCCATTTTTTATTTAACATGTTTACAATAATATACAACATCAATTAGTATAAATAATGGGATGTACTCACATTAGATGTGCTTGAATAGTCATCTCAATCAGATATTTAAGATTATTCATTGATATAAAATGTGAATCTTTTGATCAATTTTTACATGTATATACTCCTGAAATAGTTGTATGATTTTCAATTATCTATTATAAATATATTTTAAATGACTATGACCTTGAAACATGTATAATCTTAACAATTAGTGATGTCACTAAGATCATGGCCACCACTTTGATGTAGGTAATGTATATATATAAACCTCATAGCGGGGGACACAAAGGACTTTTATTTTCAACATGTAATGTTGTAGATATTAATAATAGAGGTAGGGAATATGTGTCCCTTGGTTAAAATGTGGCTTCTTCATAGTCTCTTTTCACTAATATGATTGAATTTAGTTAATTAATTAAAGATATTCAAATATTATGAATGGTACATCTAAGTTATATATATTGGTGGGCACATGCTTGTTTAAATTTGGAAATATGTTTCCATGTATATATGTTTGAAAGTATTTTCAACTTAACCTAGCATAATCATAATTCAACTTGAAACCCAGTCTATTAGTTTTATATATATTGACAAAAAATTCTTATATTGTGTGTAAAAGAGTGAAATCACCCGTTTACTAAAATTTTAAAAATAAAACATCCATCCCAAACATACTCAAAAGGTATGATGAAACATGTGTAAAATTTTATAATCTTTATATATATATATATATATATATATATATATATATATATATATATATATATACACACACACACACACACAAAAGACCAACGAGTAATGCAACGGAATATAATTTCATGACTATGTTTAATTTAGTAAAAGTGTAGATCATCGTTCTCCCATAAAGGGTTTTACAACAACAAAAGGATCTAGATAGAGGGAAATGTAAACTACACCAACTTTGTCTCCTAGAAATAACTTCACCAGATAGGTCCATGCTTAAAGCCATGTACTCCTTATCCTATTACTAGGATGGTCCTCCATTCTCATGTTGCACAACTCTGATTGTAGGACTTATTTGACACCTTGATCTAACCCTAGGTGGTTGGGAAAGGAACCAATAAAAGAGAAAGAAAATAAGGTATGTGTCAGAGAAAATGAGCAAAGACAAAAGATAAAGAAAACTATATGGAAATAAAGGCTAAGATTTCATCATAAGATGAAGATGATCAAAAGAATGAGGCATAAGTAAATAAATACTTGCTATAGCAAAAATAATAAAAAGGTTGCATGCATGACTAATATTGAATTCCTAAACTATGTAGGGTTCAAGAACCTATCTCACCTCAACGAATAGGTGAGGGAGAGTAAAACATTCAAATAAAGTGAAAATATTCTATATTAAGGAGAGTAACACATTCCCCAGGGTGAATTTGCACATGCCCTATCTATGGGTGGTTGTACAAAAGTACCACTACACTAGTTCAGTAGTCTAATAAAATCAACATGCTAAGAACTATTGAAATTATATTCATCAAATAATAGAAACATGGCAGTTGGGTACAAGACACAAGAAGAAAAAAAATTACAACTAATTTTGATACAAATATAGTTAAGGAATTGTCAAAAGAGAGGTTAGGGTTTTATAGAAGCCTCAGAAGATAAACTAGGATAGGGTTTGCAATTATTCCCAACTTAGGTGTAAGGAAAGCACATACCTCTCTTACTGATTTCAATTATCAACTTTCACCACTTTAAAAAAAATTCAAAGCCCAATTTTTCTATTTTTAATATATAACCATGAATTAGGGTTTACACATGTATGAAGGTAAGGAAACCCTAACTTTTTGACTTTTTGCACAAAACTCCGATTCATATTCTTAAAACATCACCATTGATCTTGTTAGGTATCCTGATTAAGAAAACATATATTTTTATCTATTTTGGAGTTATGATGATTAAAGTGCATTTTAGTGATGTTTATGTATTAAATTCATCTTCAGAAAATACCATCTAATGAAACTCAAAATCAAGACTTGAAAGTATTTTTATTGGAAAGATCACATCCTTTTTTATTCCAAAACATATTTTACTTTAATTTTTGGACATACGAATCAATAGATATGATCTTTGCAATGTCACCCAATCATAGAATGACACGTCATCAAATCCATTACAAGAGAGGCGAAGAGAGGGTCTATGCCTAGTTGTGCCTGTGTTGGACCAATCATGGGCGGCCAGCTGGTCTTGGTCCATCGCCAGCAAGGCATAAGGTAAGAAATCAAAACACAAGAAAATGACCTCTTTACCCTCGAGTGAGAAATCAAAGAAAAGAAGATGAGGAAGGGTAAAATACGCAAATAGTGTGGAGGATTCATCCCCTTCACCTGCTCGCACCATGAGCGATGAACAACAAGTAGGTGCTTGCTCAGATTTTGGGCGAATATACAAATCACGACTAAATAGAAAAGTAAGACAACAGAGAGAAAGAGAAGATGATGGAGCTCCACTTACGTGGAATTGCGTGCACCACTAAAAATCCTACATATGGTAAATCTTTAAGTTTAGCCTTGCTTATACTAGATTGAGAACTCCACCCACGTATGCTATGATACGTGGAAGTCTTATCGTAGTATAGTTAAGGGTCGAATCCACGGGACAACGGTCTTGTTGGGAGAACAAGATGGAAAACGTAGGAATTTCACTTAATCTTCTTAATAGTTGGTGTTTAAATCAAAAGGTTGGTTTGGTTGTTTTTAGACTACGAGCAAGTAAAGTAAAGCAAGAAAGTAAAATTAAGGATGTTAATCAATATGAAGAAGCCACTAGGGTGTGATCGGTTTTCACCGCCACTACACATGGATCAAAACATGCAAAATAAAACATAACCTGCAACAAGAGTTTAGTTAGTTAGTATCTTGGTAGACTTAGTTTCCTATCGGAGAACTAACTACGAGAAGTGCGGGAATGTTGCAAAGTCATCCATCCCCGAATGAATGGTCAACTACTTTGCATCATTCCCTTCGCAAAGTGTGTTCCTCGACTTATCAAGGTTGTACTTTCATACGTCAACTGATTCCATTTCATAGTATAAAAGTACAACGATGGGAGTGAGTTTACTCCACTTCTTGAAAAACACTTCTAGATACTGAAACAGATGCATGGTGGATACATGCACCAAGAACCAACAATCAATCGAGTTTCGAATCTAGTAGTACAAACATAGACAATTCATACTAAAAGATAAAAGATAACACAAGTTGGTGATCAAGCAACAAGCATTCATTAAACGATTGATGTTGAACTGAAAAGAAAGCATCTCTATATTGCAAACTATGGATTACATTACATAAAATGAAAACATGGGTAGCAGGGCTACTCCCCACACCCTAGTGAGAGAGACTACTCACTCATAGCTAGGACAAGGAAGGAAGCAAGAAGAGAGAGAGTGTGTCATCCCCACAAAGGAGAGAGGAAAGTCAACCCCTTGGAAAGAGAGAGAGACGATCTTCAAACTTCACAGGTTGCTTGATGATGAAGTCCCCTCTTCCCACCTTCTTTGGCGAAGAGAGAGAAAGCAGCTTCAAGATGGAGTGTGGATCTCAGACCGGCAGCCTTTGGGCGGAGGATGGAAGTTGGATTAGCTCTGGAGTGATAGAGGCAGCCTCTGGACGTCTGAAAGTTGATGTCTTGGGAGGACTCCTTGGGTCTTATTTATAGGCCTTAAGTGAAGTCCAAACAGTTGGTAATTTTGGGTCCAAACGGTCTTGGAAACCATTTGGACTCTGAGACCGTTTGGACTCCATGCGGTCTTGAGATCGTATGACTCCATGCAGTCTTGAGATTGTATGACTCCATGCGGTCTTGAGATCGTATGACTCCATGCGGTCTTGAGATCGTATGACTCCATGCGGTCTTGAGATCGTATGACTCCATGCGGTCTTGAGATCGTATGACTCCATGCGGTCTTGAGACCGTTTGGCTTCATGTAATCTTGAGACCGGTTGGCTTCATGCGGTCTTGAGACCGGTTGGCTTCATGCGGTCTTGGGATCATATGACTTCATGCGGTCTTGAGATCGTATGACTCCATGCGGTCTTGAGATCGTATGACTCCTTGCGGTCTTGAGATCGTATGACTCCATGCGGTCTTGAGATCGTATGACTCCATGCAGTTTTGAGATCGTATGACTCCATGCGGTCTTGAGACCGTTTGGCTTCATGCGGTCTTGAGACCGGTTGGCTTCATGTGGTCTTGAGACCGGTTGGATTCATGCGGTCTTGAGACCGGTTGGCTTCATGCGGTCTTGGGATCGTATGACTCCATGCGGTCTTGAGACCGTGTGAGTCCATGCGGTCTTGGGACCGTGTGAGTCCATGCGGTCTTGGGACCGTTTGAGTCTTTTGTGATTTTTTTTTGTGTCTTTTTCTATAAGTAAAAAGGAGAAAAGTTAATCTAACAGTATGTTTGTAGTAAAAGAGAATAGTTAGAGATTTTGTCTACTTTATCTGAGAAAGAGTGTGGAAAACTGAAGAATATTACTAAGATAACATCACAAAATTGGAGGTTATAACCCCCCCCCTAACTTAGAGTCTAGCTTGTCCTCAAGTTGGATAGAGTCGAGGCATGTAATGGCGAGGTGATTTTATTTAGTTAAGATTTCCATACTCTTGCTTCAATTCTAAACCTAAGATCTCCTAAGGTTGTATCGGAGCTATTTGCCTTAACTCTTTCAGGTATTGAGAGTTGCTTGGATCTCAGGTTTCTTCCATATCTTAGCCCGCATTGGGACCACTTTTTTTCAGTTCATGTCGTTGACTCTAATCAGTTTTATACTCCTCTGAAAATCCTACTATAAACTAGAGTGGGTATGAGGGTTGGCTAAAGGCTTAGTGTATAACTCCCCCTTCAAGTGAGGGAGTGGTTGTCTATGCTTTTAGGATCTCACTACCGGGCACGATACATCTGGCTTCTTGAGGGCAGCTGAATGTACCGGTCGGGCGATTCCTTTATCAGCCTTTCATATATTTAGATACCTTAGAGTTTCATTACCGGGCACGACACATCTGCCTTTGTGAGGGCAGCTGGATGTACCGGCCGGGCGAGACCTTTGTGGGTTCTTCATATAGATCCTTATTTATGGCACAAATCTCATGGTTTTATTCAACACTCTGGATTTTATTCATAAACTCACAGGCTTGGGATTTGGATATTTAGGGATTTTGATTTGGGCGGCCAAGCCTCTTTTATTTGGAGAGAAGAAAACTGTTCTTAGAGTTGTTCGACATGCACTTATTTGGTTTCGACTAGTGGTCCACTTGCAAGGCTTCATGATTTGGATGTCACCTGATGTCCCTCTCATCCTTGAGATTGTTTTGGCTTATTGCGGCCCTGATGTTGTCCTGTGGAGAGTCAGATGTAGAATTGAAACAGAAGCATGAAAATTGAGTGAAGATGATTTATTAACTCGCCATTGCATGTCTATGTCCTATTCTTGTTATTGCTCTTGAGAACTGACTTGATTCTAGAGTTAGTAGGGGTGACTTTATTCCAAAGATTCTTTATTGGGTGAATTATTTAAAACAAGAACTAGATGTGTAAGGGGAACTAGGGAAATTTTGTACAATATTGAAAGAGAAGATGGAGAAAGAAGGATATAGAAATGATACATCACCCTTGTCTAATGTACTCCCCCCTAACTTATCATTCACTCTATCCTCAGAGTGTCAAAGTGATAGGTTGAAAGGTAAAAAGACAAGGGCTTCAGGCTTCTGTTAATCCTAAGTTTGCCCCTGGTGTTCTGAGTAGGTTAGCTGCAAACTTTCCGCGCAAGGCGTGGTAATCCACGTCTGTCATATCCTCTACTGGTCTTTGAAGGACCATGATGGTGTACATCCAGAAGAGGACGTGGAAGTCGCAGTCGTTTGATTCCCAAATTTGTTGGGGACATTTGTGGTTAAAGGATGGGCGATGAAAGTGTTCTTTGCCTTATGCCCTTGTGTGCTGACTTAGAATATCAATTAGTCTGTCTGCACATTCCTTCGCCACTTCCTCTGTGGACGTTTTTGGTGTCAATATGTATTTCTTCTGTCGTGGATTGAACTGGCTGTCGGAACTGTTATAGATGGTAGTTGTTCCTTCGGGTAGGTTAGTTGCCAGAAGTAGCCAGTGCTCATGGTGAAGGAATGGTAGCATGATAAACTTCGGTGTTGTGTGTTGTAGGAAGGAAATTAGTGCTTCAGTTGTTCCAAAGTTCTTTAGCTTTAAGAGGTCGTCCTTTATGTATGCGGATGCCATATAGGTTGTAGGGTGATTCCGTCCGATAAGAAATTGATAGGCAACCATCAGGCTCACGGATAGAGACCCTTTGAACTGTACCTTTCTCGTAATGCGTCTGCCATTACTAAAATGTCACCAGACATGAAAACGAGGTCATCTTTCTCGGCGTAGAGCTGTGACATGATGAGACGTAGTTCATTGTCGGAGAGACTTTTGCAAGCGTTGAGGTCAAAATCTGGGAAAGTTGGTTCGATGGCAGATAGGGGCACCATTTGTGATGGGAATCTCCTAATGGTTGCCCCTGACAAAAGATCAGTTTCCCCTTTATCCTACACCAGATCAAATTGGGAAGAGTCCCATTTTCTTTGCTCGGGAACTATGGCTGGATGTTTGTTTTTGTCCAATTCTTTTAAAGTTTGTCTGAAAGGTCGCCGTTGTGGACGTTGGATTGCTGAAAAGAGGTAACGGGGAACATCATCTGGTGCCATTGTCGGGTCCTTGAAGAACCTTCTATCACAAATAAGCTCCATGGCATAACGCCCTCGCAAGGAGTGAAAATATTTGGCGATCAGCTCTATAAAGGGGATTTCTTGGTTTAGCGCTTGTATGTGACGGATAGTGCAAAAGTGCAATCCCCAAATCCATCAGTTGTTTGGACTTGCGGGTTTATTATTTGGAACCATGGTTGGCTCCAGTCTTGACGTAGGGACAGGTGTGCGGCCCAAATTAGCTTGAGAAGCCGGAAAGGTATACATCTTGCCTCTCCTGCTTCTTCTCCAACAAAATTTATTGTTCCGGCTGGTAGCTCAGTGGCGCAAAAATTGTACACCTTGGCGTCCCGAGCCTCGGTGTCCACAATCATAAACAACTAGTGATCGGAAACTTGAAATGGCACGGTAAGATATCATGCCCTCCGCTCTAAACCAACACGCAACCGCTCAATTGACTTTGCTCGTATATCTTTGTATAACAAGCCGATAGATAGAGCAGGTGAGGCGTTGAATACTTGATGCTGCCTCTTAGAGCTTCTGTAAACTTCTATGCAGTTGGCAAGTAGGACACGGAAGACTGCCATTGTCATCGTTGACCGTGGTCGCAGGATGTAGCGGAAATTTTCACGTGTCAGCTGGCGCTTAGACTTTGTATTGTGGTAGATGATGTCTCCCCCTTCTTTAGCATTGTCAACAATGGTGTTCAGGATAAAGATGTCCTGAGCATCTAGTGTTGAGATGGCCGCCATATCTAAATCATGCATCGTATGCGGTAGAGGTGGTGGTGGGGGAAGCTCCTGCGGAGGGGGTGAAGAAGGTTGTTCCAAATCTTCTATATAGCCTTGCAGATCTTCATCTGAATTGGAAGCATAATCGAGTTCTTCATCTGTATCTAAACGTACTTGTTCTGAATCTTCCAGTTCTGGGGGAAGGGCATTGATTGGCCAGGTGCGGAAAAAGGGTGAGTGGCTGTTGCTGGTGGGCTTGTGCTGGGTCCTAAAATAAATTGGTGGAACTCAGCAAAGGTTGCATCTTTTGTAGAGTCCCCTATAGATCCCAAGGCAGAGTAATCGAGGAATTGGTCCCCATATGATATATTTACATTTTCGTTGTGGGTGGTGGACTTGGGATGATGTCCACCTTCTTGATATCCTTTCTGAGAAGGGTCTACTCCTTGGCTTGGTCCCTCCTCAGCGTTGTCTGGGGCATCAAATTTGTCATCTGAGGAGGTGGTATCATTGTTAGAATCTGCGGAGGAGTCGGAGTCATCTTTATCTTCATCATCGTCTTCTTTGTCAGCTGGTGCTTTGTCTGTGAGTTTCTTGTGTGCTGTCTTTTTGCACTGCCGATGGATGGTTTGTAACTCGTCAAATGCCACTTGCACATGCTCGTGTGTTTTGAGAAGTGCGTCGTGTGTTTCCTTGAGATCTTTGTATCGGTCCTCGGCAGAGAGGAGTCGTGCTGTAAGATCTGTTACTATATCTCATAATTGTTGGATTTCATTGTTCGTCGACTCCTCTTGGCGATTGTTGAATTGTGTGAGAGTGTTGCTGATGTTATCCAAGCGCGTGCTAAGAGCTGTTTGGTGTTGCTTGAGCTCGCGGAGAGTCTCAGGCAGAGGTTGAGTCTGTGTTGACATCTCATCGACTTGCTTGGCCATCGCTTCTTGATAGATTTTTACCCCAAGGATCAGCTCGGGCAAGTTGTTGAAGTGGCTGTCGACGTGATCAACTTGCCTGGCCATTACATCTTGTCGTTGCTGAAAACCTTGGAGGATGCTTGGCAAGGCACGGTTCTGTTCGTCGATCTTCGCTACCTGCTAAGATAGTCCCTGCACACAAGAAAAAATGGAGTTCATAATGTTAGAAGGGTCGGTGAGCAGGTTTCAGATGGTGTCGAATTGACGTCTAAATTCCTCACCGACATTAGTGAAAGGGACCTCGATTATGGAAGGGTGGGATGGTTGGGGTCTGGATGGAAAGAGTGTAGTGTCCTGCGGAAGAGACACTGTTGATTGTTCGGCAAACTGCGTGATGACTATAGATGGTGTCACCAGCGGTGGTGGGGTGGTGGTGGATGGGAAAGGTGGTGATGTTGCTGGTGAAAATGGTGGGATTGATAGTGGTGGGGAAAAGACTGTGGAGATGGATGTGAAGGTGGTGAATTCGGGCATAGTGGTAGAGAAGGGGATGCCCGAGGAGAAAATGGGTGAAGTGGAGGATGTAGGTGGTGGTGTAGTTGTGGAGAAAGATGGAAGAGTGGTGGATTGTGGAAAGGTGGAGGGTGGTGAAGTGGTGGTGGTAAGCTCAGCGGTTAGACTCATAATGAAGGAGTCTAGAGATGAGGTGGTGATTTGTTCTTCAGGGAGGGTGGGTTCTGGCTCTAGATGTGGTTTTGATGTTGGTGTCCCCGACAGCTGTTGTTACTGCAAAAGCCTTTTAGAAGGTCGTTTCACTGGAATTTTTGTTATACGATCTGTCGGGGCTGTGATACTGAGCTCAGTCTGCCCCGCTTGGGTTGTCTTAGCTTGTGCTTTAACCGGAGCTAGGAGTTTGGTAATCTCTTCATCAGTAAAGAGAAGTTTGTCTTTGTCGTAGTTCGCTAGCTCCAGAAGCGGTAATAGGGTCCTGGAAGATTTGACAGGTGGGCAGAAGATGTAATGTAATTTGGCATCCTTTTCTTTGATAATGTAGGAATTCTTCAAAGTCTGTTCGTTGGTAAGGATGTCGCCCTTGATCTTCGTGTAGCGTGAAAGTAATCTGTCCATCCTGAGATATTTGATGATAGATGTGACATGACCCCCCATGCAAATTTCCTTTCCCAGGGCATAAGAGGATAGCTTCTGGATCATATGACGGCCAATGTTGACTGGAATCCCATGTAGAATTGACCAGAGAACAAAAAGATCCAAAATTATGACATTCCCTCCTTCTGTCCTGGAGAAGAGTGCGCCTATAAGAATTTTATGTAAAGTACGCACTAGTCCAGACTGTATGTTTGAGGCCTTGCATGTCTTTGCCTCGTAGGTGGGGATCCTTGTCAGGGATTTCCAAAAGTTATGTCTGTTGAAACTAGTATTTTCTGTTCCAACAGATTTGGCTTTCTTGAGCTGCTCCTGGTTGTCTATAAAGATTTCATTCAGCATATTTTCTATTATGACAACCTTGCTGCCAAAGAGTTTGGTGACCAGCCTACGGTCACCTCCATCCCTTGATCTATCCATAATTTCGGCAGGTTCTTTATTGAGATAAGTGAAGAATTCAGTTGTAGGTTCAATGTAGGAGATCTCAGGTACAAAACACAGCCTTGAAAGATTGGCGTTGTCTAGCAAGGTGAGAATTCTGTCGTAGATCCCCATATTGAGCAGTACGCTGGAGCAGACGTACTTTGTAGGTTTTAGGGTTTTATCAATGGAGGGAAGGGTGTGTATGTAGAGGTTTTATGGTGGTGGTGTTGTAGTGGTGATGGGGGTAAAGAAGGAACAGTGATGATGGCGGGAGCGGCAGCAGAGGTGGTGGTTGGTGGAATGTTTCCTGCCAGGGTTTGCTCCCTTGCAGTGACAGGATGAACCTGCTTCCTTGCCCGCTTTTTGGAGGGTTGTGCGGTCGGAGCCTCTTGGACCTTTCATTTCCCCTTGGATTTTTCGACTGGGGGTTCTTCCTCGGAACATGGCTCGTATTCTGAGCCTTCATCATCACTGGAAGAAATTTCTTCCACTTCTTCTTCAGGTGCCTCAGCTAGGCATTTGTTGATGCGGTCGATTTCACACAAAATTGATAGGATGTTGACCTTTGGTGGGGCCTTTCTAGTTTTGTTGTAGTTGTCTACGATCTTTTGGAGCCTGGCTCGGTCCTCTGTCAGCTCTTCTATTGTCCAGTGAGGGTTGTCAGCAGTTCCGGTTGGTTTTTTTGCTGGAGAAGCCATTTCTGAAAAATAGAAAGTCATGTGTTAGCATAAAGATTGATTTTGTATGAGTTATGTAGTTTCAAGTTTTAACAAAAAGCAAGGGGTATTTTTCAAGAAGTGGAGTAAACTCACTCCCATCATTGTACTTTTATACTATGAAATGGAATCAGTTGACGTATGAAAGTACAACCTTGATAAGTCGAGGAACACACTTTGCGAAGGGAATGATGCAAAGTAGTTGACCATTCTTTCGGGGATGGATGACTTTGCAACATTCTCGCACTTCTCGTAGTTATTTCTCCGAAAGGAAACTAAGTCTACGAAGATACTAACTGAATAACTTTGCATCATTCCCTTCGTAAAGTGTGTTCCTCGACTTATCAAGGTTGTACTTTCATACGTCAACTGATTCCATTTCATAGTATAAAAGTACAACGATGGGAGTGAGTTTACTCCACTTCTTGAAAAACACTTCTAGATACCGAAACAGATGCATGGTGGATACATGCACCAAGAACCAACAATCAATCAAGTTTCGAATCTAGTAGTACAAACATAGATAATTCATACTAAAAGATAACACAAGTTGGTGATCAAGCAACAAGCATTAATTAAACGATTGATATTGAACTGAAAAGAAAGCATCTCTATATTGCAAACTATGGATTAAATTACATGAAATGAAAACATGGGTAGCGGGGCTACTCCCCGCACCCCAGTGAGAGAGACTACTCGCTCATAGCTAGGACTAGGAAGGAGGCAAGAAGAGAGAGAGAGAGCGTCATCCCCACAAAGGAGAGAGAAAAGTCAACCCCTTGGAAAGAGAGAGAGATATGATCTTCAAACTTCATAGGTTGCTTGATGATGAAGTCCCCTCTTCCCACCTTCTTTGGCGAAGAGAGAGAAAGTAGCTTCAAGATGGAGTGTGGATCTCAGACCGGCAGCCTTTGGGCGGAGGATGGAAGTTGGATTAGCTCTGGAGTGATAGAGGCAGCCTCTGGACGTCTGAAAGTTGATGTCTTGGGAGGACTCCTTGGGTCTTATTTATAGGCCTTAAGTGAAGTCCAAACAGTTGGTAATTTTGGGTCCAAACGGTCTTGGAAACCATTTGGACTCTGAGACCGTTTGGACTCCATGCGGTCTTGAGATCGTATGACTCCATGCGGTCTTGAGATCGTATGACTCCATGCGGTCTTGAGATCGTATGACTCCATGCGGTCTTGAGATCGTATGACTCCATGCGGTCTTGAGATCGTATGACTCCATGCGGTCTTGAGATCGTATGACTCCATGCGGTCTTGAGATCGTATGACTCCATGCGGTCTTGAGACCGGTTGGCTTCATGCGGTCTTGAGACCGGTTGGCTTCATGCGGTCTTGGGATCGTATGACTTCATACGGTCTTGAGATCGTATGACTCCATGTGGTCTTGAGATCGTATGACTCCATGCGGTCTTGAGATCGTATGACTCCATGCGGTCTTAAGACCATTTGGCTTCATGCGGTCTTGAGACCGGTTGTCTTCATGCGGTCTTGAGATTGGTTGGCTTCATGCGGTCTTGAGACCGGTTGGCTTCATGTGGTCTTGGGATCGTATGACTCCATGCGGTCTTGAGACCGTGTGAGTGCATGCGGTCTTGGGACCGTGTGAGTCCATGCGGTCTTGGGACCATTTTAGTCTTTTGTGATTTTTTTTTGTGTCTTTTTCTGTAAGTAAAAAGGAGAAAAGTTAATCTAACAGTATGTTTGCAGTAAAAGAGAATAGTTGGAGATTTTGTCTACTTTATCTGAGAAAGAGTGTGGAAAACTGAAGAATATTACTAAGATAAAATCACAAAATTAGAGGTTATTAGAAGACCAAACCGAACTGATCTATACAAACAATTTAGTCAGAGATGCACAGAGGAGAGTGTAGGAGGGGCTGCAAGCTTGGAGAAGAAACTTGATCGGTGGCAGCCCAAAACGCAACCAACAAAGAAATTGAGAGAGTGGGAAGGCTTAGCGGAGTGTAACGAAGATATAGGGAGTGGTATATATAGTCAGGTGTGCAAGAAACAGAGAAGAGAGAAATTGTCGTGAAGCTCCACATAAGATATTTGGGCATTTCCTAAAACCTTAACAAAACAACCCAAATAATATATGATTGGATGTGGAATCTAAGTGCAACTCATAGGCGAAAAAATTGTGCAATTTTGTTAAGCAATGAGCGGGAAAATTGGATTTAAAAATGTCATTTTTCACAGTTGCACTATTCACGGATGTGTGAGGTTGAAAATACACAGTTGCCATTGGATCAAATTGCATGCGTTGGATCAAAGCAATTGCGACATTTAATGTGATTGCCAAATACGAATAGGATTAAAGTTTTGTATACAACTATTTAACTTTTTCTCTTTTCTTATTTGAGGATGCAAACAAATCTCAAAATTAATGAAAATTGATACAGCCTATTTTTTATATGAGAAATCTGAATATGCAATTAGATTTTCCTTTTGAGAACTTATTATGTGTTAAATAAATCAAATCTTATTTTCTCTTTCCTCCATCATTGATAGTTACAAGATTCTCCAAAATTAATGACGCTTCAACCATAAGTCATATTTAGTATATTGAATATGAATTAACCATTATTTACATTTTATTATTTTTTTATTATTTTAATTAATGATTTGAAGGTTTTACACGTTCTCCCTCCTAAATTCACCTTCTCGTCAAATATTTTCCAAATTGAGTCAAAATTCATCCAAAGATATATTTTAACATGTAGAAAACAAATTTGGAATTATTTTATTTTTTGAAGACTTTTATTATTTTATTTAATACATTTAAATCTTATCACTTATTTTAGCATGTTAATGAATTAGAGACATCTAGAAACTTTCTAAAAATATAAAAATTGGCCTATAAGCAATACTAAATGTGAGGAACACGATTTGGATATTAATTAATTTTTTTCAATAAATTATTAGATATTTTTGGTCTTTAAATCATTTTCTCTCTCTAAGATAAAATAAAATATTTAAGATTTCCAAATTAGATGAAAATTCACACATAGACTCATTTTGACATGTATATTATGTATTTGAAGTTTATTTCCATTTTTGAAGTCGTTTAATAATTTATTTAATGATTTGGAGAAAAACTCAAATTTTCCTATTTCAATTAATACAAAGATAATTATTAATTTTCCAAAACTGTGAAACTTGGCCTACAAGCCAAACCAAACCCAAAGAAAATGAATTTCAAATTATTTGTAACCAATTAATCTTCCTTTTATGATTTTTAGTCCATTATCCATTATTTCCAATATTTAACATATTAAATAAGTCCATATCACATTAACATTTTAAAGCATTATTATTCATTCCTTTTTCTCTTACTTTCACCATAAGGCTAAGGAATGATCTAGAATGAATTATTTTATCATTATGACACTTAAGTGGTAAATTTTAATATTATACCCTAACTAAAAATATTTATTGAGGTATTTGTGCATAAACCCACATGTTGCCAATAATAATGAACAAATGTTCACTAAACCACTATTATTTCCACAAATTGGACATCAAAGCCAAAAAGGATATAAACGAAAGGAAAAGCTTAGATAGAGGGTCAAAAAGAGAATATGTTCAAGTTTTGATATGTTGCAACACTCCACCCTTAAAAAGGATTTCGTCCCTGAAATCTCAAGCAAAGAGGGAAGGGTGAGTGTGAAACATCACAACACTAACTTTAGGTTGTTCCTCCAACCATGAAACATCCATCAAAACTTTCACCAACATCTTCTCATAGGTCAGGTTCTCAAGGATCACCTAGGTTCCACTATTAAGATGTCTTTTATGAGATTTAATCACTATTAATATTTTTGACTCATTGGCACAATATTTATTAGGATATCTCATTATCATTATAATTCTTTTAATTGTATCCAATTTTATTTTTGTCATTGCCAAAAGAATAACATTTCATTATTATGCAATAAACCTTTAATATTTCTTATTTATCTCATTAGGAATTTTAAGCACAATTAGGGTTTACTAAATTATCTCAATATCTACTATTAAATTTGATCATTAACCTTAATAATTTGGATTTAGATTCCATTATCGTCAAGTTATCACCATATTGAATTATACCATATTATTTTACATGCAATAAGCCATTTTATTCAATTTATTATTAAATCTACAATTAATTTGAATAATGTCACATTAATTACTTATTTATATATTACACATCTATACATTGTCACATTACCTTTCTTACTCATATTAATGTCATCATGAATCATTTTCTCATATTTATCCACTTTTACTATTGATTATGCACAATTGTGTGAATCCAATTACTTCTTATCTATATTGAAGTCATTATACGTATTTTAGTGAACAAGGTGAAACATATTACATATTAATGATTTGATTGTCATACCAAGTCATGATTAGGTGATTAATTAGGTGTGTATTATAGAACAAGGTGATGCACGTTTCATATTGATAACTTGACTATCTTTGATTAGGTGATTATATATCATTTATGTGTATCAAAGTATATTATTTGATTATGTCACCTAATGTTACTAATGTATCGTTAAAGGCATTAAGGATGCCTAGGTTAAGGTTAGACGGTTACAACCTAGTGTTTAGGTCAACATGATCATTATTTTCACATATATCTTCTTAGAATGTATTAAGTCCAAGATTAGGTTATAGTTATCTTACTTATCATATCATTAGGGTTTATTGGTTTATGACATTGTCAGCATCATATGTATCCATAATTAAGATTAATAGGTGAGTTAATCATATTATGTTTATTAAATATTTATTAGGGTTCAAACATTTGAACTTTGCATTAGTATATTGACAAGAATGTGGGGTTACAACTATAACTTGTTTGGTCAAAACTAAGGGTACAAGCACACTAACCTCCTAAACATGGAGTTAGGGTTTCTAAAGTCATGTAGCTAGATCTTGGTATGGCACGGGGATCCATCTCCTTAAAAAAGATTTCGTCCTTGAAATCTAACTACCCAAATATCATCAAACCAACTACTATCCACCCCTTAAAAGGATTGACCTACCAAGCCAAACTAAACTATAGTTTAAAGGGTGAGTCTAACTAAACCATGTATAAGATCCATCACGCTTCCACTATGCACCTTAATAGCTTACTAAACACCAAACTTCAAAGTCTAGGTTCTAGGTTTAGACTGACCAAACATGTGGTCCTTAGGGACATAAGGGAACTATATCAGGTATCCAACCTCAAACAAGTCACAACACCTAAAAGACTAGGTCATCACATAAGGTTCCCAAAGTTATCCAACATAGATGTCTAAGATTATTATTTCCTATAAGCATGCTATTTTGGACAATCTGTATCAAGCTCAAGCAGGTAGGTCTCATGAGGATCCGGGAGTCCTCATGAACCAAGCTAGTTGCGTGGAGGAAAATCTTTCCAGCCCCCAAACCTTGATCCTTTCTAGACACCCTTACTTTCAACTTCATATCATAGTAGCCTCCAAAAGGCAAAACTAAACAACCTCAAGTTACTATGTTTACTTACATCTTTTAATTGTAAATATTTTAGGGGTTTACCCATCATGATTCTAATGTGAAACTCATATGATCCTAAATCAACCTTCCATCATCTCAAGGGTTGCATAGATAAATTCTAGGGCAAACATGTCACTTAAATGGGAACTATGTAAGACAAGGGTTCTAATGCGGGAGACAAATTGAAATAGTCAGATTCCAACTACCATGGGCTCTGATACCATGCTATAAAAGAGTGAAATAACCCATTTACTAAAAATATGAAAAATAAAACATCCATCACAAACAAACTCAAAAGGTATGCTGAAATGGGTGTAAAGTTTTCAAATCTTATATATATATATATATATATATATATATATATATATATATATATACACACACACACACACACACACAAAAGACCAACGAGTAATGCAACGGAATATAATTTCATGGCTATGTTTAATTTAGTAAAAGTGTAGATCATCATTCTCCCATAAAGGGTCTTACAACAACAAAAGGATCTAAATAGAGGGAAATCTAAACTAGACCAACTTTGTCTCCAACAAATAACTTCATAAGATAGGTCCATTCTTAAAGCCATGTACTCCTTATCCTATTCCTAGGATGGTCCTCCATGCTCCTGTTGCACAGTTCTGATCCTAAGACTTGTTCAACACCTTGATCTAACCCTGGGTGGTTGGGAAAACACCCATCAAAAGGGAAAGAAAACAAGGTATGTGTCATAGAAAATGAGCAAGGACAAAAGATAAATAAAACTATATGGAAATAAAGGCTATGATTTCATCATAAGATGAAGATGATCAAAAGAATGAGGCATAAGTAAATAGATTTTTGTCATAACAAAAATAATAAAAAGATTGCATGCATGATTAATATTGACTACCTAAACTATGTAGGGTTGAGGCACCTATCTAACCTCAACCAATAGGCGAGGGAGAGTAACACATTCCAATCACCTACAAATATTTTATATTGGGGAGAGCAACACATTCCCCAGGGTGAATTTACACATGCCCTATCTATGGGTGGTTGTACAAAAGTACCACTACACTAGTTCAGTTGTATAATAAAATAAACATGCTAAGAACTATGGAAAGTATATTCATCAAATAATAGAAACATGGCAGTGGGGTACAAAACCCAAGAAATAAATATTAAAACTAATTTTGTAGCAAATATTGTTAAGGAATTGTCAAAAGAGAGGTTAGGGTTTTATAGAAGCCTCGTTAGGGAAACTAGGTTAGGGTTTGCAATTGTTCCCAACTTAGGTGTAAGGAAATCACATACCTCTCTTACTGATTTCAATTATCAACTTTCACCACTTTAATCGATTCTAATGCCCACTTTTCCTATTTTCAATATATAACCATGAATTAGGGTTTACACATGTATAAAGGTAATGAAACCCTAACTTTTAATCTTTTTGCACAAAACTCCGATTCAAATTATCAAAACATCACCATTGATCTTGTTAGGTATCCATATTAAGAAAATATATATATTTGTCTATTTTGGAGTTATGATGATTAAAGTGCATTTTTAGTGATTTTTATGTATTAAATTCATTTTTAGAAAACACCTTCTAACAAAACTAAAAAATAAGACTTGAAAGTATTTTAATTGGAAATATCACATTTTTGACTCCAAAACATATTTTACTTTAATTTTTGGACATACGAATCAAAAGATATGATTTTTGCAATATCAGACAATCATAGAACGACACGTCATCAAATTCATTGCAAAAGAGGCAAAGAGAGGGGTTGCGCCCATCGGTGTTGGCCCAATCATTGGCGGCCAATTGATCTTGGCCCATTTCTGGTGAGGTGCAAGGTAAGAAATCAGAACACAGGAAAACGACCTCTTTGCCCTCGAGCGAGAAATCAAAGAAAAGAAGACGAGGAAGGGTAAAACAGGCAAACAATGTGGGGAATTCATCCCCTTCACCCATTCGTGCCATGAGCGACGAACAGCAAGCAGGTGCTTGCTCAAATTTTGGGTGAATCCACAAATCACAACCAAACAAAAAAGTAAGAGAACAGAGAGAAAGAGAAAACCAAACCGAACTCGCCTATACCATCAATTTAGCCAGAGATGCACAGAGGAGGGAGTAGGAGGGGCCGCAAGCTTGGAAAAGAAACTTGATCAGAGACAGCCCAAAACGCAACCAATAAAGAAATTGAGAGAGGGGGAAGGCTTAGCAGAGTGCGGCGAAGATCTAGGGAGTGGTATATATAGGTGAGTGTGTGACAAATAGAGAAGAGGGAAATTTCCGTGAAGCTCCATGTAGGATATTTGGGTGTTTCCTAAAATCTCAACAAAATTACTCAAATAATATATTATTGGATGCAGAATCTTAAGTGCAACTCATAGGCGAAAGAATCTTGCAATTTTGTTAAGAAACAAGCGAGAAAATTGGATTTGAAAATCGCACTTTCTACGGTTGCACTGTTCATGGATGTGTGAGGTAGAAAGATACACGGTTGTCGTTGGATCGCTGATCCAATGGCTCAGATTGCATGCACTAGAACAAAGCAATTTTGACATTTAATGTGATTGTCAAATATGAATAGGACTAAAGTTTTGTATACAATTATTTATTTATTTTTCTATTTTCTTATTTGAGGATGCAAATGAACCCCAAAATTAATAAAAATTGACACACAACCTATTTTTGATATGAGGAATCTGAATATGTAATTAAATTATTCTTTTGGGAAAACAATTATATGTTAAATAAATCAAATCTTATTTTCTCTTTCCTCCATCATTAATGGTTATAAGATTCTCCAAAATTATTGAAACTTCACTAATAAGTCATATTAAGTATAATGGATATGAATTTGCCATTATTTATATTTGTTGAAGTTGTTTGTTATTTTAATTAATGATTTGAAGGTTTTACACATGTTCCTACTCCTAAATTCACCTTCTCATCAAATATTTTCCGAATTGAGTCAAAATTCATCCAAAGATATATTTTAACATGTAGAACACAAATTTGGCATTATTTTATCTTTGAAGACTTGTATTATTTTATTTCACACATTTAGATCTTATCACTTATTTTAACCTTTTAATGAATTAAAGACATTTAGAAAATTTCTAAAAATATAAAACTTGGCCTATAAGTAATACTAAATGTGAGGAAAATGATTTGGACATTAATTAATTTTTTTCAACATATTATTTAATATTTTTAGTCTTTAAATCATTTTCTCTCTCTTGGATAAAATAAAATATTTAAGATTGTCCAATTAGATGAAAAATCACTTATATACTCATTTTGACATGTATATTATGAATTTGATGTTTATTTACATTTTTGAAGTCATTTAATAATTTATTTAATGACTAGGAGAAAAAATCATATTTTCCAATTCCAATTAATACAAAGATAATTATTATTTTTCCAAAATTGTGAAGTTTGACCTACAAGTCAAACCTAACCCAAAGAAAATGAATCTCAAATTATTTTTAACCAATTAATCTTCCTTTTATGCATTTTAGTCAATTATCCATTATTTCCAATATTTAACATATTAAATAATTGCATATCACATTAACATGTTTAAAGCATTATTATACATTCCTTTTTCTCTTCCTTTCTACATAAGGCTAAGGAATGATCTGGAACAAATTATTTTTATCATTATGTCACTTAAGTGGTAAATTTTCATATTAGACCATTATTAAAAATATTTACTGAGGTATTTGTGCATAAACTCACATGTTGGCAATAATAATGAACAAATGTTCACCAAACCACTATTATTTACACAAATTGAACATCAAAGCCAAAAAGGATAGAAATGAAAGGAAAATATTAGAAAGAGGGCCAAAAAGAGAATATGTCCAAGTTTTGGTATGTTACATTGGGCCAACACATCAAACAATACATCTTTGAGCACAGACTTTTCAAAAACCTTATATAACCAAATGGTACACTCATCTTTACCTAGAAGCATTTAGTGTTGAATGTGTAAATTGCTTCAACAACGTGATGGCACATGAAATAGTGACATGGAATAATGTAACCAAACTAAATGTGAGGGAGCATGACTGTCCAAATAATACTTTTTTACTTTCCCATGATGTTCATAATTAACAGAAATTCTTCTTTTTTATCAAAAAAATGTGGTGGCTTCTCCTCAGTGGTAATATCTATGCTTGGGTTTTGATCAAAAGAGGTCAAAGGATAGAGGCACCATACAACACTTCACCTTATTCTATGAATGTAGATGAAGGATATATGTGGAGTAGGGTGACACTATCAGGAGGATAGATTGCATCAGTTTCTAGAAACCCAACTCATTACTACAAACACCATCCCAACATAGGTCTCTAGAAACTCTATATGTGCATGATATTAGTCTATGCAGTGAAAATAGACTTTAGGTTTGTTGGTATGTATGCCCTGAGAGCCAATCATGGGATGATTGGTGGGATACATTAAGATTGATTTGATAAACCTCTAAGGCAAGCTTCCAATTCTTTCTGGTTCAGTCATATGAGATAGTGATAGAACAGATTGAATGTCTAGAGAATGACAGTACTCAATGACGTATGCCTTCAGGTTGAGGACCTGAATGATGAGATCATACGAATGCTAAGAGTTTGTACATTCTTGTTATGTCCCTAGTCGGATGTCATTGTGGAAGGTAGATAGACAGCAATGACACACAAGACTAGATTGTGGTGTTGGTTGATGACAAAATCTAATTAGTCACGATATAGAGATATCAAACCAAACACATAGGTACTTGTTAGAGAACAAGTGTATAGGACAGACCCACCGTGAGTTTGACACATGGAACCATGACATGGTAGTCACAGTCAGTACTCACAGTGATGGTGGTGAGTGTGATTCTTTGACCTGAAATCACTACACTCAACACATGTCGTTGGGAACACTTTGACATCATCAAACGCAGTCCTGAAACATGGGTTGTTATAAAGGCGATGATTGGGTGGCTTTGACACATGGGGCTTTTGAGGGGTGAGTGATAGATATGGGATTTTTCCCTCCTGAGGGAGTTTGATATCCATGTCCACTTGATGAGTAGGATTGAGAAAGGCGTGCACGCATGTGTGAATCAGTATGTGATATTGATGTCATACATATCTCTTCCCATCTACTCTGAGATCAAGAAAGTGAATGAACGTTGACAGGATGATTGTTCCATGCCTCGAGTTCATTCGGGATATCAATGACAAAGGAATTATACATTCACTGTAACACCATTCATGGGTTGTAGGATTGAAAGTTGTTTTCCAACTTTCTATTTCACTTGGGTAGCACTGATGTGTGACTAGGCACCGCTCTTTGCTTGTGAAGTCATAAGTGTTATGGACTTTCACTGCCAACGTGAAATGGACCTGCAGGGTCACACACATAGGATTTAACCTGGAAGATGAGTTTTGTCCACAAACAATGTTTAGATTGATTACTAAAGGAGTTTAGTAGTTCAATTAAACACTCAAATAATTGATAGCTCAATGTCATAATGTTCAAGGTGTTGGACACATTGATTGGAGTATCAGATTGATTGAAACTACAATGGACTAATTCTGCACAATCTGCTCTCCCAATCGATCGGCTCATGTTATGAACCGATCGGCTCAGCTTGGTGAACCGATCGGCTCAGTTGGTGAGTCGATCGGCTCATGGACAGGGTGAAATGATTGCTTCAAGTGTTGAAATGATCGGTTCAACTATTGCAACCGAGCAAGTTGGGAAAGTAGGATTGGTGAGAAACTTCCTTTCGTTTTATTTGCCCAATTTGATCGGAACAAGGATTTGTATTTGATACCAATTAGAAACAAAAGAGGAAAAGTCAATCGGGAACTGACCAGGACCACGAACCGACCGGTTCAGAAGTGAACTGACCGTTTCATGGGTCCCAACCGATCAGTTGAGGTGTCAACTGACCGGCTCAGGTCCCCAACCGACCATTTCAGAAATGAAACGATCGGTTCAGGTTGCGCAGTTGGTTGTTTTTGTGGAAAATCTCAAACCCTTCTACTCTGCTTTAGTCCCATATTGCCTGGGATGGAGAACCCTGTCCCATGACCCTCCTATATATAGGGGTATTGGGGGCTTCTCATAGTACAACACAGTACAACCAGTTGCTCTGTAAAGTTGTCGTTCTCTCTAGTTTTGGCAACCGAGAGAGCCCGAGCAAGTGCTACCCGATAAGGGAGTCCAAGCAAGGGAAAGACAACTGCAGAAAGTGACTAGTGGCAGGAGAGTGTGTCAGTGACTAGTACGCTGACAGGACGGTGCGACTCCTTCCAATTCCTTGTGGGACAAGGAGATTGGAGTTCCAGGTGGTCCGTGTGGACTACTTCAGAGGCGGGGGATCTCTACCGCTCAGAGGATAGCTGTCAATCCCGACAGTCCTGGTGAGACCAGGAGTTGTCAGTCCCGGTGTGACCAGGAGCTGCACTGACACCGTCCAAGACCGGAGGTGAAGACCACGCAAGCCGCGAGGAATTGTCGCCGAGCAAGCCTCGGGACAAGGTATGATTCCACAAACCATCCTTTCCTATTGTATAGACGTTGACGCGTTTCCTTGTTCTGGATTTGGGGAGGAGAATTTTTTTTTGTTTCCGCTACCTTTTCTGCCTCCCCTAAAACCCAACTGTGGTATCAGAGCCACACCAATTGCTCTATACTTTAGGGATTATCGATATGATCGATTTTGGTTTGTCGCCTTTATTTATTGCATAGGATGCGAATAAAATTGGCTTTATACATGTCGAATCCTAAATCCACAAATCTCAATTTACATATATGATATGTATTATGAATGCACTCGATACGCATCGCCCTTAAATGAGTTTTGTGGTGGATGTATAGCGTGGTTATGGCCAATAAACCCTATCTGTGTATGGTTGTATGTGGTTGCTTGCATCTTAGTCTATGCACCGATCTTCTTCACGATGTAACTCGAAATAATTTGAGATTTCTTTCCTACCTTTTCTCCCCTCGAATGTAACACGAGGTTTCTCTTTTTACAATGTAAAATAGGATAGAATTTTATTTCCTGTTATGTCAAAGAACGGAGGACATCCTGACGACAGCTGAGACGATCGGTTCAAGGTGTGAACCGGTCGGTTGACGTTCCAGACGATCGGTTCAAGAAGTGAGCCGATCGGTTGATGACCGGTTCGAGGATCGAGACGATGGGTGGCGGCCATGATGAGATGCACGACAACCAGGCAAACCGATCGGTTAGAGGATCCAACCGATCGGCTGGTGGCACCCAGCCGACCGGCCTGATGGTGATCCGATCAGTCATGTGATTAGTTGATCAAACCCAGAAAGGGAAAACACAGAGTTCATCTTGTAAAGGTTGCATGTGATGTAGACCTAGATGACCGTGATTCCTCTTGGCTTGAGGAATCACATTAGGATATCCATAATCATCACTTTTATTATTTTGCATGTTTTCTGTGGGATATAGCATGTATATGATACGTACTATATATTGTGGTGATTGGATATGTATATGTATATAAACCAAATCCCTCATTAAATAATTAAGTTTTAGATGCCTTCCAAATGCGACACACGTGAAAAGCTTGATCGACCAAGTGTGGGCACGCCCAAGCGTGGTGCACCGTCTATCTCGTGGAAGCGTGAAGGATGGATATGTGGGTCTGCCCAAGCAGGGTGCATATTCATCGTGTTGGCTTTGGGTCAAACTTAACAAGGTGACCTAGATAGGATCTAGCACCTTGAGGCATAGAGATGATCATGGCAAGGAGTTGCATATGACATCTTATCAAGAGTTGCATATGATGCAATTGGCAAGAGTTGCCTACCTGAGAGATCTAAGTTGTGGGTGATAGCCCAAGCTGGTCCATGACTTAGAGGATTTTAGGATCTTGCCCACTAGAAGGTTGTACGCTGCAATCTTCCGAATTGATGGTGAGGGCTATCAATTTGAAGTAAAATAGTGGGAGCGATAATTAATTAAAAGGCCTAATTATATCGTCAACTTTTCAAATCAATACAATAAGTCAAAAATGAGTTTTTGGACTAAAATTGCATATTTCCTTTTGTAGTACAAATGACAACAAACAACAATCACTTCTCTTTGCGATTGGTCCTTGAAAAGGACAGGCTAAATGGGACAAACTTCCATGACTGGTATAGGACATTGAGAATTGTTCTCACTCAAGAGTGAAAGCTCTATGTCCTGGATACTCCAATTCCAGAGGAACCTGCTCCTAATGCACCAAAGATAGAAAGGGATGCTTACAAGAAGCATTTTGATGATGCCATTGATGCAAAGTGCTTGATGTTGTGCTCTATGAACCACGAGTTGTAGAGACAACATGTGAACATGGGTGTCATTGAGATGATTCAGCATCTCAGGATCATGTATGAAGATCAAGCACGACAAGAGAGATACGATGTCTCAAGGGCACTATTCAAGTGTGTCATGACAAATGGAGATCCAATTGGTCCTCACACACTCAAGATGATTGGGTATGTGGAGAACCTGACAAGACTGGGATTTCCACTGAGCCAAGAGTTGGCTACTGATGTGATACTGCAATTGGTGCCAGAATCCTACAGTCAGTTTGTGATGAACTACAACATGAACAACTTTGATAGGCCACTGTCAGAGTTTTTGGGCATGTTGAGGACATCTGAGACACAGATGAAGAAGTACAAGACTATGTCTGTGATGGTGATCATGAGCAAGAAAGGCAAGTCCAAGTGCAAGGGTAAGGGCAAAGCTAAGAAAGGTTCTGATGCTAGCCAGGAGTCCAAGTCGTCTTCAGCTCTCAAGGCCAAGGGAGGCGTGACCAAGAAAGGCAATTGCCACCATTGTCAAAAGCCAGGACATTGGAAAAGGAATTTTCCTCTCTATCTAGAAGAACAAAAGAAGAAGGAGGCGACAACCGTCTCTACTTAAAGGTGTCATGAAAGTAAACTTGTAACACTTTTTGAGGTATATGGTACCAAGATGTAAAGTGTAAAGCATTCAATAAATGGGGCAAGTGTTTCCTCCATAGATAGGAGTACTTTAGTTTATTTTCAGCCTAAAAGGCATGTAATACAATTATGAACTGCTATTTCATATTTGCCAATAGATAGAAATAGTTTATGTTTGCATATTGTATGACAATGATGGCAATCAATAAAGAGATGTTTCAATTTCTAAAGATATGATCTTTGTGGCAATGCCTTGTTTATCTTGTGATATTTGATATGCATAAGATAAATGATACCTAAAAGTTATAGATAACTCAAACAATCAAATTAGCATCAATCATGACAAATTCATTTCTAGTTTCCATGTGATGGATAAATCTAGACTCTTTTGGTTAGAGAACCCGTAAGAGACATGAATATCTTGGACATGATTAATCAATCCTCACTAAAGGTAGTGGGAGAATGATTATCCTATTAGGTATAATAAATGTGATGTATTTACATACCTATTGGAACAAATGTTAATACTTCAAATGGTGTTTAGAGAAATACCAATATGAATATCTTGAAGTGTTCAAGATTATCATAGATGAAGTGCAAATTTGGTAAAGTGTTAATTCTTGATGAGATCAATGAATGAAATACTTGGACCAAATGTTTGAGATCCTTATGAGTGATTATGATAGTGTATCATAGTGAACTCATGATTAAGGCATGGTGATGTCTAAATCAAGAAGGAATCATACTCTAAAGAGTTAGAGAATGATTATCAAATAACTGAATTCTTCTTAATAAAAGAATACCACTCACTAATAAAAGAAATTAAGAATCACAAGGGTTGTGAATTCTTATATCCTTACACCTCGTTTATCTATGTGATGAGTTGTTCATGTGATGAGTCAATTATCCAGATGAATATGAGGAACCAAATTTTGAGTTATGGTTTATGACCATTACATCCTAAATGACATCCATGTGAACCATAAGGTATGACCTTGATGGTATCAC